>CM032812.1:14169476-14854476 GCA_019155185.1 Beaufortia kweichowensis | reverse complement strand
AATAGGATCCGAGCAAAATATCTGAATCTTCTTTCAGTAAGTCATACAGGTTTGCAATAGTATGGGAGAGAATAAATAATTTTGGGGGGAACCAAAAACAAACACACATTTAAGTTAATATAAGATAGACAGATTCTGACACATGAACACAAGGTGCCCGTTTTCTCTGTCTCTGAATAATGAGAGAGCAGAAACATCATGTCACAGGTACGCTTCATTTAACAGGATCTCCTCTCATTAACAGCCCATTCTTACCAAACACAATTAAACATTCTCTAGAGTTTCATCCAACAGATCTGCTGATACCTGCTGATAAACCCACAGATTCTCCGTTTGGCTTTTTAGTGTTACTTCAACATCAACTGAAGTTAAAGTTGCTTAATTCTCATCATTTCAGCTGCATATGCATTACTGGTAAAGGTTTAATGTTCTCTTGACTGAAGAGTTTTTCATTTCTTTTTCATTTCTTAAAACATTTCTAAAAACTGATTTATTTAAAGAACTATTGAAAAGATGAACCAAAGAAACATTTTCATCTTCATTAGCACAGAAAGCAGATGAAATAGAAAAAAATAAAGAATCATAAGGACCCTAAACCTTTTGTTGACATGTTTGTGGAAAGAAAAATGTACTAAGATAATCCGACTTTCTTATTTAGGAATAAATGACTTATGAATTATTTTATTTAGAGCCTAATGAGAGGCTTAATAGACTAAATCATGTCTGATCCGTCTGTGTAGATGCTTTGACTGATAAAACATTCACACCGCAGAGGGTCAAATGAAAGAAACTCGTCTCATTCGCTCGCTGACTAAAGGTGAGAGGGACCAGGGGTCACAGATGAGTTCACTGCTCCTCTCAGACGAGTTAGCTCACATTTGCAGAATCTAGATAGATTCCAGTTTGTCCCTCGAAAGAGATACAGGTACCACATCTCTCTGTCTCTCTCTCTCTCTCTCTCTCTCCTGTCATATCATATTTGCATGACCAATGACTAATACCCTGATACAAATTGATAAAGGATGAACTGCTATTTCCAAACGTCATGATGGTGGATCAAACCGCTCAATGACTACATGTACCCTGGTCAACACAACAACACTGACTCTGAGAGAGTTTAATCATGAGAGCTGACATTCCACAAGCTCAGGTCCTCAGACCTGTTTATCTTTCTCTTTAAACAATCTAGAATGCTCCTGGAGGACAAATTCAAGGCAGAGAGGCATTTTCTCTGTAGTAAAACGAGTATTGCACAGCAAATTGCGGGGAGAAAAAAGCCAAGAGATCCATAAAGGAGGACTATAAATGGGCAAGTGCGTCCCCTTCCCTCCCCCTGCAACAGGGAAATGTCGCTGTGGCTCATTTAGATAAGCTAAGCTAACATACTTGAGGCAACTCAGAGAGGAGAAGAATGTAAACAAAGAGAAGAGAAGTGAGAGACCCGGAGCACCTGCGTGACTGCAGGAGACGCTCGGTTCATGCTAAACGTTTAATGACCCACTTTAATTAGACCATCAATGCTGACGGCCATCCACAGATCTCACAGCTTCCTGTAGCGAGGTTATACTCATTAACTGAAAACTAGAAAAGAGATTTACAAATAAGAGAGCATTAAAAAAGATTATTAATTGTAAAATTACAATTTACTTTGTACTTATCTTTACGTGTGTTAAAGTCAAGTGACGTCAATTTAACAGCTCAAATTACAAATCATCATTTCATCATCACACATTTCAAATCATTACTATTAGTCATTCTTCACGTTTCTTTGTGGGTTTTTGCAATTATTTAACCAATGAAAAGTATTTTAAAAAAAGGTCTTGTCAATTTTGACAACACTGTGTGTAATATTATTTAAAAATACAGTGTTTTTTCCCTTTCCTGAAAAGTAGCAGTTTGCACATACAAGGTTTCCACCCGACAAGCAGTTTTTAACTAAATTTTGATTCTTTTTAACCAAATAAAGATACAGTTGCAGCTTTAACTAAAATAAAAAAGTGATTTTTTTTTTTTAATCAAATCTAAACGATAAAAAGTCAATTACAATACAAACAAATATTAGAACTACAAAGAAAGCTTTAGTTTCATATTTTCAATGAAATAATATCTTGCCATGTTCTCAAAACCAACAGAAGCAGAAGAGAAAAACAGTGCTGGAGAAAATGTGCATTTCTGGGCTCTTGTATGTGTTTACGAGACATCGAGTCTGTTCTCACAGTATTTAAGCTAGAGATGAGTGGCAAGCCCAGACTGAATCCATGGACTGATGTTGTAGAGAAAAAAAATGAATGGAATTTAGTGGCATGGATTTAAGAGGCCTAACAACATGTTTGGTTCATGCTGGCTATCTGCCATCACAAAAAGCAGCAAATTGTTGATGCCATTTTAGAAATGCACTACTTGGAATCAGTCACATCTTGTCAGAAAGTATGACAACAGAGATTTTAGTTGATCATGTAATTATGCTCCATATACAAAAAAGCGTTTAAAACTGTCTGATCTGTGCATCATTTTAAACAGATTTGACCAAACTACTATTCATTTCTTCAGAGTATAGCGCACCTTTAAAAATGTGTTGAAGAAATAATTATTCAACAGGCAGGGGATATTTATAACTTCCTGAATGATGGATGTTCTGCGAGTGCAGAATTCTGAAACATAAAAGGCAGGAAGCAGGAATTGTGAAGGAATCCTGTTTTGTTTTAGCCTGTATTATTTGTACACAGCTCTTTCAGGATGTCCTGTGAGTTAATGGGCCTGTGGTGTATGGGTTACAGAAACCAGACACATTACATGATACATGCAAATGTGACAGCAGTGAACACACGATATAGCGTCCTCTTGTGGAAACCATTAACCCTCCCCAGGGCTCTTCCCATTAAACACTCTCTTCATGTAATTCTCAAAGCAACTTTCTAATTTTGCAAAACTTGTGTGCATTGAAGTGATAAATGCAGGCGTAATTGTCTTCCTCTGAACACAGACATAATAATTCTGCACATTTCTCATGGCGGAAGCCCTACGGCGAAACCAAATGGGGGTCTTATTAGCAGCAACTCTCTCACTAACAACCTTTAATGCTCAAAGAGGCAACATGGCCTTTTAAATCACAGGGCCAAGGGTCTGAAGCTCCATCTCTTTAGCACTACGCAAAGACACCGTCTCCCTTTAAGCTAAGAGTGATTTAGAGGGTTCTTTTAATCCTCTTTTCTAGTTTAGTTTATTCAACTCTGACAGAGAATGACGTGGCTGTCTGCGTCCAGCGCTTGAGTGATTGCCATTAAACTCATTTTGGAGCAGACGGCAGACGTGCAGGTGGAGCTACAAACAGGACTTTGTGTTACAAGATGGAAGAGGTAGAAAGAAGGTGCCAAAAAGAACAGAGACGAAGCCAAGAAACATCTGTAAAAGGATGATGATTACAGGGGTATTAGTTATATTGGGCCTGCACACATACATTAAAATGTTCCCCGGTGTTAAAGAAATATAGAGAGGCAGGAGAGAGAGAGAGACATGAACGTGTGTTGATGTAATTGGTGTCAATATTCTGTAAGCGGTTTGTTTTCTGTTGTCTCCACAGCGTGAGAGCAATGCATTAATGTCGTTTAAAAATGCAGAGTGGCAAAGATCCATACAAAACGTTAATGTTCAATAACCCTAACTGTGAATGTAACACAAACAAGCGGCATAGATTTACTGTTTTATACATAACATTAATTTACATAATGTGAAACCATAACATTGATATCTTCAATAGTGATTGAATAAAGCCATTCCAATGACTGAAATCAATGTTTAGGAAGCTAACTTTGGTGAATAATAAAACGTATCGTCAATAAAATGAATTATTTTCACATTCATAAATGATAATCGCATTAACTGTTATTTACATCAATAAATAGGGATGTAACGATTTACAGCGAGGCGGTTAAAAATTGATTTAAATATGTGACGATTCAAATGGATTGACATGTTAATAGAATCGCGAAACATGTTATCAACAGCAGGGGGCGCTGCGTTTACTGCCAACCACATGGGACATTGTTAACGTTCAGAGATCTCAACTTATGCCAACTGCATGGGCTAAAGCTCAATGCATACAAAAACAAGCTTTAAAGCAGAGCTAAACATTAAAGATCACCAGCAGAGGATCAAAGAACGGGTCAGAGCCTCTGAAACCAGACCATGCTTTTCTAAAACAGGCCTTGGCTCCTCAGTGGCCCACTTACAGTCAGTCTGCCAAGCCTCAGTGTGCAACAGCATGATAAAAGAACACACTGGAACGAGTGCGTCAACACTACATTTACGCAGTAATACGGCTGAGGTAGGAAAGATTAAAAGGAAAAGCCAGAAGTGGATTGTAAGAGAATACTGCAGCTTTCATGAGGACAGAACATGTGTGGTAAAATCATCGACTAACATCTCTGAATCAAAGAATAGGGTATCGCTATACAGAGACACCCATGTTTTATAATGGGACACCAGTGGCTTTCTTGGCTCAGAATGACATGAACAACATCATAAGGTGTTTCAGAACAGTGGTACTGCTTTCATTTAGCGTGAGAACCAGACCTAATAGGGTTTTTATATAAACCAAGGCCAATATCAACCTAGTTTGATAATATTATAACTAATTATGTGTTCTTTTTCATGAGGGAAAAGGATGTTATAAGTAGGGTTGCAAAGCTTGGGAACTTTGGATATATTTCCAGTTAAAATCAAATAAAAAGGAATTCATTGCAAATTTGCATAAATATAGATATGTTCCTCTTATGACTTGATCTGTATGCCATAATTTTCATTGAAATCTAAAAACAAATCCCAGATTTTTGCAACTTTGAGCAGGATTTTTTTGGGCAGGATTTGAGCAACACAAAATGCTGAGCAGATGATAGAGTTTCAGATTAAAGCAAAACACTTGCAGAATGAATAATTAATATACAACAAATTTGACATGTTAAATGAACCTACAATAATCATCCAATTTAATTGACCCTTTGCAAGCTGTTTGATTGACAGGTGACCTGACCAATCATAATGCTGAATCAATATCATGTGCCCCATTTTAGTAGAGTTACACCAGCGATATGAAAACTATTGTGATAGTAAACAGAGAGATATATACGCAGTTCACAGTATAACGATAAATGCTAACTATACAGTGCAAAAACAAAAATCTGAGAAAGTAGAAAAAGCTTATTTCTAGAAAATATGTCTTGTTTTTTGTCATGCTAGATAAAAAGTCTGAAATAAAATACATTGCACACTATATTATAAATCTTAATTTAAGAAATTTGTTCTTCTTTGGCCTTGGCAAGTAAATATTAACTCATTATGAGCAAGAACTTATTGATTATTTCCCCAGGAAGTGCACAAATGGACACTGGGAGCGCTATGGCTGATACCGAAAGCTTGTCGGACATAGAAACAGGAATGAAGGGTTTTGCTCATTTGGCCTCCTCAGTTTAAACAGCCACGCTGCTTCTGTCGATACATATTTCTCTCACACACATGGCCTGCTGAAGCGGTTATTTCTCAGGGGCAGGAAACAAAACAAAATATTCACATCATGTAAATGTCAAGGCAAGTCCAGAGGTTAAAGTTCACCATGCTTTAACAGCTAAGAAAAGGTCAGGGGGTTAATGTGTCAGGAACTTTACGGGGGTCGTAGATCATCCCAAACTAACCCTCATGACTAAATCACATTGAAGAGACAGAGGTCTGATAAAACTATACACGGCATAAATGTTATGGGAATGAATGCCCTCTACCCAAAGAGAGGTGATAATCTAACACAAGAGAAAGCCATCAGAGGGTTTCCCCTTTAATGCTCCCAGCACATTAACTACACATGGATCCACCATGTACTCTACAAACTTTCCAAACTTCCCCTCATCCCTCATTCTTCACCCTGCTCTTTCTCTATCACCCCCGGCCCTAATCCAAACATCTCACCATCGCCTGGCGGCCAAGAGTCTGAGAAGACTCATTTATTCCTCGTGCTCCTCTTCAGAGTTGCTTTAAAACACTCAGGAGCCGCTCTTTGTAGTGCCAAACATCAGTGATGCTCCTCTTCCCATGATTTCCTAACCTTATGGCAGGCTCACAGCTGTGGGGACATTTACAAAACAGCCAGCGTAATGCTGGATTTGCTAAAAGGAAAAACCTGCTATAATCAATTCAGAGGGATGCTGCCCAAGAAAACCAACTTACGCTGCTGGCGTAAGTCTCTCTCTCTCTCTCTCTCTCGTCTCTCACCTTAGCAAATGTCAATGTCAGGCGCTCAATGCAAAGACAGGGCACCGAGGACATCTTTTTCTACATCGCTAATTGAAAACCTGTTGCCCTTTTGCAAGATTTAAAAACGCAGGAAAGCACAGTTTTTATAATGACTTAACAAAAAAAAGACTGGGTTTAGAAATGCATCAACAGCAGTTCACAACTTGTGTCAGGTTATATTGTATTAGTTATATTGGGCCTGCACACATACATTAAAATGTTCCCCGGTGTTAAAGAAATATAGAGAGGCAGGAGAGAGAGAGAGACTTTTTAACTACATAAACGTGTGTTGATGTAATTGGTGTCAATATTCTTTAAGCGGTTTGTTTTCTGTTGTCTCCAAATGCATCAGGACCCAATCCTGGCTCATATAGGGGTCACAAACAACAAACAAACAATGCTGAATGCAAATAATTAATGCAACCAATCATAACCATTAATTTTGCTATGAATTACTTTTTATATGATATGAACCAAATCTCATACTGTGTTATGTCTCATGTCAAATCTAAGACTACTAGCAATAACAACCAAGATGCACTGTTTCAGAAAACAGTTTAGTGGCAAATTTTCACAGAGTGTCAAAGATATTTCAGCATCTCACTCACTCACTCACTCACTCACTCACTCACTCACTCACTCACTTGCTCACTCACTCACTCACTTACTCACTTGCTCACTCACTCACTCACTCACTCACTCACTCACTCACTCACTCACTTCATATGCCCAAACAGTGGGTAACAGTGACAGGTGCTTGGAAACGCTGTTTTGTAAACAGTTACTGATGGGTCGGCTGCAGATCAGTGGCTATTCATGGCGGGCCACTCAGCATGCGCAGTGGATCCAGTTTGCCACGTTGGATGCTGAGCGCATTAGTTTCCAACGGAGGTCAAAAATATGGAAATTCTAATTATATCTTCCTGAGCGGGCCGTCCAAGTAAAGCTTATGTGTGGGAAACGCTTGATGAGGGAACAGCATTCTTTAGACGTGGCCAAGAGTTTAATGCATAAACAAACCTGCGTGTGACCATAGCAACCTGGGATTATCAAAAATGGATAAACTGATATTTTAGGATGCAAGGGGGAATAAGCATATATATAAAAATATAAAAATTTATGTCAATCAACCAGTTTTGTAATATAATAATATTATTATATTCTTATATTACAGTTGAGTGGGTAATATTTCAGTAGGATGGATAAAATTGCATATTTACATATTTTAGATATTCTTTTAAAAATGAAATTCTTTTAACATAATAACAACACAGACAACATTGTGTGCAATAGACCATCACCAGATGTAAACAGCACTGGTCCAGAAGCACTTCCTGTCTCAGTTTTCTGTATTTCACATATGTAAATTAAATTAAATCTTAAAGATGTTTGTTAAATGTTCTGTTGATTGTATTTTGTTCTGACATTAGTGTAGTGTTAAAAAACTGAGACAGGAAGTGCTTCTGGACCAGTGCTGTTTACATCTGGTGAAATGGTCTCTGACTATTAACATTATTATAGTAATCAACATTTCAAATATTATTTCTAAATTCATTCCTAATTTAAAATAAAATATTAATTTATTCACTTCTGATAATCCCAGGTTGCTATGGTCACGCAGGTTTGTTTACGCAATAAACTCGTGGCCAGGAGAAATAAATGCCCTTCCATCAACACAAGAAGTGGTGATCAGGAGAAAAACACTTAATTACCTGGAGAAAATTAACTGAACCCATCACGTCATTAGAAACTGTTTCACGGTGACACCTGCCGTCCGTATCTTTCATGAACGCGCAACACACACGCGCCTCACTGTCAGTTGATGAATATTAGCCATAAGCGCAAAAAGCGCCTCCCGACCAAATGCTCGTGCACGTAATCTCTTGCTGTGTATGTGATTGAATTATGGGACACAACCAAATGATCGTTAGGAATCCCGATGACCTCATCAGCTTGTTAATGTGTTTAGCAGCACTGATGTAATGAAGAAAAGTTTGCCTTTACCTCGTCTGTCATCCTACAAGACTCGCAGCACTGTGTGATGGCCTGACGAATGACGTCATTTTCGTCATAGGGAGGTTCCGCGTGCAGACCGATTTTTAAGACCGCGCGGACGAGACGCGTACAACAGCGCATGCGCGGGAGTCCACATTCATTGTAGTGAACGGTACCTGCGTACAGGGGCAGATTTATTTAATCATTTGTATCCGTTAATAAAATGCATTTTTATAATAATAATGTGGCAAATCTTGACTGTTTTACGAGGAAGCTCATTCATATGAATTCGTAGGATGTCGTTGGGATCTAGATCTGCTTTTACTGGTTGCCAGATCTCCATTCCAAAATTCTCCTAAATGGCCAATCAATATTAACTTCCCAGTTATTCATTACACCCTAAAATCATCTTAAAAGTCTCTGTATGGTAGTAATTGTAAAAACTAACACTTTCTGTTTTGCATAACTAATAAGGTTATATTTAGACTATTAAAATTACAGGGTTGAATCAACTTCTTAAATAGTTAATAAGCAAAAGTGGACATGTTTCATTTGTCATGGCTTTGAGTCCCTGAATATGTGCATATCGATCAAATCTTCATTAAATACACCTGCAATGTATGTTGCTTTATATAGAAAGAATCCTTTGAAAGTAAGTTTAAAGTTTTCTGTTACAGTGTGAGAAAGATTAACATCATCATGATGCTCCAAAAGAAAGCAGCTCTGGCTTGAAAGAAAAGGATCATTTAAGTTCACATCATATTTAGAACAGATTCTTGACAGGGTTTGGTCGCTTTCATACTCTCACATATAACGGTTTCTCCTTTTTTGCTCCAGGTCCCTCTTCCTCTCTCGTTCGGTCTGCTTCGTCTCATCTCTCGGCTCTCTCGCCGTGCAGGAGACGATCAAACGCAGTACAGGAAAGCAGGCAGCCTGTTATTACTGGCAGCTAATGCCACTCTAGTGTTTTAATATTTATTCACTAAGTCCCTCATACCACATAAATCACATGAGCTGAGGTGCAGTACCAACTTTTATTCTCCATTTCATAGAACTCTAACAGCCTTTGACTGTTTCAGAAGGTAAATACTGTCAATGGAACTGCAGGGTTGATGCTATCTGGCCTGCCAGGAAAATCTGGTCTGCAAATCAGGAGTGAGAATTGAGCAGCCTTTGAGCAGGGGAAGAAAAATGTTTTTGGCTTTCATACATTTCAAAATGACACAAAATAGAGAGCTGGCGGTCTGAACAGCTTTCTACAATTGCCTGTCCACTTTTGTACATGCTGGAATAGATTTCTTCATGCTTCACCGTCATTCACAAAACAGGATATCCTCTTGAAATCACTGAGAAAAACAGTTAATGATAAGCTATTATTTGTAATTCAATGAGAGTATTAAGTAAGGGTTAGTGTATGTTTAGCCGGTCATTATTGCAAAATAATCCCCAACCGGATGATCAGGAACCTTGACACAAAGCAAGGAGGTCTTGTATTATTCTAAAGGGGCTTTTTTTCAATAATTACGAGCTGACTGTATCTTATTCTGTTAATACACGGCTACTTATGAAATAAATAAATGCACATGAAATGTTGATTTGAATTGACGTTGTTTTGTATTTTAAAAAGATGAAAACCACAGAGCGATATGAGATACGTGTATTTAGCACAGGTTAGCATATTAGTTGCCAAGGACAACGGTCAAATGTACAGTTTAGCTGCTATTATGTAAAACGTTTGACCGCAGGGATGTTTTAGTGAGCTGTGTAATGAACAAATGTAATGTCAGATGTAAAGTCCATTTTAAAACTGGGCAATTTTATAGGAATGAGGTGTAGTGAAGCTAAAATTTAGCTCGATGTGTGGGAACTTCTCTCAGAATAACACAATTTTCGTGAGAACATACTTAAAGATGTTCAAATCACATTAGTTGTCATGTTCAATGTTTATGGGGAGCGGTGGTTTACCAGCCTTTTAAACATTCAGTCTGTTTTGAAGAATAAAAGTTTTGATTTATATATACCGAATATCCACATTTTGCAACGAGCTGCAACAAAAAACATCTAAAATATAAGACTGCGTTTGTCTTTCACAGTATTTGGTTTGTAAACCCGGGGCGTCAGATTTAAGATGACAAAAAAGAACAGCAACATGGCCGTGGTATGTATAGCTGGTAGACTCGTTTAAATAATAAATGATGTTTTGCATTGGCCTGTGCAATATCCTCACAGCTGATAAGTGTTCACATATGTGTGACAGATACGCTTGCTGTAAATCATTTATATCCTGCAATGTTTAGTTTTGTTATATCAGCTTGAGCTTCTTTATTAAAGCGCCGGGCATAACCTCTCAGTATATGTGAATCAATGCTGAAGCGTGTGTGAGAGGCTGCGAACGCATTTGATGTAGTGAAAGAGGAAAGTCAAACCTCAAATCTCACTGGACACATACACTGAATTCACCTAAAACCCATCTGGGGCATGTGAAGTGCCACGAGAAGCAAAAAAGAAGAAAATTACATGTCGCTGTTATATGAGGCCAAAAAACTGAGGATAACAGCCACATAGAAATATGAATAAACACTTCAAAACCAGCATATGAAGAAACAACACAATCAGGGCTATTACATCCAGAGCGCTCCCAGTCTTTGTGTGCTTAAAAAGAGACATGTTGAGCTACTGTGTTATATGGATTGCTACTATTCCTATAGTTTGTGTTCTTTTTAAGCTTTTTGCTTTAAAAGAACTACAACCTCAAAACAAATGTTTCATTGATTTTTAGATCAACTAGATACTTCATACTATATTTCATAGAATTTTTACTATATGTGTTTATTTCCGATAAGGTAATCATTTGGTTGAGACGTAACAAATTTTACTCAAAGTTTCTTGTAATTTCTTTTGACAGACATTTTATCCGGTGTTGTTTTTTTATCAAACCCAAAAACTAATAATCAGTCGCTAGCACCACGCTTTACCAAGGAAGCGGCACTTTAATTTTGCTTTACATGCCGATTTTGATTTTTGCCATACACTCTTTACCGCATAGTCATCGTTGATTATCATTGTTTTGTAAGACGTGGATTTTCAAAAATGTTCCTCCTATCTCCACAAATACACATGTGCTTCAAATTTACTTGCAGTCAAGAGCGCTGGCATTATTGTGGCCGATTCTTCTGTATAAATGCATGTCAGACCTAAATGATGAGAAGATAGACCACAGAAGACCAGATGTGCGTCATATATCTCATGTGAAATCACACATCCCACCACACACGGCCACACATATACAAGGACGAATGCCCTGACAGGCTGCCAAAGTTTTGAAGAGAAGGATGGAGGGTGAAGAAGAGAGGAGGAGAGGAAGGAATACAACACCTGAGACAGGCTTGAAAATGAATCACTCATGGGTGGTCAAGTCATGATGGTGGAAGGCGCCACTCATACGTGAATGACAGATACATGCGCATACGTATGCATTTATCATAACGTCCACTTACATTATTATTTATAGTTCTTCAACCAAAAACAGTCATTTACATTTGGCAAATATTTTTCATGAGGATCAAACCTGTTACCTAAATGGGCTACAAAACCTGTAGAATGAAACAGGCTGTTTTAAATGCAACTCTTCGGGATCCTTGAGCTTGTCACTGAAACAAATGTAATTGCCAGTGAATTAAAACATTGTATACCTGAGAACATAGACACAATTCCCCACATTGATCTGGTCTCTCTCATATCTCTCATCACTCCTGGCCGCAGGAAACCTTTTAATGAGATGATGCTTTGGAAAACGGTTAAAGGACAGGCCAAGCTTCAAATCAAAACAACGGCTCTGTAACAATAAATTTCCATTTGTTAACATTACGTCATACATTAGCTAAGACGAAATAAAAAGAAACGGTACATTTTTTAAATAAAGATATTTTAAAACGATTTGTAAAATGATATATTATATTTCGGTTTCTTGGAAAAATACCAGTATATGGGATTGGATCCACATAAGAGGTGAGAAAATACTAAAGTATCATTTTTAGGCTATTTGCACCTTTAAAAGAGAGAGTCAGAAAGAAAGAGCTATCTTTTTATAGATTCTTGTTTATTAACATCTGAAGATTGAAGATAACGCATTAGAGATATAACGGAGTGACAGTCATCACACTCTGTGTGATCATCACAACACTGGCAGGAATGACAGACATTACGAACACAATGGTTAGTCATCTGAAGTATTGTGCTCATCTTTTCTCTCTGAATGGCGCTGTCACTATCCTTCCTCAAACCAAAACTGAGAGGTTGGGCTTCAGGCAATTTGGCTTCATCTTATTGTGTCCTATAATGGAACTCTTAAACGGTTCCCATGCCAACAAAAATGCTTTTAATGCTTGTGTGGGGGATTGAGTGGCATTGCAGAGATAGACGAACAGTAAACTCACTTGGCTTTCGCTGTTAGTGAAACCATCAACCTAAAATGACACAAAAATGGTGGGAAAAATGACACAAAAATGTAAGAATACAATACTAAACTTTCAAATCATATATTAATATGTCTAGTAGAGGTTGACCCTTGACTGAAGGTCATTACCGTCACCTAGATTTTGTATTGAAAGCAGCAGCTTTGACAAGTTTCGAGTAACTAATGTAAGATTAGGGTTTTAAAGCAAATAATCTGCTGGTCAAATTGAGACATGTGACTGACTGATTTCTTTCACAGCAAACTTTTTTTATATTAGATTTAACACAATGGAGCACATGCTTCTCAGATGAAATGTCTCTGCGCTGGGTTCTGCACGCTTATGTTTCATCTGCGCTCGCAATAATAAAACCTGACAAGTCACATGTCAGTTTTGTTCAAGTCAACACAATGATTTTCAATTAGTGTTTAAAAAGACTCACAATAATAGGTCAAGGGAGCTAAGACATTGCTAGAATACAAAATGATTAAAAGATATTGAGACGGTAAGCAGACTTCTGATTCAGACCCAGGGGCAAGGGCAGCCTTTTCTCTCTTACATAGTGGAACAAAAAGGAAACTTTCGAGGTCTCAAGGTCTCAATGAAGCTATTTTAAAAAGAGTTTAACAGAAAGATTTCATTTAGAAAAGCAGACAAAGACTGAGCACCAAAGAAAATGTTCAAAAACAAGCATGCATACATTTAATTTACAAACTGAGGACAAGTTAACCAAGATTATTTACATAAGTATTTGTATATATTTAAATACAGCAAATAAAAGTGTGGTTTTTAAACAAAATCTTACATCTTACTTACATTTTAAATGAGTAAATGGCTGGGAATCATTTCACGTGTGATGAGAATAATGAGCGCAGGTTCAGTTTGGCTGTTGTGACGGCATCAATAAATCAGCAGGTGATTTGGTTCCTGCAGAGAGAACACAGGAGAGTGCTAAGAGGAGAGAAGTTTTGTCTCCTGCACCAAGACGGTTTCACCAAACCACCAAAGCAGTTTATAAAATGACATTTATATTTATATCCATAGAACACATAGAGCATTGCATTATGAACGTTAATGAACGTAAAACGTACAAATGAGACAGAATAGAAATTCATATGAATTAGCCACCTTGTAAAATACAATTGTGTTGAAAAATTATTAAAAAATTGTATACAGTTTTTTAGCCAAATATGGCCAACTTGGAAAGAAAAAGCTCTCTGACTGACATAAACACCATTCAATAATAGTTTGTTTTGTTTTTATGTTTTTTTTCAGGGGCGGGGCTTTTAGAGATATATTATTATATAATTTATATATACAATTGTATTTTACCTGTTAACATTTAGGTTATTTCATTTTATTATTTCATAGTTGAATTCTAGTCTAATCATGACAAACTAAAGGTGTAAGAGCCAATAATAAATATGACAAATATACATATCAATAAACCTAACCAAAACAAATGTTCATTTCATTTTACTTAAAATACCTACAATAAAAAAAATAAAATCAATGATTTAAAAAATTCTTTAAAAAAATGAAAATATCTCAAATGTAAAAAACTCTAGTTTGTCTAGTGCATTTTCATGTTCATGTACAATAGTGTATTGCTCATAGTTGAATTCCAATCTAATTATTACAACCTATATATTGATAAAAAGGTATAAGACATTATTATTCTGTATTATAAGATAACAAGTATTATAGTTAGACATACGTTTATTTAATTCATTAATATCAAAGAACTGTAAAGACTGTAGTTTGGATAGTGCATTACCATGTGTGTATATTCAATATGTGACATTTAACAGGTTAATAATACAGCATTATCAATTGTGCAAAAAACATGGTATAATAGCAGAATATATGTAGAGACTTGTAGAAAAACCTTCATGCCAGACAGTTGAGACTATAGCCCAAGTGTGTCTTCTGTGAATGAAATTGCTCTCTCACATAATTAATCTCTAAATATTTCCTGTTTGGAGGCTGGAGCTTTGTCTCTGGCCAGCCATATTTACTATCATTGTGTTTCACTCGGCAGTCAAGCAATCATTCGCTCTCTTGTACCCCTCCCCAAGGCCTCGTACACAGCTAATCCAATCTCCTCCACAACACTGTCACAGCTGTGATGATGGCCAAGCAACCGAGCATCCACCAGACTCACACCTGTGCTCGCCATGGCACGGTGCACACCCGCTACTCGTCCAATTACAGCACAGAAACACTTCATAAGCGAAAACTCTGCACATACGGATAACTACGATGTAGACACATGTAAAGTCATAATGGGAGAAAAAGTCTTTGTGTATTGCTATTTGTTGTAACTTATAATGGATGTATCAGCCTGTGAGATATTGTTACAGTACCGTTGGGTTTCTTTTGCGAGTCCAAAAGTTGTAGGAGCCTAAAACAGAGATAATTCTTGAAAAGTGAGTGCTGCTAGTGAACAGATGCGGGCCATAAAACTGTTCACACACCTGTGTCATAACTTCAACAACTAAAACCCTTGTGGCCCTCTTTACGATTTATACATCGAGTCTCTGGAAGAGCTCATGGCTGGATGTTGCTCAATGACTCACCGACTCCACACATCCCAGTGAGAATTAAATCGAGGAAGCTGGGATCACATTATCTGTATGTGTACTTCAGTATTTGTCAGCTTGTTAGGGAGACAAATGACCCATTAAAGAAACAGGCTCGCATGAGTTATATGGCCAAAAAGTTCAGCGGAAAATAAACTTAAACAGTCTTGGAGACACACGATCTCCGTACTGATATTAAGCCAGACAGAATGTTTTTGAGACGTTATGGCCCTTAATCAAGGCAGATGTCGTATTTAATTTAATGTGAATAAAAACAAGTCTATCAAGAATATACAGTACACACCCTGTTGCGTACAACGGCGTCATTTAGCTGACAAAACTGAATAATATACTAATTTCCAGTAGACTGTAAAGTCTGGAAAACTCAGGCTGTAAAAAATTAGATGTGACATATAAACTTAATACAGTACAGCATATTTAGGCGACTACGGCATCGTCCTACATAGCTTGTTTTTGTTCATGTCAAATTAGATTTGTGGCCAACCCAAAGATTTATTTGAAGACGAGCTTTTTTAAATGCAGAACAGTCGTGCACATTCACAAACAAAGCTATTTATTTTTATTTGGCAACCACAGTACATATGTATCTCAAATATTTAAGACTTAATCTCGCTTTCATTGATATTTTCTTTAATGCTTTTTTTTCTTCTGGCACAATGTTTTTACGTGTTGCCAGGGTACCCAGGTGTGCCGTCACCGGAGCCCAGCTGCATGCGCTCAAGCTTCAGTGTTTTTAATCAAAGAATCACAGTATATGTCACAGCCCACAGGAACCTCAGCAAGGCGTGCACGAGAAGAGCTTCACTGGACGCGCATCGCCGCTGCGGCCGCCGCCGTGCTCGTGATGGCATTCGAGGTCGCGTGCGATCGCCGGTAGAATTTGTTTTCGCTCAGGGATGTAACCGCTGAACGCTTCATAGAGCGCATGCCACAGAAGTCCTTTACATTTGCTCTTAATAATGAAGCCAGTGACCGGAACAATGACGCTCAGCCTTTTAAACTCATATGCCCCTACAGTATATCTCTCTCTCTCTCTCTCTCTCTCTCTCTCTCTCTCTCTCTCTCTCTCTCTCTCTCTCTCTCTCTCTCTCTCTCTCTCTCTCTCTCTCTCTCTCTCTCTCTCTCTCTCTCTCACTCCCCTGTCTCTCTCTCTCTCTCTCTCTCCTCCGTGTGCTCAGCATTCATAGAGCTCACTGGTGCGAAACTGGAAATCCATTTGAAATTCAGCCTCGGCGCTCCATGTTGTGTCGGAATGACCCATTATTTCACACTAGGGCAAACTGTGCGAATTCATAAATATAAATAAGCAGCTCCACACCCCTGCCTCTCAAAGCGGCACGGCGCACACAAAAGATGCCTGATGAATTCAATCACAGAGAGAAAAATACCGGAGCAATTATATGGAGGGGGCGTTTGAGCAACTGTAACTTACTTCACCCGTTAGACCTGTGGGGCCAAAGTTTTATAGTTTTATTTAGATTTATGCGTTTGGAAATCATATCAGGTGTGGGTATTTCTCATCAGCCGAAGTCAGTTAGGGGGTATATGTTGTCTCCTAGTGTTAAGTCTTAGTGAGGCAGAAAACGAAATCTTACATTAGCAGAAATCGCCCAATAACTCTAAAACAGCAGTTCGTGTGCGCTGGAAGCTGTGACACTGACTGTACAGAGACGATTAGTCCGTCATTTGTGAACCAGACGCGTACACGTGCGGGTTTGAAATCCATCACTCCCCCTGACGGCAGCAGTGTGGTCATTTCATTTGTCCTTCTGCCTGTTAAAATAAACTACAATCAGTAATTATGGAGAAAAGCCATTAGTGAAATATGCCAATCTAATTATGTGCCGGGATGGAGAATTAGTGGGTTGTCCTGGAAGCAGATTAGCTGGTATGAAGACACAGCTTGACTCATCATATTGCATATTAAATCTAAAGTGATGTAACTTACAAAGGTCAAGCTGTTTTTCCTGATAACACTCATATCCTGCGTATCAATTATGCCAAAACAATTACCTTGCGCTTTATTTGTGTGTGTTCACAGTTGCTGCACAAATCATGAAGTGTGTGTATCACCAACACTATTAAGTACCGCTTAGCTTAGAAGAAAACGCACAACGATATACAAATGCAGTGTTTTCAAATCAAATTCTCGCATTGTTGATAAAGTACAAATGCAATGTTATATAATAATCTATTGAGAGTACTCATGTTTTTATTTGAAGTCATCATTTAAAATCTTTCTCTGGCTGGAAATTACTATGCAAATAAAAAAGTCAAGATCAAAATAGCACCATAAAAATATAACACACAACGTATGAGTTTTAAAAAGAACCAAAAGAGGAGACTGAGAAATATTGTGATAATAGAGTGTGTACAGAATTCTCAAGTTAGTCTTTGTCTGCATAATTTTAATACAGCAGCAACAAAAAGATAAGCAGTAAAACATACCGGGAGATGATTTAAGTATGTGTGTGTGTGTGTGTGTGTGAAGCCTGAGGATGATTGAAGAAACACAGGCATCTTTTACATCAGCGGAGAGGCCAAGTAAACGCCTCAGACCTTATCATGAAACAATCTGCACAGCCGTCCAGCCAGACCAAAGCATGCGTTTCAGCAGAGCAGCATGGAATAGGGCCGGGGTCAATGGGAAATTGATTTTCTTTGCTGTATCTACAGAAATGCCAAGTCTCTTCAAAGAGTCCCTCTGTGGTGGAGTGGGCTTGTATTGTCTGATTCATCAGAAAGATGACCACAGAGATGCAACACTGCAGTACAGAAAAGAGAGAAAACCACCATGTGATGAAAGATTAAAAACTCTCCACGTCCCGGGCATTCGCCTTTTTAATTATTGAATGTGGATTTTACCTTCTCCTGGACTGCCGACTTCACTGTGCCGAATTCCACTTCTCCAAAAAGAGTTTGGCTAAACCTGACACTTGGACATTACGAGCAGGCAGTTGCACGAGTCTGCTCTCTGAATAAAGCTTCGTCAGGATTGCCCTGTGGCTCTTCATCGATTTATCCACGAGCTGTACGGGCTCCACGCTGCTCTCTGAGGAACGAGACGGATCAGAAATGACTTGAAAAGATGTAGAGAAATGTTTCCAAGACTGAATAGCAACTCCCATAATCAAGAGTCAAGTCTTTCTTTGTTTTGTAATGAGCATTGATTGAATGTGGTGGGGAAAGAAGGAAGGGCAAAAAAAAGAAAAGAAAAATCATTTTTCAATTTTCTCTGTGTGACGGAACGTAATTAGACTGTGTATGAGAAAGACAATACTATAATATGCAGCAGGAGTAATTAATTTGAAATATGAAGTGCGATTCATTTGATGTCGTTCCCGATAAACAGCCTTTCCACGGACGACACTCACATACAGATGTGTGCTTGTTCTGACAGACGAATAAAAGAAGAAACAAAACATATGCTGAATTTGTTATTATAATTACATACAAGAGATGCTACAGAAAGCACTGTACATCAGAAAAACACCTCGGGCGTACAAACAACCACATACTGCCAGATAAACATTGTTCGTCTCTGCAGTGACAACATGAGATACAGATTCCATAGTTCTCAATGTAAACCATCCACCTGCTGAAAGCGATGCCCTTTGAATCAAGGGCTCTGAACCAAATTTGAATTGCGAGCACCTTAAGCCCGTCAGGCATTCGCTGTGGGTGACATCATGTGAAGAAATGTTTCCAGCTGCTAAAGAATTCATTATTCACTCTCAGTCAGCCTCATCCAGGTGCTGCAGAGATATCGGCACTCGTTGGCATTCCCAAACGGCTTGCCAAGAGAGAGAGAGAGAGAGAGAGAGAGAGAGAGAGAGAGAGAGAGAGAGAGAGAGGACTTCATACGATACTGAGGATGGGTGAGAAGCAGGCGATATGGTTCGCTCACCTTGTTATAACCTGACCAGAGGCCATGGACTCCTCCTGGGAGCTCCTGTCACATGCACAATAAAAACTATAAATGCATAAAGGCGGATGTGTAGGTGAGAGAGGGCTTGCAGAACAGTACACGGATTATGAAAGAACATAGTTAAGGTCACAAGACTCACACGCTTGGTGAAAAAGACATGGAGGATATGTTGACATGTGTTGCACATATGTCTAGCAGGAAAAATATGAGATTTTATAGCTTACAGGATAGCAATGAACACACAAACATGCTTGTATGAATGAAAGCATTATTTAAATGTAAAGTCCATTTAAAGTGCAACTTTTAATCATGTGTCGCGTTTGGTTAGGACACGGTGTGAGACTAGTAATAAAACAAAATAAAAACATTAAAAAATCATTTCAGTTATTTAAAAAAGTATTATATATATTAATACTTTTTATACTAATAAAAAACTATAAAACAATTAATACAATTAAAATAAAATCTAATAAACTTTTTTATAGAATCAGATTTATTTCTATATCGTTTCATAATTTTGCTTTGTTGCATAGCAGACTTATATAAGCAGTAACAAAATTGTATAAAATACACAGTATTATTAAATTTGTTTAATAAGATGAAAATTACTAAAAGTTCCAACGCATTTAATGCAGACCTTAAAAGTCTGCTCGTTGCTAGATAAAAACGGCACGACTAGACTAACAAGTCATAAATTTTTTCACAGGCATTGAGAAATCCCAGACCACCAAAAGAAATAAATGAATAAATTAGGTGCATGACACCTTTGATCCCTACATCACCCCCTCGCCCACAGACACAAACTCACAAAATTCTTTTTTATCATTGGATTATATGGACATATTACACCATTATGTGATACAGTCCTAATCCTTCTAATACATATGAATGCTTTATATTAGCATGATTTACGAGTACCCCGCTCTGAAAACATATTGGAACATTCTGACTGGCACCGGCGTTTGTTTTTATTACTCTGTCAGAATGTCTGATGACTCTACTGTCTGATTATCTGCAGGATATGCATTCATGAAACAAATCATTTCTTACCATGTTTAACCTCCATTATTTGTATTACTTTAAGACAGAACATTAATTCCACCTTTCAACATTATGCCAAGCGCACAGTTAACTGTCAGACAGGATACGGGGACGTTTTTTAGTGAATTTCCTTTTGACATTTATATGATTCTCTGTACGCTCGTGGACCCCTCATCAGTCACCGCGTTGATTGATAACACAGTTATGCTCCATCCAAAATACTTATTCAGCTTATAATATGTCATTTCCTTAGACTCTGAATCTCCCCACTAAACCAAAAAGAAGGTAAGAATGAGCTCACTGTCTCTGTGGTGACGGCAGACGGAACGGGCGGCCTGCGTCGGGGTGGAGCTGCTCTGGACTTTGTGATCTCAGATGCGGTGTTCTGCGCTCACGAGGTGTTTCTCTACAGCGATAACAGGCTGGAGCTCATGCAACAGCATATCCCTCACTAGTCATTTATATGAAACCCTGCTGCCAAGATTCAATGTCATGTCAGGGCAAACAGTGCCAGTGGTTGTGGTTTTTAGCCCGTGTGCCCTGTGTGCATGAGTTAAATTACCCCTTCTGGATATTAACAGCTCATTCTTTCTATCAAAGACATGGGCTTATGTTCTCGGGTTTCTTGAGTTTTCAAGGTTGGTATATTTGGGGGTTTTTTCAGCTTGTGACCTCTGTATTCATCACCACCCCAAGGACCAATAAAATCTGAACTGTGTTTTTCTAATAGATTTAAAGAAGAAGATCATTAAAAAGTTATATTTCTGAAAGATTTCTACACTTAAACACACCCAGTATACAGCCAATACTTCAGTATTCTGAATAGCCAGTTGTGATTTACATATGAATAGTGATGTGATCTGAGGAGCACGTATCTCTCGATGATGATATGAAGACTCTCAGTAGAGCAACCCCAGACCTTAACCGTCAGGAAGCTACATACCCCTCTGAATGAAACACATTATTCATCTGAACCCAGACAGAAGTGCGATTTAATATTGTGACTTAAAGAGAATTCTGTCGTTATTTACTCACCCACATGTCACTCATAACACTCATGCTATTATTTTCTCTGTGAAACACAATTGTGAGGAATGGATAAGCAGCTCTTTCCATATGACTATTCAACTATTCAAAAAGGCCAAACAAGCATTAAAGAAGCTTTGTGAAGGTTTATGGGCAATTCTAACGTTATGGATGTGACATTTTCAGTCAAAACATGAAATATAAATTCTTACACAATGTATTTATTACAAATATATTTAAAATATATTATAATATATTTAACAACAATTGGTTTATATTTTACAAAGCCTTATTGATATAGTGACAATTCTGAAAACAGCACTTTATCTGACAATGAAAAATCATGATTTAAACACAAATCAAATGCTTTAGATACTTTAAGAACCATCTGATCTATCAGTATAATGAAAACCTTTATTTTCTCATGGTAAGATTAACATTTTCAGCATTGTCCTGTACAGTGACAGAATTCAACTACAGCTAAAACAAATTATTTTCTTGGTTTATTGATTTATTCAGTTTTATCTAGAAAATGTTTTCTTCTTCCACAAGGTTTGTTTGTCCTCCTGGCCAGCGAAAGCATCCACATTTAGGCAGCACATTCTTCATCAAACTGACAGCACAATATAGATTTCAGCTGGAAGATTTTGGCCCGGAGGCCCGGCATAATCCAGACCCCTTCAGACTGATATAGAGTGTCTATAGTTCTCTCACAAGCATCTGATTACTCACACTATCTCTGAGGACACTTCTATCCTCCTCTCCTTCAGGACAGCACGACACCGTAAGTCCTCATTATCTTTTCGGTTTGATCTCAAAACTCTCCACATGTGGTCTAATTGTATTTCCCGCAGCCTTATTACCTGTGGTATCAGACATAACATCAGTTTTGATGTAGGGCTTAGAGCTCAGATCTGTTTCTCAGCATTATTACTGAATAACAGGAGGCTCCTTTATGGACTTTGTCATTTATTACTTTGCTGTTTTCTATATTACACTTCATGTAACACAGCAGGGCTCAAGTCCTTGGGTTAGTTTGCACGTGTACATGTCTGCTGTTCTAACAGTAAGAAGGTGTGTAACACCTGCAGAAAGCTATCTGACAGCAGTGTCATTCATCTCAATGGATTTAACGGAGGTGCTTGTTGGAAGCACAAAGGCTTTTAGCTGTAAATGTCGTGTGACTAAACACTCTTAGTCTGAATAAAAATCATTACAATTACAATTACAATTAATATTCTGAATTTTATTCAATATTGACTCCTCAGAAACAACGACAAAGCCTCTTTCATAGAGTATATCCAAAGAGTGAGTTAAATAAAGTCTAACAAATCTTCTTTTATCATCATCTATTTGCAAGAAGAATTCAAGGTAATACATAGTCATTCAGAAATCACCTCCTTAGAAATCTGTATCTTAAGTAAAACAATATGCACTAACACACTGTATAGAAAGCAACAGGCCTCAATAAGAGAGAGAAAAAGCCCAGCGAGCACAATGGACTGGCAATTTAATGAAATAATGAAAAATTAATAGGAGTCGCTTCAGGTTATCATGCCTGAGCTCCAACGGCTGTACAATGAGGCCTGATTGAGTCTGTAGCCGACTACAGGGGGAGAAGCGAGACGATAAGCAAAATGAAACTAATAGTGTGAGCGGGAGCCTGCTGTTGTTTTCATAGCGCTGCATTAATTGGTCTGACCTTCTACTTATTACTGCCTCAGCAAAATCACCATTAAATAGACTTTTAGTAAGTATGCTTAATGTGAATCGCCACATACATGCAAATGAATATGTGCTATATGTATATCATACATTTATGCAACAGCTGTCAACATCAAAGCTACATTACATTTATACTGTAAGATGTAAGATGTATTCAGGCGTGTTACAGGGCCCAGGACTGCTGTATAATGTTAAAACCTTTAATAATAACAAACCTTTATACTTCATCATTTGAAAAAATGAAGATAAATGAAACCATAGCACGCCTCATAGGACGATATTAAATTTACTTTGCAGTACTTTACTTGCAGTTTTTTCATGAAATTAAGAAAAGGAGAATAATGTATGAATATAAATTCAATGTAAACAACACTTTATAAATGTCAGAAACAGCATCTTCTTCCCTATATATATATATATGTAAGCGTTTCAGTACTCTCCCACCACTCCTGAAGCTGAAAATATGATGGTTAAGCTCTAATTTTCTTTCATTTAAACTCCAGTAAAAGTAACACATTTCCGGCTTAAACTGAGACAACAAAAGAATATTCCTCCAACTGCATAAAGAGCACGACACATCTGTCAGGAGCTATTATTGCTTCAGAGCTCTCATGCTTTATGATGTGTTTTTCTATCACATAAACCCGGTGAGGCAGGATGTGTCTGCAGTCTTCTAACACTCAAAGTATCGGATCTTGGGTTCTCTTATATCAACAAACCTCGACCGACAGCACAGCAGGGATGCAGGAGTCATCCAGCGAACAGGCCAAACATCATATTACTCAAATTCACAACACCATAAAGATTAGCCAGAAAACAGACAGATGTTTAACATGCACATATATATAGAGAGAGAGATTCAATCACGTCACATTCAGTTATTCTGACCTCTCCAGACACATGGGCTTATTTGTGTATGAATTAACTTACATACTACACTTCGTAAATCTTTCACAGTGTATTAGGAGGTAGTCATAACTGCTCGCAGTGGAACGAAACGGTTAACGGCTCTAATAACACGAGGTAATGTGAGTGGCATTTCAGACCGTGTCCATTACACAGCAGACAAATGACTTCAGATATACTTCAGCATGTTCGTGGTCTCTGTAATAAAACTGAAATGAAGAGAGAAACTCCAGTCACTCAAAAAGCTTTTAGTTTCAGAAATGACATCTAATATAAAGAGAGTGATTAGAAATGTATTTACATAAACATAGCTGCTATAGTGTATCATTTATTATGTAAATAAAATCATAAAATTATATAATATAATTGTATTACAATAGTAAAATAATAATACCCTATCCCATAACATAAATACACAAATATATCTAAATATATGCAATTTTATATACAGTAGATATATATTATAAACCATATATATAAAATAGACATACATTAAAAATCATATTAACTCGTGATCTTTGTTACAATGTAACTTTGTTACATACATCTTTGTTTATCACAAAAAGTCACATGTAAGATTATTATAAAAATCTCTTAAATATTATTTAGTCATGCTAAACTTTCATAAAAAATGGTCTCAAGTAAAAATTTATAGACAAGTGCTTAAATCTGTTGAACACGAGCGTTTTAAATGCCATTGCAGAATAGGAAAAGGACTTTAGGCCACAACCGGTCTAAAAAACCAGCTTCTCCATTAGCAAAATAAGAGAGTTGACATGATGAAGTGTTAGATTAAAAAAATTATTTTATTGTTTCCGTTTTTACAACTGGACTGACATTTATCAAAAGGTCACAGACAAAAGTGCAGTAGTGAAATGCTCAAGGGCAGTCAAGGAGACGAGCAGAATTTAATCATTTGACATTAAACGCTTGAAATGTTTCATTCTCACCAACTGCAACTGTAGAACAGTAATGCTGTGCCACACAAAGTCACTCTCTCTCTCTCTCTCTCTCTCTCTCTCTCTCAATGCAAGACATGCTAACAGACTACTCTGTAATGACCAGAGCCGGTCAACAGCACTTATAAGGCCCACAGGCATCCTAACAGGTCTGTGAATTGTTATCATCTGTCTGCAAAACTGACCCAAAGAACGACTCTGTCAAAGTTGAACCCTAATTACTTTGGCTATCACTCCTTCACTGTTTGTCCACATTCTCCAGGGTTTTTCCATTCAATCTAATTGAACAAAGAGGCCACATGTAAAGGCCATAAATGTGCCCTCTGAGAGCGTGCTCAGACCTAATGCTAAACTAAACGGCCCCCTTGTAGCTCATTAAGTTCTTAACAGGCAAAACTGGAACATAATGAGAATAAAGGATGCCTTCAATGCTTTTATGAGGAGATGCATCTCCGCTCTAACATGCGCTCGAATACCATAATATGGACAAACAGTCACGCACGGTAATGTGCCATCTAATGGCTCATTCGGTCGCTGTGTAATTCTTGCAACAAAATGAGGCCGGGCAGATAAAGATGATTTTATGTGTTAATTACCCAATTAATAGTTTCTATTCAGTGATATTTCAAGTAATTATGTTTCAACCAAACTAAAAGTCACTAAGTTAATGTTTCATTTTCTTCAATCAGCAAGCACTTACGCTAGTAAAAACAAGTGGGGTATGATATTATTTTCATTCAAAACAATTAGGACCCACAGTAATACAGAAAGCAAAAATGATGATGTCACTGTGCATGTCAAGACAAACATTGGCCTGAAGTCTTTGTTATTATGATATTAAAAGGTCACAAAGCACACCGTAACCACCCACATTCCCTTCCGCAGCAAACAAGAGTGACCACACCGATGGAGCCGGTCCTTGATAAGCGTTCAATACTGCCAAGCAGTTTGTAGAGAGGAGGATAAAATGCAATCACATGCAATTAGCCATCAGGAGAGCATCATTTTTATCGTCTGCATGCTTTATTGCCTCGTGTCTCTGAAACGTAAGAGTTTGCAAATGACAGCATTAGAGACAGTACTGGTCTCCTGGCCTGCTTATTAAAGTACCGTCAGTGAGTTGATGAATCACTAGCTAATCACCTCCCTCTGGCATCTCCATTCACTAAACACTCCAACCCTTTAACTTTAGTCTTGTGCTTCATATTGTGTAGCGTGAGTGATATCAGGCTGTGAAAGCCTCCACATGCACTGAAGTTCTGGTTCTGCTTCTGGACAACAATCTATCCTGAGCGTACAAGTGCACAATGTCCAGTTACACTTTATATTAACGTGACAGTGATTTCCAACCAGGGCTACGTGCAATACGGGGTACTTTGCTTCGTACAGTATACAGTCTATATGTAAGCAATAATGTAAGCTGTGACTCATTCACAAAGCACTAGCCTTAAGTACCTTATAAAACATAAAAATATGCATCAGTAAAACCACTTAAAGTCTTCCTTCTGCTATAAAAAGTCATAGCTGTGCTTTATCATGGATAGAAATCAGCTACTGATCAATCAGAATCAAGGACAGAAACTAAAAGGTTATTTTTCACAAAAGGTTATATTACACAAAGGTGTAAGATGTGATTTTCCAGCTCCCATCACATAAGCCAATAGCACATCAACACAACTAGTTAAAGTTGTAACTATCACTTTTAGTCACATATCTAATGTCTTTGCTGCTCATGAACACATTCATGTTTTAATGCCTGTGAGTGGGGTTTCCTGAGATTAAAAAGAAACATTTAGGGGGCCATAATGTGACACAAAGTGAGAGAATCCTAAGCACTTATTTCTATCCTCACAAAGGGGCGAGTGCACCCAAACCTCATCTGAACTTCATGAAAAAGACAGCAGGGAGACCTGAAGAGAGGAAATGAGATTTCCTCAGTTTGTCACCAGACAGACAGGGTCGCCAAGACGAGAGCAGGGTTATGTTTTATGAAGCGTTCCTTTCGCCAGCTTTCATTGCTCATGTGTCACTATATTTAAGGAGTTCCTAAGAACTGCGTCTTCTAATAAATCACAGGGTCTAATATCCCACAGACTTCTGGGTCATCTGTTCAAATCCAACCAAATGCACAATCAATCTCAGGTCGTTTAACATCTTGGCAGCGTTATAAACAACAGAATTAAAACTTCCAAGATTTTTCCCTTCCACCTCTCCATCCTTCTATTCTCTGCATTTTGTTTGTTCTGGCAGTTTCACGCGTTACTCGTATTGAGAAACTGAATGTGTGCAGAATTCAACCCCCGCAAAGACTACCTGAATTCTCACCATTTAAGGCTCCAGAAAACAGATCCTGTCAGAAGAATGAGCTGTAATGTTCTTTCAGCTGTTTGACTTTTCTCCTGGATTTCTGCTTTGAATAAATACTCTTTTTTTTAGGCAAATTAGCTTAACAATCTAATGTTGACAATGACGATGTCCAGCAGCACCTCCTGCACGTTCCTCCCGGCGTACGCGAGCATCATTTTCACTCCCCATCAATTTGCTCTGCGTGTCAGGCGGACCACTAAAAGCCTCTGGAAAACTCAGAAGAGAATCAGAATCAATCTGTTTGTTTACGCTATATATACGGCAAATATAAAATCCACGGTTTCCAAACAATGTTTTTTTTTTAAGTGCATTTATGCTTTAAAAATAACAATGTCATGGTTACCTGGAGGGGAATATGTTCTTCCACAAACATTATGAATAGCCTGATCAAATTTTACAGGCCAAGAAATTACACAAGCTTTACAAAGCAGCTTTATTTTTAATATGGATAGGTCAGAATAAAGCATAAATATGACCTGAACCTGAACTCCCTAAAGCATCTACGGGCTCAGACGATGTAATGAATGTTGTATTTGAAAATAGGTTTGTGTTTTTGGAGGAAAGAGAATAATTCTATAATCCACCCACAACCTAAACAACATTGTTTACTTGCTTGTTTTGACCTTTTTATTCATATAGAAAGGTCAAAGGTCACCCCCAATGTACTGTAATGTTTCATTTCAATCTCAAGTACAACATCTGCTGTTACTAGGGAATTGAATGTGCTACAAATGTCATAAATCCATTTAAACTAACACATCTATCCCCAGTAATATAGTGTCAAACACACTGAGGTCTGGAATTGGACAAAAAAGCAGAAGATTTATCA
The DNA here is from genome assembly GCA_019155185.1 of Beaufortia kweichowensis. Lineage (NCBI taxonomy): Eukaryota > Metazoa > Chordata > Actinopteri > Cypriniformes > Gastromyzontidae > Beaufortia > Beaufortia kweichowensis. The sequence continues at coordinate 14,826,364 of CM032812.1, read as the reverse complement.
AAACATTTTTAAAGTGAGCATGAGCTTGCGAATGTTTCCTTATTAAGTGCGCTTTTTCTCTGAACACCACGCGTGATTCGACGATGAGGCAGTGCATAGCGATATGCATGCAACAGTCATGTTTCCTTTATTCAATCTAAACAGTTTATAGTTTAAAGATTGCTTACGTCCCACACGCTGTAATGTCAAACAAAAGACAAAACTAAATTTGACATTAGATTAGCTAAAGGATTGAGGATAGAGCCAAAAAACTAACGAAAGATAAACAGACCTAAATCTGTTTTGCTTTGATAAATACTATAAATGACAAACAGAAATCGCATCAGATTTGACAAGAGGTCAAAGATAAGCTGGTTAGCATGGTCCTGTTATCCCTGCTGATTCTAAAAATGCATTTTTCTTTATTGACGTTCAAAGCTAGCCGTGTATTCCAACAATACTTTTTTTTTTTTTGCCAAAAATGTGCCTGTGTGTCAAAGTCAGCTTTTAAAGACATCAAAGCATCAACTTCAAGTTTATGTCTTCCTCATTATTATTCCAGAAACTGTTAAGTGATGTTTCTCATTTCTGCAAATTGAAACATTTGAGCAGATCAGTTTCATGACAATATTCATTTGCGATGAAGTCTTTCCTCACAAAAACAATGTAATGCAACAGCTGTGACATTTGCCTGAAACATCTGCGTTTGTTATGTAAATTGACACAGTTTACAAAGTGTGGCTATCACCTATCCTCATTGTTCTAATATTCTCCAATCAGAAAGTCAAGTATTCTCATTTGCACATTGCGTCTACCGTAGACCTCCAATATTTTAAGAGGTGGGGGGGTTGAACATTTTTATTAATATTTTTGCTAATAGAAAATTACATGAGACTACATGAACATCCCAATTTATGGTAAGCAACCTTGCAATGTGCATATAAATACACCACAGACTACTGTACACACTCCAGACAGGTGAGAGTGCTGGAGAGCAACTAACTTACTTAAGTGCAGCGATGCTATTGACTACATGATTTAGTAACGTGGTTAACAGTAGTTGTAATTCTTTTAAAAATACTACAGCATTTCCAGTAACAAGCTACTTTTTTAATATGTAATCAAACACAGTCCCTGATGTTGTCCTCAGTCTTTTATTGCATGTAGAATTGGAAAGTCTGATTCATTCCAACAACTCGTGGACTCTAATCCCCTGTAGGACTTCTGTAATAGTGAAATATTTGTTGGATTTTTTATTGTTTGTATGTTCACGTTGACATATAAACAGATGCCTCTGTATCAGTGTTCAGTGTAAAAGCACAAATATATATATTTTTTTAAAATCAGTTGTAGTCTGGCAGCATATTTCTGTGGTATTGTTAAGATAAAGCTACTTTATTAAAATTAGCCAATATATTTGTTAGCAGTTTATATTGTAGCTTAACTTAACATATTAAAATTGCCTCCAGACATAACGTGTGTCTGTAGCATTAATGTTCTTTTTATATTCATGCTTCTACATTTAATTCCATCTATACATGCACATACAATGTCAAATAAACAGCTAATCCAAATCTCATTCAGCATTTTAGAAGTGATTTAAGCAAAAATTTACACGAATATCCAAGAATTTAGACCATCGCCTCGTTGATGGAAAAATGCTTGATTGGTTTTACTGTAACTCCAGTCGGTCTCAAACAGCACAGGCTTGGCTAAAAGAAAACAATTAATAAAAAAGCTTTTCTATAGCTCTTTGTTAGGATGTTTGTGGTGTTGCCAAGCAAAAATGTGCTTCCAGCCTCCATTTGATGGCGAATAATGATGGCATTACGCAGCTGCAGCTTTGCACTGGCTTGTTTGGTGAACATTAAATCTTCCCAAGAAGTGAAGAGCGGCAGTCGACAGCGTGATGTTCAGATGAGTATGAGTGGTAATTACTGTTGCAGCCCGAGCCAAACACAAGCTGAAAGGCAAGGAGCTTAAATACTGCTGTGTCTCTAGTCATTTCATCATTAGCATGAGACAGCGTCTCCTGTGAACTGCCATTTACATTGTTTATCTGCAGTAGTTAAGACATGCAGGTGCACGCTGATATATGCATAACGCCAAAAGTGTGGTTCCTTCGGATGCTATTTAGATACCTACCTAACACCTTTGTTATTTCACACCTAACTGTAAGAACACCTGTAATGCCTAAAGTAAGCTATCCATTAACATTTTGTATTTTATATCATTTCATCATAAAACAAAATCTAATCTATTTCACGTGTACACACGGCTAGCTTTTAATCATCATCAATGAAGAAACGCTGCAAATACCTCCAGCTGATGTAGTTAAACCATCGAGAAGTAGGGTTAGGGTTAGGGTTATGCACCAATGCACCAAGTTCCTATGTCCCTAGTAAAACCCACAGTTAGAAGTAAATAATGAGTGAAAATCATTAAAAACTTTTAAAAGGTCTAAGGCTTTAGGGGCTTTTGTACGATATTTCACGTCAATGATGCACTCCGTAACTGCACAGCGAACAATTGAACTTACTGAATCTAAACATGTTAGATAATGCTAAAGAACGTACTTCCACAAGCTTCACTTTAATTGACATGAACTACCTCACCCCTTATGGTCTTACCATGTTTTCAATTACAAAGGGATAATAGTGCTGCTTTCCACAACCAGAACACGGTTCTCTGCATTACAGTAAAAGGATTAAGGTATTTCTTGTCTGAGCTCTGTACAAGTTTACATCCGCTGCACTTTCACAAACAAAATGAAGGATAAACAAATATAATGCTTCTATAATCCCCTCTGAGCCGCAGGAGGGGTTTATAGGCCAAATGTCTGCCTCGCCACCCTCTGAAACCATCACAATGACCTTTCCATCGCATGGAAACTTTTGGCATAGCCGCAGGACGCTGATAACAACGTAATACAAGGTAGATATTCACATCCCTCTGGCCATGAGAGTCATAAATATGCATGCACATCACAACAGTCCTTGAACTATAACTCATACACCGCATATTGATAAAACCGTAACAAATGTACATATCCAAACCTCACATCCATATCTTACCACAGCACTACACTAAAAAAAGCATTTTTCTTATTTCAGTTATTAAAGATTATGCAACATAACCGTAACAAGGTGGTCAGTGTTCGGGAATAAATATGACATGGTTTTCATCTGCAAACGTTTTAAAGGGCCTTTAGGGTGTCTATGGCACAAAGAGTGTGAACTAATTAAACAGGCTCATAACATGCTGTTTGGAGTACACTGCCATAAGCTGTCAGGGCCATGCCGTATCACACCACTGGGACATCACCCGGGGGCATTTATCCACATTCAATAAGCTATGATGTGGCAGAACTGGGCGGGACGGTCCACACACTGCCTGTGGCCTAAACAGACACTGTACAGGCAGTCACCTGCCAAACCTCACATCTGTTTAAATAAGAGAATAAGCCATTCACACGTTGTTTGTCAACTTTAAAACTGGCTGCCGACTCTGGGTGGTGGAATAATAATATTTTGATTAGTCATCTCTGGAACAAACGCTTCAGACAAGGTGCTTATTTTCATCACAATGACGGAGACCCATCAAGAAGTCGCATTTAAGTAGTTTACGTTCAAACGCAACCATGAAAACACGGGTCACGTTCATCTCAGAGAAAAGAAACATTTCTAAAAATCACTTATTTATTCCTCATATTTTCTTAATACTTGTAATTTCACCATCTGTTAATACAGTGATGCTAATAAACAAAATACAGACTATACCACATTAGCTCAGTATCTACATTTTCTCATGCATTAACCACAGTGATGGCTAATATTACTTGTTGCCTAAATACATTAAACATAACGGACTTAATCAATAGCAAGAAAAACACAGAAATTGTGATAAATTCACTTCACAGCCGACACGGTGAGAGGTCACACAGCTAGTGAATTAATAATGAGTACATGTCCAGCTGATCAGGTCTCAATAACTCAAAGAGGCCTGATCGATTAGCTGCTGGTTATTTATAGATAAGGGTGGACTATGATACAACCAGCCTGTTTGAAACACACCCAACTAAAACTAAAATAACTAAAACTGTATGTATCTCTGCATACAATCAATGCAGAAGAAATAGTGAAGAACAGTGTTTGTTCTGGAAAACACTGCCTCAACCGTTAAGCGTGTCACGAATGATATCGAGCCCCAGAAGCACCATGTAGGTTATCAGACTATATTTCCTTAGTTGACAAGTCTCTGTAGTACACTTCAGGATTCAAGGTTTCTAACAGCTCCAGCCTTAAAGCCCTAATCAATATGTTGTGTTTGCCTTTTGAGTTTCACCCATTCACTGTGGAAACCTTGCGCAAGCTTGAGTAATAGAAAAAAAATATAGGCTTTAGACAAGTACAGCTGCCCAATCACAAGGCGTTTTATGCAATTATAATAAGCTGGACATAAGCTAGAAAAGAAACCCATTGGTAGGACCAGACGGACCTGCGGTGTCATATTTTTCATACTGATTTTAAAGAAAAAGCTAAAGGCTGGTAAATAGTGTAAAACAGATCTGGTGGTGGTAGAGAGTAAAATTATTCTTTAATGGGCCAAACCATTTATTTGACGAACAGGAGAGGGGTCATGTATATCTTAATAAATGACTCTAACCCTGATCACTTAAGACTTAACAGAACACGACTAATCAGAACAGACAGGACAATAGTTTAATCACGCCACTAAAATAATCATGAAAGTTCAAATAAGGACTTGACAATCCATTTATAAAGCAAAAACACACAACACAGAAGACACACAAAAGAAAACCCCAACACTACTAATGTCAGTTGAGTTTAGATCACCTACAACTGCTTACAGAAGTGCATCTGTGGTCATTAAAACAGAGAAACCCGCTGAATGTGAACTAAAACAAGATCTCAATTGTTTTAGATTTAGCTTAACATTTGTTCAGACCAAATAAACACAAAAGGTTCAAATACATTTTTTGGGATTATACCAAATTCAGCACTAATGAATGAATCTCTCTTTAAGGGTCAAGGCCAACAACGAATCACCATTTGTTTTCTATGCCCCAGTGGATCTAGATTAATTCAAAACAGCCAACAGTTCATTACAATCATACACAGTTCAGGATCTCCCCAAAAGGCTCTTTTAATACCAAGAGAAACTGGAATGTTAGTGGGACTGATGTGAAAATATAAAAAGATGCTAAGCCAAGATAAAAAACTTTGGGTTTAGGTGCAGAGAATATTGTGTACACACATCCGTCCAATATCACCGTTTTATCCATCTGGATTCACTCTGTCAGCTACAATGAGCTCATGCCTGTGTGTGTGTGTTACACTAACTCAACACACTATCTACAAAATAACAGTCCTGAGAACACTTAAGCCCAACATTTACAATCACCTCAGTGTTAACCCAGTCACAGGAATTTGGTCCAATCCCCTAAAAAAACCCCAGCAGATTATCTTTAAAGAGTAAACTGATGTGGTATATGACTACACAAAGGCAGAAATATTATAGCGTAAAGACAGGTGTCAGAACAATTGAGAGGACGAAGATGAAAATGATTTTGACATGTTTGACAGTCTCTTTCCTCGATGAAAAACTTTTTAGTGTTTGTAAATGTCCTGTAAAAAATGAGGCTCCCATTTCTTTTGTGAGATTGGCAGGACTGTCTAGTGAACTGTCAAAATCTATAGAGAGATGGAGAAAGCACCTCATTGTTAAATTAGGTTCCTTCACATTATGTGTGACAATGTCATCACCAGCTTTAAGCAACATTTTTCAAGCAGTCGGTGACAAGGGTGTCAGCAAAACTTTTAGTTTAAGACGTCTCGCCACTACTCGCTGTACTGTGATCTTACAGAGATGAGAAATATACTTGACATTCCACTGGTGGTACAATGCTCAAATGTCAATTATTCTACAGGGCATACAGACCCCTGCTGGCTAAATCAAGTAGTGCACTACAGGAAAAACCAGAAAATAAATTCTTCTTCAGGCCTGTAGAGATGTTTTCAATAACTTGCCCAGTTTCAGAAACAAGCCTCTTCTTTTCCCTGATCTTACTTCATATATGATTTATGGGCATTCCACCTGACTTGGGTAGACAACAGGGATGGTTATATTTTTTCCAGCTTGTCTGTTGTATACAAGTGCTTTACAACAATACTGAACACTCAATAGTTTTCTGCAATAAAGTGTTCAATACACATTATCATTCAATGCATCTATTAGTTTTCTTTATTTCAGAACAAACCACTTCTCCAGCCTCTTAAAACACATCCAAAAGGGAAGAAAATGGAACGATACAAGACGTGCATATATTTATTTTAATTTGTGCCCATTTCAAGTGCACATTGCATTGTTACCAAAACATGTTGCAGAACGCTTTGATCTTTACTTTCTTCCTCTGGAGGAGAACTAACCCAGTGCAGGGAAATCCTCTGGATCATCTGGGTTTGGAGCCTTAGAAAACACCAAAACATCATTTAACCCCCAACGCACTTCATCTTACACCGCATCAAATATTTAACGCTCTTGGTTCGCGTGCAAAGCGCCTACAGTGAACGCGTTGCAATCGAAATGATTGTTGGGTGCTTTTCTGATGCAACCAGGTAAACATCATCAACTCACCACTTCATATTTTTGTGGAGATCTTTGGGAAGGCATGGAAGGAGCCCCACGGCCACGACCACCTCGTCCACCTCTACCACCACGAGAGGGCCGAGCCAGGCTGCCGAAGTTGATTTCCAACTGACAGGTGATGTCATTGACAGGACGACGAAAAACTACATCCTCTTCGTCAATGTCATCTTGGGGTTTCTAAAAAGAAAACACAAAAAAACCCAATGCATTAGCAGTGACAATATAAGCAGCAGCTGCTTAAGAAAATATGATTTTTATATGATATGACATTAATAACAAATCAAATGAATACAATTAACACATTTATCACAGCAACAACACACTGTGCCCTATTCCTAACAAAAGTAGAATAAATATTCTTACTATAACAAAACAAGTAGGTTAAATAACTCCATAATTTAAACAAAAAAAACAGGCTGAAATGTCAAACAGAAATCTGTGCTCAGAATAAATGATCTTACCGTGAGGAATTTAGACTTATGAATGACTACAGCCTTGGAAGGCACAGCGGTGTCTGCCTTACGGATATTTAGCTCCACCTTAGGCCTGCTTTGCTCCTGTAGGGCCTTCCACTCATCCAGCGTCATCTCTATGGCAACCTCAATCACCTCCTCCGTCTCAGATGGCCTGCGTGAGATTTATACAAAACCATCCATTATGCACTATAAAAAGATGAGCCAAGTTTAAAAAGTCATTCACTGCCAGGCATAATGTGCGTTACAAGATATTCCCTGCAGTTGTGTGAAACAGACCTGTTTTCTCCATCAGTCTCCACTGCCTCAGGGGTCTCCTCACTTTCTCCAACCTCTTCACTGGGTGACCCCTCTTCAATTTCACTACAGGACAACCAGAGCCATTTAAAAACAAGGACTTCTACAACATCTGTGAAATCATCATTTACATTAAGATTAACAGGAACCTCATATGGTCTTTTACAGAACCCCAGTTGCGAGATCCACTTCCACCACGCTTCTCTTCTGAACGGACACTCCTGATTTAAAACACCAAATTAGGCTTAATTCTACACTACAGGCTTCAATACAAAACATTCAAAGACTTTCACAACATGACAGTAATAAATCACTACTTGCGTTCGGTCACTGCCACTATGTCTTTCGAATTCTCTTTTTCCCCTCTGGTCAAACCCATCAGTTGATCTGGAGTATCCTGGTCCTCGGGCTCCTCGTCCTCTTCCATTAGCTCTTCCTCTCCCGGCCCGATCAAACACATCCACAGGCCTACAAAAGACAGAAGATATATTAAGGGTCATAGATCATAATCATTAAAGCAGATGGATAAATGAAGGGCAGAATAAGAGCTCTTTACCTCTCAACAGAGAAACTCAGGGGGGTCTCAGCCTCGTTAAATTTACGCTCAAAACTCACGCGCCTCTCGATTCTCTCCACAACCTCTCCACGCGCGAGACGCATTTGACCTGCACAGTCCAAATAAAACAAATAAAACACAGAAGAAAAAATATTATTTTAAACTCGATCAATGCCGTCAGGTGTAAGCGGTTCTTCACTCACCTCGGCCACCCCCGCCGGCGGGAAGAGCGCTTTTCCGATCCCTCACAGACTCTTTCTTTCCCATTCTCGCTGTGGTCGTTTTCTTCGGCTCTTCTTTCTTCTTGTTTTGCTCTTTGCCCAATTCTGCCGCGTACAGGATGTCGAAAGGGTCCGACTCGTCGTCGAGCAGCCGGCCGAATCGATTAGCCACGACGCATCCGTATCCCTCACCGGGCATCTCCTCCACTAACTCCTTCATCTCTCTGGAGGAAATAATCGATCTTCTGTCATTTAATGATAACAAATCTTGCAGAACTCGCTTCCGCTTAATTCCTGAGAGTAAAGACGACGTTAAAGCGCATTCACGGAGAAAAGTGTGAAATCCCTCAACACCAATTAACCTCACAGTTTCATGTGACGTAATGCTAATTGAGTTCAGGTTCATATACACGAGATTAGTCGCCGCCCCGGAAGTGTATTTTTTAATCAACTTTCATAGGTTCTATTATAAAATTGACTGATTTATATTGTATACATTTATAGTAAATATACTGGTAACATTTCTATTATGCCCTTTCACCACGAAATGTCAACTGTACCATGAAAAATAAAAGTGTTTGAGAAGAGTTTTCATCATATTGATGCTCAAATGTCAGTATTTGGTGGTTTAAATACCCTTGTGGGTTTTAAAGCATTTCTTTATGTTTAAATCATGATCTGTTTTAGAATAGTCACATCCACATCAGTCCATATTAAATAAATAAATAAATAAATATTGTATGTTTTTTTTAAGTGCATTATAATATACCCCAATAAGTGTTTTAGAGTACCCTAGTGACAAACTTACTGCAAACTATTTGACATTTTCATACATAAATAAAAAAAATGTAAAACTAAAATTTAGATGTATATTTACTCTTAAATAGCCTAATAAACTAAAAACTATTGGAACACTGCCTTTACCTATATTATATAACCATATCACAACTGAAACTAATAATAAAATAAAGCCATTTTTAATGCTGCAAATACTACTTTTCACAAAGAGCAAACAGTTAAAAATAAGAAAACTGCTGCTTTAAATCGTCTTTTTCAGCCCCTCCTCTCTCTGTCTGTGATGGGACAGGTTAAGAACATAGCAGTGATAGTATGATAAATCAAATCATAACATAGATCTCAATTCCTTTGTAACATAACACATACTTAAAGTGTCTGTTTGAAAGAAGTACGTAATTGTCCTCTGATTTTATCCAGAGTGCATTCAAAACAGCAAATCCATAGAATAAAGAAGCATCAAAGATGATTCATCTCATAACAGTCACTTTTAATCGGCCGATTCTTAATTCTTTTAAATACAAATAACAAACCAGAGAACACCACCATGAAATCACCTTTATCTAAAAGTGCTGCAACGACCCTGTGTAAAACCAAATATATCAGATGGTAATAAATATAAACATATATTGGACAAAAACATTGTTTGACATTTATATCTTAATATTTGACTAATAATGTCACATACATAGCGCTCCTAATTTTACTCCAATGAATAACTGTATTGTATTAAAAAATACAAATGTTTACTTTAATAGTACATGTATGTGTTAAAGCATAAAAGAAAAAATACAGGTTGTTCTCCATGATGTCTTTATTATCTTCACACACAAGCATAGATTCCCGTCTTGTTTACAGCTTAATGAAGTGTTCAACAATGCTATAAACTACACAAACTATTTTAAATAGCCCTGAACAATGTTTAATTCTGTGTAAAACTTTAGTCTTTTTAAAAGGTAAGAAATTTACATGGTGTATTTACATTTGTGTTGGTTAAGATTTCTTCGATCCACAAACTTCTTTCCACAAGTCTCACAACTAAATGATTTCAGACCGGTGTGAACTCTCTGATGAGTCTTTAAATGTACAGCCTGATTGAACGTCTTACCGCACACGTCACAACCAAAAGGTCTCTCTCCCGTATGGATTCTCATGTGCAACTGAATGCTGCTTGCATACCCAAACCGTTTCCCACACACCTCACAGCTGTACGGCTTCTCTTTCGTGTGTACCCGTTGGTGAATCGTCAGGGCGGCCTGTGAATAAAACTTTTTCTGACAATGATCACAACTGAACTTCTTTAACAGAGGACTGACTAGTCGTTCGTGGTGCTTCTCTCCTGTGTGAATAAGCATGTGTTGATTAAGAGAACTGGGAAAAATGAAAGCCTTGTTACAGATTGAACACACACAATCTCTCCTTCCTGCGTGAATAATTCGCTTGTGTCTTTTCACATAGTCTGAACTGGTAAATCCCTTACCACAAACATCACAAAGAAACGGCTTGCTCGAGATGTGCTTGTGCATGTGCATCTTTAAAGCGTACGCTGTGGTGTATCTCTTTAAACACGTAGGACAACCGTGAAGCTTGACTCCCGTGTGACCGGCTCTGTGTCTGTTGAGATTTCCAACGGTGGCAAACTTCTTCCCGCATACGTCGCACTCGAAGCGTTTCTCCCTCGTATGCACGAGCATGTGCGACTGCAGGTACTTGCGCGCGCTGAAGCGTTTGTTGCACAGTTCGCACAGGTAGTCGTAGGTTTTCTCACTGTGGCTCTTCTGGTGATTTTTCAGATATCTCTCGCAGCTGTAAAATTCACCGCATATCTCGCAGCAGTAGGGCTTCTCTCCAGTGTGAAGCGTTTGGTGATCGAGCATGTTCTGCTTAATTTTAAAATGCTTGTCACACACGGGGCAGATGTAGAGCTTTTCGATCGCTTTGCATCTGTGTCTTCCGAACGAACGCTTTCCAGGAAATAACTTCTGACACTTTGGGCACGTAACGGTCTTCTCTGCAGTGTGAAGTTGCTTGTGTTTCTCCAGAGCGGCCTGAAACACAAAAGACTTGGAACATACGTCACATTTAAACAGCTGAGCTCCGGTGTGCATGGCCGCGTGTCTGATGAGGCAACTCCTCATTGTAAAACGCTTATCACAGTAAGAACATTTGTAATGTTTCACGTGAGCCCGAACATGGTTAATGTACCTCCACCTCAGTGAAAAAGACTTCCCACAGGTTTTACATCGGAACAAACCATCGTCCGATGGCTTCACATTCGTGTTCAACTGCTCTGTGTTCTGGAGGGTAACATTTAAACTTTGCACAAGAAGTTCATTTGCATCCCGACTGGTTACAGTTACTAAGTCGGTACGAGACGCGTCGTCGTTGATGGAGTTGTTCTGCAAAATACCTGTAATCAGACAAACACAGATTGTGTTACAGAAACACACTTGAAAAGCTCTACATTTTATTACTAGCTTTGATTTCAATAGTTAAAAACTTCTTTAAAACTCATTCAATAATTTAGATAATAAAACAGCTGTTTTACACTAAGAATTTCAAAAATTACTTTGAAATCATGAAGTTGTCTAAAAAAATCTGTTCAATCCATGTCTGCCTAACGGGGACAGCCATAAGATTACAGCACACACAATTAGACACCATTGCAAAGTATATTTAACACTATATTTATCACAGAAAATAAATCACTGATTGTTACTGCAGCATTCAAGCTGCCAACAATCATCTGAACATAAACATTTACCTTCAGCAGTCACTTCAAAGACGGCCTGGGACGGATCGACAGCGTTGCAGGTTTCCAGCTTCACGATGAATTCTTCTTCATGCAGAGTTTCAAAGTCAATACTCACATTCTCAGCTGCATGAAATTTCTGATGCTTCATCAAACACTTCATCATTTTGAAAGCATTTCCACAGGTCAGGCAATTAAAAGGTCTTTCTTGGTGTAACGTATTGTGAATGTTCAACAAGGCCACGTCACCGAAGGATATTCCACAGGAGTCACAAATGAAAGTCTGGTGTCTCTCTTCTGCATTTGTGCTTGTAGAAGGCAAAGCTTCTGCTGGTGCTGATGAGAGCTGCTCGTTTGGCAGATGTACAGAGTTATTCTCATAATGTTCTGATTCCTCCTCATCACCAATGGTGTTCTCAGGATTCAGCAGGACGCTGTTTTCAGGTTCACAAGTGGCTTCTTGACCGTCTGTGGAATTCAAAACAATGATTTTAAAACCAACACACCAATGGCTTTTATTAGTATGTAAAAGTGCCAGTCACACAATTGACAAAAATGTTTCGTATAATCCTGTTTCGTAAGTTTTGATGAGCTTACCACTATTCTAAAATGTAAAAAAAACCTAAACAAAATTTTGACTGGTACTGAAATTATACATATATCTTGTCCACATAATGAGCTTATATTTAGGTGTTTTACAAATTCAGTGTAATGAATTGTTTTTTTTTTGCAACTTTAGCAACGTCTGCTGACACTTTGTTAAATTACAACAATTACAAGTGATGTGCTCCAGTTAGCCAATCAAAACTAATTTGCCGTTAAAATAATTTCATTTTAAAACGCGCTCTCCGCCCACCGGCTAATATATATATATATATGGCTTGATATTTTGTATGAAAATACTTTAGTCTTGTATTTTTAAAAAACTGCAAAATACTTTGTAAGAAGTCAACATGATGACGGAGACACTGATAGGACCACGGCGGCTCTCAGTGGGTTAATACTCCTTGACAAGTTCTGCTGCTACTTTTTGATTTATGTTTCTGGCTTAAAACAAAAACATACTGATAATTTAATAATTGTTAAAATGCTAAAATGTTTGTTTTCAACTCCAAAATTAGTGTCCAATGATTGATAAATACAGATTGATAAATGTAAGTTTACATCCACCTTGCAGAATATTTGTTTTTAATTTAGTTCTGGCCTGAACAAGTTATTTCACATAAGAAATGTTTACAGAAAGTCTACAACAAAGAATATCTTCATTTCTAAAAAAGTTTACATACACATAATTCTTAATATGGTACAATGTTAACTGAACAATCAATGACAGTTTTTGTGTTTTGTAAATTCATGATATTACTCTGTGTTACACACTTTGTACACTAACATTTCTTACGTGAAATAACTTGTTCAGGTTAGTACTGAATTAAAACAAACAACAAGTTCAACATTTTCCATCTTCTGAAAGGTGTATGTAAAATTATGACTTCAACAGTAAACACTTGATTGCTGATATTGAACTCGTAATTAAAGTCGCTGTTTAGTAGGATCATGATTTTGCATCACATTTCATGAATAACTGCCTGACACATAATATATTATATTTATAATTAACAATCAAATGATTAGAAACTAGCTGCTATAAACACAGATTATCCATGACTTTATCATCGAGTCAGTGTTGCAGATGCAAAGTAAGACCTTCATCATCAAACACCAAGTCAAATTAAGATTAAAATTTTATTTTATTTTAAAATACATTTTGATGTATCTTTGCCCAACCCTGAATACTACTATACTGTATTTAATCAATGGTCAGAACTTCAAAGCAAAATAAGTGTTATACATACTGATTTCTGATTCAAATGAATGACTAAGAATTGACACTTACTGTTTGTTGTGGTTTGTAACTTTGCGGTTGTTTGCAGACTCGAGATGTGATCATGTATGAGCTTTATCATGGTCTCCACTGCTGCTTTACTCAACATCTCCATAAATACAGCAAACTGCTTCTGAAAAACACAAGGGTCTGTTTATTGTCATACATGACAACAACACTCTCGTGGTATATTAACATTGCTCGTGATATTTGCATGTAACTCACAGTTTGAGCTTGATTGGCCTGCTTGACTCGGTGTTTGATTGCAGAACTGCTCTTGTGGTTCTTAGACTGCTCGAGAAAACAGTCGTGAAGTCTGAGAGATGTTTGCTTAACTCGGTCACAACACTGTCAACTAACACCTCCATAACGGAGGAGAGTAACTCATGAATCACTACCGTCATTGTGCACGACGAAGTCGTTACTTTACGAGCAGCTGATCAACTCACTACCTCGTTAAATGACAAAACCCATCATAACTAGCCTGAGCCATCGCTTGGTTGTGGCGGGTGAACGAACACACGGACGGAAGTGCGTCACTCACGCAGAGACACGCGGTACTGCCGCCTAGAGGACTGGAGTTAGTCGCGATGCCTTCATCAACATTATTGACTATTAACTTTATCTGTGACATTTGTGCCAAAAGCATTATATCCACAAAAATAACCACAATTTAAAACTATGGTAATACAAATCTATTGGTCAAAAGAAACAAAAACATACTTTATTATTATAATAATTAAAATAGAATAATTCTAAGGGTAATACTCCAGTGATGAATAAACTTCATTATGACCTGAGAAGAATTAATGAACTCAAAGTCTGTGCTCTTCATTACATCTTATATGTCTTGATTATCTTAGACTGTATTCATAGACTTAATGTTTGTCTCTTCTTATGTGTAAATCTCAGTAAATCTCATTTTGAATAAAAACCATTAGGTGACAAAATAGAGGTATTCAGCAAGCACACATTTATTTGGTTGTTTATTGGGCATATAAACTACAGAAATAAACATTCTTTGCAATTTGACAAAGTCAAATATCGACAGTACTTACAAAGGAACTGAAGTGTTTCACTTCTTAATACATGTTAATAGATTTCAAAGTTAATACAATGACCAATGAGTAGGAAATGGCACACTTATAAAGTTAATCAAGTCAGAAATCAGGTTATGTATTTCAGAGCTATACTTTGGTGTTTTTTGTTCCATTGACAGTATTCATAATAACAGTTCATTTATTATAGATGCAGGAATCTATTCAGGCTGAGGAACAGGACTCGGAGAATCGCTCCTCTTCACCGCAGGTGTGCGTGTAATGGGAATCACTCTCTCGTTGCTCTCAGCAGAAGCTTCCCTCGGTGCTTTTATCTGTAGCTGGCCATTTTGTAAAGAACAGGTCACTGTCTCAGCGCTGACACCATCAGGAAGGTCAAACTCCTGCTTAAATTCTTGGCATCTGTACGAGTACGATCCCTTTCCATCATCTTGCTTCTTCTCCGTTTTGCCGCTCACTCGTAACTTCCTTCCCACTTGTTTGACCGACAGCTCCTCTGGAGAGAAATGTTTCGTATCTAACGTCAGTGCGTAGTGCTCTCCTTCCTTTCCGAGCTCAAATGAAATCGGTTTGAAAGCCGTCACAGATGGAACATGGTCAATCTGGTCAAAAATACTTTGATGCAAACGTTCCATGAATTCCAGGTTGTGCCTCATTTCCTGCATGTGCCTCATCATTTCCTGTTCGATCTGATAGAACAGAGGTCTCGTCTCTGGCCAGAGACTGCGTACCGGCCAGTGAAAGTCCATGAATGGGCTGAGATGAGGCTGAAATGTACTTGGGCAAAGCATCTTCTGTTGTGCTGTGTTGAGCTCTTCTGTCCCAGTCTGTCCCAGGGACGGTGCTTTTATATGCTGCCTGAGAACGTTCCAGTAACATTCCTCTGTTAGCACGTGTCAGCTGCTATGACTGAGCAGTTGCAGTCATATTCCAAAACAAGTCAGCTGTATTTTTGTGATGCATCTGTTAAATACCACACGAGTACATCATTGTTCTATTTACAGTGACCACTCGAGCTTTAATGGGTGTGCAGAGAAGAGCTTCATTTAACATTGAATACTTTACTACATTGTGTGCTTTAGACTATATCTCTAGACTAAATCTAATGAATATTTTAGTGTTATACATCGTTTTTTCATGTATTTTGTTTGTATCTTAATATGACAGTTTTTCTCTTTCTCCTATATTTGTGTTGTTAGTTGTTCTTCTTTTGTTAGGGTTACAGTCGTGGGAAAAGCACAACATCAATTGAATTGAACTGTACAACAATAATAATGACTATAATAAATCATAATAATTACCATCATAATTAGTTCAGTGGAATGTGAGTGCATAGTTTATTTCTGTCTCAAACCATTACATCATATTCTCTTCAACATGTTTTCTAATCCTACAGGATTGTGAACCCGACACCTAAACACAACATCACCTCTGGAAATAGACCCAAACGGAAGAAACTAGTTGAATCATATATATATATATACATATGTAATATAATACAACCCTAACCCTAACTTTGTTTATAAATGTAACACTTGTGGAATCAAAATGTACTGATTGGACATAAAAATACAATTTAAATTTGTATATAATATAATATAATATATAAATGTCATTTATTATTAATTTGAGAAGTATATGATTCATCTTTAAAGAGATCATGTGACATATCTAGTCTAGTCATCTAGCTGCACACGTAATATAACTCACTGAACCAAAGTTTTCTTTATGGTATAAGTTTAAAGAAATAAAAAAGAATATTTTCCCTCATACATTCATAAGAGGTTTAATCCTAATCTTTATAGTGGATTTGTTCACTACCCTAAACTGGACTGAGCGTCACTGTCACAGATCTCACAGAACCCGCAGAACCCGCAGAACCCGCTCTCCTGACTGAAGAGATCCAAACAAACATGGTTCCTCCTGTACAAGTCTCTCCTCTTATCAAGGTACATTTATTATTACGCCATACTATTGTTTCGTCTCGTCACGGCCATTAATGAACATATATTTTCTATCGGCGACCTTCATTCATCCTAAATTAACATTAGCTTTGCTAGCGCTAAGTGTGTTAGCTTAGCCTTAGCTTAACGTATCATTGAAGCCTATGCTCAAATGCTACGCGTGAGCTAATCGTGTTAGCTAGCTAGCTGCATAGCCATAGTGCTGCAAGGTCAGTTATAATAACTGATTTTATTATTTACATATAGACCAGCCATTTATTACATTATTTAAAACATGTCAGGTTAAAGTCTGTCAATAAGTACGGGAGTATATAAACTGCATAGATATTCATTATAGTTTTACAGCGCAAGACATTAAAACTGCCATTCATGTCAACTACTGTACCCATAAACAGACAGTTAGTTAGTTATTTGACTAACACTTGCCACAACTAATCCGAGGTCATTTGTGTTGGTTTACGCGTGACGTCACATGTTCAATGTTAACTGGATTATTGCGTAAAGAAATATATGTGTATTATATCTGTGATTAAAGTCTTTTCCTCTTTCTTTCAGACTGCGAGATGGTCAGCTTTGCTGTTTGGAATAATCTATGGCAAACAGAGATATGGTAATGGATGTGTATGTTTTAAGTGTTATTTAATAAAAGAAAGGGTTGTATTGTGGCATGAATTGAATAGTGTGCGGTTGTGTTGAATCATCAGATTATCTAAAGCCCATCGCTGCTGAAGAAAGAAGGATTGAGGAGGAAGAGAAGAAACTCAGAGAAGAGCAGGAGAGGATTTACAAACAGCTTGCTGAAGGTCTGCTGATCTCTCTATAATACTGAAATATCCCATCTGTATTAAAACACTGTGCTGTTGAAATGTGTGCTCTTAACATAGTGCTGGACACCATGGAAAAGATTAGCACACTTTACATTTCAATAACTATATGAAATGTTATTATGGGAACACTGATGGTTCAGTAAAGACAGATATTCTATGGAGCATTCTCCAAATAATGCAAAGAAACATTACTAGTAGAGAAGTAAACCAATTCAGTTGATGTTCTAAACAGATGTTAACCGCTGTATGTGTGGTTAAATGTTTTTATTCTCTCTGTTTACCTCCACAGCCAACACTGACACCATCCTGAAGTAAATCTCCAAGATACAAGCGTTCCAACACCACTCTGAAATGATACACCAAGACCATTAAACTATAGCTATTTTTCAATAAAGACAGATGAAGTGAAATGTTTGTCGTCTCGTAATCTTACGTTCAGTTATCATGAGGTTAAATGAAAAACTCTAGAGGAAATAATGTTGTATAACCTGGTCATGGTTTAGAATAAATCCCTGGATTTAGGTCAAGCCAATACAGTAAAGTGCCAAAGTGTTTCATTATTACTGAACTGCCACGCTGCATTTCCATAACAATTCAGAAGAAGTATTTCAGAATAAAACTTTGCTTTACTTTATTTAAATAGATGTATATCAGTATATTTGAGGACCTGTTATCTCAAATTTGAAGTAAAAAACACAACAAGTTTCAAATGTCTTTCTGGAATATCGTCAGAGAATTTCCAGTATCATAGAACTGGATGTGTATCTTATTCAGATAACCTTTGCAGTTAACACCCAGACATGTGGAAACTGCTGAGGGTTCTCATGAGATAAGAGGCTTTCTAAGAAGATAAGAGGCTAAGAACCAGCCATCTCCTAGTCATACAAAAACACAAAGTTCAGAAAAATAAAGTGTTTAATTGTCGTGGCATTGAGCATACAGAATTGTAGCCTAACAATTTAAGCATCATATCTGAAGTGAATACAATTAGTGTCAAACAGATCTTGACACGTTCATTTAAATATGAATTTACTTCACTACTTTTATAGTATGTGAAATAGAAGCAGCGTATTTGTTCAATAAGCTTATAGAATTGATGATATACGCTAAGAACACATATTTCTCCAAACTTTGGAAGAGCATCTACTGATTTTTTAAATATGTTTTATGGGCAGCTAGTGATAGACTTGCTTTTTGTACAAATATTTTTTTAATAATGTCACAATTGTGAATACCTTTATGAACTGTATAACAGATTCAGTAAATTTCTCAGGGTTCAGTGTGATCAGATCAGAGCTCACTGGATGAATGATATCAAGGCCACTGGTATTAGTTTTCTCTGTGAATGTCCCAACAGTGGAATCAATAAGTAACAGGACATTTCTTAGTAAAACACAACTTATGACAGCTCTTGATGTAAATTAGTCTGAAAGACAGACACTTATTACCAGTCAACTAAAATGGAGGAACAAAAACAACTTTAACCTTTACGGTTTTACACAGACACTCAGATGTTCAGCAGAATATATATTTTGTGGAAAACTGACCTTAAATATTTATTTTTTAATTGTGAAAGTGTGTATCAAGCATACAAAAGCTTTTATGTTCTTAGATATTCAGGATTATCAGTTAAGGTTTGTCATCACAATAAATGATGAAAAAGCCAAATAATTAGGAAGGAATTGTTTTTGATTTGATCCATTTTAGTTGTTTACAGATACAATAATGCTAATGGCTTAAAGTGAAAGAGATTTATACAACAACATTTTATGATTATGCTAAATAAGTATCTCTTTTGCATTTCTCTAAATAAGATTTAAGACTGCCCTGTGATCCAGTGAATTATAACTGTACAGTTTTTGATAACAGATGATCACGTGGCATATGCATGAATCATGTTGTTTTATGGCTTGACACTGAACTTAAAGGATAGGTCATCTGCCTAACTGCTTTTGTCCTCCACGCTGTTCTCTAGCAGACTGAGCAGGTCTTAGACCCAGAAGATCCACCGACGTCGTTGGCAGATCCAGCTGTAAAACAATTCCAGAAAGAAATACACCATAACACACAGTAGCATTTCTCAGGGGGTATTACTGTATGTACAATGTCTAATTAAAGTTCCCTTCAATTTACATAAGCAGAAAAGATCAAGTTCAAACCTTTCTTGGCAGCTGCTTCCTGCTTGGCTTTAGCTGCTTCCTCTAATTCCTTTAGTTTCGCCTCATATTCCTCCTGTCTCTCTTTCCAATGCTTACGGTTGTTCAGGATCCCATCATACATCGGCTGGATGGCGCTGTGGAAGCGAGAGAACTCCTGCGGAAAACAGATGGGAGGTTATACATTTACATCCAGTAACAGAAACATCCAGTTGACATTGTGTTTTTGAGGTTAATTTCTTTAAAAAAGAATTTGTCACTTCTCATGCATGACGGTACCTTATAGACAAAAGTACAGACAAAGTCGATAAAGCCGCACTGAAGTTTTGGCAGTTCTGCGGCTTTGTTCCTGTCCATCATAGGCTAGAAAGAACAGATATCAGCTTTTCAAATGATCCTCGAATCATTCATGGATACACAGCATGACACTCAAGGGTGATAGATGTATTTTCAGTCATTTTCCATGATAGCTGCTTTCACATTAGCAGGTACTCACAATGGGCTGTTGCTCCAAAACGGTCCTCTCAAGATCACCCTGCTCCCAAAATTCAGCTGCTACAGAGAGAGCGACCTAACAGATTCCAGAAAGATCAGCTAACCCATTGTGCTGTTACAAATCTCAATTTGGTTTACTTTAAGTTGACATCATCTACCTTGCTTTGTACCTCCCAAGGTTTTGTGATAGCTGAGAGGTCACACGCTGTCATCATCATGGCCCTGATCAATTGATAAGAACATGAAAACATTAAAAACGAAACGCTAAAATGCTCAGTGAGGCTTTAACGGAAAACACTCACATTACAATTTCTTTCCTTGTTGTCTCGAGAGACATGAAATCCACCCATTTCTTCTCATCCTCATATGTCTCTGAGAGATCCACAATCTTCTGGAACATTGTCCTCTTTCTTTAAGACAAAGTTCAGTTAAGCTTTTTATTTTAATCTCATTTTTAATAATAATAATAATAAGGTTTACAGTTTACGTACAGTTTTGGAATAATGCTCATTCTTTATTGAAATATTTTATTTTACAAAAACAGATCATTATAACATGACATTATTATTATACTCAGCTTTGTCATACTTACTTAAAGTACAAGGCAAGATCAGTTGCAATAATGGCAATATCAATAAGATGGAAGACATGTTCAGTCTGTCTTCTGTTGAGGTTTTGGAAGATGTTTAAAGACTAAGAAAAACATTCATATGTCAGTATTCAAATCGAATCAGCACAGAACATCAAGTCTTATGTGTCTTGGTCAACTCGCTCATACCTCTTCTGATAACAAGAATTTGCCAAAGTCCAAGTGATGTCTCTCTAGAATGGAAGATCCATGCAGCTTGGCAAGAGGATTCTGGGATCTGATCACATTAAAATGAGAATAAGTAGCAGTAAAGTAGAAGTAAAACAAGTACTGGCAATAGTTGTGCTCTTCTCACTTCACTTGGTAGAGATTATTTGTCCCTCTGTGGTCAATATCATGCAGGAATCCAGCAGTAATCATGGCCATCACCTCCAAATCTGTGTAATAGCGCTTCAGTTGACCTGTCTGGTTTCATTAAAACACACAATCACATTAACACAATCAATATTTTTATGGCACAGATATTAAACACTTCGGGGTGGTTTCCCGGACAGGGTTAAAGTCTAGTCCCAGACTAAACCGCATGTTTGAACGGTCTTAACGGAAAACAACTTGCATTGACATATCCTAAAATATATCAGTGACATTACTTTGTCTCAAAGATTCACACCAGTAATGTTTGTAAGGCATGTTGGTAATGTGTTCATTTAACTAAACTGTAGATTAATCTAAACCCTGTCCAGGAAACTGCCCCTTCACCAAAAAGTACATTTAGTATGGACCACGATCACGCTGAGCAAGTCTTACCATGAGTAACGTGAACATGGTTTGCCCCACGTTGAAGCCGTGTCTCCAGTTGTGATATGTGATTTTTCTGTAGCCTTTGCTGACCGAGTACATGAATCTCACCAAAACCTCATTAAAACAGACAGCAGCCAGATATTATTTCAGTTTGATAAAAAACAGGCGTCTCCATCATCAAGCAAGAAGCATTTACCTCCTGTGGGATCTGAAACTTTTTCACCACTCCAGCTTCATAGTACATTTGAATGCCACACATTACGAGCTCCAACTCAGTGCAGTCAAAGTCTGAGAAATGAAAGGCGTAGATCTCAAACTTCTTTGGACCAGGCAGTTCTTTCTTCTGCATGAGAAATAACAAATGAACAAGGCACGGCAAACGGGAATCTCACATTCAGAGAACAAATATGCAATTTAAATTAGGAGCAAACCTGAAAATACAGTCATTAGTTATGTTCCTTACAACAGACGTTTGCTAATCCGTTCCCACAAAAGGTATAAAAATAAAAGTAAAGTAAGCTGATGGTGTACCAGAATTTCCAAAAGCTCGTCTTCTTCGCAGTCTTTGGGCTCTTTGTCGAAATACTCTCTTGTTTTCTGTAATAGAAACACCAATCAAAACTGGTAAGATGCTAACTCAAAGTCATATACAGTAAGTTCACATAGGAAATCTTACAAGGATATCTTGAATTTCATCATCTCGACATCTGACGTGGTATAACACCATATCCTGTGCGATGTCTTTCCTGTTCTCCAGCTTATTCATTTTGTCGTAGGTGTCTGTGTTGAGCGCCGACCAACCCAGAAACTGTGTCAAAGCCTTTCAGGACGACAAATACAACGTTTCTATGTGTCAACGTTCTCTGTACTCACTCGCTAAATGTCTTGTTTTATGCCTGCCAATCAATCAGTTATACCTCCATCAGTTGTTCATCATGGTCATCAAAAGGTTTGCCATCCTTTCTGTTGTAGAAAGTAGCAATGCCAACAATTTCTTCTTTTTTGTTGACAATAGGCAGGGAAAGCACATTCTTGATCGTCCATCCACTGTCATCCAGAGCCTCCGTCTAGAAAAACAAAAGTGGTTTTAGCAGAAAGCAAGAAAAGGTTAAAAAAAAAAAGAAACATTATGATTTAATAAGCAACAAATATCTACCTGAAATTGGAACATTTCTTCAGCTGCTGCATTCATGATGTTGCAAATCTTGAATGTGCAATAAAAACAAGTCAATGGAGATGAAAATACACACATGGTTTATTCAGTTTTTGTGTATAATAATGAGGAGTCACTTACTAATCCACTTTCTGCCACATAAGTTGGTAATCCACTAGCCAGTGCCCAATGATCTGCTGGTGGATTTCTTTGAAACAAGAAGAGGAACCAAAGGTTCATTTCTGAATTTAGCATCAATTGCCATTTAATAAAATAGTGACCAGAGAGATAAAAACTTACGGTATGACCTTGATGTCCTCTTTTCCATGCAAAATATAGTCAATTACTTTGTAGAAAATAATTTCCTAAGTGTACAAAAATTCAGATTTTTGTTTTATTTTGGCATTACTCTTCTTGTGAAATGTATTAAATGAAGCTTACTCTTCCGTCTGGAGTCACAGGGCCAGAATAAGGTTGCTGTTCTCCCATCAGCACAGGCCAAACATCAAAGAACTCCTGCAAGAGAACAAAGTCTTAGAAACAGACCCAGGATTGATGAAACGTGTTCGTCTTGTGATCGATGTACCTTTTCTTTGGTCATGTCCAGCAGACCCACAGAGTACCTGTCACAGTTAAGATAGGCTCGCACTGTGTACAAAGCTTTGTGAAACTGTCGTTCAATGTCTGTGAGCTCTTCAAACACCTTGTTAGCCGACCACAACAGCATCTAGGGATGAAATACATAAAAATGTATTCAATTTTGTCACCATTTATAGTATGTGCTGTTAATACAGACTAACCTGTCCTTTACGTGTTTCGCAGTTATGGAGATAGCTCAGATGAAAAATCTTCAGGTTCAGAGAGCCAACTTTTAAGTACTTTAAAAAAAGCTTTAAACAAAATAGAAACATTGCATGACTATGGTTTCATTATTAAGGTTTTAAAACATTTTTTTTAAATAAATAACTCACATCTTCATCTTCGTCTGTGAAATGAGGTCCAGTGGTTTTGTTGACGGCCATGATAACAGCGACCACGTCCTTACCATTCATGATAGGCGCGGCCAACATGTTGCGTGTAGTGTATTCGGTAAGTTCATCAACAAATGAGCTAAAATGACTATTCTAGGGTCAAAGCAAAGGCACTTTTGGTCACAAACCGGACTGATAATTGTCTTTTAACTGTGATGCTGAATACTGTGACAATTAATTATGACTGACAGATTAATGTGTTTTAGAACATAAATGGATTATGTCAAGAGGATTTGGCAAGACTCAAACTATGGATTGAATATACATGCAGACATGAAGATCAGATTCTGATATAATTTATAGACTGACAGTCAGGTAAATATTCTGGACATCTGGTCTTACCTGCGTAACATCCTTGACATTGACGGGCTTCTTGGTTTGAGCGACGTGTCCAACAATACCGATGTCGAGAGGAAATACAATCTCAGAATCCGGAGCCACCACGCAGTCATCTAGCTCAGCATCTTCACTAACGTTGAAGAGTCGCGTAGCCAGTTCGGCGACTCCGTTCCGCTGCCGATACATGAAGAGACTACAGCGGTCGGCGTGGATGAGAGCGCTGACCCTCTTCAGGATCTTAAAAATCACCTTCTCCATGTTCACGTTCTCTTGCATGTCTGTAATGAGATCGTAGAAGATGGCTCCCTCCTCCACTGCGCTTATGTCTTTAAAAGTATCAATGTTCACTTTGGTCTCTGGTATTCGCATGATCGAGGCCACGGCACCCGGTTTGAGCTTTCTGTCAAAATAGCTCTTAGCAAAATCTGGGTTTCCATCCAAGAACTTCTCCACATCTTCCTTTTGGACACTCATCTCCCAGTGCTGACGGGTGATGGCCAAGTAAGGAAAGTTGAAATGAGTTTTCAGCAATGAAACAGAAAGAAAGAACGTTTACAGCATTTAATCCTCAAACCGTTGTGAAAAAGAGAAGCGATGTGAGGAGACACCTGCAGCGGCAGGGCAACCCGCGTCCAATACAACTGTCATCGGCGGCAAGGTGTTTTCCTAATCGTGTTGAAGGTGAATCGGGATCGGCTGTAGTAAAACTAATCAGGTGACCTGATGAGCAAAGCCTGAGCCGACTGCTGAAACTTGAGCAACGTCCTCCACGTCACATTCTGTCTTTCTTTAAGCAGATGAGATGAATGTTTTCATGAATGTGTTAGACTGAAACCTCATCAAGTCTGTGTTGCTTTGGCAAATCTGCAAATATCAATTGCTTTGTTCTCCTCTGTATCCTCTCACAAAAGTCTGGCCTTTACACTACAAGCTCTTTAAGTTCTTATTAAAAACACACTCCTCATTACTAAGCCCTATTTAACCAGGCCACTAGCTGATTATCTCAGCACCTCAGTTGTCTTCTTACAAACACATGAGAAGTGAAAGAGCTGTTCTACAAACATGACATTTTCATTCATTTAACCACAACAGGATGTGTGGAAAGACTCATCATTTTACCTTAATCACTTAAGAGACATGGTATAATAATAAAACAGTAGCAATATGTAAATGATATGACAGTAACATGGATAACCTTTTAAGGCATGTAGCAGAAGCACAACTAATATGATTAAAAACCTGCCATTTGTGACTAATAATATAAATTTCACATTAAACCCTTACAAACTGTTAGATGTGGAAATAGATGTTGATTATAAAATGCAAACTGTTTAATAATTAATTATATGATGATATCATATATATTTTTTAAATATTTAAAGAGACTTTATGGTGTATATATTTTTTTAGTTTTTGGTATGTCTTTATGACTCTTTAGGTTTGGAAAGCTCTGATATACTCTATTGAATATTACTGTCATGCTAAAACACGAATGTGGACGCTGTCCTAGATGGAGTAACTATAAAGAGTATTATAATAAAATGTTTCGATAAAGTTCATACTTATATAAAGGTCCTGTAACCATCTTAAGCAAAAGGTCATGAGGATAATCAGCATATTAAAGCTCTATACCTGCACAAAGCTGCTGAGAGAAACACAAAGTCCTCTGTGCATCCGTGAGCATCTCTCTATAGGGGATTCTCATCTCAGTATTTCTCACTTCTGAAAATCTTAGATAAATAACCACTAAGATGTCACCACCCAATTTATATAACTGCACAGATTTAAAATATTTCTAAAATATTTTTTAAATAATATATTTTTTATTATATGATATAAAAACTGTCTAGAAATATCAAGCAAGGCATTATATTTGTGGTACTAATAAGAATTTGAATCAGTATTCTGATGTCCATTTCACAAGATAATATCACAAATGATCAGAGAACTCTTACACAAGAGTTATTATTAGGGATATCCAATGAATCTCTTGTAATTCCTAAATCCTGCTGTCATTACCTAAAAAGCCCACAAGAGTGCAGGAGAAACACAGTTTGACTCCATCCTGCAATTCATTATAAAAACAACACAGAAGTTCTGTCAAGTTTGATATAAAGGTGTCTTTAGATCATCCCCAACACATTCACATTATAATAAACAACATAAACTGTGCTGACATACGTAATATCATCAAGCTTTTACAAGACTATTGGTCAGTCAGAATATATCGGGTCTTTGTTTTCAGTAGTTTCACATGTTAGCCGAGAGCAAGCGCTGAGCATATGAGGAATGTGAAGGATTAGATTCAGGGTTTATGAGGTCCACGAGCAAAACAAGAGGGTTACCAAACATCCAAATATGTGCAGAAAATGAATATATTGTATAATTATGTAAGATGTTGTGAGATCTTCTAGTTTCTCTTTGTTTATATGTAAAGGTCTACAGTATATATAGATACTGCTTGAGTACATGTTGATTTAAAAAAAGAACGGCACTAATCTCCAGAGAGCTCAAGTCCAAATAAAGTCTCTGTGTTATGTGTTGTAGTTTAAAGCCACTATATAGAGTCCACTGAACATAATGACATATTATGCAATTTAACATTTCTGTGATTTCAATGCAATATGTGATTGAAACACTGAAACCACAAGATCCAATGTAAACTTAAACTTGTATGGGGGTTCCCATATTATTTCTTTTGGTGATATAGCCAGAATCTAAAAACAAGTAACTCATAATTGAGGGATGTAAAATATCATTCTAAATATAAAACAATAGAGCAAATGGATTAAACAAGATCTTAATAGATCTAGATAAGAGAATAAGAAGAATGCAGTGTCATATCAGGGAATAAATGTAAAAAAAAATGTTTTTTAATTTGTTTAATCGCTGTTTAAGTCACTTTTTACTTTGACTACATACAAATCTGCTACACAAAATACATTCTTTATTATATAATGAATTGTCATAAGTAATCATGTCCGTCTAATCAAACAGAGCTTATTGTACTTTAGATAACACTGAGACATGTGCCATTCTCATCCAGATCAGTAATGACAATTACTCAATATACACAAAATTTCTTCTTAATTTTACTGTGTTATACCTTATGGAAAAAAAACTATGCATTTTTATTTTATTTTTAAATGAACACATGTCAAGAACACACATTTACAAATAAAATGAAACAAAACTAAACGAATGTTCACCTTTCCTCATCTTCTCTAATCTCAATTGGTTTTCTTGTTGTTTAGTGAAACAACGTCTATCTATATTCCACTTACATAATGCTTTAATTGTTTTTACGACAAGCACGAGGAGGTTCAACTGAGAAGCCAGATTAGGATTTCAAGAACCGGATTAACCGTAGATTTAAGAACCTTATTTAGTCACAAGAAGTGAAAATAATCAATAAGCCTGTCTGTAGAGAAGGTATAAAAGGGCTGTGTTTCAGTGTACACAACACAGTCACAGAGAGAGAGAGAGAGAGAGAGAGAGAGAAAGAGATCCTCTTCAAACAACAAAACAAACGGGTAAGATCCTGTTCTTTGTCTAGCCCATCTGGAGTCCATTTCTATATGATTTAACTAAATGAGACTTGTAAACATGTTGACTGGAAGGTTAACATTGACAGAAGGTTTTTCTCTGCTACACAGAATGGAATATTACAAGTTTGCTCTGCTGGTGGTTTTTCTGTCCTACATCGAGCGCTGCTGGTCTGCTTCATGCGTGGTGGACAGTTTCACAGTCAAGGAGAACTTTGATCCAAAGCGAGTACGTAGAGTTGCTCATTTATAATGTTAATGTAAAACAGACATCTTAACGTGACTTGTGTCTGGTAGTACGCAGGTAAATGGTACGCTCAGCAGAAGAAAGATCCGGAGGGGCTGTTCCTCCAGGACAACATCTCTGCTGAATACACCGTCGATGACGATGGCACCATGACCGCCTCCTCTAAGGGTCGTGTAACTCTTTTCGGGTTGGTGAAACGACTCTTCTAAAATGTATAGATGGCTTACACTGTCTGCCTGGGCATAGCTGGTCAATTGAACTTGTAATAATTGCGATTTGGTCAGTTTTAGAAGGGTTTTGGACACTTCTAGTTGGTCAGGCCGAGAGAAGAATTTAACCATCTTGTAACTTCATTTTTAAATTGTGAAACCGAGTTCAAATAATGGTGATGACATCTATTACAGATTCTGGGTTGTGTGTGCTGACATGGCGGCCCAGTACAGCGTGCCCGACCCCGCCACTCCTGGCAAGATGTTCATGAACTACCAAGGCCTGGCTAGCTATCTGTCCAGCGGAGGTCTGAAAACACTCATATCAACACATCTGTACCCATTACACACAAGAGCCACGTGATTTAGTTCATTTTCTTCATGCAGGTGACAACTACTGGGTCATTGATACAGATTATGACAACTACGCCATCACCTACGCTTGCCGCGCCCTGAAGGACGACGGCTCGTGCGATGACGGCTACGCTCTCATATTCTCACGCAATCCCCGTGGCCTGCCTCCCGCCATCCAGCGTATCGTCCGCCAGAAACAGGACGAGATCTGCATGTCTGGTCAGTTCCAGCCTGTGCTGCAGTCCGGTAAGTAACTCCATTAATCTGTATTATTATTATTATGAGCCCTTATACGGGCCCATAGCATCTACTGTGTCGTCTCTTATTTTACAGGTGCTTGTTAAGCTTTCGGAGCAAACCGAAAGGGAATCGTTTAGCGTGCAGGTATGAGACGAGGCATCCGGGTCGTAGAAATGCATAGAACAACGCATGCAGCAGGAAAACTATTCGAAGCTTCTTATCTCAAGGGAATGTGTTGTTTTGTCATGTGTCTGTGACAATAAATATTTTTTAAACAAAACTTTGTGTGGACTAACACTATTAAATTGATCTAAGCATTTTAAAACGGGATGACAGCTTTAGTTGTCAATATCAGGCTTTACATTTACATTTATTCATTTAGCCGACGCTTTTATCCAAAGTGACTTCCAAGTGACCAGTGGCACACTGGGAGTGATTAGGGGTGAGGTGTCTTGCTCAAGGGCACCCCAGTTGTTTTCTGCTGGTACTGGGAATCAAACCAGCAACTTTCTGGTTGCAAGTCCAACTCTCTAACCAGTAGGATACAACTGCCTACAACCACTTGGCTTTACAAATCAATTTTTGCTGAACCCAAGAAAATGTGAAAAATGTTAGTGATAACCCACTAAAAAAGACACACTTCAAAAATGTCAAACAAGGAAAAAAGACTCCAGTAGGCATGATATCATAATGTAAAGCTGTATTCTGATCTATATAGTGTGTGCTGTAAATAACAACAACAACCTTTACTAATGAGACAACATCACTCTGATTTCAATCTTTGACATGTCATTGCTCAGTCAATATTAAAGATATCAAGGTTATATTTGTTTACAGAATGTTCTGTCAGCTTGTATACATTTGGGTCACTTTGAGGTTTTGTCTTGCAAATGGCATTGACGTCATCTCCCCAATCTACTATAAAGCCTATAACAGATTTCTCTATGACAGGTTAATGCCGTCTAACTGTTCTTGTTGTGAATGCCTGTAAGCACTCTCATGCCAGCTGGTGTTTCTCACAGACAGAACAGATTGTCTTTACAGAAAAAGGCAGCGATAATGACATAATGGGCTTTGGAAGCTCAAACTTGCCTTATGTACCTAAATTAGATGTAGAAAGGTCTAGACTCAGACTGTAACACAGTTACATATCGTAAAAGATCTTCATGCTTCTTGTGTTCCACAAAAAAATAACAGAATGCCGGTTCATAACACCGTTAGGGGGACAATGACAAAATCTTGGGAGAATTATTTTATATTTAACATAATCAAGGGGAAAACAACAGGGCGTGTTAAAGATAGGTTGTGTTATTGTTTGTGATAAAGAGATAAATAAGAAATAAACAGATTCCACTGGGTGCCATGACACATGCTGCAGTGATTATATGACAACTAAAGATGTTATTTCTGTAATATTGTGTGGCGTGTGATTTAATGGAACCCAGTAGACTTACTAAGTGTTACCTTTAAGAACCAGCAACCCATAATACAAAAACCCCTCTCTTCTTTCCTCTACAGGTTCTTATCTAACACTGCAAAACATTATAAACTTAGGAAAGCACTTCTTCATACTATTGTTGATGTGTCGCTTCATTGTCTCCTAATGTTTGTAAGTGGCTTTGGATAAAAGCATCAGCTAAATGACTAAATATAAATGTAAATTGCAACATCATCAATTTCTAGAACATTACCAATGAGTAACCACACTTACTATAATGCCATTTAGCCATTCATAAACATTAACAAGATGTCAGCAAATATAAGGAACATACTGACCTGTTTTATCATTAACATGAGTTTCATGCTTTGTTTGCTGTAACACAAATATATAAAGGCCATATAGCAAGAGTGCAAAATACATGTGATCTTATAAACGGTCTCAGACACTGACTATAATAAGATTGCTCACAATCTGTAACTCGTCTGGTCTTATTTTAACATTTCTGTGTAAAGTCATTCAAAAGTAGTGCAGTTAATAAGTATAAGAACTCTTATTCTTAGATTCATGTGGAAGGCAAACTGTAACAAGAGAAATCGTTTCAGCTGTAGTAGACTTCTACTGTTTAAACTCAATAAAAGAAATAAAATAAAATCATTTAAAAGATTATCAAATGCTCTTACACTATAATGTATACAAAAAATAATATACATTGTTATCATATGTGACCCTGTGTGTAAAAATCAGGCTAAAGTCTCAAAATCAAATTAGGAGATAAAGTTTGATTTCACCTATTAATATCACTAGGATCTTTGACACGTCATTACACAGTCAATATTAAAGATATCAAGGTTTTATTTTCACAGATTGTTCTTTACATTATGTAGGATGTAGAAGACAGAAAAATCAAAAAAAAAATGACTTCACAGGCAGGATCACACATGTTAAATATATATATATATATATATTAAAAGAAGCAAAACCAGTGCAACTAATGGTTCAGAATGTCCACAATGGTTTGCATTCATTCATACACATGTTCAGAAATTCTATGCTGTGACTGTGGGTGGCACTGTTTCCATGGTGATCAGTGTCACAGCCCCTCCTCCATCGCTCTCTCTTCCTCTCTCTTTATCTGGCTATGATTGGTTAGTGAGGGTGACTGAGCAACATCTCTACCCACAATCCTTTGCCTCTTTCACACTAGCTAACCAGCTACTGCTCACCGGTGAAGGCATGGCAAGTGTATGCTCCATTCTGCTCATCCGCTCTTATGCTACGGGTGAGTTCTTTCAGTCCCCATATATTCTTCCTCATTATTCAAAGGGAAAAGAGGTTTTAGATCACGCTTACATACATTATACTTATATAACAGTAGAACAGCACAAAAACATATAGAGTAGCAATTAGAAAGCATATACTATTAATCAATCATTTTATGTGTTATATTTATAGTGTAGTATATTACATTTACAGTTTTACCATTAACTAACTAAAATTCATTTATAAAAACATTGCACTTCATTGCTTTCATGTACTGATCTTGCAGATACTGTAAACTTTCATATTGCTGTCATATTTCATGTGATTTCATGCGCCGGCTAAATGAATAAATGTAAAGCAACCACAAATGATTTAAATACCCTACAAGCATGTTTTGCATGGAAAATCATTCTTTTTTTAAGGTTGGTCTCTTTACTTGACTCATAACTCACATAAAGTGGACAGAGATGTCAAACTACACAACATGACAAAGAATATATACTGTAATAAATGAAGCAGAAAGAGCGACATTATTCTTAAACAAACAGGCCTTATTGTACCAGATGACAAATAAGGTTCAAAATTCATAGAGTAAACTGACAGACTATCTGAACTGACCTTTGTAACAAATATTATTGACATATCAGTTAATAAATTAATAGACAACAAACGTATAGAGCAATCGTGCTGTATCTCTAGACGGTTCAGTCTGATTCAATCTGCCATATCAAACCAATAACATCAGACACCCGTCACAAGAAACCTATATTTAAAACCCAAATATTGATGACAAAAGCCTGAAGTCATACTGAAATGCACGATTTCACACCACACGCAAAGAATGAACAATTCAACACAGATTTAACATTCATTTTGTTTCTTTATTATTTTCTTAGAACGCTCCTCGTGTGTCTGAACAGATACGTCTGATAAGAACTGGTAAAAGATTTACTTTTTGTGCCGTTATTACCTGAGATGCCTCACTATTGCTCAACGGAGACCATTACAAAGTAGCATATGTTTAACCCAGAAGAGACACAAAACTGCCACCTTCTGTTTCTCCAGCCAATGAGAACAGCGGGGGGGTTTGGGAGGAGGATGGGCTGTCACTATGTTTTTCAATAGTAAGCCATGAACTTCTCACCATTGCTCTTACTGGGTTTGCTGGTGGCAGACAGAGACTACTACATAAAGATAGGCAGTTTTACTACTGATCAGGTGAGTGATGGGCATTTATTTCTACATACCTCATGCATCTCCAATTTGTAGTGAAAAACATCTGCAGAGAAAAAAAAACATACATTTACATATTTTTATACACAATTTTTTATATGTTACCATTATAAAATATGTTCTCATGTCTAAGTAGGGACATTACATTTACATTACAAAGAGACTTACAAATATTAGGAGACAAATATTTATGACCCACAATAAGAAAGGCTTTTAGAGGTTAAATTGCATGTGCTGGGTTTGCTTTGGTTGATTGCACATTCTTCCATTGTCGAGATGTGAAGGTACATGACATGAAGATGATTTAATGGGACATTCATTTAAAAACATTTATTTTTTCCTGACGAGTGATTTTTATGGGATCAAATGAACCAAAAGAACTAAACTAATTTTACTCATGCCACAAACATCTCTTTCTAACTATGATTTTGAGAGTCAGTGATGCTGATTTTGTTTTATTTTTTATGCTGATAAGTATTAAAAGGTGAGAAATTTTTTTGAATTAAATTCAAATAATTGTCAATAAACCTTTTGACAGTGTTGGCTTGTCTGATAAATCAGTGGGTGTTTTTCTTCATATAGTTTCACCCTACTCATGCATTGATGAGGTCAATGAGTAAAAATAAAAGCATATCTAAACTATCTGATAAGTATATCACCCTTGATAATTGTGTTAACTGTGTCTCACCAATTATTGACAGGAGGAAGCAACACCATTACATTCATATTTGCTGTAAGCGCTGCGTTTAATCAATCACTTCTATTTAACAGCCATCACGCTTGACCTCCAAAGGAAATGACACGCTGATCAAAGATCCCTTTTATCAGCTCTAATCTTTCCTCTTTTTCAGGAGCGTTCTTAAAAAGCCCATCAGCACATGGATCAGTCTTCAGCAGAAGTCATGGAGGACCTGATGTCTACGACTGCGGGTCCTCTGAAGCGTAAAGTACGACGGACGAGAAGACCTACTGAAATCATTAAGACCAAGCTGCGGCGAAACCTCTCCTGCTCAGCATCTAAAGTAAAGAAAACTTTAACGGGCTTTTTTCCCGTCGTGCAATGGCTTCCGAAATACAAGATAAAGGATTATATATGGGGAGATGTGATGTCCGGGCTGATCATCGGGATCATATTGATTCCACAAGCCATCGCGTACTGCCTGCTGGCCGGCTTGGATCCCGTCTACGGCTTGTACACGTCTTTTTTTTCAAACATCATATACTTTCTGATGGGGACTTCAAGACATGTGTCTGTGGGAATCTTCAGCCTCATGAGTCTGATGGTTGGACAAGTTGTGGATCGAGAGGTCTATCTAGCAGGCTTTGACATGAATGAAGACAGTAAGCAAAATGCATTTGATGTCGGTTCAATGAAACTGGGGATATGAACACCACCGTGATTGGATTGAATATGGAATGTGGAAAGGAATGTTATGCCATCAGCATTGCTGTGGTTTTAACCTTCCTCGCTGGGGTTTACCAGGTACATATTTAAAATGCTTCATATGAACACAAAGATCTAATCTAACATCTAATCTAATCTAACATCTAATCTAATCTAATCTAATCTAACATCTAATCTAATCTAACATCTAATCTAATCTAACATCTAATCTAATCTAACATCTAATCATGACAAACTATATATTGATGGAAAGGTCTAAATTTCAGAATCAGAAAAGCTTTATTGCCAAGTGTGATCTTCACACACAAGGAATTTAGTTATGAGCTTCCAGTACAGAAAGTATTTACATACATTACATAATTTACACTAGCAATCGAGGATCAACAGTCAATTATCATAGAATAGAAATGGTAATAGAAATATAGAGAATAGAACAGTTACTGCAAAATATAACAATAAACCTTTTCATAACAAGAAACTAAAAAACATTATTTTTTAAAAATATCTAAAAATAAAAACATGTTATATAATGATATCTAAAATTCTAAATAATGTAAAACATTGTTGTTGGGATGCATTTTTATGTGTATGCTCAGTATGTGCAGTGACAGTTATCAAGTATTGTGTTTTTTCCTCAGGTTCTGATGGCCGTGCTTAGACTGGGCTTTGTCTCGGTTTATCTCTCCACCCCTATGCTCGATGGCTTTGCCACCGGTGCATCGTGCACAATTCTCACGGTCCAGGCAAAGTACTTGCTCGGCCTCAAGATCCCTCGCCATCAAGGCTACGGCACGGTCGTGGTCACGTGGATCAACATCTTTAAAAACATTCACAAAACGAACTTCTGTGATTTGATAACAAGTGCCATTTGCATTGCAATACTAGTTGCTGGAAAGGAGCTCCAGGATCGGTACAAAGACCGATTGAAGATTCCACTGCCCACAGAACTGGTGGTTGTAGCACTTGCCACTATAGTTTCCCATTTTGCAGATCTAAACGGGCTTTATAGCTCCAGTATCTCAGGTGCCATTCCGACTGGTTTTATCCCACCAAAGGTGCCTAGCTTTGAACTGATGCCCAGGGTAGCATGGGATGCCATTCCATTAGCGGTTATAAGTTTTGCATTTACGGTTTCCCTGTCTGAGATGTTTGCTAAAAAGAACGGTTACACAGTTAGGCCCAACCAAGAGATGATAGCGATCGGGTGCTGCAACATAATTCCATCTTTCTTCCATTCCTTCACTACGAGCGCTGCACTTGCCAAGACAATGGTGAAAGACTCGACAGGTTGCCAGACTCAGGTCTCCAGTCTGATAAGTGCCTTAGTGGTTCTCCTGGTTCTTCTCTTTTTTGCACCATTTTTCTACGCTCTGCAGAAATGCGTTCTGGCTTGCATCATCATCGTCAGTCTGCGAGGAGCCCTGCAGAAGTTTCGTGACGTGCCGAAGCAATGGCGCACGAGCAAGACGGAAGCGATCGTGTGGATGGTGACCATGGCCTCAACCGCTCTAATTAGCGTGGAGCTTGGACTGCTGATCGGAGTGGTCTTCTCCATGATGTGTGTGGTGGTTCAGACTCAGAATCCTAAGGTTGCATTGCTGGGACAAATTGAACAAAGCAATGAATATGAAGACATGGAAGAATATGAGAATCTTTCGCCCATTTCAAAGGTGAAGATCTTCCGTTTTCAGGCACCTCTGTATTACGCCAACAAAGACTTCTTTTTAAAATCATTGTATAAAGCAACCGATCTTGAGCCATTCAGCGAAATGACCCGCAGGAGAAAACTGGAGAAAAAAGCAGCAAAGAAGACTAATGGAGTGGACCAAACAAATGGAGACGTTAGTATAAATCTGATTTCAATTGAGTTGGATTTTCATACTATCATTGTGGATTGCTCCTCCATATCGTTCATAGACACGGCAGGAGTGAGCGTCCTTAAAATGCTCTTGAAAGACTATAAGGATGTTGGTGTAAGTGTAATTCTGGCTCGCTGCAACACAACAGTAATAGATTCTTTAGTGAGAGCTTCATTCTTTGGGGCCGGTGAACAAGATATGGAAAGACTGGCATTTCATACCGTTCACAGTGCTGTTTGTTTTGCCACCGGTGTGACACAACCGGTTAATGACTCGTCTGTTTGAAGTGTCCACAACTGTTTTCTGTTCAAACATTACAAAGAGTTCAATTCCTGAGACATTTAACTCCTGGAAAATGCCTTCATGTTAAACAGGTTTAGAAATCATCATTTAAAGCCAAAAGTCCCTCCCTTCTGCTACTGAACAGACTTTATAAAGCCTGTTTGTGTATGTTTATCAAAGTAAAAAGATTTTTAAAAAAAAGATAAGGCAGACAAAATAAATGGAAGTGTTTTCTAACATATTTGTAATGGTAAGTTTCATAATTTTCTACACATTGTGTTTGTGAAATATCCTGTACGACTTTTCAAATATTTGATGTAAACGTTTTTCTGTAAGATTTTAATGCATAAACTTTCAACTAATCAGAAAGAAATCAGTGGAAGACTTTGTGGAGATTCTAATACAGTATTTGTTTGTGTTTTTTGTTATAGTGCTTTCAAATGTCACGGCATTTCTATTCAAGAAAATAAAATAGGAATGTCCATATATCTGAATCACACAGTACACACAAACAGAAATGTTGTCTCTAATCTCACCGTTGATTTGTTGAAGATTCTCCACTAACTCACAGTTTGTAGTTTGGTGCATCATCTGCATTAGTCAAGAAACGCTTTACACTGACTGACATCCTGACCGACACACGTGCATTTACTGGAGACAATAAACAACGCAAACTCGAACAAATCAACACAAGCTGAACATTTCAATGTGATTATGACATACTTCCGCTCCAGACCGCGAGGTGACGCTGTGCCCTGAACGATACACGAGCGGTCTCACGCTGCGACGCGCGAAGAAGAGGAAATGACGTCAGGGCGATTCAAATTGTACCGCTCGTCAGTTGAATAGCGAGACGAGGAGTTGTTGATTATTTCATACTTCATATTTTATTGAGTTATCGACAAAGTGGCGTTTCAATACGATATAAAGATGTCTTGTCGTCGAAGGTAAGTGTGTGCAGTTTATGCAGAAATGTTTCTAATGCTTTTATAGGCTGAAATATTAAACCACCAGCTGATTAAACTACATGGTGAACGTTTTAATACGACTACATTTATTTCATATTAAATGAACCTCAACACACATAAGGACAGATTGGCAAATGTCAATCTGACCATGAATACAAAGTGTTCACAATCAGATGTCAATATTATAAATCCTCAAAGTTTTTAAAGCATTTGTTTATAATTAAATCACGAGTTTTCATAGTCAGATAAAGTCAGAATGATAAAGTTCATTTTATGCTATTCCTTATAAATGAACACATGAACATTATAATATAAATAACTCTTTGATGTTCTTTAAAGACTCATCTCTTCTTCATTTGTTGAGTATTATTGCTTCTGGTTTGTGCGTTTCAAGTATGTTGACTTTGTTTGTCACATCCAAACATGTAGATATTTTTTAAAATAGATCAAGAGGGTTTTAGTCAATAATAAACCAGATGACTAATATTCTGTCAGAATGTAAATATCACATCCATAATGCTGGATTAGCCCTACAGGACTGTTTTTATCATGAGTCGTACTTACAGTTCATAAGTTAGTTGGTTAATAAATAAAAAATCATTCCAACAATGTAAATGGAGATAAATATAGTTTTTATATTTGGCATGTATTTTTTCCTTGTGTTTGTATGAACAGCGAGGCTCTGGCATCCTCTCTCGTGACGGAGATTAATCTTGCGATGGCCAGGCTGGTGGATATATGGGACAGCATCGGCATCATGGAAGAGCAGAGAGTCGAGAGGATGCAAACTGTGAAAAAACATATAGATGTAAGTTATGCCTGTGAATATATTGAAGAGTACATGAAAGCAGTCTTTATAATAAATGATATCTGCTCTCGCAGGGTCTGTTGCATTCCATGATCATGGAGGAAGAGGCTTTAAGGCATCGCATCAAAACTGATATCATTACCTCCCAGAAACAACTGGATACGCTGTGCTTGGAGCTGGCACTGGAACCATACGAAGCAAGTCTTTTAAAGCATACACCACCAAATGTCTAACAATGAACACCATACAGCAGTGGACAATAAACGTTTTACTGCTATCATTTCTATAGTTGGAGGAAGGCCTTACAGTTCTGCAGATGGAGAAGAACCTGCGCTGTCGTGTCGAGTCTCTTCAGAAAGAGAAAAATGAACGCATTAGAGAGCTGAATGATCTGAAGAAGCAGGACGAGGAGTTGTGCGTGACTCTGTGTGCCACACCCTACTACATCCCGACAGGAAGTGTGCCCTCTGGAAGCCAGCTGCAGGAACTCCAGGAACATGTCGAGAAACTCAACAAGGAAAAGGTAGGTGACCGCTCTAAGATCATCTTTCACCTGTGTTTTGAAGGTTT
Source organism: Beaufortia kweichowensis (assembly GCA_019155185.1). Lineage (NCBI taxonomy): Eukaryota > Metazoa > Chordata > Actinopteri > Cypriniformes > Gastromyzontidae > Beaufortia > Beaufortia kweichowensis. Next base: position 14,787,906 of record CM032812.1, on the reverse strand, counting down.
ATTTTGAAATGCTTTTGTTTGCAGGAGAGCAGGGTGAAGGTGTTCTCTGGTCTCAGGGAGGACATCAGGTCTCTGATGGATGAGATGGGACATGAACCTGAGAGCAGTCTGGAAAGAGAGTCTATCTGCCCTGACGCTGACATCTTTCTGCTCACGCACGACAACATCAAAGCCCTTAAGCTGCTGCTCAGCCAGGTGTTAAATCGGATTGGTTTAACTAAATAATAAAACAAAAAATGTTGAGGATCTTGTATTTAAACCAGCAAATATCCAATAAATATTTCTTCTCCACAGCTTGAGATCAAAAAGGAATCCTTGATTTCATCAAGAGACAAACTCAAGGAGCGAGCTACGAGCCTGTGGAATCGCCTGAGTTGTCCAGAGCCGGAAGAAGAGAAATTGCTCGAGGCTGCGATGAGCACTCTCTCTGATGATATCAGACGGGTGAGAGTCATTTACATCTAAACCACAGAATGTGACTGGGATTCAAACCCTTGCTGATGTTAATGGAGCGTGTTTCCTCTCGCAGTGGCGGGGAATAGTGGAACATCTTGAGGAAATGCAGATGGCTCAGCTAGAGGAGGTGATCGATAAGGTCCGACAGGAGCTTGTGGTTCTGTGGGACAAATGCATGTTTGACCCGGAACAGAGAGAGTCGTTCAGCGTTCACTTTTGTAATGGTAAGCTGCATTTACTTCAAATTGATCCTGATGTATGGATTTACATTTATGCATTTGACAGACAATTTCATCCGAGTAGCTTACATGTATTTATTGTGTCAGAAATAAACCCACAACCTTTGCATTGCGACCATCCTGCTCCACATACTGTAAGTGGACCTGCAGCTACGTTATGCCCTCTGGTGGTTAATGCATAAACATTTCTTTGGGCTGTAGCACTGCGTTGATGCATTACAGTACATGCCAATCCATTTTGACAGCTCTAAAATACAAATAACTGTATGATTATCATGGTGAGTTTGGGTACCGTAATAATGTGATTAGTGTGGATAACTGCAGTCTGGTTTCACCTTTCTGCTGTTCTATAGATCATTACACGGAGGAGCTGCTGGCTGTACATGATGAAGAGCTGCTGAGAATGAAGTCTGTGTACGAGGCAGCTCAGCCAATCCTGGAGGACCTGGAGAAATGGAAGAAAAACTGGGCTCTTTATCTGGAATTTGAGGTTCTCGCAGGCCTCTCTGACCCTAAGATTACACCTAAACGCATGTGATTTAAGTTTAAGCATTTAACAGACGTTGTTGTCTTTATGTTTGTGTTTCTAGAGGAAGGCTGCAGATCCAGCTCGATTCAGTAACAGAGGAGGATCTTTGCTCAGAGAGAGTAAAGACAGAGCCAAAGTGCAAAAACTGCTTCCAAAGGTCTTTTAGTTCACCCAGAAACTACAATTCTGCCACGTTATTTACCCTTATGCCACAAAAAATAGTCGCAGCGTAAATAGTCGATATTTGTCCGATTGTCTGGTCATTCTTTCTGGTGTATGCTTACAGCTTGAGGAGGAGTTAAAAAGCCGTGTGGAAGAATGGGAAAAAAATAAGAGCGCTCCCTTCCTAGTGCATGGCCAGAGAATCATGGATTACATGTCCAGCCAATGGGAAGAGCATCGTCAACAGAAAGACAAGGAGAAGAATGAACGGGTGAATTAGATTTCATAGGTGTTTTTTCTCCAAAAAGGGTTAGTTTTTACCTAAAGTGACTAACAGTATTTCTCTGTCGACTCTGATGATTTACCCGTTCCAGATGACAAAGAAAGCAGAAACTTCACAGTTTAAAACTCCAACGAAAAGAGCTCTAGGAGTGACGTGTACCAGCTCCACCCCAAACAAAAAAGTCAAAAAGGTATTTGTGTGACTTTATTCAAAAACAAGCATTTCAATGAACTAATCAAAAGCCTTTCTATGTGTAATTACCCGTGTGTTAGACACCCAGTCAGCTGGCCCCTCGAACAGCCACAGCCAGCGCTATCAGTAGTACCAGCAGCTCCAGCACTTCATCCACATTTCTGTGTGTGCCGGGACGGCCTCCACTCTCTGCCAAGGTAAAACTTCAAAATACACAACAGTGTTGTTCCGATGGAGTTCCTTTAACTACCACTAGATGACACTGGTGCATTAGAACAAGAATCAAAGTGTCTCATAGATGTTACACTGTGAATTACACAACCAGAAAATGTCAAGCTCTACCAACTGCAACATTGCTGCAATGTCTGTTAATTGGCTAAACCAACATAATTATCTTGAATGATTTTCTGCTTTGGTCCAGCAGAGGAACAAGACTGCTGAGAGCAGCACTGGGTCACGTACACCCCTGCAGGAGTTCAACAGCGACAAGAAGCTTGTACCCATGAGCTACTCCGACTTTACCGTAAGTCCAGCCGCTCGGCGCCGGATGTGTATTAACTCCAATGGAGCATCAGCTCCTAAATGGATGTTGACTTGTGACCGCTAATTCACATAAAAGACAAGATCATTAACATTTTAAAGCGCACACACATTGTAATATCGATTGACTCTTAATATGTTAAGTAACATTGTTATGTTTTGTTTCTTTATAGAGCGAGCTCTCCAGGAAAGCCAGCTGTGATGCTTTTCTCAATTCTACTGTTAGAGACATGCTCTGATCTGACATCAAAACTGTTTGGCTTTTATGTATTTTATTATAGTTTTTATAATGATGTTCTCTCAGGTGTGTCTCTTCTACTCGCTTTTACCACTGCAGGGATTTTTTAAACGACGCTGTTGTTTGTTTGGTTTTAGTTTGTTTTTTCTATGTCATGGTTTACTTATCTAGTCAGATTATGTATAATATTATAAAGGTCAATTCTTTGCATTTCTCTGTACATACAGCACTTTTAATAAAAAGTCTCTTTATACATTTCTAACTAATTGTATTTGTTTGTTTTTAAAGTCTAACCATTTCTTAATAAAGCTAAATACATTTTAAGATGCACTTTGGAGCGCTTACCATCATCATTATATTAGTATTGCATTAAAGTTTATTGTTAATAGCACAACCATCTGTAATGTGGCCTGTTGATGGGATAGAATAACTTTATGTCTTTCATTTGGAATAAACCCATATCTTCACATTTGCTTTGCAAATGGATAATAACTTTGACCTTTGATATGCATTTGAGTTTTTAAGTGCCATCGATGTAACCGCCTCATTTGAGCAAAACAATGTAATGGTCTGATCATACTAATGTTCTCAAGGCCATATTCAGCATTATGCAATTAAAACCTCTATCATCAACTGTCTGAAGCACAATGGAAATAACAATGGCAGAGCCATCAAACACAAGCTTTTATGTAATGGACGAGATGCCGCAGAATTTTTATTGAAGTGCTGAACAGATGCAAGAGTGTAATTTGAATGAAATGTGACCGTGTTCTAGATCCATCCGTAAGATACACCGTACATTAAATTCAGTTCCATTACACAGCGATATAATAACAGTAAACATGTCACATGGTGACAAAGCACAACTTCTTTGTACAGAAGCCCAAACTGTACAATATAAATACATCAGCAAATAAAGATGACGTATCGGCATATTGAGAAAACAACGCCTTAAATGTCGCTCTCACCTTCCTGCTGAGGAGTACGTGATTGTCAGAAGAAGCAGATGTGTTCTTCTGATACATAAATGAGAAGCAGTTAGTTGACAACCCCATTAAACGTAAAGAATGTAAAGTAGAGTCTTTTTGCCGCCTTTGTTGTGTTTTCTCAGACTTCTCCCGTCTTCTGGACATGTTTCTTGTACTGCACTAGTTTTATATATAGTCACACTATGTAACACTGTTATCATGAACAGCACATATCAAAAGAGAAATAAGTTTCTGATTGTATGTTGTGACGGCACCTGTAGGCCTGAGAACTGAACTATGAGTCCTGTGATTCCAGCTCGCTCGACAGAATCCGGTTTGAATTGTCACTGTACCGTCGATTTGAAAGCATTGACAATCTGAAGAGAAAAAACACAAACGGTTAATTGTTTTTCTGCTGTCTTGTTGAACTTGATTTACATACTAGTCTAACTACTCATAAACCTTTCAAGTCCATAAGTTTCATCACAGGGAATTCATCTTTATACTTTTTTTTAATGAATCTTGTTTTTAAATCTAAAGAAATTCATTTTTGTTATTATTTACACACGCTCATGTTATTTCAATAGATGTTGCTGGACAGAATAGCTAATAATAATTGAATAGTTAGTCACAAACATCACATCTATGTAATGGTGAATGTTAATCTTTTAATGGATTAATGGATGCGTGTCCTAATCCTGAAAAAACTCTTCAACAGGGTTTAATGAGACGTAAATGCATTGCTCCTTTAAGGACACGCCTGCTTTAAACCATTAAACAAGTTTGTTGTTTTTGGAGATGTAATTTAAGTCAAAGTCTATAAAAAGTCTGTCTGTCTAATCAACTAATTGAACTATTATTACTAACTCTTAACTATTAAGAGTTCTGTGTATTTTATCCCAACGACAATATTTTTCCTTTAAAACTATTTTAATGTTACTTAAATCTCAAGACATCACAATAACAGAACGTCTACAGAGATTAATCTCTATAATTGAAGCCAAAATCATCAGAAACACTATCTGCAGGTTTATTGTTCCAGTGATTTCAGCTGTCAGTATTTATAGCTTTTCATTTCAAACATTTAAACAAGTTTATATTGTGTCTATCTTCACTTTCACTTGGGGAAACCAGGATTGTTTAGTACAGATTTTATTCTTTATGTTTAATATGGAAGTTGGACTTAATGTTGTAAGAAACTACTGTATCATCATTTTATTATCAGCAAAAATGAGAGAGAATCTGTGAAAAAGCAACACTTGATCTCAATGAAGCTGAACTGAAGATGAACCTTCATTCTGTACATGATGAATGATGGGTGTTTATCATTTTTATGAGCAGTATTTGCTACGGCACAACAACAGCTGTTTAACAGCTTTCAGAATGACTTATGGAGTAATAGACTCATGGGATTTTCATTTGAGCAAATCTTGGCTGAGGATTCGCTTGGAATGAGGACTGTCATACAAGCCACAAACTCACTACATCAGTTTCTCATCTCTCGGATGGCTATCCTTCTTATAATTGTCTCTTTTAGAATTTGGCCTCTTGCTTTACTGTACAAATGTGTTTTCCTCTGTCATAGAGTATGACAACAAAACATTTTCCCTAAAATACCAACAAGGTCATTTCCTACTTCCTACTCCTAACACAAAACCGCTGGTTAAAATGCAAAGCAACAGACAAATCAATATGTGAAAATCAAATATCTGAGGTAAGTACAATAAAATGTAATTCTGACTGTTACACATAAAGGCCTGTTAGGTTTGCAACTGTATGGAACTATCGTGTTAATATATAATGTTTAATAATGCGTTACAGGTTCAACTTTAAATGTCTTTTATATCATGTAGTATTTCAGAACTTGATGTCCTTCACACTCACATTATAAGATCTCAAAAGAAACGAGGAAACCTCGAGTCCACAGGCATGTCTAGAAACCTTTCTCATGAACTGCTCTATAATAAGACTCGGACTGATAAAATCAGTAATCCAGTTCAGTTGAGTTCACCCCTTTATGAACTACATTTTACTCCTAATATCCAATAATACAAAATTCCCAGAACAGGCACGCTTTAAGCTTTGTTTAAAGAGTTGCTTGTCTATGTCTTAAAGTTTTTTCTTCAAGTGATACAGACTCTGTTCTCATCCCGTTTCTGCCCCAAGCTAAAATATCCAGAAATCTTTTTACATACCCACAGAAAAATAACATGGTAGGAAGATGAGAAAAGGGTAAGTCTTGCTGAAATAAAACCTGCTTCTATTTAAAGGGACGGTACAGCAAAAATGAAAATTCTGTGATCGTGTGTCATCAACCTCATGTTATTCCCAAATCTGTGATGACCTTCTTTCCTTTGTGAAACACAAGAAAAGACATATTTAAGCTTATTTTTCTGTACAATGAAAGTGAATGGAGACGGTCATTAACTTCTGATCAGTTAATGCCAAACATCTGTTTCCATTACTATAAGAGTAATATAGAAAACTGTGCCTAATACACGATATAAATGACATATTTAACATTATCCTCTTTTCTTTTGTCAGCACTTTTTCATGCAGAACAAACACTGGACTGTTATTTCATTATATTATTTAAATAAATAATTGAAAATGAAATTAATTTGTGGACGTTTGACAATAATAATACATTTTTCACAGGTAAAATTGAGCACACATGTTGCTTTCATAGCAAACTAACTTAAGACCGTGTGGGTGGGTGGTCAGAAACAAAGTCCCAGAGAATGTGTACAGATATATCTAACCAAACAAAGCACATCAAAGTGTGATTACTGAAAAACATCCCAAACATCTGTAATATATCAAACTCAGGAGGACACGGATTCTTCGCTTAAATCAATCTCTTCATGATCTTCAGTAATCACTGTAACATTTGACATAAGGAAGAAAAGAGAAAACTCAATATTTTCAATACTGTCAGTTTGAATTGCTGATAGTACGCTGATATGTCGGCCGGCTCTGCCAGATCTCATTTTATAACAATCGTCCCTGACAAACTGGCACTGCTTTTACATTGGACCCATATGTTCACAAATCCTCTCGTCTCCTGAACGATCTGCTATCTGAACAGTGTCAGTCTCATCAAAATATGACAAATACTGATTAGAGAGCCATTTGCAATCATTCAGACATCTTATGATCATTGAATCACAGTTCATCAGAATAAATCAAACACAAATAAGACATAACTGTGCAGACACAGATACCAGTCAAAACTGACGATTTTAAGGTTAAAAATGAACAAGATTGGAGGCCAATGAAAACATGACATGACCAGAAATACGATGAGTATAAACTTGTAAAGCCTTTCTAAATCTGTGGGGAAAATGATGATATGCACGTATAAGTCTGATGAGCAGCTCATAATTCGTCCTGACATTACCCTGGAACTCAAGGATTTGCTTCAGCGGAGACTAAAACTGACCCGTTTTTGACCAAACATGGAAACATCATCTTTAGAGCGGATAACTTTCAAATGCTCCCAGTCTTCACCTCATTCACACTACACAGATAACACGTGTTCATATTACGCTCTAGACACCAGAGCGTATTTCTTTTTATAATGTCAGCTTGTTTCACGGATCTTTCAAACAAGGCTGTAAACTGACCCAATGCAGACGGATGCTGACGGCTACTGGACACTGTGTCTTTAAAGGAATTTTCTCATTATTTGCTTAATCGTGTTATTCTATCTGCATGACTTTCTATCTTCAATGGAACACAAATAATAAGTTCAATGTTTAAACTTGCAAACCATAAGAAGTGAATGTGGATTTAAAATAAAAAAGGAATCTATATGAATCATACAAAAATACAGCATTTTAAAATAGAGTAAATGAAGACAGAAACTTTGCTTTCCAACAATAGTTTACTAGATTTACTCTGGATTACTTTTAAAACCCATCTGACTAAAGGAAAGCTTGTAAAAGTCGATTTCAATAAAACACATAAACCTGTTTCACATTTTAATCCCCTCCTAATGTCTCTCGTCCTTTCGTCTTAGATCTTAATGACAGTCTTTTGGGCCTAAGAATTAAGAAACTCAAACTACCAAGTAATTATTGCTGACACCATGAAACATCTGAATCAATATTTAAGGCTCTCTAATATCTTTACTACAGTGTCAGATTCATCTCAAATGCCTTTAATCACAGTGAACTGTGTTTGTAAGTGTTAAAAGTGGTCTAACGTACTTCTCTCAAAACCATTAACCAGACCAAACCTAAACAGGACAATTTTATAAGCAGGAGAAACAAGAAAGCTCATGAAGCCATAAAACAAATATTACCAACTGCAAGCAGAAATGTGTGTCTTTCCAAGTCCCATATTATCTTTCTGTATTTCTTCACTTTCGGTCTTATGGGTTGGCATTAGGTGCAGAATTTAATATGACCTTCACCACATTTAAACACGTAAACCTGTAAGTATCTCTCTGATCATCCGAATGCAAATGAAGAGCGTTTTAGACCGAGTTCTGCATTACAACAATCTTCTGACAAGAGCTGTACTTGCTTCTGTCTGAGCATGAGGTCCAAAAGTGAAGCTTTTCAGTCACATCGCATGAAACGTGAGTCCGACTACACCGAGCGGATTTAGTAAGCTCAACCGCATGAGCAAACGTAAACCACATGGCTGTAACGTTAAGCCGTCCGACGGCTCCTTAGGTAAGACCAGTGTCACATTCCAGACATACCTAAGAAACATTCAAGAACAAAACTGTAGAATAAGAAACAAGATGAGAGGAAATAAGCTAAAAGATAGTTAATGTGTCTCTATGGAAACAGAAGTGTTCTGCATCACCAATCATCAGTCTGATAATGAACCAAATGGGAAAAATTCAGCGCATGCAGAGAATCAAGGTTGTAGCTTTCATACGGAAACAAGGACTCTTAACAAATCCTTACATTTAATCTTCTGTAGCTTTTCAAAGCTGATTTAACAAGAAAGCACTGGAGTATGTTTTGCATTAATTAGGATCACCCGCACCCTCTTCTCAACACATGTGGAGGTAAAACCTGGACAATCGCTTGTTCTACCGTATCATCAATGCAATTACACCGAGTGCGGAAAAAGAGCCATCTGCTTTGTGTCCCGGGCACATTTTAAAAACAAAAGCGACGGCGTGTTTCTAATATTGTAATATTTGTTTTTGTGCTTGAGAATTACACTCCCTGATTGGGCATAAGCTTTGCACTATAAACACTTGGAGCGCTACAGCCAGCAGAAGGTAAAAATCTCTCACAAAACCATTCATGCGAAATAGACAGAATGTTTTGTCTAGAACCATTTAACAGGCATAAAATCTGTTGAGTGTTTCCCAAATCATAAAGATTCACCCATTATACTGAGACATAAAACCACAAGTATTTCACTATGTGAGATATTTATAGAACTGGCCTTAGTCACAAAAACCCAAAAGGTCAATCCATCAATAAAGCAATCCATTTGCTCGAGGTGGAAAACACACACAAATTATGGAAATGCACAGATAAAAGATGGATAAATAAACAGTTTATCCAAGAGCCGCACTGATGTCATCCAGCCCCGTGTCACGTATGTAAAGCCAGTGGGACGGCTATTGTCTTTGGAAGAAGAGATTCATCCTGAAACACTGTGAAAGCGTGAGGAGAAAAACACTTGAGAGAAAGAGCTTCAGAGCCCATTAGATCATTTGTTTAAGGGCCTCATAAAAGACTGTTTAGCATGTTTCTGTTTGGGGTTTTAGTATCTCTAGTCTAAAATTCTATTCAAGATTTTATTTCTGTAAACAATTATTACAGGACGTTCTGAATGACAAAGAGACTTAAAAACAGTATAGGTATATATGTAATATAATTACTGTTGATGTTTCCCTGGGATCAAACCTGACCTCTGACCTTTGCCAGAATAATGATCTACCGTGACCGTGTATTCGTACATTAAATTGAAGTATATTAAAGTTATACTTTTTAAAGTTATTAAATATTTAAACATTCTTCTGGAAGGAACAAATATGTTTAACTAGTTAACTTTAACTAATATTGTGTTTTTGTTTAATACAGACTTTACCCTTTACGTAAAACTGGAGAACTTAAATACATAAATAAATAAAGAAACAATCAAAGAAACGGTTTGTTAGCCTTTGGCACTTACCAACATTGAATAAAAAAAACCCTTCAACAACAAGCTTACAAGCATTTCTCATATTCAAAGTTATCTTTCATTTCTTTTCTCCCAGAATTCATTTCTCAAAGCTCAGTGTATATTCAGAAAGGACTAAGTGTACCTGAGAGAAATGGAGGTTCCGTTGACAGACGGTCTGCTGGGACTAAAGCCTCCCTGCCGGGCATACCGCTCGTCTCCGCAGCACAGTATCAGAAGGAAGGCTCTTCGAAAAGCCCGGTTCAGAAAAGCATAGAAGAATGGGTTCAAGCCCGAGTTGATGTAGCCCAGCCAGAGCCACGCTGTCCAGATCTGCGGGGGCACGCTGTAGTTGATGAAGGGGTCCACCACGTTTGTGACAAAAAAGGGCGCCCAGCACAGACAGAAGCAGCCCATGATCACCGCCAGCGTCTTGGCAGCCTTCGTTTCGTTCTTCATACGTCTGGACCCGTGCTGATCGTGGTTAGGGCAGGACGCGGGGGCAGAGCCGGCCCGGTGCAGCGAGCCGATTCGCCGCGCGTGCCCCATGGCAGTGATGTAGATTCGCTGATAGGCGAGAGCCATCAGCCCCAGAGGCACGTAGAAAGCCACGGCTGAACACACCAGGGCGTAGGTTGGGTTCACAATGAAAACACAGGACGTTTTATTACGGGCAGAGGTCCTTTTTTTGATCTGGGTAATTAAAAAAGAAATAAAATCATTACAATGACATAATACATTTACTTTATTTTCAGATGGATGTCTGGATTAACAGATAGTGTTTACACACTACAGGCAATATGCCAATGGTTTTAAACTGATCAAAAATCATCCGATAAATACTGATTCAAGATCTTTATAGTATAAGAAAATCTTATTTTGTAAAATCTATTTAATGAGAAACTTTTCTGTGAAGCATATCTAATACAATATCTCAACACAGATCACACTGACATACATTCAGCATAATTACGTTTTTTTTTGGTGAGGATTCTATTCTGGAAAAGTAAAATGTAATAAATAACATCTTATACAGGTATGTGTATAGATGTGTAAAGGGCCGCTGTAGCCAAACCAGTAATACAGAAGCTCATGAGACCTGAACATCATAAACATAAATTCTCACTTACTATGTTTTCGATTCCAATAGCGTTCCAGCTTTGCATGATGGGAAGAAAAGAGATAAAAAAGGGGATGACCCAGCATCCAATCAGCATCAGCGATACTCTCACAGGTGTCATCTTGTTACTGTAGACCAAAGGCTGACAGCAAATGGCATAGTACCTGCCAGAGACAAGTGTTAGCCAATGATATTAAGATGACTCATGAATAATCATTGCATCCTTACATACTGATACTCTCTAATGCTTTGCTTCAGATTTCCCTGAATGCTGTGAATTATACATAATTGGAGGCCACAGAGGAAAACTCATCAGAAGTCATGGGAATCGTATGGAAAGAGGAACGTGGTGACACAGATAAACAGATTTATTGCTAGAAAGAGAGATAGATAGAGAGACACAGTAAGACTGAGTCACTGCCATACGGACCAGGTGCCACGCGTAAATCACAGCTGCTCCGTTCTTCCTAATGGGAGAGCGAGAGAGAATTTGCATACAAAACACAGCAAATTACACATAATTAGCCTTGAAGTTAGTGTGAAGACATATACTATGTGACTGTTTTTTGCACATATTTAACATACATTTATTGCACATCAAAAACATCTGGAAAAAATATAAATTAGAGATCACATGCAAATACAGCTGGAATGACACATGCAGCAGGGGAACAGAGAGGAATTCTGGCACATTGAAAATTAGTTTTGGATGATTACGGCGCTTAGACTTAGTCTCTGTATGCCAAGATGTAAATCCTTCAATATAGGAAAAATAATATTCTACTCATTAAGAAAAAAAAGGACACAGCGTGTTAAATGAGGGATTTCGTGACCACAGAACAATTTTCTTTTTAATAAAAGGACAAAGACAACAGCTTTCCCAAACCATGAAATACAACACTGTTTCCTTAAGACAACATAGTCTAAAACCTTTTTATTCAGTATTGCCATGACAACCTATGCAGTTCTTTGTGTATGAAAGACATTATTAACCATGTTTTCATTTCAGCATCTTAAAAGGGACGGACCACAGTCGCTCAAAATCCAACATATCTAGATTTTAAACAGAAAACTTGTTTCTATTTGACATCTTCATGAACACACTGACCTGTCCAGTGCAATGCAGCACAGGTGCAGGATAGACGCAGTGGTCAGCAGCACGTCCAGTGAGGTCCGGATCAAACAGAACGTCTCTCCGTAACTCCACTGACCTGTGATCAGCTCCATGGCTGCCAGGGGCATCACAACAAGAGCAACCAGAAGATCTGCAAATGCCAGCGATACGATGAAGAAGTTGGTCTTCTTCTTCCTATATTAACAATGAACAAATATTAAACCTCATTTTGAAACAATATAACTAAGTTTAGCAGTACACTGAAATAGTCCACTTGTAAGTATACTAGTACTTATTTAAATATACTTTTTATACTTTGTTTATAATAAAATTACCTTTTCAAAATTGAGCCACCGTCACATGCACTAACATAATCCCTTTAAATCTATTTGAAAGCCATTATACCTCAGCTGTCTGTCTTTACAGATCGCCACCATCACAAGCAAATTACCAAGGGCAGTCAGGATAATGATGACCACTAGGAAGAGAGATAGCGTGATCCTCTCCACAGGGTTAAAAATGTGTTTAGACACGACTTCATCCACTAAACTGCAGAGAAACAACAAACAGTTAAAAGACAAAATATCCAGTAAACCTGCTATTCCATTTTTATACAACTCCACAGTTAAACGGGTGATTTGTGAGGTGCATTATAATAGTTGTACTCGTTTGTTGAGTCTGACTCCGTGGCCATCACTGGTCATCTGTATGGAAGTGGTCAGATGACACTGTGAGAGAAACACAACATCAAACAGTCAATCATATTCTTTCAGCATGGATTTTTAATTTTTATTTTTATTAAAAAGTACAGAAACAAGCTCTCTGTGGCACATTAATGAAAGAAGTCATGAAGAAATCAAGTAAACCTTCAGTTTTAAACTGTAATGCTTAGGTCCCTCTTTTATCAACAAGTTCACTTTACAAAATACACTCAAACAGAAACGGGACACATATAACATATAATGAATCGTTATTCTTTACTGCCTAGAACTAAAATCACATCCTATATTATCCTCCCCACCGTATCAAATAATGTAAGCAAGCTGAAGAGAGGAAAGGACAACACACAGTAAAAGCAGTTCATCCTCACGCTGTTAATATCAGATCTCTGTGGTGATGTGTTTGTCTGTTAGAGAGACTCAACACATGATTATATGTGATATGATATACATATTAAGATATTATTCTTCATGCACGCTGGTGTAGTTTGAGAAATACAGAGCCATCTTACATAAGATATTATTCCTTATTTAATAAATGCCTTTAAAAACTTCAAATATACTTTAAATATAAATAAGCACCTGGAAAACAGCAGCTAAACTATTTGCAAAAAAAGACATTTTCTTTGTGAAAGAACACCCGAACACAACCATATCATATAGGGAACTGGATGCTTAACAATCATTAAATATAGATATAAATATATTAAATCACTATAAAACATCATCACCATCATATCAATTCTGTACCTGCAGATGTTATTATCTGAGTAAAAACAGGTTAACATTGATATAAAGGACATAATGAAAGGAAAAGACTGCAGTGATGCTGAAAAAACCCATTCTGACACACAATTCTCCTTCACAATGACATGCCACCAGAATAAATCACAATCTGTGATGACAAGCAACAAGCATAACATTGTTCTGCTGTATGATGACATTAAAACACATGTCTGTATTAAGCTGTCGGTCATACAGTGTTATTCCTGATCTGTGATCAGTGATCTCACATTCTTCAACAAGAGAAAAGTGTCATTTCCTCACAAACTCAAGCTGCACATTCCTTCAAAATACATTCAATTCCTTTGTCATTTCATCCAACAACTCATTTTAAAATGCAGATGAACTGATCTCAGACCTAATTTCAGAGAAATCAAGCGAATGAAATGAAAGACCTGTTGAAGAGCATTCAGATGAGTTTACTCACGCGTTTCTATGAATGATCATAATCCATGTGATCATCTGTGTGACACTGAAGAGCTTTTATCTGCTCGAACTGATTCTGGATCTGAATCGGTTTGCTGTGAGAACAGCGTCCGTCTCTCTGGAGTCAAACCCCCGTCAGATGAACAGCGCCACTCGCTGCTCGATCACATTACTGTCGCCTAATCCACATGTAAAAACACACTATTCATCACCATCAAGAGCAGAACAAACCAACAGGTGTCCATATAATCCGAACCGAAAAGCCATGTTGGCCAATCAGAAGTCCAAATCTCAGGTTTCAGAGTTTCTAATGGAAAGTTTTATCCTGCCATTGACCTGAACAACTTTACAACGTTTATTAACTTTTATGCAACGTTAGTAAAAGCTATATAAACATTAAGCGAGTTACTTTTCTTTCAATTTGCAGTATTATCTTGTTGTTTCACGGTCATTTCTGAAGACTTGCGCTTTTCTACCACCAGATGGCGCAACAGCACCAAACAGAGTTCCTCTTGCCTTGAACCTCGTGTGTTTTGGGCAAGTTGAAGGATGTTTGTCTGGTTCTGGTATATTGACAAGATTAATAGAGGCTTTCACAATAGTCAGTCTTTAGGTTTAGGGTTAGTGGGGCAATTCATTTCCCTGTCGGGTTCTTTGTTATGTATAAAGCACTCAAACTCATTTAATCAATGTTAGATCTGTTCATATTAGTCTTGTTTATAGCTTCAGATTGATAAATAAATAAATGAAATCTAGCTCTGAGTTATTGATATTACAGGTATTGATGCCTGATATTGTGTTGAAGATTTGAGCTCAAAAAGAAAGATTAAAGAAGGACACGGGGCAAAAACAAAGAATGCTTATGAAGATCAGTCAACACTGCTGATTAAAGGGAATAAAAGTGAATATTTCTCTGCAGATGAAGAGAAAACTAAATGTGCTGGAAACACAGTCATGACATTTTAGATTCTGAACACAGAAAACCCATACACACAACGGATTTAAAATACAGCTTTTAGTATCACTTTTGGTCATGTTATTATGAGAAACCCATATCCAAAAAATGATAGTAGTTTAGAAACAATGTAACACCCCCTACCTGTCTTTATGCTACCTAGATAGAGTAGTGCACCAGATTCAATACATACATGCCTACAGATGATGAAGTTAGGCCCCTCTGAGGTCACAATGAATTACTTCCTTTTTTTTTACCCTGTTTATAATTACTCCCTATACTCAGAAATAACAAATATAACTGGGATTATATAGGTATTAATATGTATAGTCAAAAATCAACTTCCTGTGGAATAACAATAACTCCTGGATAAGTAACAAAATGAACAATATTTAATTATAACATAAACACACTTCAAAATATGCAAATGCTTCGTTTAGGAGACGATGGAAATCACAGTTCAGCGATTAATAACACAACGTAAACCAATATTAACACTTGTGGGCCCACACACGCAAGACGCACACACACACACACACACAGTTGCAGGCCTGTGGCGTGAGCTCGGGTTCAGAGTGGCCGGAAAGTGAAAATGGCCCCTTCACTCTCCAGAGCACAAACACACTAAAATCGTACCTCAATTTCCTATGTCAATCCAATCGCGATCCAGGACTGTATTGGGCTTCCCGCCAGCTCGGCCTCGTCCACACTCTCGCAGGCCAGTAAACTCGAAGGTCCCTCGACAGTCAAAGAAGAAAAACCCAAACTTCAAGGGTATCTGAGCCTCTGTCTGATCCGCCAAAGTCGCGAGGGAAACAAAGATACTGGCACTTGGCAATCGGTGTCGTTCAACAGTCCCGTTTCTGATGAGTCACTTTACCAAATATTAATAAAATCGTCTGTACACTTGACTTGACGACTTAAATCCACAGAAATGTCTTGTCAACACTCACGGGAACTCACAGTAGACACAAAACAACAAACTCACAATCTACATTAAAGTTTAAGGGTTTTAAACTTCTTAAATCGTTTTACATGTTATCCCCCAGATACAGGTGTCTCTCTCTCACCATCGCATCTCTGTCCTCCTCCCTCCTTCCTCTTCCAAAACCCACAACACTCCAAACAACCACTCAAAATCCATACCACCTAGGTGAGGGCTGGACAGAAATCGTGAACCAATAAAATAAAGCAACACCTAACTTGTAGGTTAAAACCACGTTTTTCCCATGTATATCAATCAAACTTGACATCTGATCACACTCTTAAAGACATACATACACAATTAGAACAGAAATATACATAACGATATACTCAAACAGATTTTATCTCTGAGTTAGAACTACACAAACACAATGCATTATTTACATTGAAATAACCCTATACTTGTATAATTTATTCTACTGGGTTACATGCTCCCCCTTCTAAACATCTCATGTCCTCATGAGATTATTTCTTTACACCTTAATGGTAACTTTAGGCTCCATATATGCTTTTACTTGAGCACAATAATTACACTGTGCCATCGGGTGACACCACATAGTGTTACATGGTTTCTTTTCTGACTCTTCCCCACCCCCAACATTTATGACCATCCCTCTATGAACCAGAGTTAAAGGTCGGTTCGTGGGCCTACCTAGCCTATCATAGCTCAGTTTGACTACTGGTCTTATGTTTCTTTTGGGACGGGAATGAACAGTCTCTACTGCTTCTTTATTGGAATTAACTAACCCAGGCTCTCCCCCTTCTAAACCAGGATCTCCCATTCTCTCTGGAGTCTGCTCTGAGAGTTCTCCATTGCCTCCTTCAGTGAACCTCCGTTCTGTTATATCTGCAGGTGGTCTATCCCGTTCACCTCCATGGTAAACATTTTCCTCTTCCACAGCATTTTCCTCCATCACAACCCGCTCCTGGCCTTGGTGGTTTCTCAACCCTGTCCGAGGTAGTAATACCACAGGTCATCCTCTTCACTTTCAGAGTCTTTCCTCCATTCACTTCCTGTCACCACTGCATTTCTTTCTCTTAATCCTCTTCTCCGCTTTCTTTCCACTGATCTTGTCCTGGTAAGTACAGACTCTTTATTTTGTTCTTCAGGATGCAACCTTACATTGTCCCCAACGGGTAATAGATGGTCTCTGTGTAATGTTCTTACACTTCCCATACCAGATTCAGGTTTCAAGCGATACACAGGTAAGTTCTGTAGCTTTTCCACCACCAGGTAAGGAACAGAATTCCACTTGTCACAAAGTTTGTGCTTTCCCGTCAAGGCAAGATTTCTTATCAGCACCGATCTCCTACTGCCAGAGTCTGATGTTTCAATTCGTTTGTCGTACACTCGTTTGTTCCTCTGCTGACTTTTCTGGGCAGATTCAGTGGCTAACTGGTAAGCTCTCTGTAAATCTGACTTCATTCTCTCCACATACTGTTGATGGCTACTCACTCCCTTTCCATCAGGTGAAGTCCTCAAACACACATCCACTGGCAGGCGAGCCTCTTCCGAACAGGAGATAATACGGTGAGTACCCAGTTGCCTCGTTCTTAGTACAGTTGTAAGCGTGGACTAAGCAGTTAATGTGTTGACTCCATCTGTAGGATTCAGAGTACCGAGCATGCAAAGCAGCGTTCGGTTGAACCTTTCAGGCTGGGGTCACCCTGTGGATGGTAAGGAGACGTTCTGGATTTTCTGATTCCCAGCATACTTAGGAGCTCTTTTATGAGGCTACTCTCAAAATCTCGCCCCTGATCTGGCAGGTAAACCATAGTGAATAAAGAATTTGTCACACAGAACCTTGGCCACCGTCCAGAGCTTTCTGGTCCCTTGTATTGAATGCTTGGGCATAGCGTGTGAAATGGTCTGTTACGATGAGAACATTACTAATACCTTTTGAGTCAGGCTCAATGGACAAGAAGTCAATGCACACTAAGTCCAATGGCCCACTGCTGGTCATGTGATTCAGTGGTGCAACTTTCTTGGGTAATGTCTTTCTCATTAAACAACGGCCACAGTTCTTAACATACTGCTCTATGTATGCAGACATTCTAGGCCAATAGAACCCGATCTTTCAGGAGTTCAGTAGTTTTTCTACTCCCAAATGCCCTGAGTCATCATGCAGGGGCGCAGAACTTGGGACCAGTACTTCTCTGGTAAGACGAGTTGTGTTTTCTCCCTACCACAGGAACTTTTGGTGACTCTGTACAGAAGTTGACTCCTGATCTTTAACTTGGGTCCTTGCCTCTGTAACAGGGCAATGGTAGCATCGAACTCTTAGTGATGGTAAGTATTTTCCGGACTCCACTTCTAGCTTTACTGCACCCACTACCGGTCCTCCTCTTGCTTTCCTCAGCTTCGGCATTAGACAGTTGTTCCATTTGACCCAGCCCCAATGCTGTGGGACAGGAGAATGCCTCTGGAATACCTTGAGGTAACACACCTAAGTGATCCACAAGTCTAGATGATGACTCCTCACTTTCAATAGTCACAGCTAACTGACAGATGGCTCTTACTCCTGACAGGTATTTTCTTCCACTCCGAGCAAGTGCTTGATTCATAGGGGTAGCGGGACAACACATCTCGTCGATATTATGACTTCCGGGCTTGTACTGTAAACTGAAGTTATAGGTAGATAATGCAGCTAACCAACGATGACCTGTTGCATTTAGCTTGGCACTTGACAACACATAGGTAAGTGGATTGTTGCAGTTTTACCACAAACTGAGCACCATATAGATAGTCGTGGAACTTGTCCACAACCGCCCATTTGCGCCAAGAACTCCAGCTGATGAATATAACGTTGCTCGGACGCACTTAGTTTCCTGCTTGCGTAAGCCACAGGCTTGAGTCCACTAGCATGCTCCTGATTCAGAACAGCACCCAGTCCACTCAGGCTGGCATCAACATGCAGTACATACGGTTTGTTGGTATCTGCGAAAACAAGTACTGGGGCATGTGTGAGACAGTCAATGACTCTTTGGAAAGCTGCTGTACATGTGCTATCCCAGCTCTCCAAAGGGCTCAAACTTTGTAGTATTTTGCCGTCTACTGTCTTTTGGTTCTGCCCAGAGGTAGGTGGGTAACCTTTCGTGAGCTCGGTCAAAGGTCTCACAATGGCAGAGTAATCCTTTATAAATCGCCTGTAAAATCCACAAAACCCTAGGAACGACCTTAATGACTTTAGGTCGGTGGGCCTTTTCCAGCGTGTTACGGCTTCAATCTTGGCGGGGTCTGGGGATACGCCGGCAGCTGACACAATGTGACCCACATAACGGACTTGGGACTGGCAAAACTGGCACTTGTCTATTGAGACCTTCAAACCACACTCACTCAGACGGTCTAAAACTTTTAATAGTCTCTCTTCATGTTCCTCAAGCGCGTACACATATGATGTCATCAAGATAGACTATTACTTGAAGGAGGTGCATGTCCCCATGGCTTTCTCCATTAATCAGCTGGAAAGTGGCTGGGGCTCCAGTGATTCCTTGGGGCATCCGCTCAAACTGGAAGAAACCCAGGGGACAGATAAACGCCGTCTTTTCTTTATCTTCCTCCGCCATGGCTATCTGATAATATCCACTACGGAGGTCCAGTACAGAAAACCATTTACTACCAGCCAAACAGTCCAGGGCATCAATCGATCCGGGAGTGGTGTACTGATCTGGGATAGTGCGAGCATTTAGAGTCCGTAGTCAATGCACATCCTTATCGCCCCACTTTTCTTCGGAAGCTATTACTATGGGCGATGCATAATACGGACTCCTGGACTCATTTATGATTCCAGCCGCTAGCAGATCTTTGAACATCCTCGATGTCCGCTGGCGCAATGCGTCTGGAAGCTCTCTGAATGGTTTAGTGTCATTCAGGCGGATGTTATGCTCAACTCCTTGAGCTAATCCCACATCCCACTCACCAGTAGAAAAGACATCGCCTCTGGCTGACAATTTCTGGCAGTCTCTGCTCCCAGGCCTCAGGTATGGCTGACTCACCAAACTTAAATAAACTTGGGTCTATGGTTTGATAGCTCTGCTCTCCAGAACTTACTGTGAGCGTGTCGGTGGGATACACATTGGCAATCACTGATCCAGCTGGAATGGAGATATCTTTGGACGTTTCATTATGGACCAGGACCTTGACATCATTACCTTCTACTGCTGAAGATCAGTACTACTGGAGTTATGAACGCTCCAGCGGGAAGACTACTCTCTTCTCACGGTGTCCACTACAAAGATCTCCTTTCGTAAAGGCTTGTCAGTCTCCACTCTACAGACAGCACATACTTCTCCCCTTGGTGGAACTATGCAATCACCAGGTCCTATCCATCTGACTTTTCCTTCAGGTCTGTCAGGAATGGTTTCAGTCTCTTGTTTGGCCAGCTGGATTGCAGGGTGTTGAGTCTGGATTCTCAAAGCATGTGCAACATTGAATCCTTCAGTATCATGGCTAAGGGCAGCAAGACGTTTGAAAAAGCTGGCATTAGTACCAATAATGACTGGCACTTGGGAGGGACCCTGAGGCTCAGGACATACTAGCGCCAAGATGGATAATGGCTCCTCCCCACCAGTGAGAGAGGCAGGAAATGTGACATCAATTACAATATACCCCTTGTAGGGGTAACTTGAAGAACTGAGACCCCATATGGATAATCCAGTCAAGGGTGAATGGGCACATCCGCAGGTTCTTAGAGTACCAGCTGTCAACACAATTGTCACTTCGATCCGGCTGTCTAATAGCTTGACACTCATGGCCATTTAGCTTTACTTTTACAGTGGATGCTGGCCCAACTAAACCTTTGGGGAAACGGCTGGAGTTGTAGATGTCTGTCTGGCTCTTTTTTGAAAAACATGCCTGGTTTGACGCAGCTCTATTTTCATCCGTCTCATTCTTGCCCCTCTTCGGCCAAGCCTGCAAAGAACGAATCAGCTTTTCTTGATCTGAATTTGGTGGAGCTTGACACTTGGTTGTAATATGCCCGTCTTCTCCACACCTGTAGCAGAAATAGTCATCTCTGGTTCTGACCGACTTGTATCTTAAAAGGTGTATGCTGGGGACTGAGGAGGTTTTGGCAGCGGCTCTGCAACATGGGTAGAACTGACACTCAACACGGCCATCTGCTGCTGTAAGTGTTGGATCTGTTTCTTTAACTCTTGGACTTGTGAATCATCAGTTTTTTCAGCCTTCTTGGTTGGCTTTTCTTTAGTTTTAATTACCAACGATGAAGTAGACACGGTTTTAGGCTCACCTCCACTTATTTGGCTTCTCAATTCTTCAATTTCAGCTTTAAGTTCCTGGATGACAGAAGTACTGGCTCTTTCCTCTTCATGGAAATGTATGGCTTTGGCCTTTGCCGACATTCTGTGGCGAACAGCTTCACTCTCCTCTGCCTCACGTATTTCCTTTAACAGACTCAGAAAAGAAGGTGGGTTAATTTTCTCTCTCTCAGCCTCAATTGGAGCAACATCAGGTCAGAATTAACAGCACCTCTAATCAGCTGTTCTACTCTTACTTTATCCACCACTCTGAGGGACAGTCCATCTCTTTCCAACTGACTTTACTGAGTGTCTTCTCCATCCTTCTTAGGAATTCGGACAGCGCTTCCCCGGGGGCCTGCCGCATAAGACGAAGCTTGAAATATAAATCCTCACCAGACTCAGAGGACCCAAACGTGCTTTCCAACGCTTCCAGATACTGCACAGCACTTGCGTCAGGGTCTGAAAATCTGACAGCTCTTATGATATCCAAGGCAGGTCCCTTGAGACTTTCCACAATCCTGCGTCGTTTTTCTTTTTCGGAGCATTCACACTCCGTTATCATCAGCCTGGCTTGATCCATCCAAGTTTCCAAATTCTCCTCCCCCACAGGTGTTGGAACGACAGCTGATAATGTGCGTAGGCGACGGTATGCATTACTGTCACTCGGGAGCTTTACTGTTTTGGCCATGACCTCACCCATGGCGCGTATAATCGACTCAGGGGAACTGTCCGCAGCCTGATGGGGGGAAATCAAAGCTTGTATATCATGAATAGACTTTCCTTCTTCCATCAGGAACTTTGTAAGCTTTTCAGTAAATCCTTCAGTGGCTGTGTCAGATTCAGCTTCCTGGTTATGTATTACTATGACAGACCACGGCTCACTGTTCCCTCCATACAACACTTCAGGAGGTATGCGCTTAGGGTCAATGGGGTGTCTGCACTCACACAACACAAGTTGAGAATGTGAGGAAGGTCCCTCCCTTGTGTCTCTTACACGAACTCTTCCTAGCGCTTTTACCGTTTCCATTGTCTCTTCAATTTCAGCCACTTCTGTGTTAACCGGTACATTTAACAGCATTAAAGCCTGAGTCTTCTCAATGTCCGCATCTTTGCACCAGTTGGCTAACTCTCTTTGGAGACAGGGATCTTTGGTTAAAACCATGATAACACGGTATGCAGTTCACAGTCACTTATAATGCCACAACAGTGTATGCTTGAGCTTAACTTCCTCTTCTTCTTACTTCAATTATTTTATGACTTATCAGAGGGAGATCCCGGACGAGCCCCCACTTTATGCAACACCCCTACCTGTCTTTATGCTACCTAGATAGAGTAGTGCACCAGATTCAATACATACATGCCTACAGATGATGAAGTTAGGCCCTCTGAGGTCACAATGAATTACTTCCTTTTTTTACCCTGTTTATAATTACTCCCTATACTCAGAAATAACAAATATAACTGGGATTATATAGGTATTAATATGTATAGTCAAAATCAACTTCCTGTGGAATAACAATAACTCCTGGATAAGTAAACAAAATGAACAATATTTAATTATAACATAAACACACTTCAAAATATGCAAATGCTTCGTTTAGACGATGATAAAAATCACGAAATCACAGTTCAGCGACATTAATAACACAACGTAAACCAATATTAACACTTGTGGGCCCACACACGCGCACTATACACACACACACACACACAGTTGCAGGCCTGTGACGTAGCTTTCGGGTTCAGTAGTGGCCGGGAAAGTGAAAATGGCCCCTTCACTCTCCAGAGCACAAACACACTAAAATCGCACCTCAATTTCCTATGTCAATCCAATCACATCCAGGACTGTCTGTATTGGGCTTTCCGCAGCTCCGCCGTCCACACTCTCTCGCGAGTCGGGCGAAACTCGTGTCCTCGACAGTCAAAGAAGAAAAACCCAAACTTCGCGGGTATCTGAGCCTCTGTCTGATCCGCAAAGCGCGAGGGAAACAAAGATACTGGCACTTGGCAATCGGTGTCGTTCAACAGTCCCGTTTCTGATGAGTCACTTTACCAAATATTAATAAAATCGTCTGTACACTTGACTTGACGACTTAAATCCACAGAAATGTCTTGTCAACACTCACGTGGAACTCACAGTAGACACAAAACAACAAACTCACAATCTACATTAAAGTTTAAGGGTTTTAAACTCTTAAATCGCGTTTACATGTTATCCCGCATACAGGTGTCTCTCTCACCATCGCATCTCGATCCTCCTCCTCCTTCCTCTTCCAAAAACCCACAACACTCCAAACAACCACTCAAAATCCATACCACCTAGGTGAGGGGCTGGACAGAAATCTCGTGAACCAATAAAATAAAGCAACACCTAACTTGTAGGTTAAAACCACGTTTTTCCCATGTGTATATCAATCAAACTTGACATCTGATCACACTCTTAAAGACATACATACACAATTAGAACAGAAATATACATAACGATATACTCAAACAGATTTTATCTCTGAGTTAGAACTACACAAACACAATGCATTATTTACATTGAAATAACCCTATACTTGTATAATTTATTCTACTGGGTTACAACAACAACAGTTTTTGTTTATACAAAATTCTCATTGAGGTCTTTTATATTTTAAAATCAAACTTGTGGATTTTATCACAGTGGAAAATAAATGTTCTTGATGGAGGTTTTCTCGCTAGCTGAAAACAATGATTTTCATGACTGTTATTGATTTACTCTTCAGCAGTTGTTATGAAACACATGCTGACATCTTTTCAGCATAACTGCGAGCAATAATCCAGGATGAGCAGAACATCAAAAGTACTTTTCATATTGGAATTCTCACAGACTTTTAACAAAGATCTGTGTTAAATATTTATGATTTGAATTGACATAAATAATGCATAGGTCAGGGCTAACAATAACTCTTGGGTTATGATGTTGGGGTCAGAGGTCATTGAATCACACATGCAGAAGGCAGGAGTAAAGCAATACTAACTCCACCTGCCCCTTGAAACTGTTTGGAAACGAGTAAATAATCCTGCAAATGGAGAGATGTGTGTGCCGGGGCATATTAAGCACATTGTGTCCACACTGCCGGAGTGTATTATTAACCGCGGTAAGGTCAGCGAGTCAGGCGAGTTTCCGCTGAACCTGTTTAGGAATGATCAGTTCTTGGGTTTATCAATCAATCTAGTTAACATTCAAACCGCTGTCTTACATGTTATCTCGGCCCCCGTGTTTCTGCTTTTGATTATTTATGTTTGTCAGATGGCCAAATCTGTCTCACATGTTGTCCTAATAGGGTTATACATAAAACATCAACATCTGCTGCTTTCTTAGGTACGATTGGGCTGTCACAGCCAAAAGAATCCATCTTAGTGAAGAGTTTTTAGGCACTTTTACTCTTTAAATGGTCAAACATACAATAAAAGCGCAGTTGAAGATCATCGAGTCATTAGCATTCACACCGGAGATAAAACATGTAAAAGTGAAACTGGTTGTTATTTGTACTTCTGCTCAGTGGGTGACAGGATGTACATTAGTGCCACCCAGACAAGAGTCATTTTCCCATCGCACATTCTGTTTAGAGGTAATCACACGGTTTAGCATAGAGCGCTTCATACTGGACACCTGTGACAAAAATCATACTATGGGTACTGGGTTATTTAATAAGGGTGTGGCTGTTGTTTTTGTTTAAATAAATTAAAATATGTTTATTATACATCCTGGAAATGCTTTCTGGCTCTTTTTACACTCACAGCAAATATAGATGTAAAAATATTTACTGTTCCTGTAGCTCATGGTCGCACAGTGCAAAGGTCATGAGTTCCATACCCTGAAATATGAAAGATATCAAAGTTCACCCAATATCATTTCAATCTTTAACATGTCATTATTCAGTCAATATATCAAGATATCTATTCCAACATGACTCCAAACATTTCGTCCTGAACACCTTCCAACATTTCAATCTGAACTTTTTTTTGTGTTCACTTATTTACTTTTAGATAATAAATTTAGATGGTAAAATTCACATCGATTTAAAATGTAAAAAGACTTAAATTACATGTAAATGGAACATGAATTGCTGAAAACAAGCTATTTAGTCATTTGATTTTGATCGTTACTGATATACAGCCGTTCTCCCTAAAGCAAGAACACTTTAGTCTAAAACAGAGATCTGGTCTTCAGTTGTCCCCTGTTCTTCTGTTCATACACTATCAGTTCTTTCTCCTGCTCTCCTTGACCCGTCTGACCTCTCGCTCAGCAGCTCTCACAGTCTCCCCGAGCCGTGTGAATATACACCACTGTGCTCTCTCTGTCTCTCTCTCTCTCTCTCTCTCTCTCTCTCTCTCTCTCTCTCTCTCTCTCTCTCTCTCTCTCTCTCTCTCTCTCTCTCTCTCTCTCTCTCTCTCTCTCTCTCTCTCTCTCTCTCTCTCTCTCTCTCTCTCTCTCTCTCTCCTCCTTCTGGCCCACGGCATGGACACAGCCTACTGTACCTCTATAGTGCTTCACAACTTCCTGCTATACAAGCCTGTTGTCCTGTTGTTACCAAGACAATTCATTGATGTCTCAAACTACAAAGAAATACTTTAAAAATGAGGTATAATGTGAGGTGGTGCGGGACACAGCTAAAATTTATGGATGGTTCCTTTCTTTTCCTGTGTGTGTGTGTGTGTGTGTGTGTGTGTGTGTGTGTGTGTGTGTGTGTGTGTCTCTTTCTTTCAGTGTACTTTCAGTTCTACTCAGGAAATGTAATTCATTGAAGATCACACAGGGTAATTATAGACAATGTTTCATTCTGTGTTATTCAGTTCATTATGTACTCTGGTTTAGCCATTGTTTTAGGAACATTTTGACGACAGACATGTTTTCCAGAAACTATAAGTGTAAATGATAACACAAGGGTCACGCTTCACTGTCTTCTGTTCATGGCAGTCGATAGTTCTGTAATTTATCACTGTACTGCTATTTATATTATTATAATACTATATTCACACCTTTATATTTCTTAAGTACATACTTTACTCCTAAAGAGACTTACTCATACCCATAACTTTTAAAGGTGCAGTGTCTACTTTTGTCATCTGAATAGAAAAATATATTTGTTATAAAATAATAACAATTTATGCTGATCATCACGTTTAAAGTTTACATACACCTGGATCTTAATGAAGTGAAAAGAAAGCATTCCTGGACATCAAAACATTGTGCAGAAGAATGTCATTAATCATGCAGGTATCAGCATACAAATGCAACATACATGCTTCATGTAAGACCAAGTCTTTGAATATGTAAACAACTGCTATGTGAAATAGCTCATGCAGAGCAGTATAAAAACTATATTTCAATGATTGTACAGAATTGAATATAAAAAATCCTATATAAATATATCATTTGCCGTTTTCAAAATTTAGTTACCAATATTCCTATACTTAATATTAAACTGGTATGGGAGAAAGTATTTTTATATTAAAAAACCTAATATACAAACAATAACACATACACTAATATATTCATCATGATCAAACCCTCGAGTCCCACTTCATCAGCAACTGTGTGTGTGATTATGAGCTGTGTGACATCACCACGGGCTCGTTTGAGGACATGACAGAACCCCCTGAGACATGAACTGACCACTGACACGTCATCTTTCTCCTGCTCTGACCTCATCACCATCTGACTCGCTGTCTCGCATCTCTAATCATGGGTGGCATCTATAGCTAGACTAAGAGCTGGTGTCTACATGGAGATGAAAATAACTGTGACGCTGACAAGAACAGCCAGCGGGAACACCTCCGTCCATCCTGCATTAAATTGTGAGACCAAAACACCCACTGTACTGTGAATTTACAACAGTTTATTATACTTTCAATCTATTTTCATTTAATTTATGCAATTTTACGTCATCTTGACTACCTCAATGCATATGCAAATCAAATTCACAAACTGGATTTGAAGTCACTCTGGTATATAACCCTGCAGGCTACTTAGCATATGTTTAGTGAAATGACCACTTAAGGCAGGAAACATGTTACTTTTAAACCACCGGAAGCATCAGAACAGTTAAGCCCGGCTCCCTCAGGTACTGGCTCTGCGATAAAAGCTTTAAGTGGTTTGAAGCTTTTTGAAATGTGTTGCATTCAGAGTGGCTAAGTACTTCCAGGACAAGGCACTGGTTTTTAACCAAGCACAGAGGATAATGCATCTCATAAATAGGCCAAATGCAAGTCTATGCTTCTAAGAAAGTGATACAGAACTGGTGCTTTGTGGTTGTTCACATTATTATAAACAAAACATATATATATATATGAATAATACCCAATGACGGATTTGGGATTATCATTAATGATAAATCTTATCAGTAGTAGTGAAACCTTAAAATGACCTTCATATTGTTGGAGCAGGGCTACACAGTTGCCATGGTGATGGTGAACCCGTGGTAATGTGAGAGAGAGATAGATATATAGATAGAGAGAGAGAGAGATATATATATAGAGAGAGAGAGAGAGACAGAGAGACATAGAGATATAGAGATATATAGAGAGATAGATAGAGAGAGAGAGAGAGATATAGATAGAGACATAGAGAGAGAGAGAGAGAGAGAGAGAGAGAGAGAGAGAGAGAGAGAGACAGAGACATATAGAGAGAGAGATATAGAGAGAGAGAGAGAGAGAGAGAGAGAGAGAGAGAGAGAGATAGATAGAGATATATATAGAGAGAGAGAGAGAGATAGAGAGAGATAGAGAGAGAGAGAGAGAGATAGAGAGAGAGAGAGAGAGAGAGAGAGAGAGAGAGAGAGAGAGAGAGAGAGAGAGAGAGAGAGAGAGAGAGAGAGAGAGAGAGAGAGAGAGAGAGAGAGAGAGAGAGAGAGACAGAGAGAGAGACAGAGAGAGAGGGGTCATGTGAAACAAGAACATGGTCTAAATCAGTTCAATTCAAATCATACTGTGCAGAATAGCTCAGCAGTGAGGTGATGACTCACCGGTAGACTTTCTGTCATATCTCTGTGCGTGACACAAATGCATTTGTAATGATGGCAGATGTTTGATGACTTTATAAAATAAGTGAGTACAGCTAATGCTGTGTTTATTATTGCAAATTGTGAAAATGAATCACCAGAACGGTGTTTTATCATGACAAAGTGCATCATTACTGAATTTAATTTTACTTTCAAAAATATTTACCTTTGACATCCCGAAGATTTTAAAATAGTCTGACTGCATAATGATCAGTTCATCTAAGGAAGACAAAATCACTTTAGAGCTGTAAAGCAGATGGTATCTATTGTGTGGTGATATACAGACAGACACATACAGTATTTATCTTTTTGCCGATCAGTCCAGCAGACTGTCAACAGATTGTTTGACATCCTGTGCACATCCTGTGCAAACTGACAAGCAATTACCAAAACAGCTTTGCTTTAAGTACACAGTCTGCTTTAAATCAGACATCAAACTCTAAAGTTTGCTCAGACTTTAAAACTCAACTTAGATTTTAGTTTCAAGAAAGTTGTCTGACTGAATCAGATGGCTCTTTTATTAGAAAATGAGTCACGTACGCCCATGAATTATTTTTCTCAGCTCTTAATCGACAGACTCTCCTATCGGATAATGGAAAACGACTTTTACAGATCTGCTCAAATCTATGCAGAGCAGCACGACTGCGTTAACAGTTCATGCACATAGGGGTTTCATTTATAGCTCAGTCGTCATTTTATGTAACATGGGGAGAGGCGCTGTGAAGTTTTAGAAAAGCTATTTTAAAATATATTTTTGTCAAAACTAGGTTTAGGGTTAGCATTAATGGTAAAAACTGTACATACACAAGCTTTAAAAAAGCCCAGAGGCCGTGATTGGATGGATGCTGTGTTTCATTCATGCTTCTATCAGTGGGGTCTCTCTCTCTCTCTCTCTCTCTCTCTCTCTCTCTCTCTCTCTCTCTCTCTCTCTCTCTCTCTCTCTCTCTCTCTCTCTCTCTCTCTCTCTCTCTCACAGTGTGGAGGATTGGGGAATGAATCGACACTCTTTAAGCTCCTCAGAGACAGGCAGCAGGTGGCTGTTGCCATGGCAGCTGGTCACCTGATTGTGTCTTTGCCAATAGGGATTCCCCGTTTATAAGCTACTGTGTTGCTGGAATTCTTATCAGGGTGTGTTCATGTGTGCGTGTGTTTAAATGCATCACAGCGTTTGCATGTGTTTGTTAGGAAGATGTGCATTTTTCCCCATATAGTTAATTGTGCAATTAGATGTTGTGTTTTATATCTTATCTGTGTGTGGGTTGGGTATAGGGGATGTAGCTTTGTTTGATGGGTTGGGTATCAGGAGGAGTCAGAGAGCCCTAGACCAACCCCTGACATGCCCCCCCGCCTTCACACACACATCAGCACACACACACACACACTCACACACACACAGTGGACACAGTCAGGAGTGAGTCACACACACACACCTCACACACACATACACACACAACCACTGACATCAGCCCCACACACACACACACACATCAGCACACACACACACACACACACACATCAGCACACACACACACACACACACACACACACACACACACACACACACACACACACACACACACACACACACACACACACACACACACACATCAGCACACACACACACACAGCACACACACACACGCACACATCAGCACACACACACACACACACAGCACACACACACACACACACACACACACATCAGCACACACACACACACACACACACACACACACGCGTGAAGAGTGCAATGGCCCCTCCTCTATGATGAAGGGCAGATACTCAATTTATTACAATAGGCTGAAATTCTATCATGCTGGTGATAAATACATTAACACAGACTACTTTAAGCACCAAAGGTTCAAATAATTTCATTAGCAAATTAATGTGACTGCAAACTCAAGCTAAAGCCAAGATTTTTGAGAATGCCTATGATCATAAAGAATGAATGATTACATCTAACTGACATTATAATTATTCTGCTTGTTAACATAAATCATACATGTTCCTCAGTTCCTTATTTGAGCCGTGGGGAGAACAGGGGTTAATATAAAAACACTTCTAAATGTTATATACAAAATAATACAGTACTTTTAATTGTTTCATTTCATTCATATGGAATTAAATGTAATGCAGGTGATGCGAGAATTGCTTTAATATGGGAACTGAAATGACACGAGGGTGATTAAATAATGATCTCATTTTCATTTGTTTGTGTATAAAAGCATTTTAAAAGCTTTTATACTTTATTATATATATTTAATATTTTATACTGTATTTTATACAAATTTAAATATAACTTTTTTTCATATAATTTATATACTATTTATTTGTACATATTTGTAATATATTTATTTTTCTTAATCCAAATTATAGCCATGTTCATTTACGGTAGTAAAAAATGTGACATCATCATCATCATAAATCATATCTGGCATGCATCTATCCTCTGAAATGATTACTCAAACAGAGCTCTGTTCACCTGCCAATGTCAATCTCCGGCTTATAAGTGTAATGAACCATCTGCCTTGTGAGGTCAAGTTGTTTAAGGAGAGAGAAGCGTCTCACAGCTGGTTTGTCTTGTCTCTGCGGGATGGAACAAACACGTGTGTAATAAGATGCTGTGTATCTCTCTGTAAAACAGACACATTGTGAGTTCTGAGTTCACTATGTGGACAAGCAGACCGTTTCTCATTCCTGTTCTTCCTCTTTTCTTTCTCATTTATTTTACATCAGATGCAAAAACCAGACGTGACCAGTACCAGTGGAAAAAAACTGTGACATTTGGTGACGTGAGAAGATCTGGTGACTCTGAATGAATGATGGATAAGTGTAAAAATACTGTCTGGGGACAACATATGAGAGTAAAAGTCATTCATTGCTGCCAGTGTTTTAAATTGCAAAATTAACAAACATATTCATTAGTCCATTGGTGTTGTTTACTGTTTATCATTTTAGCATTTAATTTAAGTTTGTTTTAGATTCTTTTCAATCTCTTTAAAAAAATAAATGAAAAAAAGAAGAATTTAATTGTAAATCTAAACATAATTGAAAAAGAAAAATATTATCCTTTCAGAAAAAACAGGGTTTTTAATAGAGAAACATCTGAGCAAATCTCCATTTGCTCTCCTTTTAATCTGGGAGAAATAGTTAAGATATTAATAAGATCTTCCCTTAGGGCAACATGAAAATAATTCAAAAGGAACATGGCGAACATGATTCACGTTTCATGCAGTCCTTTAAAGATTTATGCCTGTTATTGCGCTTAGACTTCAAACATACATTTCATATTTTTTTCCAAGTAATATAAGGCTGACTCTCTATTTAGAAATAGCAAGTGTGATTTAACATCATGGGCTCAAGCTGATATCATAAAGTCTTCAGTCTGAAAAAAGACGGGCCACGTCGAGCCCTCGAGCTTCATCAATTGCTGTTACAGACCCGGTTTAGGGATTTGGAGAGCTGAGCTGGCATTACTTCAGCTCTTCATCTGTTATAAAACAACACACAAGTTCCGCTTGGGGACAGACGGATTAAATACACTAAAAATGAACCAACCAACTGCTATGTAGGCTCAGGTGGGCGTCCTTATCTGTTCCCACGTATTGCCTCTCATAATACATCCTCTATTTCCGACCATCAGAGTCATTTATCAGACACTATTTCCTCCACCATTAGCTATTTATCTCTCTTCAGTCCATTAGGTGGCTGAAAAAGCACACCGGCCGTAGAGCACGTAAAAATAAGCATCCAGACGTTCAACATAGATGGTCTACAATGGGCATTATGTGTAACCTTATCAGCGTATTGTGCTGAGCGAGTCCGTGAATGGGGCGGTGACGAAGAGATGCCTTTCCTTATTGTTCCAGAGATTTTTTTCTCTTTTGGAAAATTACACATCTGATACCACAGCTGGTTCTGAACCTCGGCCAGCGTTGCGTAACCACAGCTTGCGTCATCAGGTAGAGGCTCGAGTACGCCAGTCTGCCAGGAGATGTGGGCGTTCATTCGACATGTCCCGCTCGCTTTCTTTTGTCTGTTTCTAGTTTTCTTCCATATTTTGCGGTTGTTTTGTTTAGGGTCACAAGACCTTAAACCTGCTCTAAAACTCTGCAATCCCATATTTCACATCTTTGACGTTGTCCTCGTTTAAAGATTCGGCTTCACAGATTTTGGCTCGGATGGGAAGAAAGACACCTGCTCCCTCCTCCCCACACACACACAAAGCCCTTCTGGAAGTTTCTGTGCGTGGGCCACGTTCCACTTCCCCTTCCTGTGCTGTGCCAGAGGCGGTGGGCATGTTATTCCTCCTTGTCCTTGTCTGTCAGCTGCAAGAATGAGTCACTGGGCATCAGGCAGCAGGTTGGGTCGCACACAGATGGGCCTGCTGATGGATTCTGTGTTCCTGTCTGGCAAATATTTACATCCACACTTGTTCATATGTCATTTTTAATAAATGCTGTACGGTATCTGACCCGTTTCTCCTAATGAAAATTTTCTATCTGTCTATCAATCAATACATCTATCTTTTTATATCTGTATATCATATTTATATATCTATATCCCTAATAATATTTATATCTACAGTACTTACAGTACTACAGTACTAGTATTTATTACATAAATATTTGATGTCAAGATCTTAAAAATCTTTATATCTGAAGGTGTATATTTATATACTTCTGTAGACAAAAATAAAACTGAATTTCTTTAATTAAGTAAAAAGTTATAAAATATTTTTGAAATAGATACTTGGACCAAATGATGAATAAAAAGAGTACAACACCCAGTGTTTTTCTATACGTGACGTTTCAGCAAGAATATGTTAGAGAAAAATAAACAGGAGACTTGTTTCCAGATGATGCATCAAAAGATTGAAATTTCAATAGTTATATTTAGAATTTCTATTTTTACATGCACAGGTACCAGGTGTCATCTGATGTGAACAGCGAGCATTAGGTGAGAAATCCCATCAGCAGACACCGGCAGTCAGAGATCATCTGCTCATCAACTCGAGCCGTATCGATGGCCTGTGTTTGTGCCGGTTACAGCATGTTCAGTAAATGTACTCAATCTTCAGTATCAATCAGTCCTGATAAACGTGCAGACAGCTTTGCTTTATTTCACTCAAATCACAGGGAAAGACACATCTGTCCAGGACAGATAACAATCGGTGCTGTCAGAAATGATGAAGAATTTTAAATGAGCCTTACACAACCTTTTCAGCTATTGAACAGGCAACAAAAGCCACAAATCGAGTATGTTGAGAATGTTTTGTTACTCAATTAACAAAATGCTTCAACCTGTGATGACTAAAGACCCTTTAAAGCTTCATGAAGTGCGTCCAGTCAATGACGTGATCAAATGAAGAGAGAGTGACCTGTTTTTGGCTTTTTGAGCCGTACTCCAGCAGAGACGGTTCAGACGAGGTCTGCCACATTTCAAATCATCTGACGCAGGTCTCATTATTATCATTACATCCTGCAAGAACACAATCTCACAGCTCCAGGTGACACAAGTACCAAACATTTTACATCCTTTTCCATGTCCTTGATTCACCCCACAAATCTATTTTGCACTAGAGCTCCCGTCTTTGACCTTTACTGCATTTAAAAGATTTTTACAACATTTTTTTAAATTAGTCCTCAGGCAAAAGACTTTTATGTTAAGTCTCCTGTGTCTCAGATATTTCTCCTGAGAAAAAGACCCAAATACCTCCAAATGAACTCAGATTTGTCTACAATCTACAATCAAAAGTCAATATTGAATATTTCAATATGAAATCAAATTTACCCACAGCTACAACATACAATTAACAGCTCTATACTCTCATTTGTCTCATTTGTTTTTATTTATATTTCTTCTAAGCAAGAAACATCTAAGACCAAGTTTAAACTTAATAAAAATGATGAAAGATGATTCTGATGGCTTTTACCTTATTATACCTGTCACCAAACAATTTCCTCTAAATGACAGACTTCAAAAGGGATTTTGAATGAATTTTTTAGTAAGCGTCATTTTGAACTGATCACCTACACAAACAAAAGCAGGTGACTGAGCTCAGCTGAGCCATAAACCACGAGAGAACACTGAATCCTCTAAAATCCATCTGACCCAAATATCCTTATCATTCATCACAATGGGTCAAATGAAATAATCGAGTTCTGATGTGCATTAAAAGATTGCTGAGCTACACAAACTAGAAAGTGTCTTTAAGGAAATAGTTAAAACAATAAAAATTCCCATTTGCCACATCAGGGTAAAAATAAATATGTTTTAATCTACTGGAGATGTTGCAGATCTGCCTGAAAGAGAATGTGTGTCTATATTGTCTTGATGCAGAACAATCAACATGATTTAAGTGTCCAAAGACTCCACAGTTCATATTTATTGTTGTGGAGGTCCTGAGCATCATGTTCAGATACATGACATCACAGATTCTATTAAATACCAAAAGAAAAAAATCTAATCAAAGAGGAGAAACACCAACATCTGAAGGATCTGGAGAAACTGTGTACGGAGGAATGAACTAATATCACTTGCCATTTTCACTTCATTAGACTCGGAGCAGTTTTCAGGTAGTAAAAAGCATTAAATGAAAGGGGTCCAATAATTGTGTCCAACGTGTATTTAAGAAAAACAGTTTTTTCCTAATGTGATTTTCACGTGACACAATAATGCTAGTTTATCTTGGACACAACAGGTAAATTCGGCTGGAAACCTGGTGTTGTGGTACAGCCATTACAACTTATAACCCACAGCCCACGGCTGATGAGCTGTCACCACAAGTCCTGAAGGTTTTTGGGAATCATTATCTCTTAAAAGCTTTAATGGGAAGTAAACGCCGTCTCCACACAGGATACACTACCTGTTCTTGTAATCTTCTTCCAGCTGACAGGGTTCAGACCAGCGTGTGCTCAGCTGAGGAAATATTCCCCTTCAGGATCTGTGTGAGGAGAGATCCAGAAAACAGGCTGGAATGATCATGTGTGTCAAAAACAAAGAAAAAAAAGTTACTTGAGTAACAAAAGTGTGACAACTTGCCCCATGTACTGTATATGCTGTAGAGTAGGTCTAGATAACATGACATGATTCTTCTATCCTTTGGAGCAAAGCACAAAGTTAGATTTAAACAATAAACATGAATTATTTGATTGTAAAAATGTACAAACCACACAGCACATTTACTTTTTTCATGTAGCAGATGCTTTTATCCAAAGCAACTTACAAATGAAGAGCATTTAACACGTTTACATGTAGGACTGTTGCTTAATTCTACATTCATGGTTTCTTTATTTTTATATATCTGCGTATCTGTGCTCCCATTGAAATCTCTGGTATGTTGGAAGCACCTAATGAACATCTTATGCAAGAAGCTTTTGTTTGTATGGATGTGACCCAGTAATGGAGAAATCTGTCAAATGCATGTGATAATTCTGGACACTGTGAAAGAAAGTTACTGTTGAACTCATTTCAACCTCTCACACACATAAACACTGCTTTCCAACATCACATTCTCACAAGGGGCTGCGGACGACAAATAAAATAGAAAAGATTACATTATGAAATAGATTTTCGGTGATTTGCTATTTTCAACTATGCAGTAATCTAACCATGTTTCTTTCTTTTGCTTGTCAGTGACATATCATAAATGTGTGTTTGGCAGTGCCATGAAGAACTAACTTGACAGACCCTGGACAACAATTACACTTCACCTTTCTCTCCACAGATCCAACAGGAAATCTCACTGTATATATTGTGACTCTTTATTAGCGTCCCACCTTCTACCACGACCTCAGCTGAGCCGGTTAACCAGACAGGGGAAGTATATCATCGCTCCTCCGAGTCTCTCCTCCCCCCGGACAGGAGGTGCACGAGGAACCAGATGTCCCGACAACAGGAAGAGCGTCCTTTAAACCGTTATCTCTAATTAGAGTACTGCAGGTATCTGGGGGTCTGCAGCACACATCACAGGCCTGCAATTCATATGCTAATTATGTGGAAGAGGCAACAGGAAATGCTCTAGTCTCCGTCAGGAACTAGTTATATGGAGTCATTGGTGATTGCCCACTTTGTCTTCCTGGAGAACTAACTTGACAGACCCTGAACAACAATTACAAACATCTCATTCTGGCTGGCCAAAAACACACATACTTCTAGATGAATGAGTAGATCCAAAGTGATTTTGTCACTGTTCCTCAGGAGGAACATCTGTTATTTCACTATTCACTTTAATATTTCATAGTTGAATTCTAATCTAATTATGACAAACTATAAAAGGTCTAAGACTCAAGAATAAATATTTGACCAAATTTCATAACAATAAGCATAAACAAAAAAATAATAATGTTGTGATATTTTTAAAAAATTCCTAAAAATAAAAAGATTTCAAAAAATGAATGTACATTTTTTTTAAATGATCTAAAATAGCTTGGATTAGTTATTTTCACATGTCTTCTCAATATGTGCGGTGACAATTATCAGGCTAAACCCCAAAAAACATTAAAACATTAATAATCAATCCTTTATTTCTTTTAAAGGAAATAAAATAGCTGGTGTAATGTATGTTTGTATTATTAATTGTATGAATTACACAAAAAACATGGACTGCGCTGGTGTTTTTGAAATGACCTGAATGGTTTTTTGAGTGACTGATATGAATAGTAGGGCTAAATACCATAATACCTTTATAATTTGATTGAATAAGAACACATTTCTGGTTTGTGTCGATCAAGGGCTACTAATGAGGCTATAGAGGAACATAAGACAAAGAGAAACACGGCCCTATTGTCATTTCATTATGTGTTTGCCAGAGGAAACATCGATTCTTCTTTAATTCACCTGAGCTTTATGAGAGCCATTGATCCGATTAGATCGCTGCCATTGTACGTCACATTTATGTACCTATTCCAGTAAGTAAATGAACTCTCTGAAAGAGCGAGAGAGAGAGTAATGTTCAGCGTCTATTCTATTATCAAGGATTGAATTGTCTTCCTGTGCACCAGTCAACATAAAGCTCCAGACTGGTTCATGAGCAGTATAAGTATTTAGTTTAGATTAAATGCAATCTATATATATATATATATATGTGTGTAGATATATTACCAATTTAATCAAGGTACTATAATGGTGATTCCTGGACAGATGTTTCAAACTCAAATCATAAAAACACATGATAATATAAATGTGAAATACTCATTTCACAACTTCCTAACAATACTAAAGGGGTCATACGACGGTTCTAAAAGATTATTATTTTGTGTATTTGGTTTAATGTAATGTGTTAACGTGGTTTTAGGTTCATAAAAGTCAATATTTGACACATACCTCAGAACTCTGCAGATCTTATACATGCACAAACAGCTACATAACACACTAAAAAAGGAAAAGAAAACAAGAAATCACATCAGTTTACTCCTTTAAGTAAATGATATCACATTTCTTTCTACCAAAATAAAGAAAATATCGTGGTATTCTCTCTCTTTATTCAGTTTTTCTCTCTGGGCAGCCAGTCCTGTTACGGCCCATAAGCCATGACTCAAATAATGTCTCTTTAATAGGGTCATTTTTCATCCCAAGAGCTTTTTCTCTCCTGTCCTCTCAATCAAGAGAAGCCATTAATTGAAAACCCACTAAAAACTCTTGTCCTAAAGTGTCTTTGATGACTGATTTGATGTCTGAATTAATGTCCTACGCAGCTCCTCACATTCCTGTTAAACACTGAAACTCATTGATGATGTGTCTCACCACCAGAGGGCTCAGTTCAATTTTAGTTCATCTAAAAATAAAAATGCCCTCATTATTTACTCTAAATCTGTCTGCTGAATCTTTCAAATATTTTCAAATATTCCTTTCAATAGATTTTTCAGAACAGAATATTACATAATGAAGAATCCGTGCAGGTTTGCTGGAAGCATATTGTGTCAATATTTAATATCTGGAATTAGAAAAATACCCATTCATGTCATTTAATACTTGTGCATTATTACGGCTGGCTCAGCAGCATTAGAATCATGTGCCGTGAACAGCTAGAGTATCTTTCTATTGTTTCTTAATCCAATCAAGCCCCTAATCAGTTTCACTGAAGCCATACGCCCAACAGGATTTTCTTGACAATTCAATTACTCTGCCGAATCCTTCACCCCCGGCAGACACCGAGCGCGTGGCGGCTCAATGGTGTCCATTTTGTTAAGGTTAGCAAAACCCAATCTAAAGGTCCTCAAGCTACTTTTAATAATGTGTTGACTGACTTTAGTAGTGAAAACTATGTCAGAATTCCTCCAACAATGTTTGACAATCCCGTTGAGCTGACTCACAATGGCTGGGAACCAGTACTTTAATCTGTTGGGAACCAGTACTTTAATCTGTTGGGAACCGGGTTTAGGAACAGGCTGCTAAAGTCTCAACAAAAGCCCTCTTGTTATTGGAGAGCGCAGACCAGATAGATAAGTCAGGGATGGGCAAACTCGGTCCTGCAGAGTTTAGCTCCAGCTCGCCTCAACACACCTGCTTCAGAGTTTCTTGTATGCCTGATTAGACCTTGATTAGCTGGTTCAGGTGTGTTTAATTGGGGTTGGAACTAAACTCTGCAGGACAGCGGCCCTCCAGGACCCAGTTTGCCCATCCCTGACTTAATGTGACCAAACCAACACCTTACTGAGATTCAGAAAATAAGATAAAAATTGTGATCAACTTCAGCTTTGGCTTAGTATCATCTTGGTTTGACACTAAAATAACCCCAAAATGTAAACAAGTGTTTAAGACATTCATAACACTTCATCTCATAAAGTCTCAAACAACTTTAAATGCATTTGTTATCATGTAACTCTGAAGTGTCACTGTGTTCTGCATATTTTCAGATTAGCATTCATACAATCCAATAAGATTACTGTAAGAATATTATTAACAATCTTTCAGACAAACCAGACTTCTGTAGTTATAAAACAAATAAAGAATTTAGTTGAAAATGACTGAAGGTCCACTTACACCTGGATTCATTTCTTTGGGGTGATGTGGTTGAAAGATGTGTATTACAGCTGTAAATGATGAATGTGATCAGAGACAGATTTTCATGTCAGGATAAGGCTACGTATGTTATTTGAAAGAAATGCTCAAAT
The DNA here is from genome assembly GCA_019155185.1 of Beaufortia kweichowensis. Taxonomy (NCBI): domain Eukaryota; kingdom Metazoa; phylum Chordata; class Actinopteri; order Cypriniformes; family Gastromyzontidae; genus Beaufortia; species Beaufortia kweichowensis. The sequence continues at coordinate 14,748,653 of CM032812.1, read as the reverse complement.
TTAACCATTTGTTTTCTGAAATTTCAGATGTTGTCACGACAACTGAAATCTCATTTGCCATGAGACATCTCTACAAGTCTCTAAAGGTTTTGGCATACGAGTTATTCAGCAAAAGCTTCTTTTGTATCCACAAATTCTGCCAATGAAGAGCTTTTTCATGCCCACAAAATCATGCACGTGTCTGCACATAGAGCATCTCTTGCCCACATGGCATCCAGCCCAGCGTGAGAAGCCAGACTCCCTGTAATTAATCAATACAGTAATTGATGTCACTGACGTCTTGTTTATTGTGTCTAAGTGAACGTGTTAATTTTTTCTTTCCTGCACCATTTACAAGCTCCGCCCGCTGATCTTCTTCCACCAACACAGCCAGATGTGTTTGCTTTAGCTTTTCATCGTCTGTTAGGCTAAATCAAAGACAAGGTCATTATTTACCCCCAGACCCTTAAGTGTCATCACTTGAGTCAGACCGCTCTTATCAAAACATCCTAGAAAATACTTCTCGTTCTGCTGCTTTCACATGATTTGTGCTCTCAATAGACAAGCGAGAACGTGGAAAACATGCTAAAATAGCTACGTGCTTCTATTTTTAGGTATTCTGACCTCTGACCTCTCATTCCCAGGCACACATGATTGCTCTCTTGTCCTCCTTTCAGTTATTACCGCCTGTGTTTGGGGTAAGTTGTTGTGGGATGTTAGAAAATGAGAAAAACCCTTCCAGCAAGACTGTCAACATGATGGAAACGGCAAAACAATTCAAACCACCACTATCATACAACATTTGAGATGTGATGTTTGTTTGGAGTTTCTGTATTCTCCTGAATGACCTGTTGAAACAATTACATAAACTTGTGGGAGTGAAAATGTCCACAGGGTGGAAAGTGGTCTTAGTTAAACTAAAAACACCCACATAGAAATGTGCATAAAAATAAGGAAGTGTTTAGTGTGACAGCAAACATAAGGTGTAAAAAAGAGAAGTAGAGCGTGAACACATAAGCTTGTCTGTGTGAGAACTGTAAAGCGGTTCTGTACGGAAAACTTCTGGTGAAATTCTCAGGAACTAGATAAAAGTCACTATGTGATTGTTGTTGTATGTTATGATTTCCTCTGGGTAGAGTTAAGAAAACACTATCAACACCTCATCTCAGCAGGAACATATCACCTATGTGACAGATTCTCAAGAGGAAACATCTGCTTTCCAGTCATCTACTCGCTCTGTTAGACTTTCTCTGCCATTATTCGCTCTCTTTCCTTCTTCCTGCGCTCTCCTGACATCAACCAGGACAAGGTTACACAGTGTGACTGAATAAAAATAGAAACGCTGACCCGAACAGCATCCAAACAACATGCCAATCTAATAACATTCCACCAAAAATTGCAACATCCTGCTCAGTTTTTCCTGTCTATTATTACCATCACGGTTAAAATGAAGGTTCACTCACAGGATCTGTTTACACCCCATGAGAGAGAAGAGCAGTCTCTTGAGAGAGAACAAGAGGGAGAGAAGAGAGAGAGACAGAGAGAGAGAGAGGACGGAGAGAGAGGAGGAGAGAGAGAGAGAGAGAGAGAGAGAGAGAGAGAGAGAGAGAGAGAGAGAGAGAGAGAGAGAGAGAGAGAGAGAGAGAGAGAGACAGAGAGAGAGGAGAGAGAGAGAGAGAGAGAGAGAGAGAGAGAGGAGAGAGAGAGAGAGAGAGAGAGAGAGAGAGAGAGAGAGAGAGAGAGAGAGGAGAGAGAGAGAGAGAGAGAGAGAGAGAGAGAGAGAGAGAGAGAGAGAGAGAGAGAGAGAGAGAGAGAGAGAGAGAGAGAGAGAGAGAGAGAGAGAGAGAGAGAGAGAGAGAGAGAGAGAGAGAGAGAGAGAGAGAGAGAGAGAGAGAGAGAGAGAGAGAGAGAGAGAGAGAGAGAGAGAGAGAGAGAGAGAGAGAGAGAGAGAGAGAGAGAGAGAGAACGCTTCCTGTATCTGGCATTTGTCACCACTCCTGAGCCAAGAGGAACTTGAACAGGAAATGAAGGGACACCTTTTTTGGCACCTACTATCTTTCATAAGCGCTCTGGCCTACATATGAAAAGTGTGTTTGTTTTTCCTCTCTTGATTGTTGTCCAGCTGTGATCCAGCTGCTCTGACCTAGAACATGAGAACCGTGAAGAACAAGTTGAGAAGCACGGCTCATCAGATCTGTTGTTGCATTGCCAACGAGCTGCTATTGCTATTATTTCTTATGTTAATGCAGCTTTGTGCAATATTTTGGTGACAGCGGCTGATTCGCAGGAAAAATCTCCTTAAAGTCTTACGTAAGTCACAATTCCAGTGCTGCTCAATAATGCAGGACTCTGGCAACACAACACAACACATGTAATGGGCTGGCAGAGAGGTTTTAAGAATAAATGATTAGCCCAGAGAAAAGCTGCCAAGAAGCAACAAAAAACCTAAATATTTTAAGGAACGCATATTTTTCTTGCTACAAGATTGCAATAAGTTAGGCTGTTTACAACTTTTATTTCTTCATAGAGAATACACTGTTTACATACTGATGGGAAGGCCGAAAATAAGAGCAAAATATACATCCTGACTGAAGTCTTAAACTGTTTATACAGTTATATAAAGTCATGTTTTGCATCTAAACATCCATCACAGCTGTGAGGACGGAGAAAATGACGTCAACATACGCAAAATGTCTAAAAGGAATTCTCTGTGACAGGAATTTTGTTTTGACAGCATGTGGATTTTAGTTTGGTGTTAAAATGACTCAAATCTAACATACATACTGTATCATACTGCAAAAATAAGTTATGATATTATAATATATAATATTATGTCTTGCTTTCCAGTGAAAATATTTCAACAAGAAGCATCTTAATCACGTTTTTTAGAGAATTCCTTCAATTGTTTTTTCTTACCCTATGGCAAGCTGCTGTTCTGGTTTAAAACAAGAAAATAATTGGCCAAAGGGGTAAGAAAAAAACTTTACCATACATCTGCAAACTTTTTAATCATGTGTCACATTTCTTTCAATTGATCCTGTTTTAAGGTTGCTTGGATATTATTTTCTAGAAGTGATAATGATAAAAGCAAGTCTGGAACTAATAATCTCTCTCGCCGTGTTCACGAGTCATGGGGTTTGTGCTGGGCTGGCATGTTTTAATCGGTTTACACAACAGATTAAAGCTAATGAGGACTTGTGTAACCTGACATGGGCCATCTCGTAGCATGTCCACACAAAACAGGTTTTGTTGGAAGAGATTTTTTCCAGGGTACAAAAATCCAATAAGAAAGATTACTCCCTGAGAAATAATTACAGTAATGACTTCAACAGGAGATATTTGATTTGACCACCGGAAGCTGAATAATCTAAGTCTAAATCTAAATTAATCTGGCGCTCCGTCCCCCTGATCATGTGACCTGTGTCTGGCGGGGAGGGGAGATGATGTCATCTACAAAGATACGATCATAGGAGACGTACGACCTACTTCCATCCAATGCATCAGCGTATCCGCGTCGCTCTGCAGTGACAAAAACAGCCAGCGAAAAGCATGAAAAAAGACGACATTAATGTCTGAGATGCAACGATAGGTTGACTGTTGTGAACACTGCATTGCTTTCCTGCATTCTCCAATTATGACTGAACTTTGTGACACTCATTTGAGGTCTTTATTTACTTCCTTATATGCAACAGAGAAGTTTGGAAAAGAAAAGTATATGGGATAGAAAAGACGCTTTATACGATATAACTTTATCTCTTTATCTTAAAGCTGACCCTCATTCAGGATGAGAAGGACTAGTCGGTTACAGGCGGAGCATGACAAGGTCAACCTTCATCCTTCCTGCTGCATGTGACTCTGCTTTGCCTATATTTATGCAAAGCATTGTGTTTTGAATGGGGCGGATGTTGTGTGTCTGTGTCATATGACATGATCCTCATGATGAGAGTAAAACCATGCTGCTGACGGTCAGAGCGGAGCTTGTGGCTTTGCCATGCCGTGAAAATCAAACAAATGTCTGTGATTACATCTGACAAATGAAGAAGAAAAAGGTGCAGCTACTATTTCTGCTCTGTCTAATGGGACATGTGTAAATGAATGACATGGTGTGAAGAGAAAACATTGCTGTGTTGGTTTTCAGCGTTCCAACCAGTGGAACATCAGTTCATCCAATGGCATTTGTTTCAAATGAAGCACCATGTACTTAAATGAGTGTGTAAAGGCTGATTTCATAACCAAAAGATTAGTCATTGTGACTGACATTAACAAAAATGCTGTAACTGTCAAGATAAAACTTGTTTAACTCGCATACATCTCACAGGGAACAAGATGAGCTGTTTGCTCCGAGCAAAGTGACTAATTGGATAAACATCAGTATCACTACCCCAGTCCACAGCTCACAGCGCCTGTGGCTTTGCATTTCCTCTCAGTCACGAGGACACTGAAAGTCATCAAAACTTATGAACAATCACAGAGTTTGTGTATCACATATTCACACACACAGAAAATGTGAATTATGTGACTATATAGTTTACTGTGTTTTACTACTTTAACTGGATGAGTCAAGTTAAAGAGAAGAAATAAAGTGGTTACTTAACAGAATGATGCAACCGGCCAGGACTCTCACTGGCTCTTCTCAGAAAGAGTTATTGCACAAAAAAGAGTTACTACATGCCTAAGAAGCTAATCATAATGATATCATAAAAGATAACAGTTTTCTTATTAAAATAATAAAATCAAGTAAAGTGACACGCTCCATTACAATGTTTCCAACTGTACGCCTACAGTATACCTGCTGAGATTGGGTCCTGCTCCTTCATCCTGCTAAATCATTACAAATCTTGAAACTGTCTGTGTAAAGTTAAAGTTAAAGTGTTATTTTTAATATATTATATCATCAATAATTCACCCTCATATACGTATACGACTCTTTAAGATATTTTGAGAAAGATGTCGAGTGGTTTTGTGACCATACAGCAGAAGTCAGTGAGGACTTCTGCTGCTGTTTTTTGGTTACCAACATTCTTTAAAGTAAGTCGTACAGGTTTGGGATGACATGAGGGTAAATAAATGATAAAAAAATATATTTTTGGGTAAACTAGACATTTAATAAATGCAACTGGTGCACCTAGTAGACTGTTTCTGAATGTTATCACAACATACTGTAGAATTCTCCTGAGCAAATCACAGATAGAAGCGTATAAACCCATTCTAGAGTGGTATGTATGTTTAATTCATGAATGATTTGGACGGGTGACAGGGAGGGAAAATGCCAGCGACTCTTGGGAGGGACCGATATAATGAGAGTGACAGTACTGGATCATGTGACTCATGTTTCATACCCCAGGATCAGACCACTTCCTGTTTGTCACATAAGAATAAATGGAATACCAAACATAAATACAATGTCCTAATCTCCATCAAACCCAGCATAATCCTTTTCCTGCTATCAATGTTTACACATAAAGACCCATCACAGAGATGATGGAGGTTTTGACGTCAAGCGCAGTCACCACATCTTCCTTCAGCAGTTTCTTCATGTGCCATCCCTTCGTTGCTATGACAGCTATAATTTACCCATAACCCCCTGTGAGGTCACATGGCTGCTGTAGAGACGGTCACCGGCTGCTCACACACAGCCTCTCCACTCGGGTTCATCCTTCAAAACATCACATACAAACGCTTATCGAATGTCTGTAGAACATTTATAGTGCTAGACTATAGAGGTAAAACAGAAATATTCATATTATGATCTATGATTTTGGTCATATGGGTGTAAAATAGGTGTGTGACCCTTTAGGACAAAAGGGATCCTGCTTTGTTGTCCTTGAGCTTTTCAAGAATTGTCTATGTATTATTCCCTGCAAAATACATTAACATGAAATCTGCACTTTTGAACCTAATAATATTCATGTCTGTGTGTTTCTGCCACATTAACACGAAACAGTATTTCCAAAATGATACTATGCTGAAGCCACGGTAAACAAATCTCCAACACTTTACAGTTTGATCAAAAGAAAGCAAAACCATGAAGGTTTTCAGCTTTGATCGGGGAGGCGAGAATAACATTAACACGTCTCTTTTTGATAGACAGCCCTTCCTGTTTGTGCTCAACTGAAGCAATGGTGGTAAAAGCGCTATGCAAATACAGGACCGTCATAAACGAACTCGTGTCAAATCATGCAAATATTTTATATTCCACATCCGGTGGACTGAGAAAACAGCATGTTTTCAATGCAAAACTATTCTGCCAATTATATTTCAATGCATTCAAGAATAATGCAGAAATACTTTAATACGATTCAATATTGATTCAATAATATGCCGTAAGGGATTTTTGTTGAGTTTACATCTAAAAGGTTTCAGAAATAATAAAAAACTAGATGACTAAACACACTTACCTATTAATATATACTTCAAATACACTTATTTTACATTTACATTTTCCACTTATCAGCAAAAACCACACCAACAGAAGCTTAACATTCAGAAATGTGTCTATTCAGTTAACCAGGTTAACTAATTAACTAAATGCTTTCTTAATCCCAGGAGTCAATGAAGAAGTCACCCCCATACCTCCATCAAATCAGACAGCTTCTTAAACCCCCTGCAGGGCAAATGATCATTAATCAGAGCAATAATTAACTCTTCCAGCATAAAGGCCTATTACACATAGCAGGACAATATGCAAATTAATGAAAGAAATGCATTTCACTATTGTAAAAATGGTCAATAATTGAATTGGCCTGGCGTTTTAAAACAGTGTTTGATGATAGGGCCTATGAAGGCAGACACGATCATTTCTTAACTGAAATGAGTTTAAATATCCCATCTCTCATTTTCACTGGTTTCATTTAGTCTACGTATTATTTTAAAGATGTAAATATTAATATTACATGCATCTTAAGCAGACAAAGACAAATGTCTAATGGCCGGATTTTCATGTTTGACTCTTTCATGAATGAAGCGGTTAATGAATGGAGCTCGTAGAAGACGTCATCGCCAGTGTGACGCAACGCTCCTTATATGGAGCGCGCGTCTGAAGCCCATTCATAAAACGGAAAGAGATAAGTGACCGTGGTAGTAAAGCTCTCAGGAGGGTCACAACACACAACACACAACACAACACAACAACACAACTCTGGATCTGACGTCTTATTTTTGTTCGACGTGACATTCGGCGTGACCGGTCCCCATCGAAGGAGGAAAATGGTCACGATGGACGAACTTTGTGAAATGGATTGCGGCGTTTTAAAGAGGCTGATGAAGGACGACAGCGGGAAATGTCTCGTGCTGGACTGCAGGTCGTTTCTCGCGTTCAGCGCTGGTCATATTCGGGGTGCCGTGAATATTCGCTGTAACACGATAGTCCGGAGACGAGCGAAAGGTTCCGTTACTTTGGACCAGATCTTGTCGGGTGATGATGAAGTGAAAGCCCGTGTGAAATCAGGCTTGTATTCAGCCGTCATCCTGTACGACGAGCGGACGTCAGATCCAGACACGATGAAAGACGACAGCACGATCACGCTGGTGCATAACGCCTTGTGTCGGGATGTATTCAGGACAGAAATCTTCCTGCTCAAAGGTAAAGGTCTTATACATGTGTCGTGTTGAGTGAATACAGTATGGGATGTTTTTCACTGGGCTCATAATGATGTAATGAACAAATATCAATGTGTGCTGTAAACAGCCACAATCATCCGTTTTCATTTGACATCTATTTTAAGGCACAAAAATCAATCATTTGTTTCATGTTTCTCTTCCATTGGATTTATAGTGCGTTTAATAGCAAGGGTTTCATATTGCCAATGCGTTTATTTTTACTCTCTATAACCACAGAGAATCTTAAAATGTATTCAAAATGGGTTTCTGATGTTGAAGATTTAAAGATGATCATACATGCCATAATTCACAAGTGATCCAGAATCATTTTGGTGTTCGTGAAAAATGCTAAAATTGTGTTTAAGGTGGACGAGAAAATTAAGAAAATTAAGCATGGTTTTATTGTAGTAAACAATAAAGTATTTTGGGGCGGATGACTACAAATATCACGTTGTTCGTTTAGTGAAACCACAGAAAATGAATGATTACTATGATTTTGCAACAAACACATTCCTAAAACTGTGGCTAATTATCTATAAGATTCTTAGAAAGGGACTTAAATAACCCAATCAAAAATGAAAAATGTTTTTCTTGACAGGAGGCTACGAGAGATTTTCCACCCAGTATCCCGATTACTGTTTGAAGAGCAAAACATTATCGGTTTGCACAGCTGCATCCTGCACGACTCCTGCACAACACGAGCAGGTGAGAACATGATGAAGTCCGTTACCTGCGGCGGAGGCTTTGAGGTCACTTAATGGACAGCGTTGTGTAACATTACACGTCCTGCTGGTTTCCGGCTGATGTTGCAGTAATTCCCACATCGATCACTTCCTGTCTCTACAGCTTGTTAAGCAGGCCACCAATGACATAACTGCGTGATAAATACATAAAAGTGGACATTATTAGCGTGACATTTTAACAGCAAACACGTGTGGGTGACCTAATGTGCTTTATTTCATTTTGGTCGATTGTTTGACAGCACATGTTTAATTCCATTTTAAGAATAGATATATATTTATTTTTTCAGTAAAAACAATGCACCATTGAATGGTTTGTAGAGTTATTTAGGTTCTGGAGTAAAAGGAAATGTATTTTGTTACAGGGTGGCCCTGTGGAAATCCTTCCCTTTCTGTTTCTGGGCAGTGCACTTCATGCATCCAAAAAGGACATGTTAGATGGAATGGGCATTTCTGCTCTACTGAATGTGTCTTCAAACTGTCCCAATCATTTTGAAGGAGTTTACCAGTACAAGTGTATCCCAGTAGAAGACAACCATAAAGAGGACATCAGCTCGTGGTTCATCGAAGCCATTGAATTCATAGGTATGCTTTGTGTTTTTCTACACATACTGATTTTCTTTGTAAATGTACATTGAATAAAACTCCATTTGTAGTCTAGTGTAAATAAGTCTCGGTTGATATTGCACATGACCTGAGATGCAGAGCTTCAATATCAACCTTTCCATTCATAATTTAGCCATTAGATCACATGTGCATATGGAGTCTTTTGAAAACTATACAGTTTTATACTTTATAGTGCAGCGCTGTTTGCATGAATTGGCAGATGAAGAGCAAACAGGCCTTCGTTTAAATATGAGATGTGTGCTTGTGTGTGTGTGGTATGGGTGGGTCTGTATGACTGTATGTGGGGGATGGAGAATGTGTGTATCCAATTTCAGCTCCGCATCCTCTGCACTAAAGTAAGGCCTGTGTGTGTGTGTGTGCGTGTGTGTGTGTGTGTGTGTGTGCGTGTGTGTGTGTGTGTGTGTGTGTGTGTGTGTGTGCGTCAGAGTGCAGTGTGTGTGTGTGTGTGTGTGTGTGTGTGTGTGTGTGTGTGTGTGTGTGTGTGTGCGTGCGTGCGTGTGTGTGTGTGTGTGCGATGCGTGTGTGTGTGTGTGTTTAGGGACTTGAGTCTGACTCATCGTGTGCGTGTGTCCATGTGTCAGGGGTGTCTTGATACTTGAGACTCATCCTCCATTCAGATCTGGATGTGTGTGACTCTATCTCTCAGGAAGAGTAATCCAGATCATGGTGTGATATACCTGGTGGCTTCGTTCTCTTTGTACCATGAATATCTCGCTTCGTTGCTAATGAGCAGCTTGTTAGTCGTGACAGGAGGTGTCTGTATTTACATGTTTTAATGGTGTGAAATCCATTTTGTCCGTCATGGAGTGTTTGTTGTCCAACTGTGACTGTCAGCTGTGTTTAAAGGTGTAGTTTTGTGTTTCTGTGTATTTCAAGAAATATTATTCATGTTTGTATTATATATAATATAAGATGTTTATGGTTGCGTAAAAAACACAATTTATTGATTACTGTGTAAAACGAAAGTGTAACCCTGGCCAGCTAGAGTCATTTCTTGTGATTAACTGTATTTATCATTTACAGCAATCAACACACATGACCTATTTTTGATTTTAAGACAGATTAATGTTGGTTATTATAGAGACTAGGACTACTTTTATTTCATCATCTTATTTTTAGTTTGCAATAAAAAAAATCATAACGTTCATAAAGAGTATTCTATTCAACAGATTAAAATGCACATTTGTAGATGATCCTTATTTTCTAATCTTTTAAACAATAACTGGTGTAAACGCACAACCAGGATTAAAGCTGTGCAGTAAATTCTAGCTCTAGAAGCGTGTATGCTGTAAAGATGACTCATGTCTTTCCTCTCTCTCTCCTCAGACTCTGTCAAGGATTCCAACGGGCGTGTTCTCGTGCACTGTCAGGCCGGCATCTCGCGGTCGGCCACTATCTGTCTGGCCTACCTGATGAAGAAGAAGCGGGTGCGTCTGGAAGAGGCCTTCGAGTTTGTTAAACAGCGACGCAGTATCATCTCTCCTAACTTTAGTTTCATGGGTCAGCTGCTGCAGTTCGAGTCTCAGGTGCTGGCCACTTCCTGTTCCGTAGAAGCAGCCAGTCCTTCCGCCACGCTCGGCCCCAAGTCTTCCTCCACCCCCACGTCGCCCTTCATCTTCAGCTTCCCCGTGTCGGTGGTGACGCACTCCCAGCCCAGCAGTCTCACGTACCTACAGAGTCCAATCACGACCTCGCCGAGCTGCTGATACGAGGCCCCGGACCTTCTTGACAAGGTTTCTCCAAAGACTGCGCTTGCACACCGGGAAGGAGGGGTTTGTTGAAGTCCTCGGCACAATCCTGTGGTCATCGAGAACCTGACTGACCCTCACCCAAACAAAACTTGTCCGTTAATATCAGAAGAATCAAATCCTAATATCCTGTGAGGACAGTTCATCTCCTTCATTTCCTGTGGTTTACTTCCAAAGGTCCGCTTTGTGATTGGTGAGAGCGGCGAGCTCTCTGTCTCTCTCTCTCTCTCTCTCTCTCTCTCTCTCTCTTTGATGAATCGCAGGAGGTCCTTCAACCCTGACAGGTGCTTCACACTGCTTCCCATTTATCACTTCCTTCCTGCCTCCGTCTCCTTCTCCGGCTTAATAAAGACAGTCCTGCTGGAGCGCTGAGACTGAGGCTGTTGTCATCGAACGCTTGCTGGCATGATCTTAAGCGGGAAATGTCTTTTCATCCAGTTTGCATTTGTCAGTGCCTTGACAAAGAAGGTACAGGACATTTTACAGACGCTTTTGGATGCTTGGGACAAAAATGTTACAATCTGCAATACATACATATTCCAAAATCTGTTCCTATCTCAAATTCGAGCAATAACCTTATTGTCCTTCCTCCCAGGCGCCACCAAAGCACTGTACGGTTTGTTACGTTGTATGATAGTACCATCTGATTTTGTTGTTGCCAATTTGTACTGAGGAGATCTCATTTATTATTTCTGCTTGTATGCCTTACCAATAATGACTGTGGTGATCTTCCAGATGCTCAGAATGTTCTCATTAATAGGATATTTAAGTATTAGCGTGTGTAAGATGATGCTTGTACTTCAGAAAGGCACCACTGTAACTACTGATCTGAGATGATTCAAAACGCCCAGATTACTGTGAAGGGCTTAGACACTGACGTTTTTTACACTGGAAGTTTGGGATCGACTTGAGTCATTTTGCTTTTAGAATCCCCTTATTGATGACATCACTAGAACACGGCTCTGTAAGCCTTGAAGAGTCAATATTACAGATGGCTTTTGCTTGAATATTTACTATGTGTACGTGAGCCCAGTTTCATCTTTTTACGAGTCTTTACCTTTTGTAGAGCACTTTTAAGTGATGCAAAATTGATTTAAGGTTCATTTTGCACCTCGCCGGAAGTCGTAACTGGCGGTAATCTTTCCCACATTAAGTTGTAGTTTTCTTTGGATATAACATGATTCGTCAACAATCACTCTTGAATGCAATACTTTTTACTGTACTTGTAAAACGTTCTTGTCTGATGGCTCATGGCAATATCATTCAGAGGGTTACTATTTTCTGTATTATATGTCAAATTAATTTATTTCATGATTGTTAAATATAAAAAGTGTTCTTTAATGAAAGCATGGTGTGCTTTAATCTTAAATCACTTATGACATTTTGCAATCAGCTTGCAAGTAATAGTGCAATTATTAATGAAGATTAATGGAACGTAAGCCATCTCGTTATTTAGAAGAATGCAATCTATTGTGTAGGGGATGAGAAATAAGATTATATTTATAGAGGCTCTTTTTTAAACAGTCACAGTGCCCTCTAGTGTTTATTTTAGTATTTGTGACCCTGTCTGTAAAAACAGGCTATAGTCTAAACATTCATTTCACTATGATTTAAATCTGACATTATCAAAGATGTAACCTTGATATTTTTACAGAACATTATTTTGGATGATTTTATGTAGAAAACAGTCAAATCACAAAAAATGACACATTTAAAAAAAAAGACCTCCAGACAGGTTTCTCTGATCATAAATGGTTATTATTTAAACGTATTTCAAGTATAATTTATAAACCTAGTAAAGTATAACACTAATACTAACACATAAATAAAATGACACATTTTCCCACTAAATGTGGCATAAAACGAAATGCATCAAAACTGGCAAGAAAAATTTGTTTCACATTTGTCTTTTTTCCCCCCCGAAAATTCACCCAAAACATTTTTTAATAATCAGTGAATTTGTAAACACATATTCAAAGAAAAATCCTAAACTATAAAACTGAAATAATAGACAAGAACAGAGTAAGAAAGAGAGACAGTAGCTGGTTTTTATGACATGTACTTTATTAAGACTCTTTTACATGATTGAGGAGTGTTTGATTAGTCCACAGATCTCTTATAATAAAGCCAAAAATACAGCTCAGAGAACTGAGATATCACGCGTTTGGAAATGTAAAAGTGTCATTCTCTCCTGCGTATTGGCTCAATCTGGAGTAAAACACATATACAGAAGCACAAAGCCCACCTGAGGCAATGTCAATCAAAAGGAATGAACAGAGACTTTCAGAGGTAGAGCCACGTCCAAACACGTCCTTCATTTTATTCTGTAACATAATTGTGAACATATCAGCTGATTTATCAGTAGTGTGGAACAGGAAAAATGTTCCTGAGATCCTCGGAAAAAAAGAGGCGTTTCTCTGACGCCAGAGAAACCGTACTGGAATAAAGAAGATTTCTGTGGCATTCCTGTGGTTGTGATCTAAAACATAGTGAGACCAAAGTGGAGTCACTTAGTCGACGATTATCTGAAAATATAGAAAGAAATAATTCCCACGACCTTTTCAGTACTAGTTAAACCCACTCTGCGTCAGTAAAGAACATTAAAAGCTATACAAAGGCATTGTCCATTACACAACCTGTACATTACTGGACATTTTTTCCCATGTCCTTTTTAAAAATGTTCTAAATAACTTAAATCCTGCTTAAAAGTGCACTTTCTTAATAAAATGCATTTTCTGATTCAGCTATGGAAATGAAATGATTCTGAATAGCATTCCTGTGCAAAGAAATGTCAAAACATGAGTACCACGTTTCAAAACACAACATTTTGCTGTCAAAAGGCCTTTTGATCAGTTCTGGTCTCCGCATCAACATTCGTTTAGCTTTTAAAAGCCCTCGAAGGCTTTTATTATAGGAATATAGAGCAACACGATGAGTTTTAGTGTCTTCACTGAACTTCAGTCAGGAAGATATCAGGTCCCTTTGAAGGAGACGTGGTCCATTTTCTTAGTGTGAATTTTTCAGAAGAAAAGAATAAAACAACAAATGAGAGTAATAGTGAAACTATATGGAATAAAGGAAACATAATAAAGTGTAATGATGGGAAAGAGGTCACTTGTTGTCTGTCACCAAACTCGCAGCGGGAAATATTTCACTCCTTTCTATTAGCCCTGAAACTGTGTGTGACCTCTGACCTCAAGAGGACAACAGAGAGTCAGAACACAGCGGGTCAAGGCAACTCTTTCTTGTAAACGCTCACGGGGAAAAATGGCAAAAACAAACCATTTAAGAGGCAGCGCTGAGGATTGTGGGTAAGTATGACTTTCTATTATACTGGCAGATCAGGTGTTTGTGTGTATGAAATGTTTAGGTAACAGTCTGACTGGTTTGAAGGGATTTGGGTCCGCTGAGGATTAGGATTTCTGCTGTTCTGCTGCTGGGGATGAAGGTGTGCTTTCTGGCTTGATGATCTGGTATGTGATGAGGTACTCTGGATAGGCCTGAAAACCACACAATCAAATATCTGTTACCTTATCATAATGAGTGTCAATATAGAGACATTTACACCAACAACAAATAAAATAATGCAGTAGATCTTATGGGTTTAAAATAACTCAAATAATTCTATAAAATGAAATAAAGAAAAGGAAATAATGCAGTAGTTCCTGGGTTTGAAGTAAGTACAATAATTAAAAAAAGAAAATATAATAAATAAAATAATGGGTTTCAAGCAGCCGCGGTTGTGAAATATCTACCAGCTCTCTCACCTGTTCTCCTCTGTAAATGACATATTCGGCATAGGCCAAGCCGTTGACACTCGGTCGACCGATGACAGAATGATGACCTGGAGGGGCGTGGGCCATTTTCATGGCACTGAACTGCAAGAAGGATTTCCCCAGGGTCACCCGACAGAACAACATCTGCCTGCCAACACAACAGAAAAACATTATTATAGAGCGCCATCATCTGGTCATATAGAGTAAGTGACATTCTATCTCTAAAGCAGATAATAAAATGTTAAATATACCTGTGACAGATATAACAGGAGCGGTCTTTATGCGTAGGGCAGCCCGTGCCTCCTCCGATGCCATAGACGTACTGGTTGCTTTTAGAGGAATTCTCTGCAAAGTAGATCCCAGCCCCGAACATTCCCCCTATATAAGCGTGCCTCTCATCAAAGCCTTTATGTATGATGGCATTGATGAATGGTGACCCTGTAGATGAGGTGGAAAAAGAAAATAAGAACGTACAAACCTGGATTAGTCAGATCGGAGTGTTTAAAGAAAGACGGGTCATTTATCTCGTGACAGTAAGCGGTACCGTGAAAGAGCATTCGCTCGTTGTGGTGGTTGTGGTTCTCGTCTGCGATCTCCTTCTGTCTGTGTGCGTATCTCTCCCTTAGCTTTTTATTCACCACCTTTTGAATCTGCAGAAACAATTTAGACACAAATAAGAAAGCAGACTTCAGCATTCAGCATGTGGAAAAACAGATGAAATGTACTTACTTTAAGGATGTTGTACCTGCTGAAAACCCCTCCTGCATTTCCACCATCTCTGTGTTCTCTGATGGTGCTCTGCAGCTGCAAAACAACAACATTGAGTTTATATATATATATATATAATATTATATAGAGTTTTCCATATGTGCTATGGATGTGACAAAAACAAGTCAACATACTTTATATTAGGATTTCTGTCAATTAAAATGAATAAACAAAAAGCAATAATACCCAACAAATGAAGAAGAGATGAAAATAATACTTTCATTTTCATGTTTATGAGGAATGTAAATGTAAAAACAGCACTTTACCTGACAATGAAAAATCAAATCAAATGCTTTAGATACTTTAAGAGAGACTCACATGAGGATTAAAACCATCTGAACTATCAGTATAATGAAAACCTTTGAGAAAAACCCACATCTGAAATCCTGTGCTGACCAATCAGCATCCATCCTATAATAAAGAGCCAATCCCAGTTCACTCACCTCTTCTTCTACTGACTGAAACTCTTTATCATCGGGGGACAGGTCGATCAGCACAGTGCCCTGACTCGCACAGTGGAATGTCAGGTATGGATTGGCACCTGCAGTAAAAAAAGCCATGAATGAATACAATTGGAGTTTGACATGAACAGATGTTTTGGGTTGGACACCACTGACCTTGTTGACCGCCCAGCAGCCTCTCAATGCCTTTGATGAGTTTGTGTCTGTGCCCGTACGCATTGATCCCGATCTCCTTGAGCTCCTCGTGCCCCATATCAGCCAGCACATCCAGAGTAATCTAATACAACACATGAGACAAAACCATCACAAGACATCCCAGAACAATCCCAGAACATGGGCGGCACTCTGAGGTTCCCCGGCAGCGGGATTTTATTTTCTGGGTTTGTTGTTATGTGGAACTTCCTCTTACTGAGAAGATAAACTCAGTAGACTGCAGGGGGTTTGGATGGATATTATGGGATGTGACTCATACGCACACAGGATCATTATTGCCGTGTCTATCTGAATGTGCCTCCTACACAAAACCAAACACACAGATGGTGATTTGCGGATGCTAGACGGTCAGGCAGGGAGCCGTATGGACCTGGATGTGTCTCACGCTCTTATATATACACATCACCTGCTGACCCAACAAAGTACAAGAGTTACAAATAAAACAACTACAAACGTTATTTGTGTATTATAGCTGCAACGTTTTACAAACAAATGTACAAAAAAATGTAGCATTTAAAACTCATTATATTATATTTCCCTGATTGGCAAAAGCAAAGTAAGCCTATAATAATCATTCATGAAGTTGAGCTATTGAATATTGACTTCTGTTTGAATAAACAAAGATGGTGATATAAATGCAAAAGTTACAGATTCAAGCTTTAATATGATTTAAAAAACATTAATGTAATTAATGGTTTGAAAAAGAAAATGACATTAACAACAAACCTTTAATGAGTTAAAACCAACCAGATAATATTTTAAGGTTAGGTGTATTTTTCTTTTATCATCTGTTAAACTTCTATACACATACTTGTGTTTCTGTAAGTAAGTGAATCAAACTCCTGTCAGGTGTCTGTCACAGACTATTAAAGCTAACTGCTGTCTTTCATGAGGACTGTATTCTTCAATCAATGAGCCCGCAGGACATTATCATTATAGCCATGAGGATTACATCACCACAGTTTGCCATTTGTGGAAAAGTTCCACAGCAGATTCATGATAACAATCTGTAAAAAAATAATAAAAGTCATCACAACCGGCAAAGTTTGTGTGCAAACACGTACAGTATGTCCAAAGAACACAAATATTTACAGCTGAAGCCACTAAAATCATCTCCAGCTCCCTCAGACGAGCCGGAATAAGAGCGAGAGAAAGCAAACGAGTGAGTCTAAGATCAGAGCTGATTTCAGTTCAGAGACCGTTTCTGTTCATCTATGTGCAAATGAGCGTCAGGTCTGGCACAGCATGGCCATCGTGTCCCGCGGCACCACCTCAACTGAGAAACAGGAGGAACGAGCGAGTCCTGATGCCAGTGAGAGTGAGTGAGAGAGAGAGAGAGTGAGAGAGAGAGAGAGAGAGAGAGAGAGAGAGAGAGAGAGAGAGAGAGAGAGAGAGAGAGAGAGACAGAGAGAGAGAGAGAGACAGAGAGAGAGAGAGACAGAGAGGAGAGAGAGAGAGAGAGAGAGAGAGAGAGAGAGAGAGAGAGAGAGAGAGAGAGACAGAGAGAGAGAGAGAGAGAGAGAGAGAGAGAGACAGAGAGAGAGAGAGAGAGAGAGAGAGAGAGAGAGAGAGAGAGAGAGAGAGAGAGAGAGAGAGAGAGAGAGAGAGAGAGAGAGAGAGAGAGAGAGAGGAGAGAGAGAGAGAGAGAGAGAGAGAGAGAGAGAGAGAGAGAGAGAGAGAGAGAGAGAGAGAGAGTCAAAGGTCAGATCTCTCACACAGGATCGAGACAGGCTGGTAATCTCACAGCTGGAAGGATAAATCTGAGGCGCTGACTGAATATAATCAAGAGAAAATAATTTCAAGGCCATAAATGTCATTGCATTTCCATAACTTTGAAGAAAGGAGTTTTCTCCGGGAAGCGATGGCATGGCTGATGTGAGGATCTTACCTGTTCTCTCTCGAAAATATCCCGCAAATGCTCCAAACCCAAGCTCTTCAGAAACTGACTGATGTTCATATCCAGAATGGCAACTGAAGAGACAGAATATTCTCAATCATTTCATCTACACATACATTATTACACGACACTGATTGGCCAGAGGCGACACAGTCAGATCACCACAGACTAAACCTGATAACACAAGTACTGTGAGTCTTTGAAAAGATATTGATATATAACAGTTATTAAAACTTATATAAATATGCCGAGTAAATAACATATATGAGGTTATATTTACAAATGATTAAACCAAATGTCTTGTTTGGATGAACGTCGTGTCTTGTCTAAAGCCAATAGGAATGGGTTTTTTTCCTTGCAGGTCTGTGTTTGTGTATTTCATGTCTAATAATTTACTCCTGTAAAAACCAGCAAGTTGTTATCACTAAATCTCTCATTATCACTGACATACTTCTGCAAAATGTTTTTGCATCTACTCACTTTCTCCTTCCTTCCTCTCTGATCCAGCGGCTCCATCAGCAGGGCCCGAGGCTCCGGGGACGGTCAGCTCCGTCAGCGGCCCGGACAGATTGTCTATGCTGCTGGCGGCGGAGAGACAGGAGGGCGTCGATGCCGGAGATATAACCGAGGCGCTGACAACCGTAGCCTGGGGCTTGAAACAGCTGGGCAGGGCTTCAGGAGGCATAGCGTCTATCAGCAGTGCCCGGATATCATCAGCCTAGACATTCAAGAATGAATTAAGATTCATATTAGAACATCATCTGACTGATCCCTCGAGCGACGGGATGAATCTTTTGGCAGTTCTGCATGGCATTAGTTTGGAAGTGAAGAATAAAAGCAGAGAAGAGCCGTGTCATTAACACCTGGCCTGTGCTCGGCCACAGGAGCCCAATTACTAAAGGTTACGGTAGATTTCCCATTCGCTGAAACACAGGGGATGTGGTCTTAACCAGCTCATGTGTTTAGAAGATAAATGTTCCAGTTTCATCTTAAAGCAGAACCCGTGGAGCCAGAATAAACAGTCCTGTGGTGTTTATACAGGTTGGGTTTTAGATGTGAAACGCATGTTTAACGATACTTTTGGTATTTAAATTGCACAATAATTGTCTGTATTGAGTTTTCCAGTCGAAACGCTCACTGGAGATATGAAGTTTTCATGTAACACAAATGCTTGTAATTGGTGAGTTAAGTCTGACAGTGTCCGTGTCCGACAGCACTGGACTTCTATCTATCTTTCTTCATAACAGTATGTTAAAATAAGACGGTTACCGTGGCCAAGTCCAGCGGCGTCTGGCCCTCCTGGTTCTTCATGGTGGGGTCGGCCCCGTGCGCCAGCAGTAAAGCACAGAGCTGCGTCCGGCCCTTCTGCGCAGCTTCATGAAGAGGTGTGAAAGCCCATTTATCTGTGGCATTTACACACGTGTTGAATTTGATCAGCAGGGCGGCGATATCTACATGCTGAAAATAAAAGAAACAAAATGAATATTGCTTTAACACACTGGGTGTTCATTTAAAAGTGTCTTTTATTAAAGCTTCGCTTGTTGCTGAAAGTCTTCTCTGAGGTTCAGCGTGTGTCCTAAAGAGCACCAATCAGAAGAGTCCTGCTCGAGCAGAAGAGCTTTCGTTAAGGGTAACAGATCCAGCGTGTTTATGTAACCGCATGTAATCTCACCATCCAATCACATCACTGTCGACCTCCAAACATGAATAAATCCCTGAGATTCTCTTTATTGAACAGTGTTGGTGAAGCTGCTTTTAAAATCAGGAGTAACAAAAAGCAGTTCACTTTAAAGTCCTTTTAAAAAGAAATATTTTTTCACCCGAATATAAATATAAAGGTCATTTAATATAAGTTTGTGATCAACTAAAGAATGAAAGTCATGTAGTGACTTATGGCAGTATCTGAAAAACCGTGTGTCTTTAGTTTTATCTCAGAATAAATCTTTATGACTGACCAATCAGAATAAAGTATTCCAAAATTTATTTTTTATTATTATTTTACAATTTTTTATTATTTTTACAAGTTGTTTGACATGTTTTCAATATTTTGAAATATTTTTCACAGAATGTTCTTTACATTATATACAATCATTTTATGTAAAAAACCCAGCAAATCACAAAATATGATTTTTTTGGGTGAACTATTCTTTTAAAAAAATGAATTGGTTTAAAAAGCCACATTCATTTTGAATTAAGACATTTAGCTAAAACCACCTGAAAAAGTCATTAAAAAGATCCTGTCAGCACAAACGCTGTGTGTCATCTTCACAGACATCCACACAGATGAACATCAGGGTTCAGGTAAAGGTTTGCACATGGATTATTCATCTGCTGTGAGCATCTTCCCAGCTGACGTGTGTTTGACATCAGTTCTTTCTGTACTCACCCCGTACGAGGCTGCGTTGTGGAGAGGGATAAGGCCACCTTTGTCCTGTGCGTTGACGTCCGCGCCATGTTCAAGTAAATACTCCGCCACCTCCAGATTATTATAGCCGGCTGTGGAATAAGACATGCAGAGACATGTCACTTTCATCTCTCTAGAGAGATTTCACCACTGAGGAAGATGCTGTTTTAAAAGATCAGTAGCTTAATAATGCTGTCTTGTAAAGTAGCATCACCTGTATTCCTCACAGAAAGAACAATCCCATAATGCACTGCACAAGACCAAGATGTCAATGAGAAAGTGAATTCATTCAATAGCAAATAAACTGGTATTAACTGTTACAAAACTGTACAATACTGTGCAAAAGTCTCATGTCACCAACAGTTTTTAGTTTTAATGACCATCTATCTGAGAGTGGCTGAGAGATAAAAAGAGACAATGATATACAGTCATCATATCACTGCACAGACTTCTACAGTCATGTAAATGTCTTTATAGTCTTGTATCATTAGAACATTATTATTAATGATTCTGAAGTTCACATGGTCTTTGTCTAGCGGTCATGTCAGTGTCATGAATCCCATCATTAAAACACATTCAGGTTAGGGTTAGGGTGAGTCGACAGACACGCTTCAGACACACATACTGCGCAACTGCACTGAATCCCGGCTCTGACGTCCTTTCCTCTCTCTCATCCCAATCACTTCCTGTCTCACTACACTTTCCTGTCCAAAAATTATTTTAAAAAAAGGCAGAGAAAACCACATTTATTTACAGTTTACATTCAAACTGAACTGAAAGACACTCAATCCTGTAATACAGCTCAAACCATCACTAATGAGAACATGTTTCACAAGTTTCTCACTTTATACTCACATGACCCACAGCAATCCATTAGCCCACAGAGGAAGTTATAGACTATCAAAAAGAATACTGAATCTGAATGTGTTTTCTCTCTTGATTTGCTCTGTGAAGAGCCATTCCTGCTTCATTTTTGGGGAATTATTGGTAAAATCTTGTTAGCATTCTCCCTTCCAATGTACATATTTTATGTCTTCAAAGCATATTTTGGGTAAAATAGGCATTTTAAATTATTTAGAGGTACTTTAGATATAATATTTTCCCAGGGAATTGAGTACATCCTCGAGTGAGTGTGTCACAGTGCATTGTGGGATTGATTTCTATGAGAAGAACATGTTAATGATGCTACCAATCTGTAATAATCTGCAGGTCTACATTAGGGCTGTAAAGATATACTGCTGTATTGTATCTCTTTCAAATATTTTTACATTAAAATTCAGTTTTATTTTTCAGCAAAAGACCTACTTAATTTCATTAACTTACATACAAAACGTTCGATTAAACCTTAAATGTCGTCAATTCTTTAACAAAATATTACATTTGAAAATTGTTAATGTTTTGAAAATGAAAATAAATCAAAATTTCAGATTGATAATTTGTGCAAAATATTGTAAATCATAATCTGTATCGAATCATACCTTGATCTTTAAATCTATAGTCTCAAAAGTCTTGTTTTCTTAAGAGTAATATAATGATGTCGATATATCATTGATTGAATTGAATATATTAAAGATGTTCTTATAAGTGCAAGAACAGCCATAAATAGGAGAGGAGAAGCTCACATAAAGGATTATTCTGAATATCACAGAGAATATTGTTGATGGTGACGGTACGACGAGCGTGAAAGACAGATTTAATATTTGGCAGGAGAGCGTCTGAATCTCCGCCTGCAAACCAAGCTTACACGGAGCTTAGAAAGGGATGAGAGCCAAGATTTCATTCAACACGTCCCTTTATTTCTTGCCTTCTGGGTTCCCGTGCCTCGCCTCTGGGGCGGGAGGATCTCTTACACGCTGATTCATTGCTTTTGTAGAGATGCAATTCTCTGGATTTTTCCATTTGAAAGCGAGAACTGCTCTGAACGTTTCATTACCTGCCAGGTGCAGAGGAGTGGAGTTGCGTCCCTGCGTATCTCTGCAGTTGATGTTCTCCACGCTGCACAGTTTTTGAACCCGGGCCAGACAGCCTTTTTTGGCGGCGTCTAAAAGCGCAGCATCTCCTCTCAGCAAGTCCTGGATATCTGTGTCTCCCTCCTTCACCATGTCCAGCGGAGTGTTTCCATCCCGGTTCTTCTTGGTGGGGTCGGCTCCGTGCTGGAGAACAGAACGTGTGGATCAACGGAGAATCACTACAGACTATTCATATAGATATTTCTCTATATATATACACATATCTATATGAAGACTGTATCACACATACATGGAATGTTAAAATACTCTCAACTATATGTGCAAAAACAAGTAAACAGTAAAAGACAAATATACTGCAGTGTACAGACACCATCAAATGTGTCTTTTTCTGTGTATGTTTGCTAACACCTGCAAACAATTACATACACTTAACACACAGTTACATAAAGATGATGCCTTTATTTGATGGGTCAGTATTATAGATCAGACAGGGTGGGTCATCTGAGGCCCACAAGACCATCAGCTCCGTTTGAATGAATGTTTAATGAAGTTAATGGTTATGGCCCTGAACATTACAATCGTAGTAAAGCATGACGTTATAAGGGCTCCCTGTAGCATTAAATCAAAGAGAATATCATATCTATGCAACGCTGACCTTCTAACACAAACATTTCTAACTGAATCACACCTAATCCAGGCCTTTCAAACACAAATCAATTTCAAAAACAGCATTCTCTTGCAAATCAGTGTACATTCAGATGATGTTCAATGTTTTCCGGCACTTTCTAACAGAACTTTAGCGCTTCCATTTCCAGAAACTAAAAGAGATATTTGTTTAAAGAGCATGTTCCTGTAACCCGAGGTGAGATGAAAGCACATGGCATTTAGAAACTGTACAGAGCGATAAAAACTCCAGGCTATGTCAGACATCTTGGGAAAGAGAAAGCACTTGAAGTGATTCAGTGTGTGTTTGTGCGCTCGTGTACCTTCAGAAGCAGTTTGCAGATCTCATATTTGCCCTTGGCGGCGGCTTCATGCAACGGGGTGAACTTCCACAGGTCGGCCACGTTGACCGAAGCGCCGTGTCTGACCAGCAGCTCCGCTACCTCGTAATGGCCGTACGAGCAGGCGTTATGCAGAGGCACCAAACCACTGACATGTGAGGAGAGAGAGAAACGGTGACAGGACGATTATAGCTGAATGTTAACGAGACACAATGGGAGACTGAGAATGCTTCGAGCTCACCCTTTGTCTTTGGCGTGGACGTCGGCGCCGTGATGGAGCAGATACTCGACCACAGCCACACGATTGTATCCGGCGGCGAAGTGGAGCGGCGTGGAGTGTCGACCCTCCAGATCTCGACAGTTCACATTCTGAGGGGAGCAGATTTGCTGTACAAGACAAAACTAAATCATAAGTGTGTGACGATGATGTAATGATGAAGTACTTCAATACACACACGAATACTAATTGCATTAATATTTGAAATTTGCATGTGTAGGTTACCAGACCAGAATTATAGCAAAGAACAGTAAAGATTGTGATTAATTGCCTGACAAAACTCTAATTGATGCTTTGATCTAATTAGTTTGTGCATAATGAGGATCTGATCGTCCCATCCAGATATATTTATAATCTCTTTTAAACTCTTTTCAGACCCACTCGACCAATCAAAAGTTTCAGATCTTTTGACTAAATTTATTTCTCTCATGATTTAAAAACTCCAAAAAAGGCCAAAGACAATAATGATAAATGTAACTATACAGTGTGAAATGTAAGAAAATAGTCGAGTCCACAACACAACTATAAAAATATCTGTCTGGATAATTTCAGCAAATCAAAATCCATTTGAAACATAATGCTGTATGAGAAAGAAAACACAATGATCCAGTTATCTTCATGAGAACAGGTCTTTATTCTTAAATTAATGTTAAATATATAATATATAAGCAAAGCTACAAATGTGAAAATGCTAAAACATTAGATATTAGATATATTTTATTGTTTTGACACGTTGTGTTTCTCTCTGAGCACACACACACACACACACACACGGGTCACGAGGACCAAACCAACACATTCAAGAGCCGCATCCTGAAAACTGCATCCTTGAAATGCTCTACTGGCTGGAATAAAGCAAAACAATCAAATAAAATTCAATATCCATAAGCGCAGATGGAGTTTAACCCCGAGGTGAACTGGAGCTGTTCTGTGGCCTCACCAGCATGAAAAAAACATTACCAGTCATTACAAAGTTTCAATATTACAGTGTATCTACCTTTTATTTTAATTAGGGATTTGCACAACTGCATATTTTCATATCTTTTGACAACTGCTCTCAAAAAGGCAGATTATACACATCACACGGTCTACCTGACAGATATTTAACAAATAAACAGAATAGGCAAATGTAAGTGTGGTACTCGTCAGAAATAAAGCCCAAGCGTAGCCATCTGTGACTTATGGAAAGTGGGGATGAGTTTAGAGATTCAACTGAGTTATCTTTATTCAGACACTAACAAATGTTTTTTAGGACTCAATGATGAAAAGCTCATTTCTCACCTTCACAGTGTCAGAGTCTCCAGCTTTTGCTGCTTCTAAGAGTCGATAATCCACATCAGAGTTTCTCACTGGAATGTTTTCTGAAAAAAATAAATAAATACAAAGAACAGAATTGGTCATTTAAAGCATCAAAGCCCACACGAGACAACCTGATATCATTCAGTCCATACCGTTTAGAATCTGCTGCACCGTAACTCAACAGCAGTCTGCATCGTCTTCCCATCTGCGTGCAAAGCCGTGTCCAAGCCCTGAAGAGAGACACAACGGCGGGTCATCTCCACACATCTCAACAACAGTCATCTGAACACATCGAACACATCTGCACATCTCCACACATCTCCACACATCTGAACACATCTCCACCATCTGCAAAGAACACATCTCCACCATCTCCACCCACACATCTGAACACATGACACATCTGAACACATCTGAACACATCTGAACACAGCACACATTAATCTCCCACACATCTCCACACATGAACAATCCACACATCTCCAAGAGAACACACAAGTGAGACAGCATCTCACAACACACATCTGAACACATCTCCACACATCTCCACACATCTGAACACATCTGAACACATCTCCACACATCTCCACACATCTCCACACATCTCCACACATCTCCACACATCTCCACACATCTCCACACATCTCCACACATCTCCACACATCTCCACACATCTCCACACATCTGAACACAGACACAACACATCTCCACACACACACAGCTCCACACAGGAAACATTGAACACATCTCCTGTTTGAACACACATCTGAACACAACACAACACATGAACACATCTCCACACATGACACATCTGAGACACAGCCTTTTGGGAACACATCTGAACACATCTGCACTTCTTGAACACATCAAGATCTCCACACATCAAAACTGCACAGCCACAGAACAATCTCCACACACACACAGATCACAGTGCAGAATTGTCCCACACAAACACATCTCCACACATTTCTGTCTGGTTGAACACATCTGAACACATCTCCACACATCTGGAAATGAACACATCTCCACAATATTTTATGATAAAAATGTTTTGAACACATCTGAAATCTTCTGAACACAGTAAAGTGAACAAATATAACAAAACTCAATTCAAATAGAAATAATTTCAATAACACAATATAATATGACAAATAATTCTATAAAGAATGAAATATAAATAAGTGCATTTTGGATTAGGTCTGTAAAAATCTCCACACATTTTGCACACCTGAACACAAACAATTCTCAGTCTTAGATTTTTGAACACATCTGCCATCTCCAAACTCCACACAAACCCTGAACACAAAACCAGATCTTCAGCTATAAGCATCCAACACCATGAGTTTACTTTCCATGACTCACTTATTAACACAATGCAACAGTACCATCTGTTTACCGGTACTCGCACGGCCTGTAAACACTCTCTCCAGATACAATAATGCCCTCTTGTATTTCAACCTCCAGTCTGACTAATTATCCAGTCCATTAAAGTCACTTATGTCTGACGACGAGCCGGCCGCTCGAGCCGGGTCACAACACCAGTTAACCATCTGCAACAGATGGACGCGGATGAGAGAATGATGGAATTCTGGTTACGTCGGATCACTTGCTGTTTATTTATCACGCAGAAGCTTCTGTAGATAACAGCATCAATGAAGAGGATTACACCTCTGGATAATACAAGCACCTTCAGAAACACTCTGGAACAAAAGCAGCAGACGGTGGATGAGATTATTTACAGGAGCGTCAATGAAGAGGCTCTGGATAATACAAGCTTCATGAAAGGCTGAAGAATAGCTGATGGTTCCTGATGTTCTCGGCTGAAGAATAGCTGATGGTTCCTGATGTTCTCGGCCGAGACGAGAGCCGAATGCCTGATCGGTTAGTCGATGCTTATCTGATTTGGCTCTCTGAAAGAGCTTCATTGATCTGGAAGTCTTTTAGATCTCTTTCCACTGTAAAGGTAATGACATGACTGATGGAGCTCGTAAATGGCCTCCAGTTTCTCTGACATAGCTCAGCTGTGCGGCCGTCTGTTTATCTATTCGCTTTCTCTGGAAAAAACACAGACACTGCCCTCTCGTGCGTGCATTGAAAACATATTATATAATAATCCAATGAAATAACAACTATTAGACTTGAACTTTGTGACAAATAACGGGAATGTGTTAATAAATATTTGGTTGTTAAAGCAATTCACAATATTTATTCTCATAATTTCCTCAACCTCATGCCTGATTCATGTCTTTAGCTGAAATGTAAACGAGCTGATCCAAGTGTTAAACTTAAATATGACGGCTGTCATATCCACAAGAACCAGTAAGATTTACAGTTATCAATGAAGCACCATATTTATAAAATATGAGTCATCTGAATTACTTTAATGATGAATGTTTGGCCTTCTTTGAGATTCAAAACCTGATGACATTTGAATAAGAAATGATCCACAATATCTACATAATTAGAAAGATATCAGGAAATAAGACTCCAATAAGCCATTTATAACTTAAAGCCAATTATCTGAAGCACTTCCCTGAAAAAACTAAAGTTAGCAGTATTCTTTCTTCATTTTTCTCTTTTACAGAAGCCGGATGACTCGATGGCATATGGCACGTTAAATGTGATGGAAACGCTGCTCTACTAAACGGAGGAAAAAAGGTGTGATTTATTAAAAGAGACATAGATTTATTGTGTTGACTGAGTTCAAGTCAAGGATTGTTGCTCAAAAACAGTCATGACAGCTTTGGAGAGCGAAGAAATACCACAGCTATACCTTTAATGCAGAATATACTTTGAGCTTTGATTGTGGTGTGTGTGAATGCAGTGATGCGTTACCTTCGCCCCGTGTTTCTGTAACACCTCCATGATGTCATTATGCGCTCGCTCTGCTGCCACGTGGAGAGGCGTCATGAAGCTGCTCAGAAACAACACAACAGAGATGAACAGAGATGAACAGAGATGAACAGAGATGAACATCGATCTCCACTGGATGAACATGAACAACTTCATTCACTCACTCTTTGTTCTTCTCATTCACACTGGCTCCTTTCCTCAGCAGCAGTTCAGTAACTTGTTTTCTTTTCGGGTGGGGTGAGGAGACGGTGCAGTGCTGAAACAAGACGCACACACACCACATACTTAAAAAACTAGAAAATCCAACAAGAGATTCTAGAGAAAGTAGGTCTTTAACACGATCACACAAGTAAACTTTATTTACTTTATTTATTGTATAAGACTATTTTTGCATCTTTCTGAAGCAGGACCAGTCTAGTCTGGAAAATGTCTCCTTAGATCTTCCATTGTCACAGCTTTTTTCAAATATGAGAGAATTGTCATTGTTGGGTGATCTGTTGCTTTAAAATCTGCTTTTTAACCATATGATGTTAAAGTTAATGGACAGGAGCTCACCAGTGGCGTCTCGTGCGTCTGCGGATGCTTAAAGTTAATGATCTCTATAGCGAGGGTCTTCTTCACCTTTGTCATGTCTGCCTCCCGCGCGGCCTGGAGCAGAGAGTGACCTTTAAACTCATCTGGAGGAGAGAATATGTACAGAAATCATGAGCTCCAGTGAAGCATCTGAAGCTTCTTACTGAGTGTTGATATTACAAATGAAAATGAATGCAAATGGGTTATTTTGTTATTCATTTTAACCCCAACAACCAGCTTATATTAAAAATAAAATACCACTAGACATCAAGATATTAAATATGTAAATCATATCAGTTATCATAATACGTTTATTATAGAAAACTAAATATGCTAAAAAACTAGATCAGCCCTAAAAGGAAAACCAACAAAAAACAAACTTTCATAACAAAACGTAAAAGAAAAGTTTAAAATGATAATGCCCCGACTACACCTTCAACAGGAAAGATAAAACAACAAAAGCAAGAAAGCATTTGTCTCAAACACAAATTCCACATAAAAGAAAACCCTTATAAAGCAGATGTTTCTGTGAGAAGACAGATGGAGAATTCACAGGCCACAAACAGGACAGATGAAGTTCAGCCTCTTCAGCATCTGAATAATGTTGAATGAGAATAGTCTCTGTGTCAGGACAGATCTGCTTCTGGATGTGTTTTATGGGCTAAGAAGTGTTAACAAATCCTGCTTTGCTGTACTTACATTATATTTCAACCCAAACTGAACGAAAACAGACTTATTTCCAAAACATTAACAACTCTCCATAACACTTTTTTATTATAGGTATGACAACATTTAAAGTCTAATTGAACCCTCTGCATGTCACAGTAAAACATATATATATTTAAGCAGCATCTAAATTGGCACTACATCATACCTTACAGAACAGTTACTACACACTACATGCATGGATCCATTTCTTTTATAATGTACATTATAGTGTCCTTAAACCCCCGGCTGAACATCCGCTATCCAGATCTTCATCATGCAAAACCAAACCATATCCAAGTTCATGTATGGCAATCTCAATTTCACTGTTTCAGATCACGAGGTTAATGAAAAATATACTTACATGTGAGTCTCTCTTTGAGTTCAGGGGTCGGGGCCATGTCCACGGCGCTCTTCCCGTGGCAGTTGACCAGCGTGGGGTCAGCTCCGTGACTCAGCAGCAGAGAACAAACCTCCACGCGATTCTTGGATGCAGCCTCGTGCAAAGGGGTGAACTGCCAGAGGTCCATCGCATTCACACACGCTCCATGCTGCCAAAAACAGCAAAGATGAGATGAGAAATCAAACGGCAAGGATGTAAACAACTGGGAGACGTGGAGAACATTGCGCGGTTCCACTTGAGCTGTTGCAGCACTTTTACAATCGATTATGAATTTCTATCTAGTAGGGAGTTAATAGCGCTGTGGGAAAACAACATGTAACACTTCTTTAGAAAATGGCAGATTTCCAGAAGCGAGACATTAACTTTCTTGAAGGCTAAATAAAAACTCTTAACGCAACAGCTGAAAATGAAACGTCGTTTTTTACTCTCTGTTGGTTTTGTTAGGGTTCTTATTTCCATACAAAGAATGTAAATTATTCTTTTATTTTTAAAAGTCGTCCACCGCTGGTACACATGAGCAGCATTGAGCATTCAGTTAAACTTTGAAAAGACACGTCAACATTTCTGCATAAAATCTCTCTTTAAAACCAGCTCTCGAGCAAGAGATTCTTCTAATAACCTAAAAGAGCCAAAAGATCCAATCAACAGCCGTGAGGAACCTCAAGATATCACAACAGAAACACATTGACTCTGATAAAAGGATTCTTAATTGTCTTTCTGATCATTGCACAGCTCATTTAATCTGATCTAATGATTCACAGAGCTTAAGGAGATGTGTGTGACTGTTCTGGAGACGGGTGGGCCGCTCGGCACGGCTCTGTTGACACACAGCGACTATAACATCCCCTGTTACAGTTTTAGAAATAAACGCAATCTGGGCCGGGTTTTGGCTCGGCTGTGAGATTTTCTTTGCATTGTCCAAACGTTCAAAGGTTGACATTCTACCCCAGATTGTGTTAAAACAGTGAATAAGTTTCATAGCCACTTAGATTTCTGTTCATACCTTCAGCAGCAGTTCTGTAACCTCATAATGTCCATATGAACATGCGTTGTGTAGAGGAACAAGACCACTAAAAACCAAAAGAACAGCAAAATCATCAATGTTATCATGTCATTTAGACACCGTATGCTCTTTAAAGTCATCTTTCTCTTGACCTTACAAACTGTTTGATCTTTAATGTTTGAAGAAAATGCCAAAAGAATGTTTTTGCTAATTCTAGGTGTGACTAGTTAAAGTTTTGATTTTTGAGTCACAACAAAATTCCCATAGTTAGTGTCGAGTTATGATATGATATAATATAGATGACCTACCCTTTATCTTTAGCGTGAACATCAGCACCATGTTGCAGCAGAAGCTGAACTATTCTGACCCGGTTATATCCAGCTGCCAGGTGCAGTGGGGTGGACTACAGGAAAGAGAAAAAGCAATTATAGAAAAACTCTAAAGAGATTATGCCAGACATCCCATAGTATCCCATAGAGCCTTTCTCTCTTAACAAGCATTCATGCAGCCCGTTTTATCGGTCTGAGGAGCAGTTTCTCCTCCAGGATGATCCGAGCTCAGGACTGAAATCACACAGTTCTTACAGATCCAACCTTGTGTTTCTGTCTCACTGTGAGACACAAGAACATCATCATACATCTGTTTACAGAAGCACACAGCAGCAGTTTTTCATTCACATGGTACTGTGCTTTATTTATTATGAAGCTAATTAAAGACGATGACTATAAAATAAAACGACAGCCTGATGGCACATAGCAACGGTAAACATTTGCTCAAATGTCAAATGAACGTGATCAGATGCTTAACTTTCAGATGTCAAACTTTCATGCATTCAAGAGCAAAACACAAATCATGTGAAATGAGGATCAACAAACAAATCAAATCCCAATAAAGGTCTCTCAGATGAAACGCCACAAGGCACACGAGAGCGAACCACGTGAGCGATGTATTGATGCGTCTTCAGCGGTAGCACGGATCAATCGGCATACGACTGAAGATGCACAAAACAATTTCAAATCAATCAAGAAGAAACTGGAAAACTTTAAACGGCACCCTTCTGTGGCAAAATAATGATAACTCTCTGCAGCGAGGAGCTTTTGTGAGCATGCACACCACCAGAAGGTCATAAAAGATGAGAAATAAACCATGTGAAAGTGTGAGCGGTTTATTAGCCCTTTTCTTTCTGAGATGAGAGTGATCACAGCAGGGTTTAGCCTTCCACACCATCACCCGGGTCAATGACGTCACTGCTGTCAGTGATTGAAGAATGACACCCATGATGTGAAATGATTCAGAACAATCGATGGATTTAATGTCAAATAAAGAGAAAACCAAACAAACAAAAGAGAATGAGTGCCATCAAGCCCAGAACTTATACTGAAAAAAAACAACTTACCAGCATTTTTTGAGATGTCGACTGATAAGACAATGTCGCCAGAATGACAAATGAAAACAAAACAGAGACAAAAACAAACAAAAAAACAAATAATGACATAATGAAAGCATTATTTGTTCTTCTCTAATGATTTATTTTCTACTGTCTCTTTCTGTACGACATATTTCTGTTCGTCAGTAAACTGGATGTGTCTGCAGGATGACAGTAACTGGCTAGAAATGTGAAATGAAAGTGAGGTTTGGACCGTCTTGATAAAAGAGATTTAATGGAACTCAAGCAAACCTCATTTTAGCCGGCTGTGACGGAGATACCGCACATTTCTATCATTGGTTAAAAAGGCAAGAATAGCAGAAGAAATAAACAATGACACTAACGGCTCATTTCATCAAAACAATAAACACTGTAGTATTTGCCACATGCCTTAAAGGAATAGTTCACTTAAGAAATGTAATTCTGTCCTCATTTATTCACCCTTATGTCATTTAACACCTGTATATGACTCGTTTTGATGTGAAACACAATTTGAGAAATGTTTTCTGCCCATATAATAGAAGTCAGTGGGGGTTAATGTTCAAAATATCTTTTTTTGTGTGTTCTGCAGAAGAAAGAAAGGTTTCATCAGAAAGGTCATACAGGTTTGACATGACATGAGGATGAATAAATAATTAAAAAAGATGAAATTTGTTTGTGTGTGAACTATAAAAACTATAAAAGTAAGTTTGATCTCTTCAAATAATGACATATTGCTCTTGTACAGGTCAGAATGCTGTTAAAATGTCTTTAGACTTTAAGTCTGTTTACAGGATTTAAAGTTAAAATTCAGTTCATACAAAGATTACATTCTAAATCTTATTAGGCATCAAATCATGAAAGCGGTCAATCATTAAATACTTTAAATAATCATTTTCTTACTTCTTCCCATAAAGCATTCATTCCACGGCAGACTGTACTAAACTAACATTTACTCATGAAATAAACCTTGCTGCTTTAGGAAGCAGTCTGAATCAAGAGGCTGGATCACCATGGCGACACAGTCATACAGTAACCATGACTACACTCAATCATCCTGCCAATCTGTCCTCGCTCCAGAAATCAGACAGGGAAAGAGTCCTCCAGAAGACATACACAGCCTTGCAAAATGAAAAGTAAAACAGAGAAATGTCACAGCATCTCAAATCTCACGCAGACTCGCCATCAATTGTTTAAAGAGCGCGACACACCACGGCAGAATCGCCGTCTCCCTCCAGAGCTCGTCCTATTGGATCACATAAGATGAATGTTTTGCCTAAAGATGTACGGCTGGAAATATTAACCCCTACATCTCCACACGGCATAATGCTAAAATCAACTACGTTTCTGGTTTGAACAGATTGAGTAAGTCACGTGTTACATGTGATAAAGGCAGCAGTTGTATGCTAATCACTGTCTATATGCCTATACAGGCATATTCTCTGGTTCCCACAGTAAGACTGTTCAGATAAACTGGATCCACTATGAAGACTTCTTACAGGAAGTGGCAGTGACGGGGTGGCCCTTTGGCCTGAAGCGTGAGTATGAGACGAGCAGTGTTTGGGTAACTGCCCAGTCAAACACAAACAACCAGTAAGACCAGTAATCATCAGAGTTACCGCACGACCTCCATTCCAAAACCTTCTATAGTCACCTCAATGAATCCTTATAAGCCAGTGATTTGGGAAATTCAACAAAGGCTTGTGTGAGGAACAACACATTACTACTAAATATGTATATTAAAATATGTATGCCCTTAGAATATTAACCATGGTTTTAATCTAGTAAAAGTACAGTAACCGTGTTTTGGTGGCGGATTGAATATCATTTGTATTTCCATAATTTTACCACAAATATCATGTTTAAATGTTCAGCATATCAAGTAATAAAACATTAAACAAACAGAATTTTGGTGAACTGAAAAATCTATTTCAATCATTTAAGAAATTAAATTTTTAACACAAAACTAAAAATGGAATAAGAAAAGCTAGAACTTATATATAATAAAAAATAAAATCATACACCTCAAACCTAAAGTCTTTTCATTGTTAAAGGTTTTAAATGGCTAACAATGATGAACAGAATAACTGCATGTTAAAAATAGAAAACTAATAAAGGACAAAAACATCCTCTGTGTGTTTCTATCAGTGCAGAAATATCCCTTTGTCCGTGGTTTTTCTTGCCATGAATGAATTGTGACCTGTAACCATGCCAACGGTGAGGCATCTCCACGCTTGTTGCCATGACTGCGGTACGTGCTATAACTAGCGTGAAATCGGTACGGATGAAGCTTTTGAAAGCTAAGTAACCTTTTGGTGCACCCAGATTTCCTCATGATGGCTGGACTGCATGTCCCACACCATGTTAAAGCAAACATACAGAATCACACCAGCTGAGGAAAGAGATCACGGAGAAAAATATACATCAACATCATAGTGGGTCTGACTCCTCTGTGCTAATCCCAATATTATAATCCCCATCCTGTTTCTGAAGGTGGTCATGAGGGAACAGCAAAGGTGTTAACAACCAGGGATGCTATTTTAAAGGTTTCCCAAGAGTCCATTGCTGGAAGGCAGAGACAAATAGGTGCCTGATAATTAGGCACATTAAAGTCTGTGCATGTGAGAATCAGAGAACAACACAACAAACGCTTCACATTCACCAAAGCCGCGTTCCTTCCCTCCACCTACGTTTCTACGGGGGCTCGACTCGAACAGACGCTCAAACAGACACCAAATATTCCTTAATCTCTAGAAATATGAGAATGAAAAGAAAAAGTTGTGATTGAATGAACACATTGTCAACAGCATATTGACTGTGCAGATTGTGTGGCATTGAATTCTGTGGAAAACTCTGTAGATATTTTACACAATTCTTCTGCCACTCACAAATTCACTGATTCTTATTCACTGTGTGTGATTTTTAACTCATGCCTGATAGCTTTGGGGTTATTTATATGCTAGATACACATCTGTAAATAAATGTGTATGATACATAAAAATTGTCATTGAAATGAAAATGTGCAGTTGTCCTCCACTGGGAAAATACCAGCAATATTGAATTTCTTAAAAAACTCTTTCTAGACTTCACATCTAATAATGTCCATCCGTCTTACATCACCTGTAATAAATAACATTATGCAAATCATGCTTCATGACTATGATGAAACGAAAACCTACAGTCTTAAACAGGTCTGATTCACACTTCCTGTCACAATATGTCAATACAGAAAAATACTTTCCAGTTAAGCATTTGTATGGGGTATTTAAATATTTACTTCTGCTAAAATTTTATACATTTTATAATAATAAACATATTTAAAGAGATGAAAAATGTATAACAAATATCTAAAATCTAAAATGTAAACAGTTGTTGTTTGGTTAGTGCATTTCATCATGTGTGTGCAGTTACAGTTATCAACCTGTAATTTACATGAAATAATAACATTTCCTTCAAAGGGAAGGGAGAGAACACAGATAAGATAAGACTATAAAATGACGTCTGCATCTAAAGCTTCCATGTGCTGTGAATATCCTCATCTATATGATCTCACACAGTCTTAAACACAAAGCAAATCTCCATCTGAGACCTGTGCCCATGCACATCATTCTCCTCCAGCTAAAGCCTGAAATATGTTAAAGCAAATGTTATCAGACTATATAAACAGATCGGTTTCACAATCCCATTCAATGGATCAATGACCTTCAGTGTGCTGACGCGCTGTTCCAAAACCCATCAGTGCATTACAGTACAGAACATGTGTAGTTCAAAAGAATTATTTCACCCAATATATGAGCTTGCTCTGTATTTTTATAATACTGCTGTTAGTTCAGTAACATTCAAACAGCAAACAATCATGAAAGATTATTATGAGGTGACAAAACAGGTGTCATACATTTGGTTATGAAATATACTGTAATATACTGTAAACAGATTAGAAACTATATCCATGTAAAACTGTTGTGTTAAAGGTTCAGACAGGTTAAGAGCAAGAGTACGTCACCTCAGAAATGAATTAAGACTAAAGAAAATGAAAAAGTCAATTGTTCACCCATGACTGATGGGATATGCGGTAGACAGACGGTAAGTGATTGTAGAAGAGATCTTAATAATGTGCTTTAGTGTGCGGTGTTAATAACGTCCTGCACTTCAGAGATCACGGCAAATCATGCGGTTTCCTACTGACACACACGCATGACATTCAATCCGTGTTCTGAGACATCTTTAAAGCCAGCAGGTCATTTACACATTTACAATCTATTCTATAAACACAAAAGTTCTGTGATGAACTCATCTACAGTTAAACAATGCAAAACTATTCAGACCATATGATTCATCATGTAATTAAGTTAAAGAAGATCTTTATCTCAATCTTGAGTTCAAGGGAAAAACAGACCATGAAAAAGATGAACTCTTGTTTTTAGAAAATCTACTGCATGTGTTAAAAGATACTGAATGTAAATGTATTTGACTTTAAAGAACATGAATTCTGCATTTCTTCACATGGGCAATTAAACCACTGAATACTGACATCTGAACTATCCAAACATTTGGTATAAACTGGCCATTTAACCATTTGATTTTGTTGTGGAGATGTTCACATGGGCAATTAAACCACTGAAATGATTCTTAAAAACATCATCTATCTTAAAATGGCCATGTAAAATTTGATTACAAAGAGGCAGACTGCTGCTGTGGTACTGTATGTGCGCTACATAGCAAAATATTTTGTAGGTCTACAGTTTTTAGCTTTAATAAATCTGAGCAAAAAACCACTTGAAAACATGTCCCAGGGTCAAGCTTTTCTATTATATTTAGTGTGTGTTGTGTATGTGTAAAGCTTTTCTTTTTAGTGTGTCCTAAAAGTCATGATGATGAGCCGTGTCTGCGTTTCACACATGCTTTCTTATCCAGACAGGAGACTAATGATTCTGTTTCTTTCATCCCTAAGACAGTTAAAACTATAGCGAAGCTCTCACTCCATCTCTTTAAGTGACTCAAGTCTAGTAAATGAACCCTTTAAAAGAGACACCAGCCGTCTCTGTGCCCTCCGTCACCCGGCCGGTCCATAACATGAGGTGATGATGAGGAGACCCGCCACCGGGGAAAACCTTCACAACATCTCTGTTCAGTTCAGTCTGCGCTTGGTGTGATATCTGATGGACGCAAATGACACCTTTAGATGTTCTCACCTGTGGTCTTGGGTTGATCTCAATGGGGTTCAGTTCTGGGCAGTGACATGAGAGAGATGCTTCAGGGCTAATGAGGAGTCTAAGAATATAATGAACACAACAGCAGGACTCTGTGTCACCCGGCTGAAAAAGGCCAGTGTCTAATCGCACATCTCATTACCCATCAGCCACTGCTGACACAACCCTACAGCATTTTAAAATCAGTTTGTTAGCAGATTATATATTAAGTTACACATAAATATTATATATGCAGTCATGACGGGCCAATCAGAATCAAGTATTTTACAGCACCGATACAGCACAACTGGATGAAGCAAAACTCTAATGGCACACTAAAAAACTGAAATTGACTTAATAAAACAATGTAGTTTTAATCTTAAGAACTGAATTTTGTGCATGCAATAATGTGTAGTGGTCAGTTGAGTTGAGGGGAATTTAAAATCAAAAGCAGCCTAGATTTAATATGATAAAGACGCTGCATATTTAACATATATAGTGTAGATTGAGACTTTAATAATACTGCCGTTAATGTTTTTCCTTCAGATCGGCTCTGTGGGGCACTGGATCTTCACAGGCTGTGCTAAAATGCAATATAAGCGCATCAACCACGTGCCGGTTTCTCACACGCAGACAGAGAGAGACGGGAAGAGGGCCAACCTGAATACAAAGCAGATCAGGAGGATAGATTTAACACGCTAACGCTCCAGTGAACCAGATCTACTCCCGGGTCACAGCTGACACCAAACATCTGAGACAACACAGTGATCCAGAAAACACCGTTTACATTTCTGATGAAGAAAACTACTCTTACAATCTATATGTATATAGTATAGTGTATGAATGTAGATCTATAA
This sequence comes from Beaufortia kweichowensis, assembly GCA_019155185.1. Classification (NCBI taxonomy): domain Eukaryota; kingdom Metazoa; phylum Chordata; class Actinopteri; order Cypriniformes; family Gastromyzontidae; genus Beaufortia; species Beaufortia kweichowensis. Next base: position 14,710,903 of record CM032812.1, on the reverse strand, counting down.
GACCAAACACCAGCACATTAGAGATACTTGAGAATGAACTGCAGTGGTAAATCTACAGACACATTTAATCTGAAGAATAGAACCGTCAAGACCTTTGCCTCCTACGCTACACGGAAAACTGAAAATAGAAAAATAACACATAGTAAACACTGCAGGAAAATAAGACGACTTATTCTTAAAGTGCACTTCTCAAAATATTCTCATTTGGTTTGTATCGCATTCAATGAACCAACAAAAGAACCGCAGCTATACGTTTCTAAATAAACACACCGTGTCATTAAACTTATATCTTTACTAACAAGATGACTATGAACATGACAAAATCAATGATTTTAAAGGCTTCCTGATGAACAGCATTGCTTGGGTGTATATATATATATATATATATATATTAAATATTAGAAGTATATTTACCAGTGCAAAACAAATCACAGCTCATGATGAGACTGTCCTTTTAAAAACAAGCAGAAGCATTTTCATATATTTGTGTTGTTCCATGTGTAAAGCACATGAAAACTCAGTCAGTATAGAGGATGATAATGGAAAAGATGAGATGTTTACCAGCTTCATGCTCTCTCATCGTCACCTCTCATTAGGAAAGATGCTGAAGCCTGTAGGGTCACGCTGTTACGCTAAATGAATAACCCAACAGAGCTCGTTCTCATTTATTTTGAGACTTGCCCATTAAAAAGCCATTGGGGCTCACTAACTATTCTATAAAATGCAAGATTCATGCGCTTGATTTCTGCTGGGAAACATGGGAAGGAAATCAATATTATGATGTGAAGTGTGTGAAAAACAGCAAGCAATAAATCATCATTCAGGGTTCAGACGTGATGGCCAGAGAGACAAACATATAATTACCAAATGAAAAGCACAACAGAGATCCGTACTAACTGTGTTATTAGCAGGAATGAGAAGATTCAAATAAATAAATAAATGTTTCACAGACATGTGGAGACAGAAGATCAAGTGGTGCTTCTCTGTCAGAACACACAATTTGGTGATGGACCAGCTCAAATCTGCTGGATTGTTAAAGGATGGAGGTATTTGTGAAGAAAAGGTTGCCGGCGGACGCTGTAAGTCAAATCAGGTGATGAAATGAAAGGGACCGAGCTTTAAATAATACACCTCTTTTACATCACAACAATCTTTCAAGGTCTTCACATCAGCATCTATCTGCAGTTACGGGACATTTGACTAAATTACACAAACAGCCACATGTAAGAAACCCGTCTTCACTGTTCTTTTATATAAAAGCCACTGATATATAAGATCCAGTAGTCACAAACTGTCCAAACTATATCACAATAATATCCTTTTGATGATCAAGAAGTGAAAATCTAATATTGTGACATGAATAAAAGGAACTGGTGATTTCAGTCAGATCTGAGAGAATACTAAACAACAAAATCATCTTTACATGAAGCAATCCTCTAATTATCATCAATCAGAAAGTTTCTCTATGTTGAATGTTTAAAGTGCTGTAGCGAGTGTTTCTCTCATGACCATGATTCTGTTATTGACATTAGTTTAGACCGTGATCTCAACACATCCATAAAGCTGCCTGAGAGAACAAAACCAGCCAAATAAAGCAGTTGGAGATGAAGATTACTCTAGACACAATGCACACAACAGCTCTGAATAATCATCATCTCCATCATTCCTCAACCACAATGTATTAAAACAAACAATGGCAATCTTTGCTCTCTGTTAAATCCATGAAGAGGGATTTATAATTATTTGACCAATGACATCATGTCAAGATGAAAGAAGCACTTTCTCTGCTGTTATTAGGATGAAGAGCATTAGATCAAACACACATCCTCACTGAGCCCAAACTCCTCTCATCTGTTTCAAACTGAATGAAGACCTTGTTAGACACTTTAAAGGATGGATTTACTTCACTTAGACCAGCGTTTGCTGACATGAGAGATATTTATGCAGAATCAACAGCAGCGAGCAGCTCTGGGTCGTGTGTATTTCAGTGCATTAGCCATGCTATAGACGTTTTACCACTTCAGTACATTTAAATAAAATCACTTGAATAATATTAAATTAGTCTGTTTAATATTTGATTCTGTGGTAGAAATTGTAAACAAACTTTAAGTTGGCATTCATGTCATTTCATTTATTTTTTATTACAAGCAGCGCTGTTACCAGCTGAATCTGTGAAAATATTTACACTATGTGCCATTATACCAGATGTGTAAACGTATTAAGAACATACACAAACTCATAACTATGACTAATAACTAGTAACTCATCATCACGACAGATATACAACACACTATAATCAAAGTGATTTCATCATAGAAAGTGTTTCAAAGTAATTCAAACAGTTCATCTATAAAGCACTATTACACATGTCTGTAACTGTGACACAAACAAATGTGCTACACAGACTCTTACATGTTTCATTTTTAGAGAAAAAGCCAAATTCTCTTATAGACCATTTTGCAGGAAGTAAACAACACTTGTCCAGAAGCACTTCCTGTTTCTTAATTACATGTGTGAAATAAAATAATGAAACAGGAAGTGGACCAGTGTTGTTTACATCTTGATGAAATGATCTATAGGCCACATTCAAATACTAGTAAATATCTGTATACATTTATAATAGTAAAAAGCATGATCTGTACAATAAACAAACAAATATCTTGGCCTAATCACAAACAACTGTGATGGGTCAATCCTGCTCAGCGCTGAGAAAAGTAACAGCTAAAACATTTCTGTAACTGATAAAGCATTACATAGATAAAAGTAAATGCAAATGTAAAACGGTCTCCATATGCTGCTTTAGTAGCGATCTGTATGAGAATTATCATCTAAATAATGATTTTCAGATTTTATTCGGAGAGAATTTAACATTATGAAGGTCTGCAGCCAAACACGTCTCAAAATGTTTGCAAAAGCAGAAAATCAGTCAATACTCAATAAATATGCATGAGAGTAATTCCTCTAAATCAAGCCCTTGATCTCACAAAGACACTTCTGCTCTCTTATCCTGTGACATAAACATTCATGAAAACACTGTTCTTTCAAAAATCATTCAGCAAATACATAAAACCACAACATACTAATTCCATTTAACAGTGTTATTGTCCATTTAAAACTGTTAAGTCTAGATCAGTTCACCTGCAGCACGTGAAAACCTGAGGGTTTGCTTTCATCTTCAAACCAATGCAGACAATATCTGTATCTGTACAACATGGATTTCTATATAAAATATAAAATATATGAGTCCTGTATTTACCACACAAGAGCAACGGCACAAACTACCTCAATGAAATAACTTATTAAAGTGACGTACTTTATTCAAACAGAGGACCAATTTAATCCACATTTACTTTTACTCACATTATTCATCTCTACAAACTGTATTTTTCTAAACATCTCATCTTCTGTTTAATCAAGTTTAATCTGGCACAGCAAAAACAAACCTGTATAGAATAGTACAGCCTACTAAACCAACAGCATCTGTAAATGTCCACGGCAGAGATTTCATGTAAAGAAGAGTTTTAGTGTTCCACAGAGAACAGAGCAGCGGTGGTGTGTGTGGTTTTACCTTACGGCCGTCGCTGGCGTGGCAGTTGACGTTCAGCGGCGTGAGCAGAGCCATCAGCTTCTCTTCATTTCCACTCCTGAAACAAAGCAGCAGTATTTTAAAGAACACGAGGAAAAGTCAAAAGAAACAGCCAACACAGTGAATTTCACAGTGGGGTGAAGAAGAAAAGGATAAAGGGTGAGATGGGGGGAATAAAAGAGGCCAACAATGTACCTTCGAAATAATTGATACTTCCTATAAAAGATCCTGTTGATGATTTTAGCAACTGGAATGAGTCGTCTTCTCAGGAGATGATGCGAGTGACAGTACAGAGGTTTGATTCATCAACACCTGTCAACTCTTTCTTTACGCATCACCGGCAGGCCGAGCGTGAGCGGGTATGACAGCGCCAAAAACCTTCAGCCATCTGGGCCGTGAGATGGGCCTGATGCCACTCAAAGATGACCAACAATATGGCCACGCTGAAACATACTGATGGTTTTCACTCAAACTGCCCAAATTATTGTGCAATAGTTTTGGATGTACAACACGGCCCGATGCAGAGGAGCTCCTGTCTTTCACCTAACCTTGCCAAAAGCCAGAAAACCAGTCGGGTTTATTCCACCCCTGCGGCCCTGGTTTCCCCTGCCAGTAACTACAGATAACTGACTTCAGTAAAAATACAAGATCTTTCATTGAGATGCGAAAGGAGGAGCGGCTGAGGAACAGTCATCAATCTTCTTGATGTGTTTGCAGATGAATCGTGTGGTCTTCAGGAGATTACCACTAAGAAGAGCACAGGGCAAACTTGTCTTTTTCAAGAGGCGTTTGTCTGTCGTCTATAGTTTATGTTTTTAATTCACATGGTTATTTATCAGGGTGGGTGGATTGAGATCAACATCATTTCAAAACAATGAAGCCCCCTGTGATTGTATTTCTTCCTAATGATGGTGCTGAGGAGAATTCTAATGCCTTTGTAGTTTATTCTTCTCTTGATCATTAAATAAGAAGAATCAGGCTGCAGATTGTGCCTAAGGGCTCTGAAACGTCTTTCTCGACGCGACACGCTGCAGTGACTGCTGGGATTGCCTGTGTGTCACGTGTTTCCAGGCCTGTTTCTCCATGGCTACGTTTTCCCTAACACCCATTACCATTACAACACATACGCTTGAGTTTCTCTAAATGCATAAAAACAACAGGTAAAGCAAAGCAAGAGAAGTTCTTGTTATCCTCCTGCAGAATTCACAACAGTGTAGAAGACAGAAACCCACGGGGATGTCCACCGTGCTAGAGAAGGTGAGCTTCTCTGTGACATCACACGTATATGATTCAGAACATCTCCAGCCCTGACGGCAGATCCATGTGTACAGACAAAAGAATAACAGTGAAAGACACCAGAGATGGAAAACATGCATATAAAAAAGCATGTACTCACCTCGCAGCTTCCAGGAGTTCGTCCTTCTTGTATTCGCCTAAGTGATTACAAAAAATCATGGTGTCAGAAACAGGCAGAATGAAGGACGTACAGCAGCAGCAAGAAGCCAGAGTCACTACGGTACAGCGGACCGCCGACAGCCCCGCACGCTCAAACGGGCATCAGTGCACCAACACCGCTTTCCTCCTCTGTGTTTCTCTGCCTCTCTCGCCCTTTCTCTCTCTCTCTTTTCTGGTGGTGGTGGCGTAGCCAAACGCACACCCCTCCCGTCTGATGAAACCGTGACGTTGGGCAGGTTGTGGACGCGGCATCGGCGGTGTCTTGGATACGGCAGGAGAACTGACGCATATCCTCGTTCTCTCCACAAATTAAATGTCTCTCTGTCTCAGGCAGACAGCACACACACACACACACACACAAACGCACACCCCTCCCCTTGTATACAGTGAGCCCAACCTCCTTTCTTCCTCTCTGGCTAGTTTTCTGATTTGTATAGACGAGCTGCTGCTGTGATAACATCACACAAGAGAAAGGAGGAGTGATATGTAATAAACAAATTAAGCCCGCCCCCTACCCACAATACCCGGCATTTTAGCCAATCAGAGGGACACGACTAATTCAGCTGTGATTCTCCCCACCCCCACATGTGCTCTCTCTCTGTCTCTCTGTCTCTCTGTCTCTCTGTCTCTCTCTCTCTCTCTCTCTCTGTCTCTCTGTCTCTCTGTCTCTCTCTCTCTCTCTCTCTCTCTGTCTCTGTCTCTCTCTCTCTCTCTCTCTCTCTCTCTCTCTCTCTCTCTCTGTCTCTGTCTCTCTCTCTCTCTCTCTCTCTCTCTCTCTCTCTCTCTCTCTCTCTCTCTCTCTCTCTCTCTCTCTCTCTCTCTCTCTCTCTCTCTCTCTCTCTCTCTGTCTCTCTCTGTCTCTCTCTCTCTGTCTCTGTCTCTCTGTCTCTCTCTCTCTCTCTCTCTCTCTCTCTCTCTCTCTCTCTGTCTCTCTCTCTCTCTCTCTCTCTCTCTCTCTCTCTCTCTCTCTCTCTCTCTCTCTGTCTCTCTGTCTCTCTGTCTCTCTCTGTCTCTCTCTCTCTCTCTCTCTCTCTCTCTCTCTCTCTCTCTCTCTCTCTCTCTCTCTCTGTGTTGGAGACAACAGAAGCGAGAACCAAGCAGGGGGAGGATAAAAGAGGAAGGGAATGAAAAAAGCAGGAGGAAATGCTGTAAAGAGGTGGACGGCATGACATATGGACTGTGGGGGGAGGAGCAACATGGCAAAAAACAAACGTCGCAAATACTGAGCTGGGATTGCTGTTTTCTGGCACTCACAAACAAAAGGTTGTAAAGAAAAAACAGCATGTCTGTAAGATTCATTATATTCCTGTGTGTTAGTCAGAGCAAATCTCAGACACCCACACCAAAATCCTAATGGAGTACAACACACACACACACACACACGCACACGCGCACACGTATGACAGAGATGAGGGTCATGTGATGTTTCCACAGCCTTTGGAAGATATTCTCAAAAATACCAGTAATAAATAATATACCTAAATGTTTAAACATAAGCAAAATCTCAATCTAAGTGATGACATAAATAAATCATTAAAAGACTTTTTACAGCAAGAACAATAACTGCTCGTATAAAGATTAAACTTTAAAACTATAACAATGATAATAAAGAGGGAATCAATTTAAACATGATTTTTTCCAGCTAATAAACACTATGTAATAAACACAAAATTAGAATAAATATAGCCCAATCATTTACTGATGTAGACAGTAATATAGTTGTGTTAAAACATCTGTCCAAACCAGAAAAACCTTTCTAATATAGAATCCAGGAGCTTGTTGAACAAACACTATATAAATAACATGAAAAAAACCCTTTTCTAATGTGTTCCTCTTATACAGTATGTGATGTAAAACACAAAGATCATAAAATCAGTCGGGTTTTCCCAGACACTTGACTGGAAAATAAAAAGGATGGTAATGTTTAATATAATACAGACAGAACTCTAGTATAAATATTGAATAAGTCCACCAGCCGTAGTGAAAGATGTTTCTGACTTCAGATCAATCACAGTTTCAACAGATTTGACCATCTAACAATCTAAAGCTTTCAATGTGGAAGAAATACAAATGACAACATTTAATGACAACATGAAAGTAAAATCCTGTCACGTCTCGGCATTTTAAAGAGAACTTTCCTCATTTACTCGGTATTAAACTGCTGCATGTCTTGAAGACAGATCGCTTCTAAAACACTAAGTGACATTATTGACAGAAAAGAGCTTAAAAACAGACAGAAACACACCACAGATGGTGAGCGAGAACATACGGCGACTTCAGAGACTATTAACAAGCTGCCTGCCAACTAAGTTTAGCAATCTTCTCAAACCGCCATCAGAGAGATTATTAGTCTGATAGATTAAGACTAAAACAATGCAATCAATCACTTAAGAGAAAAGAAAAAGTGCAGTATAATAACATTTTATCTTTTCATTTTAATTTCCAAAGAAAAAGTTTGCATTTCCTTGGGGAAAAAATTGAAAAACAATTCTTACAGAATGTATTTATTACAAACATATTCAACAATCTGTTTCTATTTGACTTAAGCCCTATTGATGGAGTTCAGACATCACACGTTTTTCACACGTGAATTAAGATCAGCAAATGAAGAAGAGATGCCTCTACAAAGAACATCAAATAGATATTTATATTATTTATTTTTATAGTTTATTTATGAGGAATATGAACTGATATGAATGTGACAAATGTGAAAGCAGCTCTTTATCTGACTATGAAAAATCATATGAGAGACTCACATGAGGATTTAAACCATCTGAACTATCAGTATGATAAAAACAAAATCATTTATGTATTTCCTGCAGTTTCTCTCTTGCGGATCAGAACATTTTCTCTCTCTGTAAACACTAAAGTAAAGCCTAATCTCTTCTGGTCACTTGAAGTAAACATTCACAGCCCGTCTTTGATGCTGTGTGTGCGGTACGGTTAGAGGACCAATGCAAAAGAAAGATTTAACAGGAAAGGAAGGTGGTGTTGCGTAATGAAGGTGTTTTTCACGTACGCCCGGGGCCGCTCGACCGACGCGTGTTCCTGTGATATGATGGGAAATGGGAGACAAATCCTGTTTTTTTAATCTGGAGCAGAAAGAAACATTCAGAAGATTTCCTCTTCCTACACGGTGTTCATCAGCAGCCGCTGGGAAATCTTAAAACATCATTATTCATTCTTTTTCCCTGTTTTTCTTTGCGCATTAACGGTTAAATGTTTCATGATCTATATGTTGTTTTGTGCTTTGCTTTGATGATTTTATAGTCATTTATAATACCAAACAGTTACTTTATATTTATCAATATGATAATCCACCATCAAAACTTTTACCAGAAAAACACAATAAATATTAACCACATTAAAATTACATAAACATGTTGACACACATTAAAACTTCAAATGCAACTCTAAAACTGTTTTACTCCTAATCTATTAAACAGTGAAAATAATTATTAAAAGATGAGAAAATAACAGATAAACAGGACAAATTCATTAAAGGTTTTATTAAAAATGTGGCCATTTGGGATCCCTAAATCCCATTACAAGTCGTACTGCTTTGAACTGAATAAGAACACCTCAAGCTGCACAATTACACAATTATTCATTATTGGACTCAATGAGTATCTACAGTCCACGCTGTAATAAATGCATTCATTCTTTGAAGTCTCTCGCACTTCTTAACAGGCAAATGTTCAGCCGGAGACGTTGATTGAGGAAATAAACTACATTGAGAGGAGCTGTAATGTTAATATAACTCATCATGAGTCACAACTCCAGGCTTGAGCTCACTGCACACAGCCAACAGCGAATGACTGATGACGGCCCTGACAAAACCTGAAACTCAAATGATTGCTTTGCGGACTGCAATTTATACAAACACGCCGCAAAAACCCCTGCGGTTTTGGATCGGTGAGTCCAAATGGAAAGTGCTTGGGAGTTGGCATTAAAAGATCAGAGCCGCGAGACACGGTCACAGTTTACTGACGGCAAAGTGGATCCCTTCTGCCAAACGGACACCTGGGAATTGGAACCTAAGCCACGGAAAACAATCCAGCTGAGCCCTTCTCTCTCCTCTGGCTATGAGGGAGAATTCAGCTGTCAATCAAAACTCTGGCATACCCTGAATGGGTCATTACAGAGAAAAATGATATAGAGTTTTAGCCTCAAGGTATCGCCTTCATTTACTCAAGACGTCAATACACCAGGCGTGTAAACATAATTAAAAATCATTGGAAATGCTGCTTTTTTTCCAGCCTATGGCATTAAAAGTACACATGAAGCATACGAGATGACAGGATGCACAGCGACCGTACGGCGCTTTTAAAGCACAGCTGTGACGTTTGGTTTGCTGGAAATCCACAGGTGGGAAAATCGAGCATTTCTTTGCTTGGTTGTATACACATCTACAACTACTTTCACAAGCGGTCTAATTCTATGACCACACTATTGCATCACTATTGAGACCAATCACAAGATCTAAATATGTCACGAGTGCAAATCAGACCCCTGACATACTGAGATACATCATTGTATTTGTTTCTCTTCTGTATTTCTGTCTACAGTCCTATTACAGCGCTGTGATAATAGTGACCAAGGGCAACAGAAGATGAATTACTCTCTTCTCTATCATGGAACAGGAAAACATCCGTCTGATCTGATTTTTTCTTCTCACTTTCCATTGTCAAGCATTGTGTGCCATTATCAGTGTGTAGTAAAACACACAATCGCCTTAGTGTTTATGCTGTATATAGTGGAAGACCAAAGGGAAGGCTGTGACAGCCAATGGCGTGTGGTGGAATATGTATGTTCTCATGGAAACCCTTTTGAGTTATCATGAAACTGAGCACTTAAAGCTGTGAGAATTCATCTGTCAGGGATGGAGAACAGGTTATACTGTAAATGAGTGGCCTTTTACTATACAAACAGATAAAACAATACATGCAACAAACAAGCTATTTTAAAGAAAAGGAATAAACTATACAGTATTATAGACAAAATATTACATCTATTAGAAGTCATGATGCATACTGATACCTGTTAACTGTCACCGTTCCACAGGAGGAACACGTAACTTATTTCACTATTCACTTTAATATTAAATATATGTGCAGTGACAGTTATCAGATTTCTTAAAAAACACTTCAATCTCTAACAAACAATCAGTTCAGAAATATCTATTCAGACTCGCACACTTCAGATTTCAGTATTTAGATCATTCTGCTTCTCATTTAATCACGTGATACTAGTGTCACATTCACAGATGCATCACTTCTGCTGTGTAATATATTTGGGCTGTGGGGATGCAAAAGAGATTACACTCCTGCTGCAATAAGAGATTTATCCTCCTCACATAAGAAAAGATTTAGTGAAAAACCCACCAAATGAGGAATGAAGCAATAGGTGCAAGAAATCTCAGCTTAATAAAATGGGTCATTAAAAATACCACAATTTGACGCCACCGTGTTTCAATTGATCATCTGCAACATTACTTTACATTTTTTTCATTTCAAAACAGCCCATCGACCAGATGTGAGTTTCTCTGCGGTCCGGACTGCTCCTGTTTACTGCTAACGGCTTTTGTGTACGATAGGGATCTGGCCAGCACAGAGGACCCATTTAACGGCCCGCTCGGCTGTATGTGCCGCTAATCTGTTCTCGTTCTCCTCAGAAGTGTCAGGGAGGCCAACAGCACCTGCCCGGAAACAGGCAGCTTTCCCAGAACGACCGGTACGTGTCCAGCACTCTCAAACACACGCCGGCTCTCTCATGAGCATTCACACCTAACCATAATAACAATGTGAACACTTCCTTAAGAGGTCTCATTTAGAATAATATAATACTCACAAGCAAGGCGGGAAAATTACAGTCTGTGCAGCATTATTATTTATGGAGCCACTGGAGTCCACCAACACTTTAAAGAAAAACAAGGATTAAACGAATGCAAACCAGCCGAGTGACGTGCACCAAACCGAAGCGACAACTTGAAAGCGTGTCATTAAGATTGATGTTTTGTCACATTAAAATAACTGTTATGAGAGTTCCCCACAGGAGGGCAGTGTTATTCCCAAAACACCCATTCCTTCTGTAAACACAGCGAGGACTTTTTCAAGGGAAAAGCTTTCAAACTCCAACAGATCTTGTACTGCACAAAGATAAGCTGCATTTGGAGAAAAGTACCGCAGTAGATAGGGAAAGGTAACATGACCTGATCTTTACGTTACCGATATCCTGACGGATCTATAAATGACCTTGGCTAATCGGATCTATAAGAAATGACCTATTGCCAGAATCAATAAGGTGTTCTGATATACTAAACAAATAAGATCTGCAAGAGACTATCTATTTGCCAGAATCAAGAAGGTGTTGTATTTCACATATATCTAAACTAAAGAGCATTAATTTGCATTGAAATGTTCTTTCTGTTGGTTGTATTGACTGAGACAGGAAATGCTTTTGGACCAGTGCTGTTACCATCTTGTGAAATGGTCTATAAAAACATATATATTACTGCCTTCCTGTAGCTCAATAAGTAAAGCATTGAGTTAACAATGCAAAAGAGAGATGATGGTTTGATTGAAGCCTGGAAGTCACTAAATGCATACTGTAAATATATTTCAAAAAAGGTTTTTACTATTCTACTACCTGTTTCTTCTCTTTAACTACTGACAAACACAACCAAACCTGCCCATACAGTAGACCTCCTGAAGCACATAAAGAAAGATAATGATCAAATCTTCACCTGCCTGATGATAAAATCTTAAAAGGAAAATGGAAACAGTAAGTCAGACTCATTACACACCAGTTTGGAGCGGCTGATTACAGTCCAGCGAAGAGGACCGATCGGCCATTAAGATAAGTAATTAATTGAAGTTAATGTTCCTCTTTGTGAGCCTCCATTATGTCTCTGGGTGCTTTATCAGCAAAAAATCATGAGTTTCTTTTTTTCCTAAAGAGAGAAATTCGTTTTTTACCAAAAGCGAATCTAAAACAGCACGTGAAAAAACGCTGGGAAATTAAATTCAGTTATGATGAAAAATGTCCACACAGTCTATCTGACGTTACTGTAAACATCCAATTAGTGTATAAGAGCTAGCGTTCTCACTATTTAATATCAATAAAACTATACACAAATGATTCCAGAAGAATGAGAGCAGCCGATGATGAGCCCAATACAGAACGAGGTCTTTCAATGGTGTTGAGCTTGTAGAATATTGAAACCTTCAGGACGAGAGCTTCAGGGTCTCTTCTGTATACTGCAGGCAGGGAGTGGATAATTCAGTAGAACATTAATTATTCAGAGATAAACAGACTCCCTTGATCTGAAGCTCCACAGGTGGGCTGAAAAAAGAGCTCACGTCGGTCCCTGAGCTCCAGGGTAAAAATGGCTTCAGATCAATGAGATATGACACACACACACACGTTACAGAGGACAACTGTGGATTTAGTGACTGGGTCCCTGAAACTTGATGTGTTCAGAGAAACAACGATCATTACACATCAACTATAAACAGACATCATGTTTATTTTACATTTGAAATGCATTAAACAGTCATGGATTTATGTTTTTTTGTTTACCAGTTAGAAAGTTAGTACTGTTATAGTATACTATGCAGGAAAATCTTAAAAACTGGCATAAATTTCAACAGTTTTGATTCACACAAGTCAAAGGTTACGACTACACCTACATCCTTCAGATAGTTCCCAAACATAACCTGGAAGGGTTTTGCCACAGCCATACGCAGAGGATAAAAAGAGATGATCTGACCCACCCAGCAGGACACAAGACTACGGATCAATCGCTGGATCTAATTGACTGACTGTGATGAAAAAGTAAATCTGCAGCCTGTTTTATTTTCCTGCTTAAATCCTGGTGGATATTATTCTGAACAGATTAAATAAACAACGCTGCCGAGAGGTTTCAGAGAGCAATAGACGTAGTTTTATGTGTGCCAACAGCTTCAGTCATTCTAAATTCACTTTGGGAAAAAGGAACGTAATAGGAAAGGCAGATTAAATAAAAGCCTCTAAACTAAAAACGAAAAGTAAGGAAAGGAAAACAATCAAACAGGATTTATCTTGGATTCGAGGCAGCGGTGGGGAGTTTAAAGTGCACTGGCAACTAAACAAACTTAAGGATTTGTTCACAATCTTATCCTGAAAAGTAAAGAAATATCTCTTCACAAAATAAACTCGTGATCAGAGAACTGTGTACGGTCAGGATCAGTAAGCAAGAGTTTAACCCACTAGACTTCAATGAAAGCTGGACATAAAGATATCATGCAAAGAAGCAGAAGCAGGTGTCAAAGGTCAAATAAAGCAGTGCACTAAACCGGTTTTTCATTTATAGTGCAGTCAAGCATGGTTAAACAGATCATTATGAGACAGTCCATCTGTCTTTAACGGCATTTTATCAGTTATTTCATGACTATCGTATACATGCAGCTTATGAAATGATATATTTCCAATCCAGCTAGTAACAATAGTTCAACTTTAAAAATGAATTGGCTATATCACACACATTAAAACAAACAAGTGATAATTCTGCCACCATTCATTCAATTTGATGTCACTGAAAACCTGTATATGACTCTTTCTTCTGTACAACACAAGACAAATATCTGAGAATATGTGAAAGACATTACTGTGAAGAACATTCTGTGAAAATAAAACCTTGATATCTTTAATATTGACTAAGTAATGTCATGTCATTGTCAAGATTGAAATCAGAGTGAAATTTATATGTGAAACACAACTTTGATGCTCGTTATATCATCATTTGAGATTTTAGCCTGATTTTTACAGAGCGGATCACAAATGTCTCAGTGGTTTTGTGTCTGTACACAATGTCATTTGGTTAACAACATTCTTATAAATCTCTTCTTTTGTGTTCTGCTGAAGAAAGAAAGTCATACAGGTCTCATACATAAGTGTCTTATTAGATCTTTGAGTCACACAGAGTTTAATCTATAAAACAGTCATTTCCATTGAGAAAACGGTCTGATGATGAGTTTAAAAGAAGAAGACTTCATTAAACTTGCCTTAATACAACTGAAAATGCTGAAGGTCAGAGACGTTTCTAACAGAATGGATCCACACATGCACAACAGCATGAAAAGTGTTATTCTAGACTGTGAAAAAAGACAATAAATGCACAAGTGATTTCTCACTTTTTACTAAAGTCTCAAAATCTCTTTATAAACATAATCCTGTTACTTTTAACACCTTAAAGTCTATGTGATATACATGACTGAAAATAAAATGAAGAGAGATCAATGTAAAACACAAATGGGACAATTTCATTTCAAAAGAGAAAGTCTTTGTCTTTCATAGCTTAAGCATGTTAATTTATTTAAATGGATTCATTCATCTAGAGTAACACACATGCAAACTAAACCTCTCAGGTCATTTCAATTACAGTGAAAAATATGCACCATTTGTCTCTTAAGTTCACATGGGAAAGAATTTGGCAAGAATAGCAAGTGAATTCTTTTTTTCTTTGGCTTAACAAAGTAAACAAGCAAATAAAAAGCTTTGTTCCATTGACAAATATTCTAATTCCTACTCCTCAAATATTAAAAATGAGTCATAAGCGAGTGTTGAGGTCGTTTTCTGTGATCGTCTAGTGAGCCGAGAAATCACGACTGAACAACATAATGACGACCTCTTCAAGATGTCCGCCAGACAATCTAATCTGTGCTAAAATCTTTTCCTGCATTTTGATTTCAACACTATACAGAACGTTATTAATGGCTTTCCTATGGGGAAATATCTGAAGATTTAGTTTGGATTTAGCTCAATTACACATTATTTCTGCATGTCATGCCAATGCATCGCTGATGGGTTACGTCAACAAACTTTTCAATCAAACACTACTGCTCTCAGAAAACATCTCAAGCCCTCCGTGACTTTCTATTCCCCTTGACATTTGCCATTTTAGACTCTATATTTCTCAGAGTAATATGACCAACATAAATCTATTTTCACAAGGAAAGGAACACACACACAGCGCTGAGCAATAAAAAAGGTTTTAGTCCCCAGGAAAGACGTTTTAAAAGCATGTAAGACATAATGCTTTAAAAGGATTGATATTTTTTACAGCAATGCAGCAATCCAGCAGCTTACTATTCAGTTCTACATACTAGAAAACCAGCGTTTATTTGAACATTCTTCTGCTGTAGGGCACTTATACTTCAAACATATTTCTCTAATATATAAATAAATGCCAAAAGACAACTCAGATTCAGAGGGTTTGGTTTGTTCGTCTATGAAAATGAATCCATATTGATTTGGAAATAACCTCCTGATCATTTCATACAAAGTGGTCGTAGTAAACAGCATAAACTCTGGAAAGTCAATTAAGCAAAACTATAATAAACAGTGTTTTGTTACCGGTTGTACACCGCTGCATATTTAAATGTTTAATTTGGAAGTGTTATGAACTAATTTCTTCAGATGAATCAAACCTGTGACTGTGACAATAGAAATGGACCCGGATCTGATTACAGTGTGAACTCCAGGCTGTTGAAACAAAATGGATTTAGTTCATAACAGTAACTTCACAACAATCATAATAACGTTCTGAACTCATATTTTATAAGCAGCAGCAGATTAATAAAAGCTACATTTAAAGTTTGGGAAGTTTCTGAAAGATAAATTTGAGCGTTTAATAGCACTTTAACAGAAGTCTTCCAGAAATATTTGCAATTCTGCACTGGCACGTTTTGTGCAATTCTTGCACTTCTTTCCAACACTGTCCCATTAAAACCCTGAGTGCTGTTCACAAATAGATTTATCACAAACATTCCCATAAACCCCTGAGAGACAGAAGACAAATCAATTACTGATTACACACAAAACACAGTTCTTCTATAACAATGAATCATTTTACACATAAAGCTTAAGAAGCGAGTGTGTCTAATGAAAGTTAAAGGAACATTCTGTCTTCTTCTGATGGTCGAGTCGTCGCCGCACGATCAAAGTCAGACTCAAGGTCTCATCAGAGAGGCGCTGACACCACATGACTGTAATTTATGTGTCAAATATGAGCACGAATCAAACCGCCTACTCCGGCTTTCAACATGGAAATGGAAAACAATTTTAAAGAAAAACTTTAATATGTTGAACTATTATATAATGGAAGAGAACTAATTGGCTGCTGAGAATGATAATTATATAATGCCATGCCCTGAACAGTACTGTTTTTACATCCATGTTTTCAGTTCAAATGCTTACAGATGAAAACACAAAGCCAAATACTAGACAGGCTTCAAGTCTACAAGATCTATAAAAATTTTGCTTTAAGATACTGCCAATATCAAGAAAATATCATTTACAGCATACTGGATTACATTTGACATGTCAAACTACAATACAAATCTTACAAAGACAAACTAACTATTCCATCTCACACCACATAACTTTCCTATTAATAGATTTATTCTGAAATGAATTGAAACACTGTCAGAAATAAGAATGTCTTTATATCCATATATGAATGAGTTTATGTGACGCTCTTGTGTGTAATCTGTCACGCCTGCCGTATTATTACCCAGAGCCACAACACAAGACATATTTACACCAAACCTTCCCTTTCCTTATAAATAATACAACATGTTCAGAACTAAAACGCTTGTTAAAGACCCCTTTGGTGGCAATAACACTTCCCGTAACTGAAATGGCCTCCATTACACTGCAGTTCTTTAACATTGCTTACAATAAACTATGCAAATATTGTGTTCACAAACAAAGGCAATATTTGAGATTATTCTGACACAGATGATTGGATGGCATTAAATCTCTCACATCTTGACTTCTGCAAACCTTGATGTGCAATGTGAGAAACATTCAGACGAGCAGACGGCAAGTGAAAGGAGATGAACTTTGCCTCAGGCCAACAAATAAACATGTGCAGAACTATTCTCTTAGAGAATATCTCAGCGAGTAATTAGAGGTTCAGTCCACTGAACAACTGCTCAGACATGATTACCAATGAACGCTGCTTTTCAATATCTCTGGACAGAGAATGAAGGATCTGAAATACTCCAGAGACTAAGCGAAGCCTTCTGCTCCATTTATACACATAAACCAGGAAATCACACAAACTGGCATTTATGACCACCGTTGTGTTTTGTTTCTGTCATGTTAATGTGCACTTGATTGCAGATGAGGTACAGGCACTGAAAAAATCTTTCTTTCTCCTTGACTGTGGCTATAACTGTAGTAACTATGGCATGTGAATACTAGCAGAATAGCACACTAAAGCATCAGCGGTGTAGTGTAGACTAGGCTTTAGAGATCAGCCCATATCTGATAGCAATATGGTCAATCTCACAATATACACTGAATTTTTACTAAGCACATCATACAGAATTCAAATATCACTTCAGCATGGAGAATTACTCACATACATGTGGCTGACAAAAGCTGTCTAACTGATGTAGCTACCAAACAGGAAATGATGCAAGTGTGTGTAAACACAGAATCAGAATGTAGTAGATCAGTAAAGTCTGATAATACATGACGACAAGGCTGGGCCGTATGAAAGCATCTAGACATCAAGCGTGACGGCTTTGGGTGTGTCCTTACCAAACAGAGGGAGAAAGTGCTGTTGTTTATGGTTGTCAAGCAACTTGTTGTGCATGTCACAGTCAAAAGTATTGGTGACACTACAAATAGGTTCAATACGCAATGACATCATGAACTAACAATGAACATCTTCATAAAATAGAGAGATTGATAGAGAAGAGAGAGAGAGAGAGAGAGAGAGAGAGAGAGAGAGAGAGAGAGAGAGAGAGAGAGAGAGAGAGAGAGAGAGAGAGAGAGAGAGAGAGAGAGAGAGAGAGAGAGAGAGAGAGAGAGAGAGAGAGAGACAGAGAGAGAGAGACAGAGAGAGAGAGAGAGAGAGAGAGAGAGAGGGAGAGAGAGAGAGAGAGAGAGAGAGAGAGAGAGGGAGAGGGAGGAGAGAGAGGAGAGAGAGAGAGGGAGAGAGAAAGAGGAGAGAGAGAGAGAGAGAGAGAGAGAGAGAGAGAGAGAGAGAGAGAGAGAACTTTAATTTGAATCAAAGTAGACTCTCGACTTCTAAATCTCAGCTCTATACTGTTGTAATTACTCATAGCAGCTAAGAGAGCACACTAGAGTAAGCAGCGCTCAAGGTCGACAATAGTCTCACTTTACACAAACACACACACACACTTCATAATAATTCTGCTGGACAAAGCTGTGTAGAGGTAGAATCCTTTCTGTAGGACTCCAAAAGATCAAGAAAATACAAAACATACAGAGAAACCAAGCATGCACAGATGGTGGAACATGAGGATGCAGTACTCACCGGTCAGCACGGCTTTGGCGGATGGGTCAGCCAGGTCCAGGGCAGACTTCCCGTCGGTGTTGCGGATGTTTGGATCGGCGCCGTGTTGGAGCAGCACTGTGCAGGGAAAACATAAGCAGTATCGTAACTCAGGCAGACAGAGACTGCTGCTGGGGCCGCTCGCGCTGCTGACCGGGAGAGCTTGCCTCGGCATGGCGCGGACATAAACGGGCATCACGCACCAGAGCAGCAGCGAAAACAGCCCGCGTAAGAAAACACACACTGCAGTGAGACGAGAGAAAAAAGCCCATGTTATTGAAAGAGTCCGACTCCGGGTATGTGACAGGAAGAGTGGAATATCAAGGCATGCTTTCCGATCTTTCCCTCTCTCTACGGATCCCCCGAGAGAGACGAACAGAGAGATTGAGAAAGCTGTCCGCTGGCACGCTGCTTTGTAGAGCCAAGTACAGCGCGGCACCTAGAGCGAGCGGCGTCTATCAGCTCTCTCTCTCTCTCTCTCTCTCTCTCCAGGCAAACACACGTCCCCCTCCTGTCTATTCTGCTAACCTCCTCTGTAATACTTACACACAATCTCTCTCTCTCTCTCTCTCTCAGATCTGTGGCTTTAGTGGACGTGAGGGGAAAATACAAAGACTCCTTTAAGAAACAAAAAAAAACATTTATTTGCATATGGCAGAGGACGTCACAGAGGTTGGGGATTGGGATGTTTTTGCCTTTGTTTTATCTAAATCGACTAGTTGTGGGTTACTTGAATTACAAGAACCTGAATTTGGTCGGGGGTCTGGTACAATAAGGTGGTTTGGGTTCACTTGAGCCTCATCTGATGGGGTTTTAAGGTTGTTTCACAGTGTAAAAGACATCATAATATGTGACCCAGTCTGTGAAAACACAAGCCCAAGTCATTTTTTGTGATTTATTGTCTTCTACATAATATCTGTGTACATGATGTAAAGAACAGTCAGTGAAAATATAACCTTAATATGTAATATTCACCTGGAATATTATATATTACTTATATATATACGTTGATGCTTCTAATCTCATAATTAGATTTCGAGACTTTAGTCTGGATTTCACAGATGGGGTCACAAATGAGAACAATTCCTCCAGATCAACCAATCTACCTCACTACAAGCACTACATGACAAAGGCACAGTGTGAAAGTCTCGTTCATGTTTATAATCTATAAAAAGAATGGCTATCTTCTGTTGTGCGAGTATGATCGTGTTGCAGCTGCTATACCGATGACTCATAGGTCACTCATTTCTCATCAGAACAAGAGTTTTTGACAAGCTTGAAACCCTTGTGAAATACACCACTGCATCAAGAGAGGACTCAAACGGAGGAAAAAGGTTTAGCTGAAAGATTAAATTAACATGCACTAAAGGCCCTACAGGCATCACATTTGCATACACATACGTGAGTGCCGTGCAGTGGGACCGTGATGTGTTTGGCCATCCATCAGGTGATGGAGGACGCAACACAATGACCAATGATGTCTGAATCTGTATGGATGTAGACTTACAGCACAACATCTAAATTAATCAAATACAAAAAATACCCAAACATACAAACCGCTAGTGAAGGGTCATGTTGTGCCCAAACAGGTGCTGAGACCTCCAGTTGGTCATAGAAACCCAAACAACAACAGCCGGTGGCATGTGATTGGTGGCTGGAGTGTGATCAGCGCAGTAAAGTAATTACAGTCAAACACCGAGAGAGAACAAATGTGACCACAAACACACACATCTGCAAGCCGACGCTCATTTAATTTCTCTACGTACTTAGAGAACAGTGAAAATGCCCATTAGTGCCAAGTAAAATCATTAGCAATCTGATATAGCCAAATAGGAACGGAGAAAAAGACTCGTGAGGTTTGCAAACGCACACAAACCATCTAAGACTGAAGGTGTGTGCAAAATAAAGTGCACTGGTATATAAGTGAGGACAGCTATGGGAAAAGGGTTTTCTTCACAGGTTTTTAGATGTTCATAAACTTGTGGGGGGATTAAAAAATAAAAACATGGCGTCGTGGTTTTTAAAGACGGGAATGACGGCAAACAAGCTTTAATTGAAATGGCCCCTGTAGCTTTGAGCTGATGGGACCCAAAAATAAATGGAGAGCAGGAGCAGCGGTTATTAGCAAAGGAGACGCCAATTATTTATTCATTATGATCAAAGGGGCAGAGGTCACGAAAAAACTGACAAAAGACTCTCCTATTCATAAACGGAGCGAAAAACAACCGATAGTCAGCCTTTGGATCTGGTAAACGAAACATAGATCTTTGCATTACACCAACAAAAAATAGACTTAATAAATAAAGTTGATTAAAAGTCTATTGGTGTTTGGGGATTACAGTGGAATGTTCATAGAAAGATCAATAACATCATAAATGAACAACTTGTTGGGTAGTTGGCTAAAGCAGAACATCAAGATGAAATAACCGTGTATGGATTAACCAAAAAAAGAAGTAAAACAACAGAAATAAACAGATGACTTGGATTATCAGCACCTGCACTTATTAAAGTCTATTTCTGCGTCCGAAACCGCCTACTTTCATACTATATAGTAGACGAAGATGAGTATGTGACAAGAGTAGTCCAAAAATACCCGTATGGTCTACTGCTTCCACTGAGATTTGTCAGTATTCATTAGATGGACACGATTCTATCCCATGATGAAACAGGAGCTGACGAGCCGCCAAATTCAAAAAGTTCATAAAAGAAAAAGAGCAGAAAACTGTAAGATGGCCTGCTTTTCTTAAGGTAACAAGAAATATATTCATCATGGGTAAATTGTGCTACAAAGTGTTTTTTAACACGTAACAGGTCAAGCAGCAAACGGATCACATGCCATTGAAAACATGGCAGATGTTGTATGTCCGACATGTATTCATACTGCACACATTCTACATAGAACACATGTTTTAACGATGGATAAGTAATTCAGCACATACTGTCCGAGTATGCCATTCTGTTTATTTATTCAATATTTGTGTATATTGACCATAAGATGCACCAGCATGTTGGATGACGCTTGCGCGAGTGCTTTCAAATAAACACAGGCAAAACCTGTGTAACAGGCAAAAGTGTGTTTTACTTACAACTCTGATGAACCCGTTTTACCAAAACACAAAATTGAAGGATTTTCAGCAGAATCAATGCAGATCATTTGTGAAGAACAGATTCAGATTCAGTGTAGTAATTGATATCACACAGCACTATGAATTGGCTAAGGGCAAACGCTGCTGACAGAATTATTTACAGTCAAAAGAAAAAGCGTGTCAATATTTCTGTGTGAAGTGAAAAATCCATAAAACACAGCTTCAGGTTAGGGCACGTCTAAAGATCCCAGTAAAGCTGAAAGCTTCTCTAGGTCTTTAGTTACTGACTATCAAAGACCAACCAAGCCGAGGATTAAGAACAATTAGGGCGTCAACCAGAAACATCGGTAACAATCGAGATTGCTAAGTACAAAGACTGAATAGCTGCTTTCGGTCCAACCTGTATCAACATATCTTCATATAATGAAGTTAAATTCATAGAGATCACTCATCAGCTAATATGAATGTCAAAGTTCAGAAGATCAGACGAATTAAAATCTCAGAAATCCCAAAAAGGAGAGATATAATTTAATATCGTTTCATTTTCTAACGCTGGCTTCCACAGATTAATCGGCAAAATAAATGTTATTTCTGCAGAGAATGACTCAAGCAGTCTAAAGAAAGCTCCCTAAAATGAGTTTTTGGCAGAGAAGATATTCTTTAATATTTCTCCGGCTGAGAGATGTGAAATTACAAACATGTCTTCAGGCATTCAGAGATAACTCTTAGACCATTCTTATCTCCTAGTTTTTCAATTGACTTTTCATCATTTTAATTGGATTATGCTGATAATGTAGAGAGTGGGCACAGCTGTGCACAGTAGACTTCTTCTGGCACAAGAAACAAGCGGATTACAAAACCCCTCTGGATGACAACCTAAAATACCCTTTACATTTAACAAACAAAAGGGATAAATCTGTGGCCCAGTTACCAAATACAGACAGAGAGGAAGCAGATTATACGCAGAAAACATGTGACGTCATTCCACCCCTAACATGTCATGTTGAATTTCTCATGAATCTGATAACGGCGTCAGTCACCGCAGCTAATCGAGAAGAATGCCACATGATTAACCCTTATTGAGAACCGTTCCTCAGGCAAAACACAGAAAAAATTAAAGTCATACATCTTCAGAATTCACTAAGGCAAGATGGCACCATTCGTCTCCTCAATATACACAGCTGACGCCTTCGCCGACTAAATCCCACAACACCTACACCTCCGGAAAAATTGCAAATGTGCAAAGGTTTTGTTCTAAAAAGCACAAATCATTTACTGTGTAGCTTGTCATTTTAAAGAAGAGGATCTTACCAATGCAAACATCTATTTTCCCCTTGATGGCAGCTTCATGGAGTGGGGTGTAATTCCAGTTGTCTCTGGCGTTAGAATCGGCTCCCTGACAAAGCAGCAAACTGACCACCTCAGCGTGACCGAAAGAACAGGCGTTGTGCAGCGGGATCAAACCTCCGTCGTCTCGAGCGTGCACGTCAGCTCCTGTCTGAAGGAGATGATCCACCACATCTTTCCTTCCAAAACCTGCAAGACAGAAAATATTCAAGTTTTGATCTTGGCAAGGTGTAAAACAAGATTATCTGTCACGTCTAACAAGAAAATGATTGTACGCGTAGTTCTTACCATTAACTGTCAGATTATATCTATGATTGAATTCATGATAACCAGAACCTGTTTCAATAACTATTGGACAATATTTGTGCACATACAATGAATTTCAATCATTTTCCCAGTCAAGTTTGTAAAACACTTACTCGATGTTATATACATTTCAGAATAACTCATCAAAATCATGAAATAACACGATTATAACTGTGTGAATTATGTTGTGATTAAAAGCATTCAAAATAAATGAACAATGTTATATTTGATCATCTTCACTCTTTGTCTAGATATGTCAAATCAAACTCTTGACATTTTATTATCCAGATTCAAGAAGTCTTAACCTGAGATTTTTAAACATCACTGAAAACATTTATATTTATACTGAACTCTTATTATTTGCCCAAGTAATCCATTTAAATGAATACAATGTTTTCTAATGAAATAAATTAATATGTTGGCACGTTTATATTTTTGTCTACAAAAGTCATTTCTTTATGTTCAGAATAAAAGATTTTTTAAGATCATGAGAAACATTTTTGTCAATTGTGTCTAAACGTTTGACTGTTAATGAATTTCAATGATTTTTCCTGTCGTTTTAATAACTAGACAACTTATATAAAATAACTGGAAAAAATAATATTGCTTATAGAAACCTCTGTAACTTTACCATATTAAAATCTTACAAATATGATAATACTATTATTCAACATATGATATAATCCACTCCACAAATACAGATATTTAAAAAGATATTGTGATATTTAAAAGATATTTGCTTTGACAGCTCTTGATGTTTGTATTATTATTATTATTTCAATCATGTCACACTCATTTAAAACTTTAATTCTGTTTTAATTGTGTTATTGATCAAATTCATCCAACTTGAACTTTATTCTCTTTCGGGAATCAAACCAAAGCAAACACACACGAGCAGCCCGTTAACTTTCAACTAAATCTGACATGTTTGTCATATTGCCCAAATTCTACTTTATACACCATGTCCCAGTTTCCTTCAAGCCCCTTCTGGAGTCGATGTTCTGGGCGAGCTGTCAGTAAATCGTCGGTATTGATCTGTGTGTGTGTTTACCTGCAGCAAAGTGAAGCGGAGTGGACTTCCGTCCGGCCATGTCCTTCGCGTTTACATTGACCGAATCCACGAGTCTCTTCACCCGGGACACGTCTCCATTCCTGCAGGCCTCGAAAAGCTCCCTAAAAGCCCCACTCGTCCCGCAGCCGCTGCCTCCAGGACTGGCACTGCCGGAGTCGGGAGTGGATTCCGCACTACTGCCCCCGCCGGTGGTGGATGAGCTGGTGCTGCTGGAGCTGCTGGAGCTGGTGCTGCTGGTACTGAGGAGCGGAGCGGGGAGTTCGGGAGTGATCTGCGGATCCCCGACATTCTCCGGCTCCCCGCCCACCGCGGATCCGCCAGTGTCAGGGGGCGAGTCTGGGGGCGTTTGGGGACTGGATCCCGGTCTCGGGGGCGACGATAAGTTTTGTTGTTGTTGCTGCTGCTGCTGCTGCTGCTGCTGGGAACTGCGACGAGACGTCGCCATTTTCACATACAGATCCCCCTCTGGCAGCAAAAATTAGTCGGGGAGAACTTCCGGGAAGAGTCCGAGTAAAACTTCCGGTTTCAAAAGCTCAATATGAAAAATTAGTATAAAATTCTGTGACGCGTAATTTCCAGTAATATATCTCATAGTAGATCTGATTTGAGGTATAATGCCCCCCAGGTTAGGATTAAGGTTATGGTTATAATTATAATTGATTTTTCATGAAAAACCTCATAATAGAATATTGATTTGAACTGTACTAGTCCTTCATCTCTGACACTGAAAACACACATGCTCAAAAATTAAATATGAAAAAATATTAAACATCACAGAAATTCTAATTGATTTATTGGTAATGGGAATTGTAGTGGTTTCAATGGGATTTTTTCAATGGAAATTCTGGCATTCTTGTATTGTTTTCTTTTACTTTTTTCTTACACAAATTGTCAAGGATTAATTATTATTTTTTGTGTTTTTTGATCATGTCTGATAAACTCTTGCTGCATTTAGGATGAAAGGTTGCTGGTCCTCAATGCTTGTTATGTAATGACATAAATGTTTACGTGAGAATCATGATATTCTTATCACACAGACAGTCCACCTTTACTGTTTATTTACGTTTCTCTTCATGTTCAATACTACTGAAGTGTCATATATTATTAAAACATGTCAATTAGGTTCCAAAGGTTTAAGGCCACATCAATAACCTATTTAATCTGAATTTGAAAATAAATACAGGGTAAAAGTCTAAAAATGTACAAAATCTTTAGTTATAGCCTCCAGTTTAGCATTAAGCTGTAATGTTTTAGAAAGTAAAACTGTTCCTCATGTTCTCCTGCCACAGCTGTTTCATTTCCATCTGTCTAACAAGATTTGTCAACCTGCTCTGTCAGTCACCGTCAGAGGTTCACAAATGACCCCGTGAAGACAATATACACAAGCTTTCTGCATAGTCGCCATCAATCACCTGTTATTTTAAGAGTTTAATGATGCAAGTCCTAGTTCAAAACATTTCCAGTGATTGCACTTGAAGCCATTTATGAGTTTTTCCTTGTTTATAGTCACAGATTATTATTATTTTTATTTACATATTATTTTTACATAACAGCATACATGGGAAAAACTGTCCCAATCGGTGCAGAAGGATTACAGAAAATGTATTAGTTCTTGTCCTTCATTTGACCTCTTTTGTCCATTTAATTGATTTGAACAAGTCTGGACGGCTGTTCTCCTGGTTATCTTATCTATTGTGTGTTTTACTTCACTTTTTCAGAACATCTCTCTGGATACAACAACTTCTTTTTTTAGCTGATTGTGGAAACAGAACAGAGACAACATGACACCATAACAAACACTGGCTTTCAGTACAATATCAAATGTCATTTCCTTGTTATTTCAAAATAAATAAAACCTGTTACTATTATGTGCACCTTTAACACCAAAACACACTAACACACACAAAAGTTATTACATGGCTTTTTGACATTTTACACAGTAACATCAAACCCAAATGTTGAAAAAAGTGAATCATCATATAGCCTACATTTGTTTTGTTTGCAGATTGTTTTTGATTTCTGAAACGTGACATACGTGACGATGCGTGGCATTGTGAGGATTTTTTCTCAGGTAGGAAACATAAGACAGAAATCAGTTACAAAGCCAAAGGTTCAAGTTTCCTTGACACAATGTCATTCAGAGACCACATTCTTAAATATAAATGAGATTGTGTCACTTTACCATTCCTCCTACTTTGAGTACACAATACACAAATAATTTACTCATACAAGGTGGACTAATGCATAAAATAAAATGTAAACAATGATCTTTGATTGACAGAATCACACGTGCACGTGCATATGCAGGTTATTAGGTTCATGCGTGTGCATGTTGACAGGAGAAAAAGTGGTGGATATTTTTACAACACAAAGGGCCCTTCGAGTCTGGCCTACTGACCCCAGTCCCACAGTCACGTGACAGGCATTGATCAGCCCGGGGTACACGCGGGCCCCTCCGGCCACGGCCTGCGATGATTGGTGCAGACGGGCTGTCCACGTGAACGACGGCTGACGTTCGGCAAAAATGCAGGTTCGGTGCCGGTAGAGCTCAGAAGCTCCTTCATGTCAGCAGGAGGTTTATACCTTCTCCTCACTTAAACAAAGACAGTCAAATGCTGTGACACAGGTATGCAAGAACTTCTACATCCATTTAACGCGTTTAAAATCATTTGTGTTCCTACATTTAATGTTTTGTTTTTTTTAACTTGGGGAGGAAACTCTTATAAGCGGTACCGAACGACAACAAAACCAGGAAGAGACACACGCTGACCGAACCTCGGGCCAGGGGATATCGGGTTTAACCCTTTCAAAATATAACATCAGAAAGTGACGTTTGCATGAAAGTTTGAGATCGATCGAGCAGTATGATGGTAGATGAAGGTTATATTAGTGTGAGATTATTGCGTGATGGCATGTTGGATCCGGGCGAACGCTGCAGCGGCAAATGAGCTCCAACAGGTGTGAATGAAACCCTTTTGATTCTGAAGATCCTTTATTTCATGTGTCCTAATAGAATCCACACTGATGAGTTTTCAGAGAAATGATCTTTCTAAACATGCCGCAACAATGTTTCATTGTTCATGACCGTATATGAGCAAAAGCTTTGATCTCGCCTTTTATCCTTAAACACAAAAGCATTGCGCGGGTTTATTTAAACAACCTTGACTGTTTTTGACGTTTTTGTGAAAGTCTTAATAAATGTAAAAGTAGTTTATTCGTGAATTAAATACCTATGCATGTAAAAACTGAAATACTTTTTGCGAAGCCAAGTTTACTTTTTTTTTTAAAGTATTATTCTTATTATTTTGTAATCGAATCGTAATTGTTGTCAAAACTGGGATTTCAGTCGTTTAAAAGTTTAAAATAAACTTTCGAATGATAACTCGTGGACACTAGAGGGTGTAGTTCAGCTTTCTGTCTATGGGCCATTTTAAATCCACTATATGCCCTCGAGCAGAGAGAAACCTGTTTGACCTACTTACTGCTGTCTTTCCTTAATGTTTCATTATTTCATAGTGATTGATATTAAGCAGTGCATCTGTGCACAACGTTTTGATGATTTTATACTTCATTTAGATTTTTAAACAGCATGATGTGCTGTAGCGTGTGAAATTTGCATGTGAAGCGTGTCTACATTTACAGACCTGGAAGATAAATGTCTTTTTACACATCAGTTTAATTATTAATACATGATTTTTTTGTTTTTAGTGCGTGTGGCTGCCCTCCCAACGATTCTACAATGCCGATCGAATTGGCCATGCCGCTTTATCTGTCCAAAGAAGAGTTCCTGAACCCGTCTCAGTACAGCAGGCCTCTGCGGCCGTGTCTACACCAGTGTCAAAGTTCTTCACTTAGTTTTAACTCTCACAGGGAGAAGTCGGATTTGAAGGGAGTCGGCGCTGCCTTTGGCAGGGCCTGGCAAGGCCAAGAAACGGGTATCATTTGCAGATCATGTGGGTCTTAATCTGACAATGGTGAAAATCTTCTCTGAATTGAATGACCCCATAGACATCCCAAGCAACATTGAGGCGTTTTTTACCTCTTCGCTTACTATTGCAGAAGGAAAGGACAAATTAACCCTCGACTTCGACCAGCCCTCCGCAGATTATGTAAAGTTTCGCCAGCGCATAGAAAACAATCACGTCTGCCTCGAGCACTGCATGCTTAAGGAGAAATCTATAGCGGGTACGGTTAAAGTCAAAAACCTTTCCTTTAAAAAGTCTGTTAAACTTCGCATTACGTTCGACACTTGGAAGAGCTATGCTGACGTGGAATGCCAGTACGTCCAGGACACCTACACCGGCTTAAACCGTGACACCTTTTCATTCGAAGCAAATTTGCCTGATCAAGTGCCTCCACATGAACGCATTGAGTTTGCCATCTGCTATGAGGTCAATGGACTCGCGCTGTGGGACAACAACCAAGGACAGAATTACAGAATCGTTCAGTCAGCGCTGAAGAAAAGTTCAAACGATTCTAGCGGTGACCATGAGCGCTATGGCGTAAGTGATTGGGACATTCATTTTGACCGATATGGCAGCCCCAGATGTTCTCATGGAATCGTTCCCAGTTGGCCAAGTTACGCCGGATATGAAGACATCGGCCCATATTACTGAGAGTCGGGGAGGTTTATACTGCTTATCAGACATTGAGAAGCTAAAATGTCACAGAAGTGAATTTGCTCAGGACAACCACTGGAAAAAGCAGCAACATTTATGTTGTTCTTTGGCCCTTATGTCTAATGATTTTGACTGAAAAACCAGTAAGAGACAATGAGATGTTTATCGTGAATAATAATGGATTGTGCCGTGGAATGAGTTGTTTTTAAAAATACT
The DNA here is from genome assembly GCA_019155185.1 of Beaufortia kweichowensis. Classification (NCBI taxonomy): domain Eukaryota; kingdom Metazoa; phylum Chordata; class Actinopteri; order Cypriniformes; family Gastromyzontidae; genus Beaufortia; species Beaufortia kweichowensis. The sequence goes on along the minus strand of CM032812.1, from coordinate 14,681,865 downwards.
GTTTATGGTGCAATACAAATGTGTCATTGTAAAGCGAACTACATTTGTTTTCCATGCTTGTAAGATGTGGGGTTGTTTTGGGTTTGTATACAGATTTAAGAAATCTCTCCTGCTACTGCTGTCTGTGCACCTTATAGAACAATACGATGTGAATTGGTTTCTTGATATTGTGATTGAATCTGCAGGCCAGTATATTCCACGCTGTTTAATATGACCATATACTTCCAGCTAAAAGAGTAAAGCTATTTTTCTACAGGGAGTCGAGTAGGCAGCAGACAAAAAGAGATTGTCCTCAGAAAAGGGTAAGTTTTCCTCCATGAATGTGAAACCATGAAATTGGACTTAACTTGAAAGATACATGCTGTTAAATTATGCTGTATTCATATGTGTTTTTAATGCTAAGAGATTCACTGTTGTTGTGTTTTTTTAATGGAGAATGGAGATGCACACAGATTTCTCACTGTAATCCTCTACACACAGGATTTTATTAGTGTTGGTTCGCAGTTATGTTGATGTGTATTAAGATATAATTTGTTCTGGGTAATGTATGCACTTTAATTTGTTGCAGTGTTTAATTTTTTGTCACTTGTTTTAACATTTGAAGTTTATGCCAGAAAACAGGACAAAAAAGTTCTTTTGGCGGTATTAGGTACTTTCAATACATGCATTTTAATGCAATGTTTTAAATGTTCTCCCAGTTGTAGGAAACAGAAAATAAAGTATTGGCATTTAAAATTACAACATTTGACTTTGTGTCTTTTTTTTTAAAAAAAAGTACCAACTAAATATTTAATTACAAGCTGTTACCATTGATGTTAAACGCAATAAAATACATTTTAGATGGAAAACCTTAATGTCCAAAACGAGCGCATCTTGGTGATTTCCGGCGGAATCTGAGGGGGCTTTTATTGTGAAAAGTGATTCGCTCTTTTCAATGACGACTTCCTGTAGACGTTGAAAAGTCAGTTACTTGGCGCACATTCAGGACACAAGCGGGTAGTTTGGCGCTGTATTATATCTGTATGTACTAAATAAATAATAGCAAAGAATAAATATTTAGAGTTGTGATATATCGTAAAGACGAAAACCAGCCAGTGTTTGTGAAATGAACTAAACTGATGGAGTCACAGAAAGACACGAGCCCGTCTGACAGACATCAGACTGAAGATGAGCAGCGCTGCTCGAAGGCAAGTGTCTCAACACTTTAACTGACACGTTACTGTATAAAGATAATGAAGATAATGCCTGTTGTCTCACTTAGATCTCTCGTGATGAGATTTCCTCCCCGAATCAGGGAGATTTCAGTGATCCGGTGTATAAGGAGATCGCGTGGGCCAACGGCACCATCAACCGGATGAGCCGAGAGGAGCTGCGGGCCAAATGTGCAGAATTACACCTGGACACCCGGTACTGTGTGTGTGCTGATCTAGATTTACACGGACAACTTTATATAACTGTGGGAATGAAGTTGTTATCTTAAAGAAAACCTTTTATTTGAGCAATTCAGCATCATTAAAATGCCTTTTCAGAAACTACTGTAATGAAACGAAATTATTTTTGTGTACAAAACTGGTTAGAATAATACAAGTCCAGATCAAAACCATAAGGATCATTTTAATCAAATGACTCTTTATAAAGATGTGGTATAAAGGTGATGTAACTCTTTATAAAGATGTGGTATAAAGGTGATGTAACTCTTTATAAAGATGGTGATGTAACTCTTTATAAAGATGGTGATGTAACTCTTTATAAAGATGGTGTGTACCCTTTGCTGATATCTAGTTTGGAGTTTATTGCCTTTTTTATGTCTTTTATTGGACATTGTAGTCTTTCTCTTTCCAGGGGTGTTAAGGATGTGCTGAAGAAACGCCTCAAAAGCTACAACAAAAAGCAAAAGCTGATGCATTCAGCGGCTACAGGGGGAAATGGTGATCTATACTTTGACTACATCTGTGTGGTGGATTTTGAGGCAACATGTGAAGAGAATAACCCACCGGACTTCCAGCATGAAATTATTGAGTTCCCCATGGTTTTGATTGACACGCACACCTTGGAGATTGTGAGTTGGTGAGGGAACACGCGTGTTAAGGGAAATAAATGTCAATCATTGCAGTAGAAGTATTTCTGGATAGTTTACAGAGATCATTCATATCACTTTTTTAACTTACTAATCTGAGCATGTGTTGTATTGTACTGTCATCATTTAAGAACTTTTAAGATACTATCTTTGCAGGTAGACTCATTTCAGGAGTATGTGAAGCCTGAAATAAACCCACAACTGTCTGATTTTTGTGTGAAACTTACAGGAATTACACAGGTATGGTTTCACAAACTGCTCACAGAATTAAATCAAAGCCACTTTGTGTCTGTTGTCAGATTGTTTTTACAGTATATACCTCAGAAAGTTTATGAACACATTTTATTCTTTAGAAAATGGTGGATGATGCGAATACGTTCCATGCGGTTTTCAAGCGAGCGGTTTCTTGGCTAAAGGAGAAGGAACTTGGCACAAAGTACAAATATACATTTTTGACAGATGGGTAAGGATGGAATATCAGTTCTTTATATACAAAGCTGTAATTTGTAAATAAAACAGTATTTAATAACATTATTTAACGTTTTGCCCTTCTGTGCAGGTCATGGGACATGGGAAAGTTTCTTTATACTCAGTGTAAACTGAGTCGTCTTAGGTACCCCCAGTTTACCAGAAAGTGGATCAATATTAGAAAGTCTTATGGAAATTTTTATAAGGTAGGAGTTTTCTACAAAATTATTAAATTATTTTACATTATTAATATCCAAGAGCTTCTCTATTCTCGTAAAATATATAATTATTATGTAAATGATTAAAGATCATTTTAAAGCTGATGTTTCTGATCTTTTCTGTAGAGAGAATATAACAAAAGGCTTCACAGTTGTAGTAATGAAATAAACACAGTAATTCTAAGAGTCTTTTAACGCTGGTCTCTTATAGGTTCCTCGTACTCAGACTAAACTGATCTCCATGCTGGAGAATCTCGGCATGCAGTATGAAGGTCGTCCCCACTGTGGTCTAGATGACTCCCGCAACATCGCCAGAATCGCTATCCACATGTTAAAGGACGGCTGTCAGCTGCGGGTCAACGAGTGCTTGTATTCAGGTGAACCACGGAGCGTTCCCGTCTCTGCCCCTATTGAAGGATCACCAGAGCCTCATAATCCCAAGACCAGAGACTGAAAAGAGAATACAAAGTTTCTTTTTGTTTTTGGGTTGTGGGCAAACTTAAAATCCCATCTCTGTGTGACCAAACCTCAGTGTTTATTTGCAAAAGAGTTCATTATTCATTGTTCATATTAGACATAAGAAAAACTGCTTTATGTGCACCACATTATTGGGACATTGCATCACTGGCTTTTTTCAAGCCTAACGTGCACATTTAATTTCCTCCCTATTGTGTATTTACTGAAAACCGAAAAGCTGATTGTATTCTGTTGTCAATAAACTGAATTTTTATGACACTGTTTGCTGGTTTTGTGAAAACAGATTTTACAATGTAAATAATATGTTTCTTGAGATCTGGTTAGTGGTGGACTACATTTTTGTAGGTTAAACTAATTCATTGGGGACTTTGCTTTCACAGTCAGGGTAAAGTTTGGGCATTCAATAGTTATGCAACATTTTGTAAACGCAAAGTTCATGGTGTTTACGGCCAGCATATGATGTTAAATTGGCCAAGGCCATATAATAACCTATGGACATGGACATGATTCCAACAGTTAATATTTAGATAATTCTGAAATAAATGATATCGTGCCGCTGCACGTCATGTCCAATAGATGGCGACAAACAACACAATCTGCTGTAAATGTAAACAAAAATCACCAAAAGAAGGGAAGTTGGGCATATTAATAACGTGGTTAATGTTAATGCTGTATCATTTATTTATTCCATTTTGCTCGTCACGGAATAGAAGTCCAATTCCTATCTTGAACAAACAGTCCAGCTGTACATTTTCACGTTCTTGATTAGACATTGTAGGCTACTATAAAACGAAAAGACGGGAACAAATGAGTTAAACATCTTTTACTGACTTTAAATCAAAATGCTCTTTTGTAATAAACAGCTGTTTACGCAAGACGTCCTTCAGCAATGCGCGTGGAATTCTCACGTCACCACCAGGTCCACCAATCAGTGGCTTTGTTTATGCGAGCAAAACGGTTGTTTTTATTAAAAAATAAAAAATTAACAATCATATCAAGTAAAACAATCAGCAACAAACAGAGTAAAATAAAAACAATCGCATAAAATCAAACAGGAGAACAGACGATAAAATAAACACAGACATATCCACAAACACAAGTAAAATCTGTACAGGTTTAATCAGAAACAGATGATAAAACAGAACAGATATATCCACAAATACAAGTTTATCATCACAGCGGGTTTAATAAAGAATCATATAATATAACGTCGCAAGATGGGGCGTGGTTACGGCTGTGACGCAGCGCCGCTCCTGTGAACTGCATGCGCAGGGAATGGGCGGAGACACGCGGGGAAGGAGTGGAGCAAACACCGCTGCTCTTCTTTCATTCTAACACGCTGGATGTGTCTTAAGGATTTACTTTCATGTGGTACCAAAGGACGCGCTGACGGAACCGCACGGTGCAGATGTAACTTTTCATGTGTTTTTAATGCTGCAGTCGATGGCGCAGATCAAGAGGATGCGTGAAACAACGCAGCCCAGCCCTGTTTTCCTGAAGGCGATCGAAAGGAACTGCGTTTTTTCCGATGAAGATGAACTCGTTTGGATGTTATTTTCCAGCGTGGAGCGAGTAAAAACAACAGCATGTTACCAAGGTGATTGATGAATGTGCTCGAGGAGGAGAGCGCAGCTGCGATACGATGGCTGAGGAGAATAACCTGAAGACAGCCAGACTGTGGAGGGATGCTGCTCTGCGCTCCAGGAAACTGCGGAGCAATTTGCGACAGCTGACTCTCAGCACCAAAAACAGTCAGAAAATCACATTACCCGAAGACATCAAGGAGATCGAGGTCCTCGATCTGGGTAACAACTCCCTGCAGGAGCTCCCAGAAGGGCTGGGCTCGACCCTGACAAAACTGCGCGTTCTGGTGCTCCGGAGGAACAAGTTCGCCATCGTTCCCTCTGCGGTGTTCCAGCTCAGTCAGTTAGTCGAGTTAGACATCAGTCACAACTGCCTGAGCCACTTTTCAGAAGACGTCGATCTTTTAAAGGGACTTCGAAAGTTGTGCATTAGTCATAACAAAATCCAGTACCTGCCATCACAGATCGGGACTTTGCAGTGTCTGGAGGAGCTGGACATCAGCTTTAATGAGTTACGTGATTTTCCGCGGTCTTTGTCGAAGCTCAGAAGGCTTAGGACACTCGATGTGGATCACAACAAGCTGGAGCGATTCCCTTCTGAAATACTCGCCCTCGGTGACCTGGAGGAGCTGGACTGCTCGGGGAATAAACTGGAGGGTCTTCCGGGAAACATCATGATGCTCCAGACTATTAAAATCATGTGGCTCAGCAGCACTCATCTCACATCTTTACCGGAAACCTTTTGTGAGCTGCAGAATCTAGAGAGCCTGATGCTCGACAATAATCTTCTCACGAGACTGCCGCAATCATTTGGAAAACTGCAAAAGTTGAAAATGCTTAATTTGTCGTCCAACTCGTTTGAAGAGTTTCCTCAGGTTATCATCAAAATCACTCGTTTGGAAGAGTTGTATTTAAGCAGGAACAGACTGACGTTCCTCCCTGAGGAGGTGGGACAGCTGTGTAATCTCGCTAATTTGTGGCTGGATAATAATAGCATCACTTTTCTCCCGGACTCGATTGTAGAGCTCGCGAAATTAGAAGAGTTGGTGTTACAGGGAAACCAAATCGCCATACTGCCAGACGACTTTGGTAAACTTGCCAAAGTGAACATTTGGAAGGTAAAAGATAATCCTCTTATCCAGCCGCCCTATGAAGTGTGCATGAAAGGAATCCCTTACATAGCCGCCTATCAGAAAGAGCTCACGAACTCCCAAACCGCAGTGAAACCTAGACTTAAACTGGTTTTGATGGGCCACAGAAATGCAGGGAAAACCAAACTCAGGCAGTGCATTATCAGTAAACCATCAGATGCCAAGATGGCGACAGGAGGTCGAGGTGTTGATGTTACACACTGGGTAGCGGATGTTGATAGGAGTCTTACGTTTATCGTGTATGATCTGTCAGGTAAACCAAACTATGATCTCATTAAACCCTTCTTTCTCTCTCCTGGAGCTCTTAATGTCTTAGCGGTAAATCTGAACTCGTATACATCAAAGACATTTTATACACACGTCGGATATTTTCTGCACCTGCTCGGTGCCAAGGTGCCACATGCGGTCGTGTGCATCGTGGGAACCCACGCGGACCTGTGTGAGGACTTGGAGATTGAAGAAAAGTGCCTGGATATCCACAGACAAATTTCAATCCAGGAAAAGCTGGACACCGAATGCTTACGTGTGCTCGCCATGCAGGTGGATGAAGCCCTCGAACAGGGCTACGATGTCCGGACGTCTATCCCCCATGTGCTGTTTTATGGGGTTTCAGAGAAAAACTTGAGACGTAAAAAGTCTCAGTTGCAATATATGCTGAACAATCGATTACAAATCCTGTCTCCGGTGATGAGCGTCAGCTGCGCGGCGACGCAGAGGAACATTCAGCGCTTGAAAGAGAAGCTCATGTCTGTCGCTGATCACAGAGAGATTTTCCCGAACCTTCACAGAGTCTTGCCCAAATCATGGCAGATGCTTGAGGAGCTGCATTTTAAGCCACAGGATTTATGGCTCTCCTGGTGGGATTCGGCGCGGTTGGGACTGCAGGCGGGGCTGACGGAAGATCGCCTCCAAAGCGCGCTCTCGTACCTGCACGAAAGCGGTAAACTGCTGTACTTTGAAGACAGCTCGACACTGAAGGAGTACGTCTTCCACAACCTGCCACGATTTATCGCCATCTTAAACGTGTTTTTCCAGAGAGAACTCGCTTCGATACTCGAGAAGTTAGAGACTGAGGAAGAGGATGGAGATGCTGCGCGCATGCGTAATCACGTGCAGGAGTTTTTGTCGCACGGCGTGCTGCCGTCAAACGTCATTCGCTTGCTGCTTAAACCTCTGGTCCAGACGCAGCAGGACTTGCACTTGATCATGGAACTGCTGGAAAAAATGGGGGTCTGCTTCTGTGTCAACAAACCCCGCGGTAAACCACTTAACGGGGCCACCGTCTGGTATAAGTTTCCCAGTCAGGTGAGCAACGAGGAGCCCCGTGCCGAGCCCTCAGCCAGCGGGGCTTCATCCGTCCCCGGTCAGGTCTTCTCAGTTGAGCATCTGCAAATTGAATACAGATTTCCCTTTCTCACCCCTCCTGGGCTTTTTGCTCGTTATAGCGTGCAAATAAACCGACACGTGGTGCAGCGGACAGACGGAAAGCACCACATCTTTGCCTACCGGGGTAAAGTGCCCGTGACGGTGAGTTACCGGCCCTCCCGGAGCAGACTGCAGGGCGAGACCCTCTCCATTTCCAGTCATGCATCTTTGCCAAATATCTGGACGGCTTGGCAGGCCGTTATTCCCCTGTTGGAGGAGTTTAATGTTCTTCTGCAGGAATGGCCTGGCCTTCACTTCTCTGTGCATGTCCTGTGTTCCAAGTGCCTGAAGAGAGGATCCCCAAACCCACATTCATTTCCAGGTTAGTGCTGGTTTATTCCTTTATGGTTTTGTCTGTCTGCTTTCTTGCCAAATGAAACGGTGTAACATTTCTTTGTATAATAACTCTTTCTTAATGATATTTTAGGGGAATTGAAATAGGATTTCATGGTAACGCTTGACAATAAGGTTGTATTTGTCAACATCAGTAAATGCATTAGCCAACATAAACTAACAATGATTACAACTTGTGGAAGTTTGTTTTTCTTCATGTTAATTTAATCATGTACTTATACATTTTTTTAATCAAAAGTATTTGTAACTGTTATAATTAACAAAGATTATGATACAACCTTATTTGTTTACCTATTACATTATGGAGGACAAAATGTTGTCATCCTTTACTAGACAAATGTTTCAGTTACACTTTCTTGCTAGAGAATTATTATATGTTTGTTTGATACTAATATCCATAAATCAATCTATCAGTCTCATATCTCAGAGCAAATGAAGGTAAAATGAATACTGCAGTGTTGGGAAACACCATAAGAAGAGCTCATGTCTTGATTTATTGATTCCAGTAAACACTGATACACAAAAGGGTAAATCGGTGTGACATGAGATCATTTTGAGCTGGATTTGAAGCCACACCTAGAGACACAGATTAGCTTGAGCTGTCTGTCCTGCTGCTGAACACACAACCCTGCAGGATAGGGCGGTGGAGAAGGTTGCCATGGCAACATCATATGCCTCACATTATGGGATGGAAGCACAGCAGTCAATATAGCAGAGCCTTAGATTTATTGATATACGTGCCGGTATGCCTTTTCCTTAATGGAGGCTGACACACTTTATTTATAAAGATGCCACATGTGAGTGAATTATATTCCTGCGAACTGTGTTGTTATTCTTCGTTATAAGTGATATTTCTGCGTATTGTAATGTGTTATTTTTATGTTTAGTGTTGAAACTGGCACAAGAGGGTGTTTTTGAGACTTAAAGAAGTGATGGCTTATGTAAGAGACCTTTGCTCATGCTCACTTTTGTCAAACAGGAGAAATGGCAATTACTTAAGCTTATGTAATGAGGTCAAGACATATGAAAATGGCTTTATAGTTTTATAACGCCCCGAAAGTACACTTAAGCCACATTTAAAGTATATGTCATTGCATTAGATAATGAAATAGAAAGCCAGCTGGCATCTGCACACAAACAGTGCTAAATCTCTTACATTAATTTGACTTTTCTTTCTTACTTTTAACCATCTGCTCCCAAGGTTATTTTAATGGAAGTTTACACACTATGGACATGATTCTCAAAGTTTAATAACTAGAAAACTATCAGGAACTGCATGTCAGTTTTTTTGTCAAATAATTTCCGTGAAACAGAACTAGTATTGTCTTTCTTTAAAACATAAATTACCTTGATATTTTGTTATGTAATGCAATGACAGTCAAAACTTATTGGGTGTTTTAAATGAAAAACCTGTGTGGTTTTAGTCTTTTTATTCTTGTGAGTATCCTGTTGCTGGTTTAGATTTCTATTTAATTTATATATGTATGATCTTTAAATAACTGGATAGCAGGATGTCCTTTCTGCAGCCCATTTCCTAAAGGCCCACAGTTCACATGAGCAGGCGCAGGTTCAGATGGTAAAGACTTGTTTGGTCAGATTAATGAGTGCATTACCTCCTAAACACATTTACTTTTGATGACTGAATGAGTCATTAATGTGAACAGATATTGACTGCTTTAATGTGTAAGCTGTATGAATGGAAGGACTGGAGATCTGCACCGAGGTGAAGGCAAGGTTTTTAATCTTACCGTATTTGGGAATGATATTTTTGGCTTCTTGCATGTTGATTTAGTTTTGAAGCTCTGCTCTCTGACAGACTAAACACAGTGAACATAATGGCCATCACTGAGAGTCTTTCCTTTTGCATTTATATGGATGTCACAAAAGCAGATAAGAGCGTGAATGCAGTCGTATTTAGTAAAAACCTTGACATTAATGATGCCAGCATGTGAAAGCTTGTCTGGGTGTGCAGAACACAACACGCTTTAATTGTTTATCATTGCAAACAGTCTGGGAAAAGAAGTTGGTAGACGTGTTTTGCAGGAGATTTGCTGACTTGCACGTGTTCTCTTACCCACGTAGACTTTGGCGCCATATTTAGTGAAGCAAAGGTCAACGGTTGCTCTGCACGTACTGAGTTTCAATAGGTTACTAATGACCAGATTCTAACAATGTTCCAGGCTGCTTCTTGGAATAGGACATATATTTGTGGATATATTTATAAGAGGTCATTTGGCAAACGCTGTCTGTCATTGAGGGCGTCTAAACTGGGATGGCAGCAGGTACAGTAGAGCCAATGACACTCAATCTTTGGGTTGGAGATGTGTGAGAGCTTTCACATACATCACAGCTGTCAGCACACTTTATTTAAGTCAGAAAAGTTGCTTATTTATTAAAATTTGGGTGTAGCGCTGCACATCCCTTTCCTGACCTTACGTGACCTCTGCCTGATGGATATTTTGCAGGGCCAATTTTATAGACGATCGTTTAAATAAAAGAAATTTTTCTTTTGTTTATATTAGTTCAGTAATGCTGGCAAGCACATTTTGTGATGTAGTTTGCTCAAAACACATTCTCTGGCTGTTTGGGTACGTAGGATCAGTTTGATTCCTCTCAGTGATGTTCTCTTGTAATCCCATAAATGGATTTGACAGAATTAATCCTTCAGTTCTGGCAGATATAGTGACTAATGACGTGTCTTTGGTGAGAACTGTAGACCTGTGTTTCATCATCACACATTTCAGAACAGTCATCATCAGTCATTATAGTCTTACGGAAATGAAACTTACGTGTGTTTTCCCAAACCTCAGGAACAGAGCTGTCACAAGATTACTAATTATTCATGTAAATGTGATTTGTGTTCTAGGTGTGCCATTGAACATGTCAGAAAAACTCATGAAATACTCTGATGTTTTTAGACAGATTTATGGGGTTGAAACGTGTTTGCTGGGCTCAGTAAAGGTCAGCAAGTAGTTCTGCTCAATCTAATTTTGTAAAAATCTCTTTTCCTCTATTCTTCAAACGGACATCTGGAAATTCTAGCTGTAAAAATATTCTGCTGTTGGAATTGATTGAAAGTTAATGAGATTTGGCTGTATATCTCAGTAACGGTCATCTGCAGCATCTGTTCAACCTTTCTTTGGCTTTTCTTGATTTTGATCTCCTCTCGGGGATCACAACCATTTTGGCCTTATTACAAAGACAAGTGTATCTGTCCCCTTTGAGATATTTCCTCACGCTAAAGAACATTGTAGGGTTATATGAGATTTACAGCAGGATTATGAAGGACAATGTGTTAGAATGTTAGATTTCAAGGCAGTTTGAATGATGATTTTACACGTTGTTTTAAGGCATCTATTGCTTTATTTAGGACACGGCTCTCTAAAGATGTCTATCTAAAAGTAGAACAGGAAACCTGGGGATGGTTCTGCAATAATGGATTGGATCATGTGAAATCATGAAAGCGATAGTGCTTTCATTTGATGGTTTTGTTATTGTATCCATTATTGCCTATTATCCTGAATGTAACTTTTACCCAAATATTGATCTTTCAAGATCTTTCATGATCACTGATCACATGATTGAGTGTTTGTTTCAGAGCACAAGAATAATGTGAATCCTGTTCTATCACTGTGTTCTCTGGAGTTAAATAAAGAAAGATCCATGTGACGAGCACAGGACTGGATCAGGGTTTGCTTGTGGTCTCTGTAATGATGTCATCACTAGATTCACATCAGCAAATTCATCCATGACAGAAAATTATTACGTAAAAAAAATCACTCTAAATTTAAGAGAATAGTTCATATGCCTTCATCATGTCATTCCAAACTTGTATGAATTGCAGAACACAAAAAAGATATTTTAAAGAATGTTTGTAATTAAACAACATTGACATTTGTCAAAAGATCTTCTGTCGTGTCCCACAGATGAAAGAGTCATATACAGGTTTTGTTTGACATGAGGATGGATAATTGATGACAGACGACTGTAATCTTGTTGATTTTGTGCAGTTGTGTGTGATGAGATGGATGTGGGTTATATAAGTGCATGTCTGCCAGCTGTGGACAGATCTCTTTATGGACAGCCGTGACCTTACCTGTGCTGTCCTGTGCTCAAGAAACATCCTGTGCTTGCTTAGAAGAAACACAACTATTTCATATACTGGATTTATACAATCAGAATATTCTATTCTGCCTCGCACATCATTTATGATCATTTATACTGCTGGGCATCATGTTTATTTAGCACACTGTTTTGTGCTGTTTATTTAATAACTCCTGGAAGATTTTCTTTTATAACCAATCTAACAAACACGTGATTCATAGATGCATTGAACATTGCAAACCTTTCAGGGAAATACATTAGTCTTAATGGTAAAGTGTGTGAATATCAAATGGGTTCTGCGATCATTTCTGTCCCTTGTAATTAGTACCTGCACAATAAATTAGAAAATGTTTAAAGGTTTTTCTCATACTGATTATCATACTTTAATCATACTGTATTTGCTGGTTTAAATACCCATTTGAGGTCAAGCATTTTTTTTAATCATGATTTTCCTCATAAATGAAAATTAAACAAATAGTTCCATATATTATATTAATAAATACATTGTGTGAGAATATATATTTCAAGATTTCACTGAATATGTCTGTAATGCTGGAAGATTTTCAGTTCAGTGTATTTGAGCTTTTATCATGATGAGTTTAGAGAGCTCTGATTCTCTCTCTGGGGCGTTTCTGCATCTCTAAAAATCAATCCAAATCTCAGCTCGCACACATACTGACAGTCATGATCTCATTATAGACCAGATGTGAACATCTGTCTGGAAAGCCGGACAAATGACGGATCAAGCTTAAAGCAGTACAGAAGACTAACTGATCGTGTTTGATACTGAACGAGACTAACTGGGATTAAAATGAGGCTTTTTTCTGTTTAGGGTTATAGCAGCAGGCTGTTTGCTCTGTGAAGCAGATGGTTTTTGATCTCTGTGGAGGAAACACAGCTAAATAAATGTTGTCGTAACCTGTGTGTGTAATTATGATGACATTTAAAATAGACACTTCGTTCAGATCATATGTGGACAAGGCAGGTTTTCATCTTTAATCACAATATGGTTTGACATTGTGTTAGATCTGATTGATGTCTCTGTGTGGGGTTTACAAATAGAAAGGAACAATAAAGCAAAGCATAAATGTTTAGAAACATCTGGAAGAACATGAAGAAGATGCATCCAAAGACAAAAAAGAACAGAGGAAAACATAGAGAATGTGTGAGAGAGAGAGAGAGAGAGAGAGAGAGAGAGAGAGAGAGAGAGAGAGACAGAGAGAGAGAGAGAGAGAGAGAGAGAGAGAGACAGAGAGAGACAGAGAGAGAGAGACAGAGAGAGACAGAGAGAGAGAGAGAGAGAGAGAGAGAGAGAGAGAGAGAGAGAGAGAGAGAGAGAGAGAGAGAGAGAGAGAGAGAGACAGAGAGAGACAGAGACAGAGAGAGAGAGAGAGAGAGAGAGAGAGAGATTATGAAGTGGTCATGATCTCTTCCTCTGTTGATTTTTTTTTTTATTGTCTGTGATAAATGAAGTCTGATGGTGTTGAATTTGAGTCATTTTCCTTTTACAGTCATGATTCGTCTCCCGTGTCAGTGCTTCAACACACTTCTCATGACTGTGTTTTTATTTTTCTCTTTAATATTTCTACAGAGAAGTTACACTAGTAATGTCTTTTACAGCCGTTTTTTCTAGATTCATGTTTTGGATCAATTGGATTTGTTTTATGCAATACTAGAAAGTAAAGAGGAGTGTTAGTTTATGTTTGCTGCTGAGAGACAGAGACACACGTTAGACAGATCTGTGTCAATAATAAAAGCACATCTTCTCTGGAGAAATCTCCAAAACTGATGGTCAAGATTGTTTCAGTAGCATCAAAAATTGTACGTTCAAATCACTAAAAAATATGTTTAATGTTTTTAATAGTAATTGTCAGAATGTGTTTGAATTATCACACTAAAACCATTATTCTTAGTCCAAGTAAATAAACTCTTTCAACTTATGAGACATCCTTTCCTTATATTTATAACTTATGGCACTTCCTTTTCTGCAACTGTGATTTCATTTATTTTTCTAGGAGTGGTCTCTTTCCGGTCAGTACCGGAGCCTCATGCTTAATGATCGTGTCTATGATGAATAACGATCAGGAAGTGCTTCTCTTATGTCTTACAGATATGCAGATTTATTTGATTCTTCATGATTTCTGAAAGCATTGGGCGTGTGTTCAGTAGCGATTCACTTCTGTCCTCTTTCAGACGGCAGTATGGAAACCTCATCAGACACTGATCTGAATCTAGACGGCTGTTAAGCTCTGGCCACGTGCCGATAAATGAATGCACATGTGGAGCGTTTGTTTACATCTGGCTTTATTGTTGTGTTCTATTATTATATTGAGTTAGATTGTGGTTGGGTGTTAATGGAAAAGATTTCACTGCTGGTTTACAATTAGTCCCCATTTTTTTCACATGTATGCACAACTAGATGAGTAGTTTAGTAGTTTTGATCTGAAATCTGCAGCAGAAGCTACATGTATACATGTGTAGTGATAATCCTTGGCCGTGGCATTTTCTACCCAGATTATCTTGCTGTCCAGATTGTCATCCACTTCACTAAATGAGATACTGGATATATGAATGATGCTTTCCACTGTATGTCTAGAGACGGCTGTAAAATATGAGAACATAACACACATTGGCTCAACTAATAGGACTGGAAGGAGTGTTCCTGGAAATCTTTGTAGAAAGTCAGCCAGTGCTGCTAATATTTCACACATCCAGACACTTTAAAATGTTTGTGGGCATCATACTTACGAGCGGAAGTTCACAAATATTCACGACATGTTTGTAATGAAGCAGAACTGCATGACAAACAGTTTTGATTTCTGTTCATTCAGTTTGTTTTGGCGATACTCTTGTGAATCCACATCCTCTGGACACTGAGGAAAAGGATGAAGCGTTCCAGGATCTCTTTGACCCAGATTTCACAATTCACAAAGGGTTGTAGAGCAAGTCACAGCGTGTTTATACAAAAGATAAAAAGTCTTTGGAAAATATTTGGAATGTGACTGGAGAGCTAGACAAGCTTTTGTCCTTTACATGTGTATTTTGTGGTTACTGATTTCACTTTACTAATTTAAGACATAACAGACATAAACATCCTATTAGATGCAGATCAGTTCACACGTGACACATGAATTAAAAGTTGAATGTTAATGGATTATAATGTCAACAAGAATCAAATGTATTTACTAAATATTATGTTTGTATTGTGAGATGGGATGGAGAGTTTATAAATGTGGCATTGAAACAGTATTGTAGGAGTAAAGTGAAAGGCGTGTGTGTTTTGTTATGGAGATCAGCCTCATTGTTTCACATTTCTATGTTGTTTCCTGTCTCCGTGAGTACAGGATGTTTAACAGTAATGTTCATCTTTGTCTCTAGTGTAGACTCACATGTTTGGAGGTTTATTGTTTAGGAAAAGACCTCTGTGTAGGTTCAGCTCTTTGTCCTCCCTGCCTGCGAGGCAAGAAACAGGTTTGATTCTTAATAATGACTGTGTGGATTTTCTGTTGTTGTAGGAGCATATACATGTGTTTGTATATTCTGGCTTCATTTGACACATTTGCCGTAGGAGGTCCAGAAATTGCAATATGTACCTAATATTGTTGGCAGACGGGATATAGATGAAACTTCATGTCAGGTACATGCTTATTTGGGAAAGTAATTGATTAAAAACAGAAGGTTTAATAAAAAGTTTCAGTTCATAATGTTTGCCAGTATTTTGTTATTTCTTTTTGAAATATAATTGCAAAATTAAAAAAATGAGGAGTTATTTAATGGATTTATCTTTATGCATGATGAAATCAAATGACATTTCCTATTAAATTGTACTTTTTATTATTTTAAAATCTGATAGTTGTGAATCAGGGTAAGGTAACACTCATTTCTATTTACTTGCTTGTTTTTAAATAATAAATGAATTTTAAGTTAACAGGTTCATTTATAATATCTAAAATATATAAAAAGATTGTAATGGTGCTTTTATGAAGCCGATCCCTCGATGTTCTACAAACAGATGATATGATGACCAATCTGTGACTTGAATCAGTCCGTGTCATTAATGAGTAACAGTTGTGGTGTGACCCGACAGGTTCAGACTCCCTTGAGTTTACATTGTCAATCCTCAGCCTTTAAATAGTTAAGCAGATCCGTGAGCTGTAAACTATGTTTAGAAAGGCTCTGGAGAGGTCAGGGTTCAGTCCTGATATACCTGAGCTGTTTATATCACAACCTGAGCAATGCTGATGTTTGCTTATTAACATTCTTCAAATGAGTTTCTTTTGTGTTGTGCAGAAGAAAAAACTCACACAGGTTTTTAATGACATAAGGGTGAGTAAATGATGAAATAATTTTCCCTTTAAGTCACTTTGCCGAGAAGTCGAAGACTGTTTTTTCCTTTTAAGGACCTACTAATGCACCTCAGAGAGCAAAAACTAAATGTATGTTGATGTAGAAATGGAGAGTCTGACAGAGGAACACAAGAATGCACCTGTAAATGTTATTCAGGGTGAACGTTTCGATTTCTTAACCTTTATATGAGAGCTTAATTCAGCCGTCGTTCACGGCATTATGACCCAAACCAAAGAGACAGCTGAGGAGGATGACCGTCAGCAAACACCTTTATTCCCATAAAGAGACAGCTGAGGATGATGACCGTCAGCAAACACCTTTATTCCCATAAAGAGACAGCTGAGGATGATGACCGTCAGCAAACACCTTTATTCCCATAAAGAGAAAGGATGATGACACCTTTATTCCCATAAAGAGACAGCTGAGGATGATGACCGTCAGCAAACACCTTTATTCCCATAAAGAGACAGCTGAGGAGGATTGATTCCCATAAAGAGACATGAGGGATGATGATCAGCAAACACCTTTATTCCCATAAAGAGACAGCTGTGGATGATGTGTCAGGTTTACATAAAGAGACAGCTGAGGATGATGTCATAATCACTGTGTATCATGAAGACATGTTGAATCAGTGAAAACAGATGTAGTTTACTGGTCTTGATTTACTGGTTTAATGGCATAAAAACAGATGTAGATAGGCCTTGATTACTGAAATCTAATCTTTTAAGATAAATGCAGATTATTTGTCAGGAAATTGCATCATTAAACAGCTTTCCTGCTGTTGTCTTAAGGTTATTTCTTTACAGCTGTGTTGGACTTTGTGCTGTGATATTTTTGACTTTTATTAAAATCAGATCTACAGAAAAAACTACCTTGTGTCCAGTTGGTTAAAGGAAAGTAAAATAAGGCAAAATATCCATTTGTTTCATACATTTTAGGTGGCCAAATACTTTTGGGTCCAATGTGTTTTTTTTGTTTACACAATCATCTAATTGACTTTATAAAGATTATTTTTATATGAATGGTTAGCATGTAGATGTAACATAG
Source organism: Beaufortia kweichowensis (assembly GCA_019155185.1). Classification (NCBI taxonomy): domain Eukaryota; kingdom Metazoa; phylum Chordata; class Actinopteri; order Cypriniformes; family Gastromyzontidae; genus Beaufortia; species Beaufortia kweichowensis. The sequence continues at coordinate 14,664,614 of CM032812.1, read as the reverse complement.
CGTGATATTAAGGAGTGCAATTATAGCTAAATATTTGAATATATTTGTGTTTTTTTATATATTTGTCCGATGCTTTTATCAAAAGTGATTTACGGTACACTTAAGGGTACATTTGTTTTGTCAATATATGGTTATTATTAGTATTATCCATTAGATTCCAACCCGCAGTTGTTTTTACCGCATCCCCTTTGGTTACTAATTGATTTCATGAAATGAATATTGATATGACACATGAAAGATTAATCTAGTTTGCTTTTTGCTTCAAAGCTAATTCATGGTGGTAGAGACGGACAGCGGTACATATGGAGCTCTCTGAATCCTTCATTATTAGTCTCTATTTATAGGCCGAGGACGCTCTCCTATCAGTTTAACACGCTTGTTTTTGAGCTATTGACATCAAATAACATTATGTTTTGCAATCTTGAGTGAGTTGTTAGTTATAAATCCTTACAATAGAGAATAGGTCATTATTAAAAAAACATTTTAAAGCTGGGTCTCTTAATTAAGTCGCTTTGGATAAAAGCATCAGCTAAATGCCTAAATGTAAAAAATCTTAATAATCTTGTAATGTAATAATCTTTAATATCTTATGCTGTTATAGGAAGGTAGATATACCTGGGTGTGTCCAATAAAACACATGACTCACTAAATAAAACTACATGAATATAATGTTGGTGGTTTGCATTACCGTGATCATTGGTCATTTGGTTTTCCTGCACTTGCTCATGACAGGATAAAGTTTGTTAGACACTGCCACCTTGTGGTGATGTTGATGCACCAGGAGAAATTGTGCATTATATTCAACACTGGTCTATAAATGTGTTACAAATATGACCAAAAAGACGATGTGCACATTCCAGCCTCTCAACTTCCTTTTTTCTCTTTCTCTGTGCTGTTGTTGTAGGTGATCTGTTAAGTCAGCCTCGACCTGAAGGATTGACCGAGATCATCTGCCCCAAGAACGGATCAGAACGGGTCAACGTGGCGCTGGTTTACCCTCCGACCCCGACTGTGGTTAGCCCAAGTCATAAATGACAATCACTTCTCCTGAAGTTACTTCTGTGATTGACTTACATACACAATTATGCACCTGTGGTATTTTCCTGTTGTATCAGAGAGGGAAGATGGATCACAGTACACCTGACCAGTTTAAAGAAGGTTTATATGACTTCAGGACAAAAAACAAAATGACACTATTATAAAAATGTCTTTGTTTGTGTTTCTCTTCTTTTTAATGTGATCAGCTCTGTGAACTGACAGTGTTGTGAAACCACATGATTTTGCTGTGTGTATGAATCCACTGGATGTTCATCTGATTTTATTCACCCTGAGCCGGTCTCAGTACTAACGATAGTCCTCGGATTGATTCGTTCACTTCAGTTAGACATCAGCCGTTCATTATCCCCAGAGGAATCTGAAGCTGGAGGAGGTTTGATTAGAGAGGACTAACTTTAAATGAAGATCTACTACAAATGCATGAAGCGTTTTAAAATGATGTGTAAATGCACTGACTAGAGCTTTAGTTGTTTCTAACAGACATGTTGTCTTGTTGGGTGTAAATGGTACTGAAGGTCATTTGTTTGAAGAAGACGAGACACATGCAACCAAAGACATCAAATATTTCCCTGAATCATATACTGAGACAAAGATCTTTTTTCCTTCCTTTCACACTTATACTAGTATATTATTCAACGCTTAAAGAGACGCAGACACCATAGCATGGCACAGACAATTATTATATGTACATTAATACAAATATCAGCAATCAGAAAGACATTTGAGATGCAGTTTTGGACACGTGACCGGGAACACTGATGTATAGTCACAGAAACAGAAATCATACCTCTCTTCCTTCACTCTTGAAGAACATTGTGAAAGCATATTAGAAATTCACTGAACATGCAGAACAGCATATTGTAGATATTTATTATAATGAAAAGTGCACATTACCAAGAACAAAGAAACAACCTTTTCTAGAAGAGTTGATTCAGACTTAGAATTGTTGTTTATCATTTTGAAGCCGAGAGATCCTGCAATACGTGTGATGTTTTACGAACAGCTGTTAAACTTTTGTACATAATATTTTATTTTTATAAGCTAAAAAGCTGTCACTGATATCCTACATGATTTACTGTGCATTGTGCATGACTACTGTGCTCAATGTAAAAGCCACGATTGTTTTCTAAGTTATATCTTTGTCATTATAGGATCACAAAAGCACCAAATATAAAGGCTGGTTTCCCCACTGGTGTACTGCTGGTTTCTTTTCTGTGTGCTGGTGGTAGTGGATCTGTTTTTGGTTATTTAGTTGGGATACCATTAATATGTAGTATGTTTATTTATTTGTTAATTTCCTGCAGCATTATCAAACACAGATGACACTTTCTGCAGATTAGCAGTTTCAGGTATTTCATAATAAACAAAAATAACCATACTTCATACTTCAATGTGTATTACGTGTATATTTAAAACAAACGTTAGCATTTTATGTAGGAAATGATGAAAGAGTTTTACTATGTTTAATATTAAAGCTCAATTGCTTAGAACTAATTAGATGATTAAAATGATTATATTAGATGAACTTATGTGCTGTCAAGCCGTATCTTATCCATGACGTCATCACGTTTGTCTACTTGTGTCTCGCATACAGAATGAGCTCATTTACAATGGTTTGTTCCTGTTGTCAGATAATGAAACGAGAATAAAATAATAAAATAGTTTAATTGCTAAACTTTTAAGCGTCATCAGGTTGTGCGCAATGACTGCTGGGTAATTTCCTCTCTCATTCTAGCGAAGCGATGGACGGATGGTCCCTGTTGTTTGGAATTTCACTAACATATAAGAATATCTCAGTAAAGTTCACTTTAAAGGTTACTAACGAGTGATTGATTGGCACGGGCCCAGAGACGGGAATAGTGCTACGGTAAACATAAAGCGCTTTACCTCACAAAAGATAACAATGTTATGAACAGATATTGTGTAGCAATGTAATATTCATATAAAGGTTATCTAGAAGTATAAAGCAAATAGAAAATCAGTCTCTTAAATCTAAATCATGTAAACATGGACATGATTCCTTGGACATGCTGTATGTAAAGAAAATGTATAAATGTATTAGTAAGTAATGAAAACGGTGCAATCTTCTTTATATTTAATATTTACAAAAAAAAACCAAGCAAATGAAAAAGATAACTGGTTACACAATACTGTTTTCACTCTCAGCTACACAATTACATGAATGAATTATAAATGTATATTCAGCTTGGAAAACAGGACATGAATTAAATGGCACGATAAGTTTGCTGCATAAATAAAAGGTGTTATTTTCACTGGCAAATCCTTATTTTTACCAGCAGGATAACCGTTAATCCAATGCACATATTTCCATATCATAAATACATTTAATATTATCAATTAAGAAAGCAGTAGAGCCAGAAAAAAGAAGCTGCACCAGATATTCAGATGTGATTCTGTAGAGATCTTCAGTCATTATCATAGATACAATCTGCAAAGACAATGTGGTGAAGAATAATTACTTTATCTGTTATATATTGTATGTATTTACAGTTAGAAAAAACAGTCATTTAAAGGTACCATCTCCAATGTCATCATAGACCTCATCACTGGAAACAAAAGCCAGAAAGAAATCAGTGTTTGAGCATTTTTACACATTAACAAAGTGAGAGAAATTACATAAAAAAATGTTAAGAACATGTAACTTACTCTGTTTGGATGTTGCTGATTGTGACGTATCCAACTGAAAGGTAATTTTACAATGTATTTATTAAATAATATTATAGTTTATGATAATGTGCAAAGTTTGAAGTCACTTACATTTGCCTTCCTTGTTCCTACAGATGAATTTATCAGGGTCTGATTTGTTAATGACGTCCACAGTCTCGCCGGCTTGAACGCTCAGGTCTTTCCCACTTCCCTTCTTACTGGTCACAATCGTTGCTTGATGAAGCACTTGAATCTCACCATCATACTGCCGTAGGTAAATATCAAATTGATTTCTTTCAAATCCAGAAACACTACATTTCTTGTTTCTGCAGGTCAGCAGACTGCATGCGTACCTTAAACTTCTTTCTGAACTCTTTCTCTTCTTTCTCAACCTTTTTTTGCTTTCTTGGGTCATCGTACACTTTGTTCGCCTTTGGTTTAATTTGAGGAATGCTGTAAAATATTATAATCAAACAGCCAAGTTTTTAAAGATTGAATTCTGTTTTTGACACAATATTAATGATATCTGTTTACCTGCAAGTTGGTGGAGAGAAAGAATCGACATCATCGTATATTTCACCATCTTGGGCACTGTCTGTAATGTGATTTTTACATCAGCTCACAGGTGTGATAGGAAGGAATGATATAAGGCTACAAATATGATTATTACTAAAATATAATAATAATAAAAATCATATTTTTACCCTTATTTCCTTCTGGTGTAAATTGTGGAGGTGGAGGGATGCTGAAAAAATGATTAGAAATATGTATAATTTTGATAAATCATGGGCAAAACGTATGTAAATAGGATTTTATGGTTCTGAGTTAATATATTTATCTGAAGAAAAAGATAAATCAAAGAGGATTAAGTCATTGAGGAATTCTTGGAAAAAGGAGAGAAAAGTAGTGGATCATCCATATCTAGTAACTAATCAACTACTGTTAGAAAAGAATGAATACCATTAGAGAAATTTCTTTGAAAGAAGCTATTTGGCAAAATTTTCACAGAGATTCGATTGATCATAAAACGTTAAGTATGATTTAATCAAGCTTGTTTTGTTAGAGCAAATAGATGCAAATGCATTGAATGATTGCAATGTTTGTAAGTCCAATTTCATCTTACTAATGTAAATATTACTCATTAATGTGGACTTGGCTTTTTCTCCAGTCAACTGAGTTTTTGAGCATCTCCAAGAAGTTGCGTGGATTTAAGAGAGATTTGGGATCCGCTGTGCTATGGTTTCAGAGTAATGCAGTATGGGTGAGACAAATCCATAATAAAACAACAAACTCATAGAGTCAAGCTTTGCATTGCTCTTACCTGATTGGATTAAGATTTGAATCTGGTATATCATCATAGACATCATCTGGTGGTGGCGGTAAAACAACTAATAAACAGCAGAGGGCAGAATTATTCACGTATCCGTCTCTAAACACATTCATTTACATGTGTCTCCATGTTTTGGTGAGTCCTTGGAAAAGAATGAGATATTTTGCAACTTACCACGTTGACCGTTCACATTCCTGAAATAGATTATTGACATTATAAGAAGAGAAAAAATCAGTCTGTGCAATATGGCGTCCCGTAATGTCTTAAGAAAACAACATATTACTTAAGTTGTATTCATTACCCGTGATCGTCCTGAGATCCCACATCATCATACACCTCTTCATTTACAGGAATGGAGGGAAGAGACATGCTTTGATTCTTCAGGGCACTAAAGTTGATCTCAACCATTTCTGTTTTAACAAAGCCAACTAAAATATAGAAGAGAACAAAAATAAAAAAACCTGCTTTTAGACATTCAGATGATCAAATGTATAGAGATAAATGTATGCAAATATGTATTTTCTCCAGCAGAATGTGAACGGGATCGTGTCTAGTGATCCATAACTAGTTTTGTTTTAGAAGAAAAGTGTTTTTATAGCTGTGTATTGTAGGATTAACACTTACAAGATCCATCTTGACCCTTTCCCAACCATTTGCCTTCTGGGTTGTCATTGATTCGAATGATATCAATCGATTCGCCTTTCTTTATGGAGAGGTCATTTTTTCCACCCTTACAGTCGGCTTTAGCTTTGACCTGATGAATAACCTGCAGAGGAAGTGTTAACTGTGGAACACACAAACCATCATGTAAATATACTCTCACATATGCATGATTTAAATGACCTGATAAAACTTGACTTGACAGATATTTCTATATGTTACATGAGACATATAGACCATTTCACAAGATATAAACAACACTGGTCCAGAAGCACTTCCTGTTTCAGTTTTTCTGTATTTCACATATGTAACTGAACCTTAAAGATGTTCGTTAAACATTTTGATTCCATTGTAAATGTTCTTTCTGTTGGTTGTATTTTGTTCTGACATTTGTGTAGTGTTAGAAAACTGAGACAGGAAGTGCTTTTGGACCAGTGCTCTTTATATCTTGTGAAATGGTCTATAGCACACTTTTGAATTAAAAGGTCAATGACTGTTTGTGATAATTGTGCTCGAGTCTCTGGTTTTTGAGCAGTGAAGCTCCTTGTACTTTGGTTCTTTTTTTTGTTGTTGTTTCTTACACAATTAATTTCTCACACAGAAATGACAAGCAGTCACTGAAGAGGACAACACACGAGTGTTTGTGTGGATCATTTGTGTCAGCTTACTTTAAACTTCTTAATAGCTTCTTTTTCTTTTTTCTCTCGCTCTTTGAGATATTTCATGTCTTGCTCTTTGTCTTGCTTCTTCTGAGGTTGGCTTGACTCTGCTGCAGACCTGTGAGAAGTGATTTTCAGCAGATTGTTTGGAGAACCGTATAATAAACTACCGTCTCTGTCCCAGATGGCTAAAGATGTGTCAGCAATAATAGTGTATAAAACTGCTTACCTACTATCATCAAGATCCTCATAGATCTCAGAATCACTTCCACTTCCCTTTGTAAATAAAACATGAGCCACTTTACCTCAAACTGCCAGCGTAACTATCGCTTCCACTAGATCTCTATGAGTTTAAGTTTCTTACCTCATTTCTCTGGCCTGTAGTGATAAAACAGAGATATTAAACACTGGAATAATTAGGACTTAGAAATGACATCTATGAATTAGCAAGTTTAGACCTACCAAATGACATCACATCATCATAATTCTCATCTTGAATCCTGCAGTAAAGAAATAAGGTTATAAATGAATGTATATGTGCATGTGTAGATGAGTGAGAAGTTTTGGTACTCACAGAGGTCCTGAAGGTCGTGGGGGCAGGATGGGAGGGTTGGCTTGAGGCGGGGCTGTTAGGATAGCGGGATGAGAGACCGGTGGAGGAGGAGGACAGACATTCTTTAGTGCAGGAGCTGCAAGAAAAATGATTGAACGATTGAAAAGAAATGAAAGTAAATTCTGCACATTTTCACTTTCGTAAAACAATGAGTTTAATAATTGTGTCCAGTTCATCTAAATCTTATTTTTATTTTTAGATGACAAGCTGTTACCCATATCATAGAATAAAACTGAAAGCCTTCTATAAACATGGTTCCCATTTTACATGAGTTTCCTTGTTTTTTTTTTTCACTCATTTCAGCTTCAAGTAAAAAGAGAAACAGAAATGAGGAAGTTAAGCTCAGGGCAGAAAATCTTGAATTTCCAATATGTTGTTTTTGCTCTCTGAAACCAAATGAACGTGAATGCTACCCTTCTATAGTATAGCGTATAGAGAAAATGTTTACTTATTTACTGTCGATTAAAATATAAAGAAATGATCAATGTTGTGAGTCTAAGCTTTTAACATTATCATGTGATCAGTTGGACATGAAGCACAGATGTAGGCGTTTGTCGGTCATTGTTTCTCATCTTGATGGCTTTATGGTGTTTTGTTGACTTACTAACCGTCTCAGAGGAACGCAGAGCAGTCACGAGTAAAACCACGGAAACCACTTTGCCCCAAAGTCTACGGTGTTGTTTAAAGTAGTGGCTGCTTTGCGTACAAAGACACTGTGGTTTTAATATGACTGGAGACGTGCTCGTTGTCTTTTTGTGGTTCATATAGATTGTGATAATGGCATAAAGGTCTCATTTTATTACTCACCTTCAGCTGCAGACTCTGTGCCCTTCATAAACTTCTCAAGGTTAACTTTAGGAGGTCTGTTAGGTTTAGCAGGAGCACTGCCCAGGGCGTAACTGTTGGTTAAAGGTTTCTTCTTTGGAGCTGAAGGGTTATCGTTCACGTTCTGTGCAGGGAGTCCGGTGGGTTTTTTCAGAAAGTTGGGTTTTTGAGAAGTCACTGGCTTCAGGACTGATTCGGGTATTTTAACACCTTCTTTAACACTTTCCTCAGGCTTGTTGAAGCTATTTTTAACACGGAAGCTCGAGGGTTTCACATTAGACACTGGTGAGGATCTTACAGCGGCGTCCGCGTCCTCGTGCTGCTGCTTTATCAAAGCTAAACTGCTCTTTGGTTTAGGTGCAGATGGGATTTTTGGTGGAGCGGGATTATTGTCTTCGGCTTTCCAGGATGGTTTTACTGTAGGAGTCAGAGGCTTTGGCATGGGGGACTTTGAATCATTGGCCATGCCGCTCAGAGAAGGCTTCTGTAGTGCCATCTTTGGGAATGGAAGTTTCTGCTCAAAGTTCCTGCGTCGAGTCTGGCGGTTTTGGTTTTACAGGCACCTTAAAGTTAACTTTATTATTCTCTTGTGCATTTTCAAATCTACTGATGAGAGCTTTAGGCTTGGAAGGATCGCTCACGTCTGGAGCGCTTTTGGACGTGTTAACTGTGTTCTTTAGAAAGTTAGGTTTGGGTGCAGACGAGGTACTGGAGGTACCGGTAGCTCCGCCGGAGAGGCTCGATTCCAGAAAAGGTTTCTTAGCAGACACCGATGGGCCTGAAGATAAGGTGGGCTGAACGGGAGGTTTGGGGCGAACCCCCGGACTGACGTCCACTGATCCACCTCCAGCCTGGAATCGAGCCATGATGGCTTTTACATCTGACTTGTTGTCCTGCAAAGTATGAGGAACAGAGATGAGCGGAACATACACGTCCAGGTTTTGTGTGTTAATTTATTATGTGTGTGTGTGTGTGTGTTTTTTGTCGTCTCCCCTCTGAATCACATGCACAATATCTCTTCCTGTAGATCACTTGGTAGTGGGTATCACAGTTTGCTAAAACTATATTTGGTGTTCAATACAGCTCAGACACTCAGACTACATGACCACAAGAAGAAGAATTGTGAGTTTGCCAGCAGATATAAAGCACATTTCTAAATCGTAAATGTATTGTCTTAAAACATTTACAGTTTTTTTTACAAAATGCTATTAAATATGTCACACATTATATTGATAAAAGACAATAAGTCATCACAGTAAAACCTTCCTCGTTTAATTCTAGTTCTTTTCTAATGGCTAAGTTTAGATTAGGTTTCCTATCATTGACATTTATGTTTAGCGCTGTAACAGAGATTACATTACAACAACAGATTACGGACATAAAAGACAACATTACCTCTGATTCTGACTCTGTATTTTGCTGTAGCATTGCTGATTTTTCCATGAGAGCAGTTCACTGACACTAAACCTGAGACCTGTCTGTGATCACACAGGAACTGAGAGCATTTATCAAACAAAGCTAGCAGGAAGTCACTACATATACAACTTCTCATATACACATTTAACTCTGTATGATTTTTGTCACATAAAGTCAATGTAAAATGCGCTTGTACTTGGTTAAATACCACTGTGACATCTTTAGTTGTCGGATGGCATTCATTCAAATTTCACCCAATTAAATGCAAATCTCTTTCTGGAAAAAACTACATGTTCAGAGTGTTTCGGCCAGCTGTTTCTCTTCAATAGCTCAGAACTGTGTAATTCACTTCTGTACTTCTGTTTTCTCACAAAGACACACAAGGGCACAAGATCTGTGTTACAGGATCTCTGGGAGAGATGTGTGATTCAGGACAGACCTCAGACCAGGAAGAGCTGATAAGATTGGGACATTGTGCTCTTGACTCGCTCAACGGTGTGAAAAAGAGAAACTCTTAGACGCAGGAACTGACATTGGTCAACCAATTACAACAGCAGAAAAGACATTTCCAAACAGTGAAGTGTGTCTATTAAACCACATACAGTAGGGTGGATCCCTAATATTAACATAAGACCGATTCAAAGATAATAAAATATAAATGTGGCATTTTGTAAAGATACCATTAGTGTACTTTTCAAGCAAAATATTTCACAAAGATGGTTTTAAATGATTACACAGGATACACACATCCATGCTGGGTTTATGGGGACCTACCGCAGATATAATGCCTTTCAAACTGTATATTCTCCTAAACCTAACTGTATATCTTTCTGCATTTGGAGTTATAGGAATAAATTATAATTCTTTCATTACTTCATACCTGTATGTACTTTTATCTTAATGCTGATCACAAAAGAAACTATTTTAAAGAATGTTAAGCACACAACACTGACATGTGTTCTTTTGTGAAGTTATATAGAGCTTTTGGAGCGATTCATTTAATTTGCCATCTGAGTACAATGTATTAAATGCTATTACTTGTTGCAGTCTCACTTTAAAATGTTTTTGTTATGGCACATTAAAATAACTGTAGTATTTTTAGAATAAAGTCATTATGTTTGAATAAATGCTAAATCTACATCCAAACAAAACCAAACTAAACATATTTTAATAGCAAATGAATATAATCATCTTGATCATCAATATTCAACATCCGAAACTGACAACATGTAACATATGTAATGTTACTACAAAGAGGAAATGTTTTCTCATTGATCAACATGCAAATCAGCCTCACAAAAAGTCTCAATATTTAAAGGGATGACTGTGGCGATATGTTTGGTACCTGACAAGTGATTGACCGTAAGATGCCAAAGAGAAGATGAAAAGATCCCAGAATGCAATTTAAAACAGATCACGTGCTGGAAGTGGACTAGTTTGTTGTGATCAAACCATGATATCATTTGTCTGTTGCACACTGACCTCAAAGATCATTTATAGGGTCTAGATAAAAAACTAAATGTGTTAAGAAAGTGAAGTGTGTTGATGAAGCGAAACCTGATGTAACGTTACACAGTCTGTTTTATATCTACACGTGCGTTTGAAAAACAAAATGAAAAATTTAAATTGACCATGAATTTACTTGTTGGGTCAAGCTTTTATATGTTGTTTTGTTGCTGGTTATCATCATCTTGATGACCTTTTTAATGAAGCTCATAATCTAATAAAGCAAATAATGTTGGAGGGACATCCAATGCTGGTGACCATGAACAACAGAAATAAGTTGAGAAGTAAAGAAACATATTGTACTAGGAAAATAGTCATCTAATATAGAGAAAAACCTGAACACCAGCTGCTTTCAGACAACAAACCATCTTTCTGCCATCTTTGAATCGCTTCGTCTAAACTTAAATAAAGCCTGAGAATTCTCACTGATCCTTGAAAAATATATACTGTACAAAGACATTATCATGAACAGTTGAAAAAGCAGAAAAATAGCACTCACCATAATGGTTTCTCTGTGAAATGTTCTCATCGGCCGACTTGTAAGTGTGTTTCTGTTTGCGTCAGTATATCTTTGACTAAAAAAGCCTGCCTACTCCTGACTACTTCCCCTATCTGCTGACTGTCATCACAGGAAGCCCTATCTCTCTTCTCATCAAATCTATTTGCCTATCCCATACTGAATAACTGCTCTTTCCATACGCACATCTACTTCCCTGGTCTGCATGACTGAATACTAGAAGGAAATAGGATGGAGAGGATTTATTTCTTCATTCTGGTTTTTGCCCCATTCTTATTTAAATGGTTAATAAACCATAGTGCTTGTCTCCTAATATTTGTAAGTCGCTTTGGATAAAAGCGTCAACTAAATGCCTAAATGTAAATGTAAATATTATCAGCGTTATACGTTCACTCTTTTATGTGAATATAACAGGAGTTAACCATAACATGGTCACCGTACAGCTGTAAAATCAGTTGGTAAAATCAATACAGTATTCACATTTCTTACAAGTGTTTGGTTTATTTATAATAAATCTATAAAAACCTCAACAAAAGTTTCATGTCAGTGTTGTTTGTGTATGTTGCTCCATAAATTGGCTGTTATTCTTGGTTAAACTGTCATTAGAAAGAGGAAATAATGTGATGTGCAATCAGGACTTGATGTGCAAGCCTTTATAATATATATAAATATATATATTTGTACATAAATGGCATATGGCCAATTCCAACATTAGAGACGTGACGTTTTCAGTCAAAATGTCTGAAAAACTTGAAATGTAAATTCCCAGAGAATGTATTTATTACCAATATATTGAATTATCTGTTTATATTTGACTAAATGCCTGTTGATAGCATCGGGACAAGTCCTATTTAAAAACTGGAAATATACATGTGTTATGGTTGTGACAAAATGTATTAACATTATTGATGTCTGAGCTATCAGTATGGTAAAAAAACTATATTTTCTTTATTTTTTTTAATGGTTTTTTTCACTTATCAATTTTATGGTAAGGTTGACATCTGCATGGATTTTTCAAAACTGAGTCAAAACTCACAAATAAGCCATTCTCTCTAGATTATAAAAAAGCTTTTAATTTGAGCAGCTTTTAAAGAAGCATTAAACACATGTTCTTGTAGTATCATGTGCACCGTCAGGTGCAGGGAAGTGAAATTTGATCTAAATGCAGCAACAGCAGGTAAGAAAACCGTATGAATTTTATGAAGTAAATTCTTGCATGACATGATATAAAGATGACATCATGTAAAAATGCATTTCTAATGTCTTTGTCATGTTGGTTTGTTCACGTTCAGTTCTCAGATCTGTGGTACAAGTAGCTTTCCTCTGTCTCTTCTGTGTAACCATGATAACTACCTGTGTTCTCATCAGGACAGTGGATTCCAAGCGTTTCCTGTAGTTTCTCTTCCTGTTGACGTAACTCCGTCGAGTCCACGAGGTCATAGATGCTCGTCAGGGACCACATTGGAGATGGAAACCAGGCTTTCACATCTCCATCCTTACCCACCACCAGCATACTAAAGTAATCCCTGTTGATCTTGATCTGATTTCTCAGGTTCTCCACTACATCTGCTGAGAGCATCTCTTTCTCCGGTTGACTTTTTCCTGTATAAATAGGAGAGATGATTGTTGAACTCATTTATTATGACCTGTTTGTGTGTTAATTGTGGAAAACAAAGTCTCACCGTTTAATGGAAAAAACTCTACTGTTCCTGAAGCCGTCGATCCAACACCCACTAATTTCAGCAAGGCAAAATGACGAATACCTGTCCATGTGAATATAATATAAAAAAAGGTTTCCAAATATCCGTTCACACATTCTATCATTGTTTGTTAGTATCAATTTTTTCATTGTTTATTGCATTTTTGGAAGATAAACACATACCCATCGGACATTCCTGTCCATTAATTGCTTGAAGTTGCTGATGGAAGGAGTAATCATCTACAGTGGGCGCTGAAATAATCAGAAGTCTTCGTTTTGACATAAACCTGACATGCACGAGGAAAGACCATCACTTAAACAGTTATTTACTAGAATGGTTGAAACTGTGATTATCTCGTGGTTTAGTACCTCAACAGCGAGTTCTCTTCCTGCTTATGTGTTTCAGCCAATGATGAACAGGGTGATGAAGATGTTTTCTCAGACTGACGTGAAGGAAAACTGTCAATGTAGTTCAGTAAAACAGAAGGAGCTGTCTGCTTGTTGAAAACCCTATGAAGCTAGAATGAAAAAAAAGAATTGCTATTGCTTTAGTAGTCAATGAAAGTCACAGTGAATGAGAAGATGAAGTGTCCTTACATTAGATCTCAGGTCATAATCAGTCAACACCATTAAAAAGTGTTTGGAGTCGAGTCCGTATTCTCTGCGAATCTCGCTGGCCAAAGCTGCGTTTCTGTATTTGTCTGGCAGGGATGCTTGGGGAGGATCGGTGTCTGTTTTAAACCGAGGATTGTGAGCAAATATACGAGCTTGTTGATGTGTAAATCGATGTCAAATATGCAGTTTTACCTTGTTGATAATGTTGAATGTGCAGCGTAGGGCTATTTTCAGATCCCAGAATGGACAACACGGAGACCTTTCTTAGAGAAAAATCACAGCTATGCAGCTCATTATCATCTCTCTGTTTGACGTACTGACTTGAGACATCACTTGGAGAGGATATGATCTGTGCCCAAAAACAAAACCATTTCATACATCAATGAAAAGCTTCTTGAAATGTTTAATAAAAAGGCACTTACAAGAAGTCTTCTTCGTCCTTTGAGGTTCTGCATGAATTCTTTAAGAGCTGATTTTTCTTTATCATCTGCTTCGCGTTGGGATTTTTTCTTCCCTCCCTTCCCTTTTTTCTTCTTGCCGTCCTTTCCTTTGCCTTTCTTTTTGGAGTTTGAATGGTCAACAGTTTGTTCTCCTTTGATATCTTCATTGACGGCGTGTGTTTTATCTGCAGACTCGTGTTTTTTCACTTCTGTCACTGGCTCTGTGTGTCCGTCACTGTCTGGCTCATCTTGTTTTTGCCTAGATCCAGATTCTGAACTTGTTTTCGTTGATGGTTTGCTATTATTTAAACTACCTAAAGTTTTACGGATAACAAATCGTGACCGTCCACTCAAGATATCTTGGACTTTGTTTCTCAGGGTTGCTTTTTTGTCCATTAGTTTCTTCTGTGTGGGAAAGATGGACGTGCTATTTCCTTGCTTCTGTGGACTGAAGGTTCTTCGTTTTGTGGAACCCTGTTTCTTCACCACTAACCTCTTCTTAGTGATCTTACATTTGATAGGTAATCCCTTTCTGGCAACTTTTTCCAACTTGCGTACAGGCAGCTGATCGATGACCTCAAGGATAGCCTCGACGCGTACCGGGTAAGGGAATCTCTCGCTGACTCTCATGTTCTTTTTCAGAATCAGCATGGAGAAAGTCTGGTCCTGTAGTTCCAGATAATGGAGTAATTTGGTCACCATTTCAGAGTCCACAGGTTCCACGGTGGCTTCTCCTTGCAAGGAAGTGTGCTGGATTTTGCCCTCCATCATGGCATTCTGAATAATCGTGACGATGAGAGTATCTCTCTCTGCCAGTCGACAGTTCAGTCCCTCGGACTCCACGATCTGTTTCTCCATCATTTGGAGATAGTTGTCGCTGTGAGACGGTGCAGTGATTACCCACAGGCGTTTTTTTCCTGCAAAATCCACTAAAAAGTCCAGTTCTGACTGCACGTCCTCTTTAGGAGTTACAGGATCGCCTTGATTCTTCACTTTGTTCTTTTTCTTGCCTGCTTTTGCAGACAGTGCAGGACTGATGTTCCACAATGCCAACACGAGCAGGAGTATCCATAGACGAGACATGCTGTATTGAGTGTTGTTGTCCCAGAATGTGTGAAGAAGCAAATCCAGCTTCTGGTTCACATTAACTCCTTCAAAGCAACGCTGAGCACCTCACAACACCATGTGTGTGTGTGAAGACTGAGCTTCTGCAGGGCAGGAATGAAAGGGGAGGAATGAAACACCACCCTCTACAATTTTCAGCTTTGAGACTTTACATGTATTGTGACTTGATTTGGTTGTCAATGTGTCATTTCTGTTGTAGACATTTCTTTACTTGACACTTATTATGACTATTGATCCACATCTGTCTTTTAAATCCTAAAATTATTTCTGAGTTTTATGAGCAAAACACATCGATGACCATCAATGCAGCTGCAAAACAGACATCAAAAGAATGATGATGAGGACCAGAACTCCAAAAACCTCATTGCATTTCTTGCAGGAATCAAACTAGCCCATAGGTTACATTTGCTTATGTATTATACTGAGTAAACATACATGTATTTTCAGGTCTTTTTTTTGCCTTTGCAGTATTTCAGACATGACACTACAGGTTTGCTTCAGGCTACATATTCTGGCTCAGCACATGAGATGTTATCAGCTAAGAAGTGTGAAAAATGAAAACCTGTGTGTATAAGGTGTACACTAAAATGTTGTTGCTTTAGATCATAAAAAGAGAAAGAAAGAAACTTCAGATTGTGCCAAGTTGTGTATATGTCCAGTTCAACCAAAACCTCAAGAGAATCAGCCTATGTAACCCCAATAAATATATTTTAAAATGCACCATTCACAGATGTTATATACATCACTGCAAAAACTGGGCAAAGCCTGATTTCTAGTGTAAAACAAACACTTTTTCCAGGTGTGAGAAGAGGATCAGCGAGGAAAGTTAATGGTTAACAGCCCAGATCACAGACATTCCACAAATGGATTTAGTTGAAAAGAAACACATGAGAGATTTTAAAGAAGCACAACATATCCACTGTTGACAGAGCATTTACAAGAAGGTTTAATGCAAAAGCTATTTCAACATTTATCATTTTTGTAATGGAAATATGTTACTATATTTTTGTGATCATTAAGTATATATATATAAAAGGCTTCAAAAGAGAAACAAATGTGATCATGAATAAACATTTCCTGAATTAACACAATTACTGACCAATTGTTTTTCTCAAAATTGTCACGTCAGATAAAAGTCTTTGGTAAATGAGTGTTTATGGGGAAAAGATCTTATAGGCCCTTTAGGAAACTTGATTCTTACACCAAGTCAAGAACAGTTAAGTTTGAGGTTTTTATATGACCTAAGTTTGCTTTGAAAAGACATGAGTGATTATTACACACTGCAGTAAAGGCCTTTATCGGTCTGACTTTTATCTTTGTCTAATATCTCCCTCTGCTGGGCGGATTATATACTGCAGGTCACACGACAGATTTGAGTTCTGTATGATTGTTTAACATCTATTTGTAACCTTTAAAAAGTGAAGCAAATGAACAAGTTGAACACAGAAGAAGATAACCAAAGAACATCGGGACTTTCACCACTTCTTCACCAAACAACAGAACAAAATGAATGACACTACAGTGTCTCCTTTTCCTACACGTTCATAATAACATACAACACTGTACAACAATAAGGAATGTGTTGTTTGCATAACTGCGATGTTGTAAATGTCGTTAACAAACGCCCGCAGCACATGACTGCGTTACACGCGTTGATTGACAGTCCAGTGAAACCATAGAAACGGAGCTCACAGAGGTCAACGCGAGTTCTTCCGGGTCACAGCGGCGCGTCCCCGCATTCAAAGGTCGCTCATTGATGCCCAGTCTCGACTCGGTGAGAATTTCCATTGTTTATTATTATTCTCAGCGATCTTGACTGTTGATCTGAACCCGTGCATTATGACATGCATTGCTTTAATGTGTAGATGTCATCGTTTACCTTCAGTTTTCGCTTTTTCTTATTAGCTATCATGCTAATGTGTGTGTGTGTGTCAGTTATGGAAAGAGGCGCTTGTGCCCGCCTTCAGTCGACCGAACCTGTCATTCATCTACATGCACATTTATACAACGTTTAACTACTGCACAACAAAATCTAACGAATAGAATAGACGTGATTGTGTGAATAAAACATGAAGTGTTGCTTATAAATAAATACATGCGGAAATCTTCGAGCTGTTGAGCTTTTGGAGCGCATGACTTCTGTCCAATAACAAGCTCTAGACACGAGGACGAGCACCGTTAGTTTACTGTTTGCTTTTCGCACATATTAAGTGTGTTTTATATATATATATGTGTGTGTGTGTATATATGTGTCTATTCCAAATCTTTATTCAGGTTTTTGGGGTGTACATGAAAAGTTAATTCACGTATAGGTTAGATTGATGTCCTCGTTTGCACACGTGTAATTAAACTCATGATTTAACGCCTTCATAGCAACTGCTTTGCTTTTAGTGTGGGATGCATTTGCAAAAAATAACCCTGATGTAGGTTTAACTTAATATTTTAATATGAATCATTTTGTGTATTGTGAGCTTTCCTTTCCTGCAAAACATAGTAAACTTAGTAAAGCACTTATTCGTACTATTGTTGCTGCTTTTGATGTGTCGCTTCATTGTCTCCTAATATTTGTAAGTAGCTTTGGATAAAAGCGTCAGATAAATGCCTAAATGTCCTTGTTCATACAGTGTTTATGGTCTGAAATGACCTGTAAGAGCTGCTGTAAACTGCTACTGTAATGCTTATCACTTTAGTCCTCAGCTAAACAAATACACTTTATTGCTCATTTCACTGTTGCATGACCATGACCTGACCTGTCTGTGGATCTATACTGACTTCTGTAAAACCCACAGATGTATGTGTGCATGTATATATTTATGAATGAATCAAAATGCTGATTAACCGGATGATAACCAGTGGCTGTCAAGTCTGAAAAATGACAAAAAAACATTTAATCTCCATAAAAACTCCAAAAAAGTTTTTCCTACTAAAGGCAAAGAAGTGCTTTGAGAGTTTTCATTCATACATGTTTAAGCTATAGGCCATCACATGTTCTTCACATTTATTTCTAGAATAGATGAATAGTGAAAAGGTTGAAATCACTTACTCGCAGTTATTTTTTTTTCCAATTTTAGAATAGTAGTAAACTCATGAAAACCATGAAATGACACGCATATAACTGTGGGATTTATTATATATTATTATATATTGTGATTAAAAGCATTCACATCCAAAAATTTCTATCCATGCTGGACTCCATTTCAAGATATTTTTTACATAAAATTTCAATGTTCTAAATCTAGAAATTAATATTATGTTTGCACAATTATATTTTTGTGTACAAAAGTAATTTCAGACTTTGAAATATACACCGTCAGATTAAAAAACATAAGAGAAACATTTCTTGTCAGTTCAATGTCTAAACATTGGTCAAAGACACAGTAATGCTCTTTCAACCGTCACTCGCACTTTTAATGCGTGTCACCTTGGTGAGAGTTTTGAGGAGGGTGGACAGCTGAGCTGGTGCATTGTGGGATAGATGAATAGGGTCACCCAACTTTCTCTCTGACTCACATGTAGGAGGAGGGTCGTTTCAACTGTACAGCTCCTCCTCGTGTCTCCGATGGCGAGTCTTCTGCGTGTGGTGGCCAGCAGCTGTTCTGTCCCGCTGTTCTCCGGGGTGGCCTGTGCTAAGCTACCGAATGTCCAGACGGTGAAGACGCCATGCCTGCGGTTCTTTAGGACCCATCAAGCCCTCACTCGCCTTGCCAGTCCAGGTAACAGTGATGGAATATCATATCATACATCTGGTTAAGATATTAATTATAAGGTCTGATTTACAAATACTTAGACAAGTAAACACGGGACACTTTACAATAAATAAACAAAATATGAAGATTATTTGCACCGTGTGCATTTATAGATGTGTTTAATGATTTACTTTATTCTATTGAATCATTGAAGTGCATTGAAAGTCCTTGAATAAGGTTTACTCCTGCTTATACATAAACATCACTTATCTCACCACAACAGATTTTGTTTTACTGTGAAACTTCTTTTACCTTTTCCTATATTCACACATTTGGCGGATGCTTTTATTCAATGTGACTCACATTATAATCAAGCTGCACATTTGATCAGTATATTATGTATTCTTTGAAACTCAAACCAATGACCTCAGCGTTGCTCACACTGTACCGGTTGAGCTACAGTAACACTAATATTTCCATAGCAGTCCATGTTTACAATGACTTCCAAGGTCATTGTGTCTGGTGATCAGATCCCTCCTCCTGCTTGTCCCGCCCCTATTACCTGTAATGAAGGTCCCAGGACATGAATGAGTGACTTGTGTAGTGTACCGGCTGCCTGGATACGGCAAGCGTGTGTCAGAGACCTGCCGTTAATGGCTGACGGTTTTCTTCGCAGAATGGTAATGACAGCTGCGGTGGGTTATTTTTGGCACAGTATCAGTTGAGATAGGAACAGGAAAAGGGTTTGCTGGGAGAAAAAGATCTGCATTTAGTGGATGAAGTGTCACACGTGTTTTTTTGTTTACTTTATTCTCTGAATTACACCACAGGTCTTTTATGAACTATATCAAGTTCTAAATGGTCAGAACTGACCCCACTAACTTCCCTTGGATATATAGCAGATCTGATGGTCCAGAAACGTTTGGCTTTAACCGCCTCCAGGCAGCTCAAGTGTGTGACCTCAGATGTTGTTGTTATCTATAGATCAGCATGTGGTGGAATTTTCCACAAGGGACCTTCTGGTACCAACAGCGAGACATGACTTGGATCACTTCTCATTATATATTCAGCCCGTCTAGACCACATATTGTTTGCTCATACTTATAGAGCAAAACACATCAAGTGAAGATGTGCATAAAAATTCACTTTAATTTGTTTATCTACTAATGCCAAAAGTCATTTTGGAAATGTGACTGTGGAATTGGAGCCGTCACAAGGTCTGCCGTACTGTAGACGCGCCGGCAGCTGTAAAATCAAACATTTCTTAAACTTCATAAAATGTTTTTATGACCTCTCCATGTCAAAGGTTTCTGTCAGCTGCTTTATGAAAGGCACAGATTATAAATGCCTTATAGTGTGCCGGTGATCTGAAGTTTAATGATATTGGTTGTTTCCCTAACCATTTCTTCAGGTATTCCATACAAACAGCTGACTGTTGGCGTTCCCAAGGAAATCTTTCAGAATGAACGTCGGGTCGCCCTCTCTCCTGCCGGTGTGGAAGCTCTCATCAAGCAGGGCTTCAATGTGGTGGTGGAGTCAGGCGCCGGCGAATCTGCCAAGTTCTCCGATGACTTGTACACAAAAGCCGGAGCCACCATTAAAGACGTCAAAGATGTCTTTGCGTCAGATGTTCTGGTTAAGGTACTGTAATATATTTTCCTTCTTTATTGAGATTATCATCTTCATTACGTCACGCTGTCCATCCGTTGGTCACAGGTGCGAGCCCCCATGTTAAACTCAGCTTTGGGAGTCCATGAGGCCGATCTCATGAGCGAAGGGTCGACTCTCGTCAGCTTCATCTATCCCGCTCAGAACCCGGAGCTGATGGACCTGCTATCCAGACGCAAAGCCACTGTCCTGGCCATGGACCAGGTTCCTCGTGTCACTATCGCTCAGGGTTACGACGCCCTCAGCTCCATGGCTAACATTGCTGGGTCAGTTTTGAGTAACATAAGAAATTACTTGTAAAGCACATCATTTATTTTTCGTCCCTTGAGACAAAACCTAAAACTTCACAGGCCGGAAAGTCTCGGTTAGCGTCAACAAACGGGATATTTGTGGCAAATGTACAGAGTTGATTCCTGTCCCGTCAGCGGTTGACGTGCCTCCATTTCTCTTGGCAGTTACAAAGCCGTGGTCCTGGCAGCCAATAATTTTGGCCGCTTCTTCACCGGTCAGATCACAGCTGCGGGGAAGGTTCCCCCTGCTAAGGTAAGCATTGGCACAAGTTTGCTTGATTCATTTCTGCACGCTTCTCACGTTAGCTCTTAAAAGCACCGTTGATACTTTCCTAATGACATTTTTCCTTCTGTCTTATTTAGATTTTTAATGAATTGCTCTTATTGGCAGGTGTTGATCATTGGAGGTGGAGTGGCTGGCTTGGCCGCCGCTGGCAGCGCTCGTGCCATGGGTGCCGTTGTCAGAGGCTTTGACACCAGGTACAGTAAAGAATAACACAGTCATTTACCTTAAATTAATGCACAAATCATATAAAAGCCATCTAGTAGATTTGTGTGTGGAGAAGGACACAGTCTGTCTTTGTTTGTTCCTTTCTCCTTCTCTTTAAACTTGTTCAGGCTTTATAAAACAAACGTGTCCGAGGCTGTTTGTCTGATTTGCATAACATTTGGCACGTTTCATCTTAAGTCAAAGTGAACTTTATTGTCAATCAGACCATGTAACAGTAATTGTAACATGTGAAGCTGCTTTGATACAATGACCTTTGTGAAAAAGTGCTATACAAATAAAATTGAATTGAATTGAATTAATTACACAGAGATATCGAAATTGCGTTTCCCCAAACTCCAAATGTGCAAGTGTTAATATAACACAACAACATATAACATAAAAGTGCACGCAGACATCATTAAATAAGCAATTAAACACAACATATACAGACAGACAGGGGGCAAATAACATTTTGCACAGTGTGCTTGAATGCAGACAATTGAGGTTTGTTACAGGTGTGCAATTGTAAAAAAGGTGCAATATAATAAAGTGCAGATGAAAAAATAGCAGCATGGAGATATATGAATGTAAACTATTTGTTCTTGTGCATATAAAAAACAATGTGCAGGCATGTTTTATGTATATATACAAAAATGTACGCATATAAATAATATTAACAGTCAGCTGGTCGTTGTAGGGTTAGGGTTGGGTTAGGTTAGGGTTGGGTTAGGGTTAGGGTTAGGGTTAGGGTTAGGGTAGGGTTAGGGTTAGGGTTAGGTTGGGTTAGGGTTGGGTTAGGGTTAGGTTAGGGTAGTGGTTATCATTAAAAGACTGCTGTCAAAAGTTATTGTTTGGCACAATACTTGAATTTATGAATGAATAATTCACCTGATACTGTGACTGAAATGAACAAACTTAACACGCATGGAAACCAAAAGAATGGAATGGCTCAGATGTAAACGGGTCTAAACCCTTAACAGAGACTGAGGGATCAAGAAAGGCGAAATCTTCATTCATTACTTAAATCTCTGTTCAAAATTTTGGACATTTTTCCCATGATTGTTGCATGTGTTGTTCTTCTCTGAAAAGATGCTCTGTTGTCTTATTTTCACTTTTTGTCAATATTTATACATTTGAGTTGTGAGTCACCCCTAGTTTGTATTAAAGATGTTTGTATTGTTTGCAGTATTTTGGTTCGCTTTTCCAAAAACAAGACCATATGTCTCATTAAAATCAGTATACAAGAGATGTTTTCATTATTTTTTGAGGGCAATCACGGTGGGTTTAAATGATATTCATTTCTGAGCAACAAAACAAAACTAGTTCACTGATATTCAAGATATTTTCTGCTTCCACCTGGTGGCAGTGTTACATCAGTCATGAAGGTAAACCAGCCGTAGCCTTTAGAAAATACTCCATTCTGATTGGTTAGAACAACATTAATATTTAAATACACCAAATCTCTCGCTATGACTGTGCATTTAGGTGTCCACTAGCTTAATAAAGGCATATGTTATGCTTTTAGTTTACATAATCATTTTAATCAATGTGTACATTTATGTCATGGCCCTGATCACGCTGTCAGGGTTTATTCCGGTGTCGCTCATTGGTTCTTGTCTTCCTCCAGAGCGGCGGCATTGGAGCAGTTTAAGTCCCTGGGCGCTGAGCCCCTGGAGGTGAACGTCAAAGAGTCGGGTGAAGGCCAGGGTGGATACGCTAAAGAGATGTCCAAGGAGTTCATCGAAGAAGAGATGAAGCTGTTTGCCAAACAGTGTTTGGACGTTGACATCATCATCAGCACTGCACTTATTCCCGGTACGCACAAGTGTCTCATCTTTTTTTCAATCATTTTCATCTGGTGAAAAGGATCATTCAACCAAAATGAAGATCTATCACCGTTCAGAAGAGCAGAGATTAGCCCACATATCTAAAAGCGTAATGAGCAGTTTAACAGCTCCGTGTCTACAGATGTGCTTCGTGTTTATTTGAAGCATGTTTTGTCCTGATCTCCATGACTGAAAGCTAATAAAAATCAGCTCTGTGTCCATAACAGGGAATGTTTACAAAGTTTCTTCCAGTGTCATAACACTTGCTTTGGGTCGCTCTGTGTTTTGGGTTGGCATGGAGCTGCTTTTCCACTCTTGATGCCTGTTCAGAAACGTTGGCACTCCAGAACTTTGTTCCTGTGACATTTTATGCTCTTTATTTTGTTTCCGTCCCCGAAGCTACTACCGAGCCACCGGTGGGAATTTTCGCACGATAATGATTTATGAACGGCATACCTGATGGTTTTCAGTAGAGCTCATGCGATCTGTTCCGTTTTGATCAAAGTTTGTTTGTTTTAAAACCAGAACACCACAAAGCGGCTTATCTGCGTATTAGGTTGCACGGATAAAAGCACACGAGAGGAGGTTGTTATGCGCATATCAGCGGTGGTTTTGGTTTAGCCGTCTCATTGTGCTGAAATTATTATGCAGGTCGGAAGGCCCCAATACTGATTACTAAGGAAATGGTGGAGACGATGAAGGACGGTTCAGTGGTGGTGGACCTGGCAGCCGAGGCGGGGGGTAACATCCAGACCACAGTTCCTGGAGAACTTTCAGTACACAAAGTGAGTACGCTACAGCCGATCCGTAAGGAGGAGATGACGTGAGCATCGTTTTTTTTCTTTTGTTTGTCAGGAAGGTACAGATAAGTTTGCTCTGTTTGATTCTGCTTTTCTGAACATGTTATTCTTTGTAGCTCAAACGATAGAGAAACATCCAACGTTGCGATGATTATTTTTTCATAACAATTTAACACATTTTACTCGAGACATTTTATGCAAGCATACATGACAAATAAGTTACTTCAATGTATTGAAACTTCAGGATTAATTTATGGTTTATTTTCTTAAATTGTTATATTTCTTTATTACAGGGTGTGATTCATGTGGGCTACACGGATCTTCCCAGTCGCCTCCCGACTCAGGCCAGCACACTGTACTCCAACAACATCACCAAACTCATCCGTGCCATCAGCCCGGACAAGGACACCTTTACATTTGATATCAAAGAGGATTT
Organism: Beaufortia kweichowensis; assembly: GCA_019155185.1. Lineage (NCBI taxonomy): Eukaryota > Metazoa > Chordata > Actinopteri > Cypriniformes > Gastromyzontidae > Beaufortia > Beaufortia kweichowensis. The sequence continues at coordinate 14,640,290 of CM032812.1, read as the reverse complement.
TGGTTATGGCACAATGGACCATGTCATTCGAGGTTCAATAGTTATGCAGGTAAACGTTTTTGTTTTACTGAGTTATGCAGGTGTTTTATAGAAAGATGACTTCTAATACACGCTGAAGATTTAAAGATAAAAAGCTGTGGAACGGGATTACCTCGTCTCTCGTTGACTGTGCAAACAGATCCCGTGTAATATTGTACAAACAGTAACATCACAAAGTCTTTGCCGAGTCATTTGTCCTCATGTCATTTTCTGAATTTATGATCTCTGTATATTAAGCCGAATTAAACGAAAGTGTTTTAGCATTGCTATAATATGCTGTGTTTTTTAATGGCTAAAGCATGCGAGCAATTTTACATTTATGACTTAATATCTCTCTGGCACTCGTTTAACTGTCGAGTCGAGCGCTTGCGATGTTTGAATCCTGGCTCTCACTTTCTCTGTCCGTCTGCAGGACGGGAGAAATCTTTTCCCCGCACCGCAGCCCAAGAACGTCCCTGTGGCCGCGCCGCCAAAACAAAAGTCTGTCCAGGAGCTGGAGAAAGAAAGGGCTTCTGCCATCTCGCCCTTCAGAGCCACCCTCACCACGGCAGGAGTTTACACCGGAGGTAAATCACAGTCTTCCTGTTCCCCCGGATCTCTCCGGGTCCCCCGGGGTTAATGCGAAAGCGGCTCCACGTGCGTTTTAAGAGGAAGAGCGTGCTGCGTTGGTGGTCTGACGCTGCTAATGAGGCTGTCAAAACGACCCCTTTATTTCTATTTGATCTTTGAGATGATTTATCTTCTTTTATACACTCCTCAGCTCCGAATTCACAAAAATGGCAGCTTTCCTGATTTGGCGCTCGTCCCTGAGATGCGATTAGTCACAAATGAATTCTATTGGTTACAGACGGTCGGAGGAGCACTTGTGTGAGGAAAGGCAACCCTGGCTTCACATCAAAGCGCTCGCTCAGACAGAGTCACGCGTAAATAAACACAGACCGATAAACAAAGATGCAAATGAGATCTTGATGCTCTTCCGTCTCAGTGTGAGCTCAGGTACGGGGAATCCTGACTGAAATCGATGTCTTTTGAAGGTGGGATTGCTCACCTAATTACAGCTCGAGGTGTTTTAATTTCCGTGTAGTTTTGGCCTTTTCAGCTTCTGAATGGCAGGAAACTGCAGTGATGTTAAAGCCGTGCAGGAGTGCTTGTTAAACTCTTATGAACCGGGTCATTCTTACCTTTAATCTCCTCTCTGTTCAGTGTATGATATATTTAAATGTCTTCTTTTCATTTATTAAGAATTTGTATTCTTTTTCTAGATGAAACTGTCACCATAACCTGTTCTTCAAGTAATTGGCTAATTTGTCCTTTAAGTTCTTGAACACTTAAATTAAATAATTAAAGCAATGAGAAGAATTGACATCAAAATGTTTGTCATGTCCCTAAAAAGCCACATTTCTTCTTCTTTCTCCTCAGGGCTGGGTACAATGATCGGTCTGGGCCTGTGTGCTCCCAACGCTGCTTTCACTCAGATGGTCACAACCTTTGGTCTGGCAGGAATTGTGGGATATCACACGGTGTGGGGCGTCAAGCCTGCTCTTCACTCGCCACTCATGTCCGTTACAAATGCCATTTCAGGTCAGTTCACAATGTAGTTTTCTGTTAGTCGTCTTTCTCTTCTGTTCATTTTACCCATACAGCTTTCAACAGGAATGAACTTTATTAGTTTAGGTTTTTTGAGTTTGAATTACTCACTCAGTGTCATGATGAATAAATGTCACACTTTATAATCTTGTTAAATATCCTTTAAAGGTGATTATTTTCCTTCCACCGTTGATTTGGCGTCTGTGACGTGTCGAGTCAGCCCACCCGTCTTCATTAGTCTAGACGTGAGTGTTTCAGCGGTCAACATAACCATCAGCAGGACAGATTCTTTTATCCTTTTCTCTCAGCAGGCCAGGAAAGGTTTCTGTGTTTTTCACAAGTCTTTGATGGTTTGGACTGTCAGGAGAGCTGTAAACGTAAGATTGAGAGGAGAATCAACCGAAGCGATTAACTTTCCATGACCTGCTGCACATTTCCTGTGGATTGGTTTATTGGTTATTATTTGTGTATGAGGTGCTAAACTAACTTACTGAGCTCTCACAAAGCTGGAAATGTGAGCGTGTTGTGGTATCTGCTCATTACCGTGCCAGAAGTAATGAAGCGCGCACAAAAGTGGCCGAGACATTAAGACACTGATGTGGAATTTCTCGTTCTCTTTGAATTTTTCCAGTAGCATAAAGTTACTTTAGATTTTTTTTTACTTTAGGTGGAGTAGCATTTCTCCCAAACTCTTTAATCTACCTGAAACTAGTGAATCAGAATGAGCCACTGTCTCCACATCTCTTAATATGACCGTCTGGTCCAAGAATTTCAAACTAGGGATTGGATATTTCTTTTAGGACCGAGTGATCGTGTTGTCTGCCTTTTGGAAACGATACCCAGCCTGGGACACAAAATCACAACAAACAAAAATCATCCACGAGTTTTTTCTTACAGATATCCAAAACTCTGCACACACGTGCATGTCTGTGACCGTTTACAAAACCGTCTGTCGCGTTTCCTTCGGTGTTGTGGTAGCGTGCGCTTGGTTAGTCTGTGATCAATTGTTTCTTTAAAATTACAAAGTGAGAGGAAATGCTTAGCAAGAGTTACACACTTCATTGACTTCAAGAGACAGACCCACCTCAGGTTTGATCAGTCGAGTCAATGTCACGGAAGCATTTGAAAGCCATTAGAGAGCCGATGGTTATCAGATTGCTGTTGGGAATTTCAGCGTTGTCCTCCTTAATCACTGATCAAAAACTATTTACAAACAACTTGTTTTGAGCTTGATTTTAGGCATGTGGTGAAATACTGCTAGTAAAGTCCAAGTTTATTAGGAGAGGGAAAGATGATGGAAATGACTCAAGTTTTTTTTTACGCTTGGTGTTTGCATCTGTTGTGTTATTTCACGAAACATGGCAAATTGTCAAGATGTTTTCGCATGTGTGCTTTGTTAGTCAACAGTTGATAGTGTGGATCTGCATGTGTTTGCAGGCTTGACGGCTGTTGGTGGCCTCTCTCTCATGGGTGGCGGATACCTCCCCGGCAGCACGGCCCAAACTCTGGCCGTCCTGGCCGCTTTCATCTCCTCCGTCAACATCGCCGGTGAGTGCGCACAATCCCAAAGTCTGCATGTTTTCATTATTAAAATATTTGAATAATTGCTTTAACGACTGCAGTTAAAGCTGTAATAACACGTCGTTTGGTTAAAAATGAATAAAAATCTGAGCTAAAAACAATGTTTACAACATACCAGTTTTGACAATGAAACCCCTGGTTATCAATATACCACACATGTGATATTATTGTAAATAATTAGTCTTAGGAGCCACAGTGGTTACAGACTCTCTTTCCACCTTCTACGCTCATATTTTGACTGTGATTTGGTCATAAAAAATTGCTATTCTACATTCTTTTAGCCACAATAATCACGGACAGAAGCCAAAACAGCCCAACTTAAATGAACCTTATCTTCTTAAGTTCTTTATCTTAATAAAAATGGTTTTAATTTGACATATAAGATGCAATTTTGTGGGAGATGATTTTATGAACTCATATCAAGGTAAATATGTGAAGTAACCTTTGAAACCTTCAAACAGAGACGGCCATGAAGAGGCAGAAGTAATCAGGTTTGTTCTTTAATAAGACTCAGCTCAATGGATTGTGTGTTTTTAGGTCATGCTGGGCTATTTAATATGAGGATTATATTGTCCAGGCGAATAAGGTTACAGATGCGGTTAGCTAAGTGCCCACAGGATTCCTTGCATTGGGTTTGTGGGAAAAGTTCTGTGTTACGTTCCCAACAGGTGGAATAGTTTATTTCAGGTGTAGCAGACCAACTTCACACCTGAAACAGGAAAGCCCGCCGGTTCTGCTTCAAAGAGCCTCGGTCGTGTCATAAATCAGCCCGACTCCTGCTCGCTCAAAACCAACCAAAAAAGAGTCAAAAGAGAAAAACGGCTTATAATGGACAGGTGGCTGAAATGCCATCCTAAATGTAGTGACCTCTTGAAGTGTGTGTCCGGTGCATGGGCTAGTATGGGTCAGACTCTAGAATAACAGTGTCTGAATTTATTTATTGATATAGTTGATAGATGATTTTGTTATTTCCATTTCTCATGCACATTTTTATCCCATTACCCATAAGCCTTTAGGAGGAGAAATATGGACATTTTCCTGGCGTTTTCCTTTCCTCTGCATACAGGGAAAAATCACAATTTAATTTCAGTAAAAGACAAAGAATTTACAGTGAACCTGCTCCATTAATGACAGGAATGAAAACACATTTTATTCTTTGGCCCGGGCTGGATATCCTTCACGTTCTTTCTAATGGTGTATACGTTTTATTCGGCGGTCTGAGCGCATGAAATACTTGAACAGAATCCTCAGACGGATATCTAGTTACGCTCAAACCTTACTGACCCGAGTTTCAAATGAAAAGCTTTGCTTTGGTAATGGTCCTAGTAAGTTGCTTTGGTAGGAAAATGAATGTAAATGTAATCACATGGCACTTTAAAAATACTTGACTAATGAGCAGCAGATGACCGTCTCACCTCACGGCATCATTCAGTGACTCATCAGATAGGATGAAGTTTTATATATTTATTCATTTATCCATGTCTTGCAACGTGTTTACTATGTTCTTTTGTTCATGTTTGTTTTATCAGGTGGTTTTTTAGTCACTCAGAGGATGTTGGACATGTTCAAGCGCCCCACAGATCCTCCAGAGTACAACCACTTGTATCTTCTGCCTGCTGGTCTGTTTGTTGGAGGTTATGGGGTGGCTCTCCAAAGCGGCTACGAGATTGAGCAGGTGACGCTAAATCACTGAAAATTAAGCAAAAATACTCTAATCAAAACATGCTGGTAACAGCCTAAAATGCCCTGACTGATCTACTGAAATAAACTATGGTGCAAAAATACTAATTGCATGTCTTAAACGTCCTGCGATCTTTGTTCTCCTTGTGTGCAGATGATGTATTTGGGCTCTGGTTTGTGCTGCGTGGGAGCTCTGGGGGGTCTGTCTACCCAGTCCACGGCTCGTCTCGGTAACGCATTGGGCATGATCGGTGTGGCTGGTGGCATCGCCGCCACGTTTGGAGTATTGAAACCGTCTCCTGAGCTCATGGCACAGATGGGTGCTGCCATGGCAGTGGGCGGCACTGCCGGTAAGTGTGCGTCTTTCTTCTTTAGAAAAGTGCTTGTGTATGTAAATGGGGAAACAACCCAACCCCAGGTAATGGTCAACAGGTCGTGTGAGTCACACAGCGTGGGATCGCTCTTTGTAGCCAGTCATGTCTAATCTAAATTGCTAATTATTCCTGGAAACCTGCTGGAACGTTGTTTAAACCGCCCCGACTCGAACCAAAAGTCTGCTCGATTCCAGATGCTGGGGAGACACCCTTCCCCCGACCCGTTCTCTATCGGATGTGACTCGTTCACCACTACCTAAAATTCCCCCGTGTCGCTCTCCCCAACAGGTTTGACCATCGCCAAGAAGATCCAGATCTCAGACCTGCCGCAGCTCGTCGCCGCTTTCCACAGTTTGGTGGGTCTGGCGGCCGTGCTGACCTGCGTGGCCGAGTACATGGTGGAGTATCCTCACTTTGCGACTGACCCTGCGGCCAACTTCACCAAGATTGTGGCCTACCTGGGGACGTACATCGGTGGAGTGACCTTCAGCGGCTCTCTGGTGGCTTACGGCAAACTTCAAGGTGAAATAACCCTTATATCAGTGTAAAATGAGCAAATCCTGTAATTATGCCCTTTTGCTTTATTTCTGAAATGTTTTGTACTTTAGACAAAAAAAATCAAGATTTGGATAAAATCATAAAGAAAGCAACATGCCTAATCAAGCATTAAACTAACAATATTTAGGAGGAAAATAAACTTCTGCTGAGAATAACACCGATTATGTAACTGCTCAACACACAAACACATTTTTCCTGATCATCACAGGGAGGTTTCTTTTATAAGTTTACGTGTTGGTGAAGTTTGCGTCCTCATCTTTGTTTGTTAACTCACCGGCCCAGCAGTACCACACATGCCTCGTGTTTAAAGCCTGGCCATGCGGAACCTCTCCGAATTTGGCACTAATTAGTCCCTCCGCCTCCCAGTCTTTTTCCACTTGTCCCCTAAAGCTGGAACGTATTATCTTCAGGAGTTTTCCCATTCCACCGTCACTGCTGCTCTGATAAAACAGATTACAACTCCCACTTTTATGCTTGTATGCGTTTTTCTTTCTAGATTAGCCGTTCGTGGAATACGGCACATAATCGCGCCAAACTTGTTACGCTGCAAATGTGTCTTGCTGTTATTGATGACGTGTCTTGTGCTTGTTGTAGTTTATGGAGGACATACAGCTGTTCACTTTAACAACATGACATGATATACACTTGAGAATCTTAGTTTGAAGCGTGTGTGTAGCTTCTCACCATCGTTTCTCCCATCGTGTTTCCAAACAGCACATGGTGTCTTGTGTCTCTGCTCATTTACATTTCTTATTTCCTTCAGGTGTTCTGAACTCCTCTCCACTTTTATTTCCTGGCCGTCACGCGCTGAATGCCACCCTGATGGCCGCCAGTGTGGCCGGCATAATTCCCTACATGCTGGATCCCAGTTATACCACTGGCTTGACCTGTCTGGGCTCTGTGTCTGCACTGTCTGCTGTCATGGTAAGGCATTCACATCGTCTTCCTAAAACTGTGGCAAGTTTTCATGCGTTTGTGCCAGATTTTCCGTGTGGTCTCGTTTACACATGGTATGTGAATTCAGATGAACGTACTTTGCTCATTGCTCATTGCTCTTGATATTTTCTCCATGACGTCAGAATTGTTTGCATCTATATTCCTACAATAAAACCCTCATGTTGTATTTATTTATTGTGTGTAATCCATAACTTTACATCAGCGTATAATGACAGATAAAAGTAAACAGCGCTCACGAAACGCTCTCACGGCCTCTGTCAACAATCGTATCATTTTGTCAATAATCAGGAAGCTGTCAGTTGTATACAGCTCCTATAAAGATAAACAGTTACCTGCAGTCTGGCGTCTGGCTCGTTTTACAGCCATTCGATATTATTTAGGTCTTTGCACATTTTTTACGTGATATGTGGAGGCTGGCTTTGTTTAAGTCTGTTCCCTGAGGAGCGTATATCGTTTAATAATACAGGTATGATATCATGGGCGAGTGAAACGAATACCGTGTTTTGACAAACACCTCACGCCTTAATTGAAGCCCATCGCAACCAAATCTGTGTGAAATTTGTTGTTCTGCCGTGTACCAGATCGCATTTCCTGTTTGCATCATCAACGGTCTGTAACCGAGCAGACCCGCTCGCCGTGTGTCATACCTCAGGCTTGTGATGGAATCGCGTTACCGTTGCGCTTTGTTCACTTGTCGTTGTGGTAACCTTTGATCTAAAGCCTCTTTTCTCTGGTGTGACCCTGCTTTGTAGGGCGTGACCCTGACGGCAGCCATCGGAGGGGCCGACATGCCTGTGGTGATCACGGTGCTCAACAGTTATTCTGGCTGGGCTCTGTGCGCCGAGGGCTTCCTGCTCAACAACAACCTGTTGACCATAGTGGGTGCTCTCATTGGTTCTTCAGGAGCGATCCTCTCCTACATCATGTGTGTGGTAAGATCACCGTCTCGTCTCCTGACATCCGTCTCGTTTCTAAAAGCCAAATCTAACCAAAGTACATGAGCCAAAAGACGAGATGTCTCTTTCATAATGAGTCACGATGGCATTTGAAGTCATTTAAGACTTTCATGAATCTGGACTGTTATGAGTGTGACGAGTCTGAAAACATCACCTGACTATGAAAAATCATGATTTAAACAGAAACAAATGCTGACATCTGAGCTGATCAGTGTGAGAGAGAAACCTTTGATAAAAACTTATATGCTTATATGTATAATAGTATGATTGAAACTTTTCTGACACGTTTGCATCAACATTCACAGTATGTGTGCTAATTTGCTATATCTCTCTAATATTTATTTCTGGTCAGGCCATGAACCGTTCCCTGGCGAACGTCATCCTCGGAGGCTACGGCACCTCATCCACCGGCACGGGCAAACCTATGGAGATCACCGGTACCCACACGGAGGTCAACGTGGATCAGACGGTGGAAATGATCAAGGAGGCTCAAAATATCATTATTGTTCCAGGTAACATAAAGAATGTAAAGGTGTCCCCCTCCACACACGGCTGGAAAGGTCCTTGATGAACTGATGTTCCATTATGTTATGTCTCGTTTGACCTCTTTTACATCACTGGCAATTTTCTGTCATCCACTGTGAAGAATAAGCTTGTTCTGAGTCGAGCTGATGTCAGGTTTATCTCTCCTGTCAGGGTTTGTCAGATACTGCTGATGTGTTAGTTCTATACGAGTTGTAAGCTGGCAAATCTTTAGTTGGAGTTTGATATATCGGCAGGAATGTCTGAAGATATTGTTATTCTGTGACGGCCTCCAGCGATGGCACCGGCTCTCGCGCTGCTTTGTTCCCATAACAGACTGTTTTATGACCCGTCAGACGGGTCGAGAAGATCAAGACGTTGGAGGCGTTGGGACAGTGGAAAAGGGGAACGATTAGATGTGGGAATATGAACAGAATGAGAAGCAGAAACGATAATAAACCGCACCGTCCAGAGTAAACAAAGCGGTGAAGCCAAACACAACAGAAACGGCTTCTTTTATTTAAAACAAATGGCTGTCCAACAGTCTCAAAGGCATTCAGACTATTCCCTTCTGTTCACAGACGACACGCTCTTGACCATCGTCAACTCTTTGGTGTTTTGGTTTGATATTCTTTTATAGTGAATCTCGTGGTTGAGTGATTGATCTTTCCATCGTTAGACACGAGTCTTTTAGGTACAAAGATTCTGATCCATGAACTGTTATTGAACCTGCTTTGATAAATTCATTTAGGTGGCACGTCTGTGTTCTCTCGGCCGTCATCCTGTTTCTGCGTCTGTATAATTCAAGTTGTCGCAGTCACTTTAGATGATTGACAGCTGCGAAAACATGAAACCTTTTTCTGTTTAATGTTTGACTTTGCCAGTCGTGGTTGTTTTCCCAGAGAGAAATGACTTTGTTTAAAAAAGCACAGTGCAAAAAATCATTAGGAGCCGAAAGATCGACATGCACCGTTGTTTTAAAACCGTTGTGACGGACCAATCAGATGTAATGAGACGGGCGCTTTGGGTTTATATTGGTTTAGTGCTTCATTTTGTTATTGATGAAAGTTCTGAAAGTGTTACACAATTCCTCATGGATATATTCTGTACTTCTTACAGACTCTATCAAAGGTGTAAATAAATGGAAATATTATGACGACTGATCAAAAGTATTTCAACATAAAGCACTTTTCCTCTTATTCTTCTGTGCTGCTTTGTGCCATCAACATTTCTGTTTCTCAAGTGTCAATTACTTCATCATTAAAGTAGAAAAGATGCAGAACTACTCACAGAATAATACAATTTAAATCAATCCATGTGACATTGTAAACACAATTGAAAAATTCAAGAGAAATAGGCATTATATATTTGGGTTATAGTGTGATGTCATGGATGTGTAAGATTAAAACATCTTTAGTTTATTTATGAAAAAACTCATTCTTCATGTGGTGTGTGTGTTTATTCTTCAGGTTACGGTCTGTGTGCAGCAAAAGCTCAATATCCAATCGCTGATCTTGTCCGGTCACTGACTGAACAAGGAAAGGAAGTCAGGTAAGAAACATAGATGGGATATTTAGTTAAGATGGATGTGTTTATGATACATGATGCACATTTTGCCTTACATGTCACCCCTTTATCTGCTGCTATAACCTTTAAAGTTGACTCTGTAGTTTGTGAATATTTGTGCGGTGACTCGGTCTCTCTCTCTCTCTCGCTCTCTCTCTCTCTCTCTCTCTCTCTCTCTCTCTCTCTCTCGCTCTCTCTCTCTCTCGCTCTCTCTCTCTCTCTCTCTCTCTCTCGCTCTCTCGCTCTCTCTCTCTCTCTCTCTCTCTCTCTCTCGCTCTCTCTCTCTCTCTCTCTCTCTCTCTCTCTCTCTCTCTCTCTCTCTCTCTCTCTCTCTCTCTCTCTCTCTCTCTCTCTCTCTCTCTCTCTCTCTCAGCTGTCTGCATGTCAGACTCCTCCATTTCAAAGAGTGCTTTTGAATCTCGTCATTCACTTCCTCTATTGTGTATTAGGCTTTTGTTGCGTCTCCAGAGTATGTGTAATGTCCTGAGAGATACAGGTGCAGGTTACGTCTCTCGGGTTGCAGGGCGGGAAAAAGTCATTCATTTACATTTATATGTGCGCATTTCATCCGATTTTGAGTTTTCATATTGACTGGAATACTGTCACACACGATCTGTCTTGCAGCATGTTGCCCTGTACAACCAGTTTTGACATGAAATAACTTTATTAACTTTAAGCCTTTACAACTTTGTTGTATTCGATTTGAGTTTTTATTAAAGACAAAAGCAAAAGCAGATATAACAGAATTAGTATTAATAAGAATAAGTCATTTTGAATGTTTACTTAAATACTAATGTTTTCTAATAGTGTGTTTAATAATATGCTAACATTTGTATTATAAGAGTGTCTTCATGTCATGTGATTTTATTGCTTTCCCACTGGATGCTGTGGATTCTTGTGCTCTTTTATTCCTGCTAGATCTCATGTTTCTCAGCATGTTTCTTTAATGGCCTCCAGGACTTTAGGTTGTGCTGTCAGTCCGTCCTAACGGATGAAGTGCCGGTCAGTGAGTTGCTTGATCTCTTTGGTCAAACAGTGGTCAGTCTTCCTGCTTTGCTCTCAGCAAACCGTTTCATCACGTTTGAGAAGCACAAAGCTGCTGATGTAGATCAAGATGGCATTCCCTACCGCTCTCTCACAACACTTCCCATAATGCAATGTGTGGGATAGTTAAACAATCACGATGAAATGTAGAAGTTCACAAATGAAATGAAACGGCAACAGTTGGTTATATTGTTTATATGCACCATAAAGTCATCAAAGACATCACTTCTGTATGTCGAGTGTTTTTAAAGTGAAAATGTCAAATAATCAATACTTGCGTTGACCACAACAAGCTGTAGATTATCAGTTATCAATATCCGCTCAGAAATCCAACATCGGTGTTTTTCTAGTGAGGCCGTCAACTATATTTCTTTCATTTGTCTTCTGTTGCATGAGATAAATTTCTCTCTAGAGCTGCGGGCACTGTGTGATTGTGGAGGAGAGACGCAGACCGGAAGCTGGTGTAATTTTCCTTCATTCGTTTGATCTGAGAGTCCAACAGCTGCTGTCGATTAGAGCATTTGCAGTTGATTAGAAGGGGAGATGGGTGGCCAAAGAGTGGACAGATTAGGTAGCGTGCCCACCTCCCTCTCGCTCTCTTTGGGATAATTGGCTAGCGGTGTCGCCCTGTCAAGATGACCGCGGCTTGAGCCGACACTCCAAACCAACTGCTCCTCATCATCTGTCTGTCTGTCTCTTAACCAGCCCATAAACACCATTGGATTTGTTTTTCCTGGAGGGTTGAGTTGGAAAGATTTGGTCGATTCGCAGGTAGTCCGTCTGAATGTCCTATGGGCCGTAAGCCGTGGGTTTGTTTTTCAGAGAGCACGTGTTGGTCCGGTGCAGTGGTAATGGGAATAGCAGAGCGTTCGCTCTGGTTTGGACTGGAAAGCTTGGACTCTCTTTCTGTTTGCGCAGACGCTGCAGCTGCAGCTTATGTAAGCCGTCCGGTGTCCGTGCCGATTGACAAAGTCCAGTTTTTAAGGCTGGTCTGCTAAAACATCTTTCTGTTTCAGAAACGGGGTTTCCTCTTCCTCTTACAAATTTAAACCAAACTGATGAACAGATGCCGGTTTTGATGCCAGATGAAAAAGATCACGTCATGTTTTGTAACACGGCAGAGCATTTATTTTGGCAGATGTGCACTAAACAACTTGTGTGACACGTTGATAACACTGTCCCTAACGAACAGGGAGGTTTGTGGTCATTTTGTGCACGGAACATTAAAAACACACTTGCATTGGTCCAACAGGTTTCAAATTCATCTACATTCTTACTGTCACAGCGCATAACATAACCGGATACGCTATCCGGATCACTTCCTGTGTCTGTTCAAAGCCTATTGGTTGTAGTCATAAAGCTTGCTCAGATGCCCTCAGGGTTCCTCAAGCCACTTCCCTTTAGCTCCTGTCTTTTACTACCTCTGCCATTCAAAAGATGCCCATTTCCTTCTCTCTTAACCTCTCGCAAACAATCTGACCTCTACACCAAAACACTTCCGCTGAAGTCTTCAAAGACTCCTGAATCAGAAGATCAGAGAGGTCACATGCGTGTGTGTTTTCAGGTTTGGAATCCATCCTGTGGCTGGCCGTATGCCCGGTCAACTGAACGTCCTGCTGGCCGAGGCCGGTGTGCCGTATGATGTTGTGCTGGAGATGGATGAGATCAATCACGACTTCCCTGGTATGATGATAGAACGATCTATAATGAATAATATACAATATAGGTCTGAACTCCCAAAATCCCTCATCTTTTAATCAGCTTTAAGTAACATGTTTTCAGACATTTTTGGAAGTACTTTTGAGTACCATATCAATACTTCCTTAATTCAGTCCCATTAAAGATATTCTGTGTGCTTTTTTTTTGTTCAGAAACAGACCTGGTGTTGGTGATCGGAGCCAATGATACGGTGAACTCTGCAGCCCAGGAGGATCCTAACTCCATCATCGCAGGCATGCCTGTTCTAGAGGTCTGGAAGTCAAAGCAGGTACGTTATATAAAATATAATATATAAAATATAACAAAATCACCTATAGACCATTTCACAAGATATAAACAGCACTGGTCCAGAAGCACTTCCTGTTTCAGTTTTTCTGTATTTCACATATGTAACTGAACCTTAAAGATGTTAAACATTTTGATTCCATTGTAAATGTTCTTTCTGTATTTCGTTCTAACATTGTGTAGTGTTAGAAAACTGAGACAGGAAGTGCTTTTGGACCAGAGCTGTTTACATCTTGTGAAATGGTCTATAGGAGGTAATATGATGAACCGTAGTATGATGATACCAGTTTAAACTTAAAGGGAACTGCCTTCAGACATCCACTAAAAGATGAATCAGATGAAAGAAAGCCTTTAGCGTCAGTGTGTAGATGTAGATTTGTTTGATATTTTGTTATCTAATGTGATAAAATTCCTACATTTCAAGTGTTCAAGTGTTCAAACTTTCCATATAGCTGTGCTAGAATAAAAGGCAGTATTTCCCTCGGGCACTGTAATACGGATCGTCCCATCACCCAGTGATATGAAAATCTCCATCCCCACAGCTGTTTCAGACCAGGTGTATCTCACGCTGCTTTCATTAGCTTTGACTCGCTCGTTCTGGAATGGTGACATTCCCTGAGAGTGGCTCACCACATGACATTCTCTGGGGAAATCATTTGAAGCACTGGGGCTTGACGTTGCAGTGTGCACAAACGCATGGACCTTCTCCCGAGACTCATCGCGTGTAGCTTGTTAACCTGTTCCATAATTCTGCATTCGGTTTGCAAACACCAGCGCTTTGAAGCAAATCCGTCCGAGGGAGCGTCTCTGGTTACCGAGAGCTTCGACGTTTTGGCAGATCTCAACGAGGGAGTTTGACCAACTCCGTAGTGACACCGTTGATGACACGATAATGTTGTTCAATATGAAGTTTTGTCTATCTCGTGCGACATTGCTGAGTGCTGATTGCTCCCAGCTTGTGTAGACCTGCATGTGTAACCTCAGTCCCAAACGAAACCAGCTGCCCTATGAATAATTTAACAAAGAGAGGGATGTTGTCCTGTCCTGAGGGATGCTGGGTCTGGGTAAAGCGTTCACGTGACTTTAAGAAGGGTACCGCGAGGATCGGGTGCATACGAACGCTTTCCCGATCGCCTGGCTGGCGTTGAACATCTGCGGGCCTTTTGCGGGACAGATGATGATATTAAAAAGATCCGCCCGCTGATTTGGAGTCTCAAGATGAGGGTCATTTTGTTCCAAATATCTTTCAGTGTATTGAATAACACTAAAGCGAGACCAGCGGCAAGGGCTCTCCTCTCTGCTTTTACTTATTCAATTACCAAGTGTTTCTCCTTCCCAAACAGATGCTCCCAATCAAAGCGCTGCTCTCCTTGATTTTCCCAGAAACTGCTCAGCCTAAAAACTGGCGTTTCAGACACTAATGACTCTTAATTTTGCAAACGGCAGATACTTAAATAACCATTACGCATTGGAAGCGCGGGCTCTTTTTGCACTCCGTCTTACAAATCCTAAATCCGTTCTCCACCGCTTCACATGCAGGTGCACGCTGTGTTTTTATAGGAATAATATCGCACACTTTTGTATTAGCTGGCTCGACTCGGTAGCTCTGCGTTTTAAATCGTCTACGTCGCTTTTTCCGTCGTACCAAAAACGGCAAGTAGACGCAGGATTTTATTGCACGTGACACTTTCCGCTTGCTCCGTGAAGTGCCGTTCTTTGTTCCTGAGATTAACCTCTGCTTTCAACCCCTCCAGGTCATCGTGATGAAGAGATCTCTGGGAGTTGGCTACGCTGCCGTGGACAACCCTATCTTCTACAAAGCGAACACATCCATGCTTCTGGGAGATGCCAAGAAGACTTGCGATGCACTTTCTGCCAAGGTCCGTGAGGGTTAGAGAGCAGAAGATCTGACCTCTCGCTTCACACCAGATGAAGATCTCCAACAAACCCAGTAAACCCCTAGACGTAAATTAGTATTAATAGGATCAAGCTCCTGATAAAGCACTCTTTGCCCATATTTCTATCACTTATTTAGTTGTAGATGGTAGGCTGTATTTTGTTCAGTATTTCCAGAACTTGTTTTGTTTGTGGTCCAGATGTTCATTTGTTTTTGTTTTTCTTCTTTTCTCCCCATTAAAATGAAGCTAAACTGAAAACAAGCATTATAGTATCACACTAAGAGATCAAGCAAACCACTTACCATCAGGTTTCTATGTATTATAGGTCATTTTTATAGAGCGCAACAATCTGTTTCTTAAAAGCTTGGACTTTTTGTAGATTCGCAAGTTTTAATGTCATAAACGACTCCAAACTAGTTTTTCATCTTTTTTGTCAACTGACCATGTGCATTAAATGACCAGCTGTTGGTGATACGGTAACGTTTCTTTGGAAAAAGGATTTCTTGAGTCATTTGCATGTGGCTTTAAGCAGCTGATTCCCAACAATACAAATCGTCTTGCACTTGAAATCTTAAATCTTCAGAAGACGGCTGCTGATACAGTATGAACTACAATCCTATTTGTTTCACAAAAGATTGATTTTTGTGTAGAAGAAGATAGATCTCTCTCTACCATCAGATGAATGTCAGTGTAATGAAGTTAGGTTAGTATGAGTAGTTACTATATCATCCTGTATTTAACAGTGGGTTATTTTACTTTGCTGTACCACTGGGACCTAATAGGACCCATTCTGAGATCCCCTGACAGACCATTACAACAACCCTACCTCTCCACAGATTCAACACGACCAAAACTTCCTCCGGAGACACAGTCTCACACTCCTTCTCTAATGTCTGCCGCAGACCGTGACCGCATTAGACGTGACGTTTTTCTCGATGTAGATTTTGTGGATGTAGGACTTCTTTGGCACATTGTCATTCACTTAAAATAAGCTGCAATATAGATGCTGAATTTGTGATTTTAAAGCATTTAAGGTATGCAACAGAAGATAATTGTAAGGGAATAAAATTGTTGCAATGGAAATGTTTCTTTGGTTGAATATGAAGTTTTGCATTCCCTCCCAATCTAACAGGTTATGTCGCGTGTAAAAACGACGATTTGATGACCGTTTCACCGCAATACACGGGAGGGAAAAAGGGCAGGTTTTGATGTTTCATTGTGCCATGGTGAAGAAATGAATTAATGTGATACTGTGAAATGTTTTTTCTTTCTCCACTGTATCATTGAACATCCCTCTTAATAAACATCATGATAAGACACGAAAGATCTGTTATTTCTCAGCGTTGCATGCTATCAACATCACATGTCTAGATTGGTTGTAGAAGAAGCCACTTGTATCTTCTGTGAACACACTGATGAAGGAATCTTTGCACAAGTGACGTTTGATTGCCTATTGTCACTTTCATGAGCACCTGAGATTTTTCTCTCATTTACGTCTAAAGTTCTGAAGGGTGAAGATGTTTGCTCTGATCTTAAGCTGATGAGATTTCATGTGGGTTCTTTCACCTTTGCAACAAGTGGCACTCAGTCATGATGGTATCATCACGCACCTCTCTCACAGCTATCTCCATCTAACAGGGATGCTTCATTTTAACCCTTAAAGTGCAGGAGTATTTAAATCTGTCAAATTAATTCATTTATTTTAGTCAACTTTATTTTGAAACTTTATTTATTTTATTTTACTTTTATTTGAGTAAATTTAACTATTTTACAATTTCAAGCTTTTGAGTTAATATTTATTTCATTTTATAATTTGTGTCTCCCATAACAAATGGCAACATGTACACCAAAGTCAGTGATTTTCTCAGTTTGTTTTTATACTGTTGTTTTAATATATAGTTTCCGATTTCACTGTTTTTCAGAAGTTATGGCCAAAAGCAATTCATTGTGTCGAAAGTTTGGGATGTGCGTGATGTAAAGCAACACATTTCAGCCATCACCTATTCATTAATCTTGATCATTAATTCATCTCTTTCATGTGTACATCTGGTCCAGCTATCAGTTTCAACATTTTATGGGCCATCTCTTGATTCCCTCCACTCGGCTGGAGGTCCTCGTGGATGTTTGCGGTGACTAATTGATGTGCCGGATGGTTCTTCTTGCTTGGCAACCATGTTGAAAGCAGTTTAAGCTTTTGTGAGTGTTTCATTACGCTGTGATCTGTCTCCAGTGTTGAAATACACCAGATGAAATCTGTTTGATTGGATCTAGGCACACTGTGTCCCTTCACCACTAATGTGACAATTACAGTGTGGTTTGTGTCAGTGATGTCGAAGGATGTGGTATTTTCCTGCTGGACTGTTACTCGGTCGGCATTGTTGGAGATCATCCCTGATAGCACTTTTCCTGAAGATGGCGAGACTGTCTTCAAGAAACAAGGTTTGGCTCATGGTTGTGATGTGTGGTTCCTCTAACCATTTACAAAAACTTTCTCATTTGATCAAAGTTCTTAAAATGACAAGAAATGACAAAAATAGTTCTTTTATCACCTTTTTTATTAATCCACCTTTATTTATTTGTGAGAAATCTTAAGATTAAATACAAATGCATTCAAATCTTCAACAGAAGAGAAACAAGGCTTTGGAGAAAAACATCATTTTTCTTTGTCCCCATCTTCAGTGTAAAGACACCCACGTCCAAATCCATCAGCTTAGTCTTGTGTAAAGTTTTAAGCATGATTCTGTGCATTTCAAGAGTGTTGCGTTAGCAAGTAAAACGTTTCATGACTGCACAGGCTCTTTTGTCAGTATATGGGTGTATTTTAGCTTAATCCCCAAAGGAAACTGACTGCAGATAAAAGGGACGTCTGACAATTCATCATCTCTCTATACGTCCTGAATGGTGCCCACCTGTTCCACCTGTTTGCTTCTTTTAGCAGTTTAAGTACACAGAGCACCAGATGCAATGCTTTCATCATGCAGCTCTCAGAACATTACTCTGATTTAAAACACAGACATGCACAAACACTATCTCCAAACGTCCTCTTTTAAACTAATGCTCGCCAGCGTTCGTCCGAACGGTTACACTATTAAAATAAATCTAAAACCCTTCTTTTACCATATCTGTGCTATTAGGCTTGACATTTAAGAAGGATAAACGATACTGAATGTCCTTTTAAGATACTTTTATTGACTCATTTTCTTGAATGTGAATGTTTGAATGGAACAAAGCGGTTTGTTTTATTCTTCTGGTCTGATGTCGAGAGTAAACAGCACTGTTATCGGGTGCATGGGAAATTGTATACAAAATGTGTGTAAGATAAGGGGTTTTACATAATACAAGTCATTTTTTAATAAATGTCGTAGTACAGGATGAGTAAAAAAGTGTTTACAGAAATGAAACATTTATTTTATTCATACAAATTCTTTCTTCTTGTATTGTACTGTACATGTATAAAAATGAACAAAAGAAAACGGTCTATAAAGATGATCTTTTTAATTAATTTTTCATTTTTTCTAGAAATCTAATCTTCTCAATGTAATAACAGATTTTCCTTCAAACATCTTTTAATTGGACTCAGATGAAGAACATGGAAGCAGAACTTTGAATCTTCTGTATAATTCTGTCTAGGATACAATCCATGTCTGTGTTGACAGTCATCCATGTTCTTTGAGAACGTCAAAGCCTTAAATGTCAAAAGCAACAAGTTTTCATTTTCACTAGAAAACACTTGATGTGTGATTCATGTAGACACCTTCACACCCCGGCCAGACTTCTCTTCAGGTCTGTGGATCTCTCAGCAGGGTCAAGGTGTCCGTCCACACGGATGCTCCAGACCATTACAATAATTCTGTTTTGGGAAATTTACAAGCTTGTTTTGATTAGATGAACAGAGATACAAAACTTGTTAATGATCATTAGATTAGTGTAGATAGCATCTTGTTCAGCGTTTGTTCACAGTTTATGTGATATAGTGTCTTAAACCTTTTAATATGCACCCTTAATATTCACAGACAGTAGTTTGGGATGTGTTGATGTAAAACAATATTATATAAGCAGTTTTTCATATTTCCATGCTCATGTTTTTGAAAGTGTGACTTGCTTGCTATCTTCAGTAGATCTGCGCTTTGTAAAACACAATGAAAGCAGTTTCCATCAGGCCTCAGGCGACTAAACTCGACCAGGTAACGTGTAAATCTATTCTTCATATGACATTCTTTAACTCATTGTGGAAATGAATTGTGGTTTAAAGAGCTCTTTCCAGTCAATGGCATCACTCAACAGCGTCCCTCAGCAACATCTCCACCGTCCTTATCTCATTCCGTGACACGACAGACACTTTGGATTGTCAGGAGAGGTGCCTCTTATCTGCAGAGTTCAGCTTAAGAAATGCCTGAAAAAAGCCTTGGAATGGAGTGGAAATCCCACAGGAATTCTCTTCCAGGGGTGTCCTGTATCTGAAGAGGTCTTTTTCTCTCTGTTATTCAGGTGCGAGGGCTTGATGAGTAAAGTCGGGCAGATGACCTCTCATGTTGTTTTAGATTAGAGCTTTGAGATCCGTGATGTGTCAGTAAGATGTTTGTAATGTCAGGAACATTAAAAGAAAAGCATAATTTTGGTCACATGACTGTATTTGTTAAAAGGATTATGATACACAGGTTCACCCAAAAAAAATTCTCTCATCATTGATCATCATGCCATTCCAGAAGTATATGACTTTGTTTCTTTAATTAAAGATCATTTTAAAAATGCTGTGAGGTCATCATTTTATATGGTACTCAAAATAAACCAATAAAAGTTGCCGACGTGTTGCCAAATGTGAATTAAATGCTCAGTTTAGCTGAAAATATAAATCGTTTTTTTTTCAGACAAACATAACATTTCACTGAATTGAATTACTATATTGATGCATGTTGTTTTTTGGAGCGTCACTACTTTGAACCGCATATAAATAGTTAGGAAAATGACATTTAATATAAATGTTAATACTAATATATTCTTTAAAATAGTTTTTTGCGTATATATTTTAGGCAACACGTCTTTATCCAGGTCAGAGTAAAGGTGACGGAGGAACAAAGCGGCCGACTCTCTTTGGAGTCAGATATCCACCGGCGTGTCAAAGAGAAAGACGGGGATGGGGTTTCAGAGGCTGGCCACCAACAGAAAAACATCATTCCCTGTATTTCTTGTTCACAGGCAGCGAAAGCCCCTCATGCGGGTGGTGGTGTGACACCGCTGGAGGAATTTTCACTGATGAGATCCTTTGAAACGGCCACCATAGTGAGTGATTGAATCCATTTGTGTGGCGTTTAATTGAAAGGAGCCTTTTTTTGATGAGTCAAGGGTCAAGGATGAATCGGCGAGGGGACCCGCAAATAAAAACAAGACTTGTCAGCTCTAAGCTTTTATCGTGGCTTATCCCCAGAGACGGGCTCGGAATCACGCCGGGCTTGTGTTGCCCCCATCGCGCGCGCCTTTGTGTACGGGGAGGTTATCTGTCGGCGGTGGGGGACAGACAATAGGCTTTCGTGCCATGAGAAGAGAGTGTAGAATTCAGAATCCCTCCCTGAGCATGCAAGGTTTGCTTCATGAACACAGCACAAAGGAATGAAATCCCCACCTCATCCAAGACTGGACTAACACACAACACATAGACACGGCAATGGGAATCAGAAGAGATTTCATTTGTTTGTTTATGATTCTCTGTTGCCAAAGGCGGATTGTAACCACAACACGAGAGCTAATCAGGCCTTTACTGCTCAAACTTCATGATTTCAACCTGAAATATGCTTTATTGAACTTTATTTTATTGTTGTTGGTTTGTATATGAAAAGACATTTTGAATCCCATGTAAAAACACATGTGAAAAACGTGTAATTCATGTAGTTTTTCTGTGAGCCATGACAAAAATACAGTTGATTTAAGTGATAAAAACAGCAATAAACATTAACTACCAGAACCATCAAATTTGACTTCTAACACTTAAATAACATAGAAACATGTATTTTCTATATTAATATAAATAAATGTGAATTAAATGAAATAATTATATTTATAAAACCATATTCCTGTAAAATGTCATATAAGTCGGATACCAGGCTAAAATATAATTCACTGTTCTCTATTTCAGAGCCAATTTCTCAACCGTCTAGAAAACATTTCAATGACTACAATTATGCACATGCCAATCATAACCTTTACTAACTGTGCTTAGAAAACATGACTCACTGACCATTTGTCAGAACAAGATTTACATTTTGGCCAGAAGCTTAGACGCTTTAATTCTGACGGTCCAAGCAAAAGCTTCTTTGAATTTTAAGATTGAATTGCATTAGGAAAATTTGTCTTGGCTGCCCACTTTCAAAACTCTTAAACCCTTAAAATTATATGAAGTGAAGTCTGTGTCACTCATGAGCTCAGCTGTCCATCCGAACGCTCGTTTGATCAGCATTATGCAAAGTTAGCTTGTTAACAAAAACAAATATTTTCATCGCTTCAGCATTAATGACCAGCTTTAGTGGTTTTAAGACCACATTAGTCCAGTAGTCCAGTAACAGCTGGAACAACAGTAAAAATCTCATTTAGATATTTGGAGAGTATGCCATACCCTTCCCACAATACACTACACCAAATGCCAAGAACACAGGTGATTACCTGAGCATTCATGGACACTACAGAGGAGGATAGATGAAACCAGACTCATATATATCATATTGTATGATGCTACCAGTCTGACTGACACACTTCATCATATTTATCCAGGCACCATGTCCAGTGACCAAAAACACTGCAGATGTTTTTATTTCTAATCTGTCCATTTCTTGAACATTACCGAACAGCAGACTGCTATACAAGCAGACAACTGGTTTATGACTTTGTGCTAATGTTGTCTATCATCAGCACCAGATGACTGATTAATGAGATCTGATTCCTATGAAATCCACAAGCCTAAATGGGGCTGTTATTTTCCTTGATTTGCTTTCTAATGTTTGGAAGCTTGTGCTGATCTAGACGTTCTTATGTGATTAATCGCTGAATCAAATGTGCCATAATGTAACACGAGCAAAATACCAGCAGCAATCGCAATCAATCAAACATAAATGTTGCTTAATGACACAATCAAAGCTAATTCTTCAAGTGATTTTCCCCACATCTGAGCTATCATTATAGTATATCATTTACAGACACCACAAAGGCCTACCAGACCATTATTCACAAGTGGCATTACATTTTGTAAGTGTTATTTGAAGCTTTTTGTCATACAGTGCCAGTTTTTAATGATCAAATTGAAACTTTTCTGCATTTATATAATAACTAAACATTCACTGAGAGTTTTGTCTTCTCCCAAGCTAAAACAACTGCAAAGAAATGCTCTGTTCAGTTTCACATTAAAGAACCAATGCTGATGGCTTTAATGATGACGGGCCATTGTTTCATCAGGATGCAGGTGCGAGTCAGTGGAAATACAGATTATCAGTGAATGTCTTGAAAAATATAAAGAATTGAAATGTTTAAGCTAAATGTTCCTGAAATGTAATGCACACTTCTGTATGACATGCTGTATATCAAAGTATGCTGCAGTGTTTCAACATGTGTTGTTAAGGTCAAGAGGAGCTTGTCATCTCATTGGAGATCATGATCGGGGTAAAGGTGCTGATGAGGACTGCCTTTGAAACTGAACCCATCTCTCATCATGTGCTGCAACATTAGAAATCTTATCCGGGCAATTGGGTCGTTTATCAAACGGGCCATTAAGAATTGCTAAAGTGATATACGAATGAACCATGTGCTTTTAAGAAAATGAATGTATTGATAAAAAGGTGGAAAGAGAGGATGAAAACGATATAAGGCATCAGTCATGTGTATTTTAATCCTGATGGAATAAAGGGTTCATGAGTTTAGTTACTGGACAAGACTGATTACTTCATTTTATTCCAAATCACCTCTCTTCATACTCGGTTTCTCACTCTTCTTCCAAGTTAACTAGATATTATTTGTTTCGTGTCTGACTTGTGTTCACCGTATAAGGGCAGCTCATACCTTGAAGTGACCTCAGCCCCGATTCGGTTTTGAAATGTAATACAATTTTACTTTCTTCAGAGGTCTGTAAGTCCATGATTAGAAATGCGGGTCAGGAAAATAAAGCTAAGAATTGAACAAAGAGAAGGACTAAATGCCAGGTTGGTATTAAATGTCTGGATATTAATGCTTTCTTGTCTTCCAAAATCCAAAAATTCACATTGGTGTTTTGGGCTGTAACATTTTGTCACGTTATATTTTTGGCCATATATGTTCGTTTGAACAAGGATATATGCAAAGTTTCTTTTTACGAAGCTACAAATGACAGCTGAATATACTTCATATTGTAACCTAATAAAAATGATAGATATTTTGTTGAGTCTCACAGTTCAGTCATAAAACTTTTTTCTGCATTTTATGAGCTCATCTATCTTTTCCAAGAAATCCTCAATGTCTTTTTAGATCTAAAAGGTCACTGTGGGAAAAAAGTGAAAACTTCCATTTCCAAAAATGGTTGGGCAACACTTAATCCTGTGACACGCTAAAGCCAAATTTTAAAACAAACAAAATTTGTGCTCAAACCCTAACAAGAAAACCACAGATAGAAGAGAGTACGATCAAATAAACTTAACATTCCAATAATTGTTTATATGTCCGAGGTCTCTAGAATGAGTCATAGGATGATGGTGAATGTACAACAGGAAAGCACTACTGTGTTTACACGTCTGGACGCTTGTCACTGTCTGCTACTGCTCAAGGTCCTCAGCAGATAAAACATACATCTGACATGGATTAGAGCTACATTAAGATACCGCGCCAGTGTTAAAGGGAATTACATGCTTGATGTTGTTGACACCGTCTGCCCGGCCACTTTAATGATAACCGAGTGCTGGTGAATGTCTTCGAACATCTTTTAGGGCCCGTCCACATGGAGACGGCTTTAGCTGTATACCTAAACAATTTGTATAGTATCGGCTTTTCGTCCAGGCGATAGATCAATCTGAAAACAACAGACACACTAAGTTTTCTGAAACGATGGTGTCATCATCCCATGTCTTGACCCAGCATTAACAACAACAACAGCAATGCTTGTGCTCTTGCTACAGAAGTCTATTAGCTTTGAATAGGGGAGAACTTTCACATGTCCAAAGCATCTCTCATTGCCATGTACACTACATCATTAACACTGTGTTTATGTGTTTTTTGAATGAGGAAAAAAGATCAGACAGACAGTCTTATATATGTAAATCAAGCACTGTGACAGGAGATTCCTGTTTCATACGATGATGTATTTTGTGTCAGATGTTAAAGTGTTTTATGGCTGAAATATTCTCAACACTTGAGTTTAATCAAGGTAAATGAAGTGTACCAGAGGAGGAAAAGCTCGATTGAGGAAAGAGGTTGATGGATTCACCTTTGGAATGATGTTTTCTCTTTACCAGGTTGCTTGAGACATTTCACATTTTCCTAGTCTGAGAGTCTGTGGAAAAAATGTCCTACATGTTAACATTCTCAGATTCATCCTGCGCTCGCTAGTTCTCAGAGCTCTGGGTCTATTATAAATATTTAAGGGAAACTGTTGACATGAAGATAACACTGACAAATTGAGTTAACATTTCAGCAATAGATTACTACTTGTGTGGGGGAAGAAAGAGTATGAAACTTATAACAAGTCAATGTTAGGCACTAGATCATGCTTAGTTTACGTTTTAATCTCAGTATATTATGCACAGCATTATATTGTCTGATATCAAAGATTTTCGACTGTATAAAAGTAGATATGTAAAGTGTATTTGAGACGGCATAAAAGCTTATGGCACAATCCAGGATGATAGCAGGTCAATAAATGGCTTGTAGAAGATTTAAGATACCTCCAATCTGACACATAGTAGTTTTGATCACCTTTATAAAACTACTTATTTTTAACAGTCATGGATTTGTCCTGCTGCTGTACTGTACATGATTATCATGCGGATACATGTCTGCTGTGAATTCTCATTGTGTTAATCATATCTGTTTTTGTGTATTTTGGGATAGAGGATTGTTGTGCACTTTGCTATAAAATGCTTTCTGTTTCTGTATGAGGAGTATTATTGTCGCACAGTGAGATCATTGATTTCTGGATGTGTGAGCAGTTATATTGTTATAATGAGAGTAAATGCTGATGTTCAACAGTGAATTATGACTGCTGTTAATACTTACTTCAATTTAGTGATTGATTTAAATAACAACAGTTTACTGGATTCATGCAGAACATTTACATTTACATTTATATTTAGGCATTTTGCTGACGCTTTTATCCAAAGCGACTTACAAACATTAGGAGACAAATATTTTCATGCCTCCATATTCTCTATCCTAATATATTGAATAAAAATGACTTATTTTAATTATTTTGAAAATGAATTATTTTTCTTTTCACAATTCATATTGCAATGAAATAAATATGTGCTAAAGATAAAAATATATATAAAATAGTTTCACTTTGGTTTCATCAGATATTGTCATTTTGGCAGGTGTCTTCCATATTAAAATAGCAAATTCATTCATTCTTTAATTTTTTTAAATTTGATTTTAATCTGAAAATTACTTTCCAACCTGTTAATCTATTGCGCTGTACCCCTTTAACAAAAGTTCTTCCTCCAGGAAGTGACGTCATTGTGCCGGAAATCAACAGCATCGGTAAGTGATTTGATCAGTTTTGTGAAACCTTTTGTTTATTAATATAAACTGTTGATTGATTTGATCGTGATGGATTTCACGGCTGTGGGATTACGTGCATTTAAACTCGCACATTCTCGTTTATAAGATGAAACTGGATCATTGATCCACAAAGAACGATAAGTATGACGTAACTAAAACTAGTTTCCACACTTCTGCTAACACTGAATATACAGAGAAACAGTGTCATTGACATCAGTTTCATTCAGCTAATACATGATAAAACATCGCTAGCCGTAGCGCATGAGCTCGTGTCAAAGCTAAATCTACATGAGATGCTATTTAACATCATTTTAAAACAAATGCATTATGCAAAATCATTCAAAGTAAGCCATGGTTTAATTACTTCTTAAGATGTGGTATGACAGGTGCAGTTTTTATCATTGACTTAACTGTAAACAAGAAATGTTTGTATGAATTCATTATTTTTCATTCTTGTTATTATAATATTGGCATTATTGTCACTATTTCATCAAACAGCATTTCCATTATATTTAGTGAAGTCATTTGCCCATCATTTTGTGATATACCCATTTTTCCATTCTTGTAAACACATTTTAAGTCCATTAAATGTAAACTTTATTTTGTAAACGTTACTCCAGATCTGTTTCAAAGGATTTGCATTGAATGTAAAGATTGATTTAAAGTGGCAGAGGAGAAACAAGACTTGCGTAATGAAACACATGGAGCGCTTTAGTCTGAGCCCATTATAAAACACAAAAGTTTGTTTTTGGGGCACAATGTATGCAAATGTTTATTCAGTTTGAGTTTCTGTGGTAAGAGTTCACTGCTGTGAATACATTTATGTGCAATTACATTTAAAAGACTGAAAACAGAAGAGAAAAATGTGTATAAGAGATCCAAGTCTGAGACATGACATCACAGGAAGATTAATACTGCGTTTTACTTTCCTGTAAAAACTCTTACAACTTAGAAAATGGGAAACACTGTCACAGTTTCAGAGCGGGACAACCATGAAATGTCCATGAAATTGTAGTAATCTTAGCGGTGAGTTTATTTTTACACCTTGAAAAATGAACATACTCGGAGGATGTTTTTTATTGCTCAGGACTTGTTATCACATTCATTCGGTCATGTCAACTTTGTCTCATACTGTGTGTTTCTACCAGAAATCTTTAGGAGAAATGAATACTTGAATGAATGTGGATGGCAAATAAACATGTGACTGTGTCCTGTGGTGTGACGTACAAAACATGTGGAAAAAACTCAGTTAAGATAAATCTTTCTCATCCTATTTGTAACTCCAGCATTAAAGATAAATCTCTCATGATATTTGTATATTTTGTAAGTTTTTCTACATTTTTGCTGTCACACCATATGACACAGTCACATATTTATTTAACTACTGAATTTGATGAAAAATGTTATATGTGTGCATATTGATATCTTTACATTGGCAAATGTTTGAGATATTATAGGAACACCAAAGTTATTATTTCAGTCATTTTTTATTAGAAAGCTTCACTAATAGCTGCAAAAATATCTGAAACAACAATACATGACACCTGGTGTGTGACACCAATTTAAGATTCATTCTGAATTTAAAAACATGTAATTACTCGATTCCCTTATAATTCACTTGGTCAAATATAATGAGCTATTTTTAAGCAAAGATAAATCACATTCAGTTTAAATGTGTAATTGGTCTGGACAGGTTGTTCTTTTTCTAGCCTTTTTGTGACAAATTTCTTCATCACAAAACTTTCTGTACTTTCCCACTTGTGGATATGATGGATGTTGGTTAGAAAACTCTATAAAACAATATGAAATCGTTTCATTACGACACTGGCAAACGACCAGATGATGTCATCGCTTCCTTTATTGTATAATGATTCTCTTAAATTTAGACGAATGCCTTTTAAAATAGTATCTAATGATCTGTGGCGCTGTTTGTTTTTATTGTTCTGTCAAAAGATAAGATGTAGTGCTTTCTGGGTGGATTTTGAAAGTTGTTTGATGCAGCTGCGATTCATTTAACCTCAGCGCACGTAAGCGAGTCGACCGATTGCTCAACGTATCGGCAGAAATGAGATTCCAGTAATACGGACAGAAAGTGAGAACCCCTTTTCTGGCCCTTTTGTTTTAAATGAAATCCCAGAGGACTGAAATCTGCGCTCCTTTGCCCAACATAATGGTGAGGGCGAGAAAGCAGCTGTCAGTTCTCGCTCTTGCCATATGTGTGTGTCTAAGCATGTTCCCGTCTTCTGGTCACAAACATGCAGCTGCCGACCACATGATTGGAGCCACCTGCTCTCTTCATCATTTACACGTTCTGCAAATCTACAAACAACAGCAAATTAAAGAAGTCTAGAAGCCTCGACTCTGGCCGTCTGTTAGGTAGACGCTGCGCAGCTTTTAGTAACTTGGCAATGCGAGTCCACCATGAAGTTGATGAAGTGATATTTTCTGAATGTTTAGATGCGTGTAGAATGAAGCTAATGCAAATGTTTGGTGATTATGAATGACTTTTTATTAATGAGGGCTTCTGCTGGTCCGGTCTGGATCAGATGTTTATCTGCTGTGCCATTAGTTTATCTGGTCCCATGCACCAAAAAGATGAAAATGAAGTATTGAAGTTTGCAAAACATAATTTTTTTCTTTTTTATTGTTTGCAAATATTAAAGCAGAGAAGGTAAAAACAAAATGACATTAATAGTGTTGCATTTCATTTTTATTCAAATTCTCTCTTTTCTTTTTATAGTCAGCCCTGAGAGAGCAGGTTATGACCCGGTTCCAATTTTAGAGGACCAAAGCAAACCAAAAGGGCTAAATTAAGGCTAGGGATTTGGCTAATTTCTCCCCGCCTTATTGGAGACAGAAATCAAAACAAATTTGGGGTATAATGTGAGCCCCTGGTTCCTTTTCTTCTGCTCCAGGTAATTATGAATGTGCCATGGTGCTCTCATTACTAAGGTCCTCCTGCCCTGAACATTCCTGCCAAATTACACCTCCCACATGAGCCGGCAATCAGCCGCCCAGGGCCGAGCTCTCATGTTTGCAATAATATTCTAATAACCAGTTACTCGCTCTGTGGAGAGTGCCCTACTCCTACAAGTCACCATAATTAGGAATCCTAATGAGAGGAAAGCTGGACCACCACGCCATACCCCCCTTTGTTTTGGCCACGACTCATTGGCCAAATTTCACCCACAGTATCTCTTTAGCTGAATAGATTGTGTAAAAGTGTGGTCAGGTCTCTTCTCTGGTCATTGTCTTGGTTGATTTGTAGCCCAGCATGGTCAGATATGTGTCTGAGGAAAGTGGAATGTAAGAAACATTGTGAGAATTCTATTGTATGTAATACAAGATTATGAAGGAGAGAGAAGTTGTCTTGCAGTTTAACACCACAATATTGCTGTTAAATGTCTAATGTCAACTTCATATGTACTGGAATTGATCTTGGTCTTAGATTTTATTATTTATTTACTTAAAACACAAATGGTCTTTCCTGCTTTCTGTTTTTGGGATCATTGTGTGAGAAATACCTTTAAGACAGCCTTCCATTTGCATGGATTGTTTTTGCTACTTGTTTGCTGGAAAGAAATGATTGTTTTCTTCCTTTGTTTTTTGGTCTTTCTCTCTGGAGATGTTGATTCAGCACTGATTTTTTTTTCTTCTCTGTTGGTTATGCAACTATTTTGTGGTGAAAGCTATAAGAACAAAATGTTGAATGCGCCTCCATTTGTAAGTCGCTTTGGATAAAAGCATCTGCTAAATGAATAAATTCAGCCATGTGGAAGGCTATTTTTTATTCTTCCTCAATATCAGCTTTAAACAAAGTGCATTTGACTTTAGCAGAATACACATTACAGTTAAAGTTATGGGTCTATAGAATACAGAAGCAGCGTGATCAACACATAATTGACTTCCAACCAGAACTAAATGACAAAACTTGCTGTAACTACTGTACATCATCTGGGGAAATGCATGTTTCTTCACTGTATTCATCTTTCATAAATCTTTGCAAACAACATATATGACTCATTTTTATTTATATCAGGGGAACGTTCTCAGTGTGTATTAGATATTTTTGCAGTTTTGTTAGGTGACTCCAGTGGCATAGAATTTAATTTAGTACAGTAGTACAAATACATGTGGACATCCTCTTCTAATGAGCAGATCTGGCTCTTTCAGCAACACCCATTACTATCAAGTGCATAAAATCAAGCAAACAGCCATGAAATCTACTTTACAGTGGAATGGGCTGAAGACTTTCTGTTCTGGCCTCACCGCAGAATAAAGACATCCATAAAGAAATGGTTTAGTGTGGAAAAAGCCCAGACCTGAACCCATTTAAACACCTTTGGGATGAACAGGAATGTCGACTGTAAGCCAGACTCCATCACCCTGACCTTATCCATCACTGTCTGACCATACCCATCACCCTGACCTTATCCATCACTGTCTGACCTTACCCATCACTGTCTGACCTTACCCATCACCCTGACCTTATCCATCACTGTCTGACCTTACCCATCACTGTCTGACCTTACCCATCACCCTGACCTTATCCATCACTGTCTGACCATACCCATCACCCTGACCTTACCCATCACTGTCTCACCATACCCATCACTGTCTGACCTTACCCATCACTCTCTGACCTTACCCATCACTGTCTGACCATACCCATCACTGTCTGACCATACCCATCACTGTCTGACCATACCCATCACTGTTACCAACTTTGGACCATAAAGCGAAAGTTAGTAGATGGCCATTAATGCGTATGCTTTTAAAATGAAATGTTCCGTGTGTTTGGATGTCTATATACAGTATTTTGGCCATGTGGTGTATTATTTACATATGTTTTTCTGAAGTGTTTACAGGAGTTTTCCACAGGCCAGAGTTTGTCATTGGCAATACACAACACTGAATAAAAGCATGTCATGTCATCTTCTCTGACCCTTCTCACCTCACATTTCCTCTCCAGCACTGGTAATTGGAGAAAAGGCTGAACTCTGTAACATGTGTCTTGAATTGAAAGTTTTGTTCTGTTTTCTTTTTGAGAACGAGGTCCACCGTGAGTCGCCCTGTGGCAGTGTAGGTGGCCGGCCGGGGTTAAGCACAGAGCTGGACGAGGGAGGGGAAATGTTTCTGACAAACTCAATATGAGGACCGGGACGAGGTCAATCGTCAAGCTATTTCAAGCAAATCTACAACAAACCAGAAATGCTGATGCTCACATGATAGTGGATCTGTTCTGGTACTTGTTAGTACTGCAGTGATGGCACTGTGTACATGGCCGAGATGAGAGCGAGCCGCTCGTGGGTGTGTGTCATTTTATTTCAGACACATTGTGTGATTATAACATTATATTGCATGAAAACCAACAGGTGACTCACGCTATTTGGCAGTGTAACGATGCGAGAAAACAGTCCATCCCTTAAGGCGAAGAGTAAATTCTCACCTGCCACATTAACAATGTGTGTGTGTTATTTCAGCAATCTGTTACTATTGGCACTTTTTCACTGCATGGCACGGCTCACTTTTGGGTGGTTTTCCCCGGCGTTCCGTACCTAGAACCTGTTAAAGTTTTGGTACCACATCGGCTGAGGTTCCAAGCGTACCGTACCGATAGTAAAACCGTGATGTGTAAACACTGTAGATCACTGATTGGAAATAAGTCATTCAGAAGGGTAAATTCTGTCATTATTTACATATTCTCAATGCTACAGTATCCCACAATTACTCTTCCATGAAAGACGTGAATGTTTTTTTAAACGGAAGAAAAAGAGGATTTGGCCTGTCAAACTTAAAAATGAAAATTAAAAGTTTCATTAAAGTGGCCCACACCACATGAAGATTATATTTCATGTTTTCTGATTGTTATTCAATTTTGAACATACATAAACATTTGGGCTACTTTATTAATATTATTTTGGAGATTACATGAAAAATGGTCTTTAAAGAAAATGTTCCTTGTTTTTCCACAGAAGAAAGATACAATTATTTCAAAGGATGTGAGGGTGAGTAAATCATTTTACAATTGTAAAAATGTTTTTTTTAGGCAATAATTCTTTGTATTTAACCCTAAATGCATACACTACCCTGCCCTTATTCATTTTTTAAAGTTAGAACTCTGTTCCTCAATCTATGTCTTATCAACCATTCAACATAAAGAAAAAAAGAAATATTAAATAAAATCTGTTTTATAATTCATTTCAGATCAAAAGTGTATAGGGTCACCAAAGACCCGAGGTATGTAATAGAAACATTGGCACTAACTGTTGTTTCACAGCAGGATGGTTTGTGGCTGGCTGAGCCAGCGAGTCTTTCTATATGTGCTTTATATGTTGTGCATGTCACGTCCCCAGTGTTCCCAGTGTCCCCAGTGTTCCCAGTGTCCCCAGTGTTCCCAGTGTCCCCAGTGTTCCCAGTGTCCCCAGTGTCCCCAGTGTTCCCAGTGTTCCCAGTGTTCCCAGTGTCCCCAGTGTCCCCAGTGTTCCCAGTGTCCCCAGTGTTCCCAGTGTCCCCAGTGTCCCCAGTGTTCCCAGTGTCCCCAGTGTCCCCAGTGTTCCCAGTGTCCCCAGTGTTCCCAGTGTCCCCAGTGTCCCCAGTGTCCCCAGTGTTCCCAGTGTAAGTGTTCTTTATCTACTCCAGTTTCATCTTGCAATCATGCAGAGTCACTAAACTGCTCATAGATGTGTGTGTGTGTGGTCATATAGACACAGGGTGTACTGTGCCTGTGAGCCAGGATGCTGCGGGAGGATCAGATCCGTCCCTGACCTTCTGTAGGGTATGTGGATTTGGAAACTGCATGAATCGATGAAGGAATGGATGTATGGACTGAAATAATTTAATACAAATATTAGTGTCCAACTTCAACCCTGTATGTTTTTAACATCTTTTTGTTGACAACTAAAATGTGAAAGTTCAACAAAACATGTTTTGATTTATCATTCTGGAGTTGTTAATGGAATATTAGGACAGTTTTGTACTATTGCATTTACATTTACATTTAGTCATTTATCTGACGCTTTTATCCAAAGCCACTTACAAACATTAGGAGACAATGAAGCGACACATCAACAATAGTACTGAGAAGAGCTTTCCTAAGTTTATAATGTTTTGCAGTGTTAGATAAGAACCTGTAGAGGAAAGAAGAGAGGGGTTTTATGATGTCAGGTGTTGGTGGAAGACAGACTATTGAGGCAGTTTAGCGATCCAGCGGTGTGAGATAAACATCCCGGCTCACTAAAGACTTGAATATGTAATAATGACTGTTCATGTTTATTATGTTCCTGTGTAGAATAGCTGTTAGGTTACGTTTGTGAAAAATATTGTGGGAAGATTTATTTTTATTTATTTGAAGGCACTCTGGAATAATTGATTCTGATTGGCTAGTCACAACATTCCTTGGTATGTTATTACATCCGTGAGTCAACATGACCTTCAAACTAATTCAATTAAATAGAAATTTACCTGGTTAGTAACATATATGATTTACCCTAATTGCATGTTCGTCTTGTTTCTCGTGTCTAATGATCTTTACTTGTTAATGGTTTGTATTTGTTACAAATGAGCTAAAAAACATGTCAAATCAATATTTTGTTGCCAGTAATTTAGTCATGTGTAATTAATGGGATAATTAATTAGTCAGGATCCTGAACACTCTCAGGTTTTATTCTGCGATTAAAAACAGGTGACAAAATGTTTTTACAAATCTCCCTTCACCTGTAATCCCACTATCATCTAGTTTATTATTGAATAATAATTGAAATGCAGATGCACATCTGTCAGGGCAGTAATGGTGTTGTTTGTTATGACTGAAGCACCTGGCACTGGAGGAACAAATATGCGTGTAAATCACTCATCATGTGAAACCAGTTAGACCTGTACCACATCCTGAATCTGTCTGCCCCAGAGACACAACAGATGACATACATGACAACACAAAACCAAATCACCACCATAGTAGCCTGTGTTTTGGTCACAGTCATTGAGACTCTTTGGCTAGTTAGGAGCTGATGAGAGTCAATCTGCTGTTAAAGTAGATTATAGGAACCTGTTCTGAGCAGAGATGAGCAGCTTACACCAGCCCTACTCCTTCTATAATGTGAAGCAGCTGCGGCTCTCCTCGCGTGATACACCGAGTCACCAATTAATGGGGGGAGGACATGTTGACCTACAAAACAGAAAAGCACAACAAACCCTGTAACTACAAACAGGTTTGCTTTGAGAAAAAGCTCCTCTCCGGGGAAAGAGACGAGATCGAATGGAAGATGAACCGGACAGCGGTGACCCCGTCACAACGCGTCGACTTCCGTGCGCATATAATCCACTTACATCTTAAAGAGGTGTTTTTATTTTCCTGTAATTCCACTCTGTGCTAAGACCGCTGGGTTCTTCTTTTTACATAATTATGTGCCCAGCAAAGATGACAGAAAACTCTGTGAGTGTGTGCTGATGTGAGATCCAGAAAGTTTGTACTTCAGGTATTTCTAGAGGAATGTTTTCAAGTCTTTTTTTACAGTAGGATGAGAGCCATCTGACGTAACATTTGATGTGCTTGTGAAATGTCAATAGCAAATTCTTTATTTAATTTTATCACAGAATATACACTGCCGTTCAAAAGTTTGGGATCAGTCGCTTACATCATCAAGGCTGTATTTACAAAAATACAGAAAAAAACAGTAATCTTGCAAAATGTTATTACAATATAAAATAATGTTTTTTATATTTTTATACTTCAAAATATAATTTATTCCTGTGATGCAAAGTGCATTCTAATATGCTGATTTATTCTTTATATTATCAATGTTGGAAACAGATGTGCTGCTAAATATTCTTTTTAACCCTTGATTCTTTTTTCAGGATTCTTTGATGAATAACAAGTTAAAAAGAACAGCATTTATTCAAAATATAAATCTTTTCTAACAATGTTAATCTATGCTATCACTTTTTTATTAATTTAACACATCCTTGATGAATATAAGTATTAATTACTTTTAATAAAAGAAAGAATAAAGTGTACTGACCCCAAACTTTTGAATAGTCGTGTATATTGTTAGAAAACCTTTCTATTATAAATAAATTGCTGTTCTTTTGAACCTTTTATTGATCAAAGAATCCTGAAAAAGAATCACAGGTTCCAAAAATTAATCAGCTCATCTGTTTCCATCACTGATAATAAATCACAATATTAAAATGATTTCTGAAGGATCATGTGACACTGAAGACTGGAGTGATGATTCTGAAAATTCAACTTTAATTACAAATATAAATACAATTTTGATCTATATTAATATAGAAAAAAAATGTTTGACATCATAATAATATTTTCTGTATTTTTGATCAAATGAACACAGCCTTGATAAGCATAAGTATTAAGCATAAATATTAAAAATCTTACAACTTCAAAATGATCTCAAGATCTAAATAGTTGTTTCACTTTTCTTTAAATGTGACATGAATGAAGCAGAAAGCTTGTAAATGACACTTTTATGATATAAGTGAGAGTTATTAACACTGAACCCAACCTGGGATATTATGGGATATCTCCACATTTCTTCAGCCGGTTCACAGTTCAGCTCAATGTCGGTTTTCTCTTATCCGCTGCCAGTTTCTTGTTAAACTCTTCCAGTCATGTGGATTTTTGTGGCATTGTGAGTTTATCTAAGACCAGAAGCATTTATAATCTTCTGTTTAAGGCACACGTCTTCATCCAGCTATTATCTGTTACATATCAAGAAATCAGCATTTGTGGGGCTGCTAAAGCTAACCGCTGTCATTTTTAACAGGATGTCTTTAAACAGATTTCTAAATATTTTTTGACTGGTTTTTGTTATCTGATTGAGGAAAATGTTTTTCTTGTGTATTTCATTTATTAGGCCTAATTGAAACAGTGGACTGTGCCTGGAAAGCAGACACATGTAATCTGTGCTGTTGAACGTTTGATGATGTATTTAATTTGATTATTTTTTAAACCATCACAGAACGTCAGAGACGAGCGCCTGAAGATCTGTGCTGTTGGATCATCAGTAAATGAGGGTTTTCTCTATATCACTTCAGGTTACAGCCAGGGCAGATGGAAAAACCTGCCAGCATGTTTTAGAGGAGGATTTCTAAATCCAGAGCAAAGATGTACTGCAAAGACCTTCAACACTAATGCTTTCATTGTTTTACTATGAGGGACGTTATATTGTGGGTTACTGTACATTCATGGTCAGTTTTACAAGAGTGCTGATAATATTTTTTGTGATTTACATTCTGTAAAAATATAACCTTGATATCTGTAATATTGACTGAGTAATGAGCGATGTTAAAGATTGAAATCATAGTGATATTTATAGGTGAAATCAAACTTTGATGCTTATCATCTCATCATTAGATTTTGAGATTTAAGCCTGTTTTTTACAGACAGGGTCACATTTCAGTGTTTGTATCTTTGGATGGATTTGTCTTTGTACTCAAAACTGTTCTTTGGCTTTGTTTGGGATTTATTTGCTTGTATTTAAGTATAGTAGAAAAGTAAAACAAGCATATAAAACTGTGCTGTTCTTTTTGAGTCTGTAATTATGTAGATTGTGTGTTGGTTTGTTTATTTAAAGAGTCGAGGTAATTTCCACCCTGTACAGTTGTGTGTAGAATATGGACAAACATAAACCTTTCAACCTGTTTCAAACAACATTATTACAAACATCCTGGAGTTGTAAGTCTTCCGTGACTGAAGCTCACAAGGAAACTAATTAAATGACATGGCACCCGGCTTCTGTTCCTCTCATACCGAAGGCTTCGAGTCCGCTCAGACGTCCCTCCCTTTCCCATTCCCCCTGCTTTCCCTTCTTGTTTGATGTCAGACCCTCCGCAGTTATTTGGCTCTTTGAAAGCGGGGTTGAGGACATCGGCTTTTAAGCCTTGCTGGCCAAGGTAAACTTAATTTGTATTGTGTACATATGGTTAAAAGTGCCTTTCTTGTAAAAACCGAGGGTGATGCCGTGGGCCAATAGGAGCGTGTGTAAATGAGACGTTGTGTGATGAAGCGTCGCAGCCCTGCTGAGTCCCAGCTGGAAAGCCCTTATCAAGACTCAAATGAGTGGAGGTGAGAAAAGACAGACCAGCAGAGCTCGCACGTCCAGATTTCACAAGGAGAGAGGAAGAGATGGGGGACGGCCTGCTGCTCCTCGAAAGTTTGTGATAGAACGAGACGTTTGTTGACAAGAAATGAGATGAAGATCTGCGCTACACATCAAAGAAGTTAATAAACCTGGTTCTCGGCAGCTGAGCCATCTGACTTTAAAGTGGGCAATCTGATTTCACATTTTGATAAATGCGTTGCGTATCACGACAGGAAAGAGACATACCGTATCATAAGAACATAATCGAGGCCTACAGGTAATAATGCAAAACGCTGCGCTTGTGATTGAGATACTAGCGGACCGTGTTGTGCGTGATTAGGTCTATACGTTGAGTGTTTGATGTCACCTGTGTCAAAATATGGCAGAACATTAGATACGGTATACATTTAATGAAAGACACATGATGAATGTGATTGGCCTAAACTGTACAATATGGATGGCTGGAGGGTTTCAGATATAGAACAGGAATCAACGACGCATCTCGCTGATCAATCTACTACAATTTTGAGGCATATGGCATTTGTTATTATGGCCAGACAGTGAGAAAACGATGTTGGTTGTTGGAATGACTTTGAGTGCCGCATGAGAGGCACCATTAGAAAAAACGAAAAAGGATATTGGAGAGAAACCAGAGGAGAAGAGATAAGGAAATTAAAGCCAACGAGAAGGACGAGAGCGGTCTTTTCCTCCGTCTCGCTCGTCTGTTTTCTTTCAAAACAAATCCAGGTCTCTATTAACCGTGTTTTTATTTCTTTCTTAACCTTTTAACCATCAAACCATCTTCATTTCTAATGACAGATGAGAGTGACATCCAGGGCTGGTTTCACTTAAGTATTCTGTGCAAAAACTCTAACTTTACAAAAACAATGAACACTATAAACATGTGGTCACATGTGAAACGTGTGGTTTTGGCACACTTTCATGTAAAAACCCAAAGGGATTACATGTGAAACATGTGGTGAAATGTTATCAACATGTGGTGATGTTTTTCACATGTTATCCCTTTTACATGTTCCAAAACCACACGATTCACACATAGTGAAATTCATGTTGTCCACATGACCCTAAAACATTGAGAATTATGAGAATAATATGAAAATTATAAAAAAATCATTTTATTTCATTTTAGATTCCATAGTAATTTGTGATAATGTAATTTGTGTCAGCCCAAGATGTTTGATGTGTTTGCTTTCTTATCTAATTTGCATAGATCCTTTATGAAATTAAGTGCTGAAAGGATTGTAATAAATAACATTTGCTGGTAAGAGATGAATACATGGCACTTGAAAACAGCTCCGACAGGATGACCACACAAAATAAACACTACTGCAGACTGACACTGCGGTTTAAAGTTTTTTCATTTAAAGAGCCTCTGTTAAACTAGTTGAGAACTGCCATAAAACTGCCATAAAAAGTTATAATTGTTATTGCACAGGTGGCCATAATACTATGACTAATAAGATTAATAAGTGCTAAAGAGTTCTATATAATGTATTTAGTTTGTCTCAGAAGTGTGATATGTTGAAGGATCGTGCCGTACCCTTGACAGACTTCAGTGTCTGTGTGATGATACTGCAAAAACCTACCTGGGAATAAAAGCAGTGAATGTTTCGGTCACTTCTTACAGCTGTTGTCTAAATTTATGAGATGGCTGAAATTGGGGACACAGGGCCAGAGGATGTTTATCGCTTGCATATGTGGGCAGCATGTGTTTTACATTTTCCAAAAAGCCTTTTAAAAATGTGTACACTCTGGGTAATTTTACCACCAAAGTGTCTCGGGACAAGAAAGCCAACACATTTTGGGATGTACAAAATGTGTTGTGTGATGGCTGTATTAGTTAGAAAAGCAGAGAAATATTACCTTTAAACATATCTGTATGGTATGGGCTGTGTTCTTTATAGACTTCATGTATTCATATGAAGAACAGTGTGACATTCTTTCCAGCCATTTGAAATCAAGAGCGCACCTGCTGTATAGTTTCTCTTTTCTAAAACATATTTTTATATATTAAAGAGACTGATAAAGGTTATTTCGCACGGGATATAAATGCTTTTTTTGAGCACGTGTTTGATCTTTCCACACATCAGGCATAGATGAAAAATTCACAAAGTGTTCCAGCAGCATTAATGGACCTCATCATTTCTCAGCCCTTAAAACATGTTGCCAAATTCTAGCAAAAACCACTTTTCGTTTTCATAATTTCAATAGGTTTAGTCTCAACTTTGGACATCCAACATATGGTGCAGATTTCTAGGTATTTGGCAGTCGAGCCGCTTGGAATTAAAATGAAATATTAACCATGTACTTGCTGTGACTTTTGGCTTTGTGCATTAGCTGAGATAAGATGAAACTGCCAGGAAATCGAAACTAAAATACCCAGATAGGGCAGTCTGCTTTATTTTTCACTTAACGTTTTGCAGACATAATCATTGTAATAATAGGAGATAGTAATATTGCTCTGTCATGCTGTATGGCACGGTGAAAGTCTGTTAAACAATCATCTGTTCACTCGCTAAATTGACTGTGACATTTCAAAAGCCTGATTATTAGCATTTGGTGTGTAAGTCTGAAGGAGGTTTGGAAAGACTTTAAATTCCACGAAGCTCTGTTCAATATCCGCCTCAGTAGGCAAACTGATAAAACATCAGGATCACGATGACAGAGGTTTTGTTGTAACATGATGACCGGCTTTAAACTGTGTCCTGTAAAACAAGAGCTTTAAACGAATAAAAGCTCACTGTTTCACGTTTTGTGGTCTAAAGACAATATGCTTGTCCCCAAATACCAAAGATGATTCACTGATCCAAAAACAGTAAAGAATTTCTGAATTTCTTTTTCTGCTTGTGGTTTTTTTAACAGCTTTAGCAACTCTTTACAACTTCAACTGAAGAAACAAGGAGAAAACTCCTTGTGAATGTTTATTTTTTCTTCATTCTTTCAAATCTTTTTGATTCATTTGAAAACATCACAGTTCTTAACACAATATAATCATTTTATTCAGTGAATCATAAAGGAAGGAAAGGTCATTGGGAAATGTTATGTGAATGTAAAACCTGATGTAAGTGACTTTCCATACGGTGTCCAACATCTGCAGGCCTTACAGATGTTACAGACAGAAAAGACAGATGTAGATCATTGATCATGATCGTTTTCCTTTGAAATATAAATCATTTTATTGATGAAGTGTTTGATACAGTTTTTATTTCATGTCATGTGACTGTGACTTGTTGCTTTGCCAAGATGTGAACACATAAACACATAAAATGTCTGCGGCATATGCGGCTTTATTTTTTACTTTTGTGTAATTACAAATACATTTACAATAACAAAAACTGCAGTTTGCACCATATATACTGTATCAAACATATGTACATTTTTGTAACCTGCAGCAGACATCACAAGTCGATTCGAGTGAAACAAATGAACTAAACGAGTAGTGCAAAACTTTTAGAAATAAATGAATTACTTGATTAAAACATAGAGCATGTTGTTTTGAGAGTAACCAGACTCTTTTCTCTTTCTGTCAAATAAGAAGGTGATAAAGGGAAAGTTTCATCTCAAGGTTAGTCGTCCAGCGCTGATGTTAGTTAATGACGCAATGTGGCCTTGGAGAGAAGAGCTCCCAGACGAGAGTCCTTCAAATCCTGCAGACAGAAGCCCTGAGCTTTCTCATCACGCTCAGCCCACCCACATATTAACCACAGGAAAACAAAATAATGCATGAAAAGCTGTAATGTTTGGACACAGCAAATCACCTCACAACCTTATCCTAAAGGCATTTCTTTCAACACAATAGTGCGTGTATGTATGTGTGTAATAGTGTTGTTTTGTGAAACAACAGAACCCCACAGATCTGTTTGCATTTGTTCGGCCTGTTTGATTAACCGTTTCATGAAGTGTTTTTCTTTTTTCCCTTCCATTAGATAACATTTTGGAGCCAAACGTGAGGAACGGGCAGGGTCTCAGGGTTTCTCTTTCACACACGTTTTAAAGATTATCTTCAACGCAACAAATGGTAAGAGTTCATGATCCTGACGTATAATTTCATCCAGCGGGTGAAATGCTTGTCATCATTATCAAAATCATACAGTCAGCCAAAGTACTTCCATACAGATTCTTTACACACTTTGCAAATCTGTTTATTGTGAAGGCCTTGGTTTGGTACAACCTTCTGGAATGTAAAGTCGTCTATTTTCAAATCTTAAGGGGTTGAATTACAGATCACATCTAATGTTCTAGATGTTTTAGGTGTGATGATAAGAGAAGATCCAGCTGTTCCCACAGATAGGCTTTACGTCTGACCTCCTGACCTGTTTTCATACTCGCATATTATACATCTTAGTCATGGAAGAGCTGAACGTTCTGTTTTATGCAACTGTTCTTGGTTAAACCGCTACATCAAAAAAAAAAAAGAAATTCTTTTAAATCAGTGATTTTTGTCATTTGAACAAAAAAGAATGTGAAGATGGTAAACGAGTGTAACAGAAGGCTGTTTGCCTCTTAAATCTATTAATGAAATGTTAGTCAAATAATCGTTGGTCTACTGTACGTACTGTAACTGTCAATTCATATCAGCCCAACTTTCCATTAAAAACCAGAGCTGTCCGTGGTTCTGAAGGACTGTCGATCATATCATTTCATTCACAGATGATGGTTTTCAATTTACAGATAAATAAAAAAGTCAAAAGTGAAATGTTTCGTTAGGCTTTAAAAAGGATGAAATTAAAACACAAGTTTGATGTTTTGCTTTTTTACTTCAAAGACTTTGCTTTTATCAAGTTACATATCCATCTCTCAGTTACTTATTAATAGGTTAAAACTCAACACTGTTACTGTAACGTTAGTTTATTTATGATTCATGCGTTTTACACTGAGGTTTTGATTAGTCTCAGCAATTCTGTTTTTCAAGTCTGAAACAGATCGCAGTTGTCTTTAATCAAGCTCATTTGCTGTTCTAGAAAACAATGTTATTGACTAAAACACACAAATGTGGTTGACGGATCAAATAAACACCAGCTTTATTAGCAGCATGTTTCTCAAAGCCCAAAGCGTTTCAAAGCCCATATGATCGTTATACACGCTGAAAGTCTGGGCAAGAAAGGCCCGTCTGTGAAAGATCTTGCTTATCTTGCTGAATCTCAACTGAATACTTACTTGTTTTCAAATCATATTTGACAAGTTATCCGAAGTACATGCATAAGAAGCAAGAAAAAAACCGCAGGCCCGCTTTGGCCGTATTAACTTACGTTCAGATGTAAAATATCGCTTCGTGATAGTTTGTAAATTCTCTTCTCTGTTCTCTTAAAGGATCCATGTTGCCTGGAGTTGGCAGGCCTTCCGTGTCTCTGTTTCTCTCGAGCTGAATTGATAAACACATGCCTCATCTTGGCCAAAGCCAAGGCAAATGTTTGACACACCTGCTGAGCAGAAATGGGAAACCTCAGGAGATCATACCAGATCTGAACCGGGCCTGTGTTTAACGCGTGAGTAAGTGCAGTCTGCAGATTCACTATATTTAGCAGTTTCACTCTTTTATGTTAGTGAAGACCTGTTGATGGCTAACGATGGGAGAGCACCTCTGTTACTGGAACTCTTTGGGTTCGGCTCATCGTCATGACATCCAGCGGAGCTGCTCCCCTTGAGGCTATGAAAATCTGCCCTGTCTGTTAGTGCGAGAACCCTTTCTGCAGTGAAACACTCACAGCTGCTCCTGCGGTTTGGTCAACGAGCCACAGATTCCTTCGGGGAACGAGTGAAGTTGTGAAGCTGTGAAGGTCACAATATATATTTCAGCTAAAACCAACAAATGGGAATTCCTTCAGCTCTCTGCACTGAATATGTATGATGCATCCGCAAAACCTAGCAAAACGGCTATTTGTCTGTATTTTCCCTTTTTGAGTTATCTGGAAAATTTCTCTTGCATAAGTGGTGACTTGTGGAGGCGCTTTGCCAGCGTGAGATATATCTGTAGATAGCTCATTTCATTTTCATCTTGCGGTCTAGAAGGTGAAACGACGCTTCGAATGCGAATAAAACCCAGAATCGCCGCCGTGTCTTGAACCCATTTTGGTGTAATTGTACATGAAAAGATGTTTACAAAACAGCCCAAAGGACATCTAAACAAACACATCAGTACTCTAACTTGAAACAATGGGAATTGCCTGGGAAAGTCTGCAAGTCAAATGCGTCTCTGAAGAAACGTCATTGTTCTCATGTGAACACAAGCTGCTCGCTGTGAGCTTAATAGAAGGACTTGATTTAGGAAAGTTCACACCGGCTCTTACCTGGAACTGATCTGAAGGTTAGATGAAGAAAAGCATTACATTAGACATAATTAGAATCAGGCCGATATTTACGTTCACACCACATGCTTTTGTCAGCGACTCTTTGAAGTGAAGATGGAAGAGTAGAACAGATTTTGATGGCTACGTTGTATGAATCATTTTTTTCATACCTCTCTAAAAGTAAGTCATAGACTGTGTTTCTTTCATGATATATTATAGCTGTACGTGTGTGGAAGTGAATAAAGACTATACGTGTGTTTTGAATTCCTGAATGATTTCCTTTTTTGCTTTCAAAAAGTGCAGAAAATAGATTAGGTGAGACCAAGATATCTGGTTCAAACACTGTACATTTTGAAGTACAATTAAAGTCATTTCAACTTTTGTAACTTGTGTTTTTAACATGAACTCAATAAGTTAAGCAATTTTTACCTTGTTACAGCAACTCACCACTGGCCAAAATATAAAATAGTACAATGCCAATTTGATCTTTACATTTAAGAAAGCAAAAGTTTTGACATTGTATCTATCAATAGTTCTTTAGTAAAACAATAGAGATTTGCAAATGCATTTCTCCCATTTAACTTTTGAGAAAAAAGTCACTTTCTTAGCAGCATAGACACGACGTCTGCTAGGTAGAGAGAAATATATTTATTTATTCATGTGTAACCGATAGAATAGCTTTTTTAAAAGAGGAGCATAAATGATAAAAAATGTCCATTTCATGTTTTTTTGTCTTTGTTTTCCTTTAAATATTACATAAAATAAATAATTTATTCAAAAGCAGTCAGGTAAAGAATGGAGATATCAAATACAGTGGCTTTTGCATGTTAATAATGTTAAGTTTGTTTATGATATGGTGCTAGCTTGACTAAATTCAGATGGTAGGATGCCGGGTCTCCGTCTGGGCTTCTCGCACCTTCAAGAAGTGCTTCCAGTAAGTATTTGCGTATGAGTTAGTACAGCATAAATAACTGCATCCAAAGGTCACGCACACAAATACACACAAGCAGTATATTCTGTTAAACGTCTCCTCTCCATCAGCTTTGGTCCGAGAAAAGGGTTCGGCATAAAACATGTCCTGTAGTTTCCCTGGTGCCAATAACTTAAATATCTGACTCGGCGATGAGTTCTCTTAGAGTCCTTCTTTTCCAAACTTTTCCCCTTTTACTGTAGAAAAGACTTTTCTCAGTGCAGTTAAACGTCCCCAGGGGTCTTTGGTGGCCTTGTAGCTACACGATTGGAATGGGGAGGAAGTGTGTTGCTGTATTTTTTCTCCGGGTCTTTTTGGCTCTCATGGGCCTTCCGTTGGCGCTCAGACCCACAAACATGGGCTTCTTTTTATTCCTCCACTCAGCCGAGGCGTACGTGTTGTACC
This sequence comes from Beaufortia kweichowensis, assembly GCA_019155185.1. NCBI lineage: Eukaryota > Metazoa > Chordata > Actinopteri > Cypriniformes > Gastromyzontidae > Beaufortia > Beaufortia kweichowensis. The sequence continues at coordinate 14,596,020 of CM032812.1, read as the reverse complement.
TGTTCTCCTCTATCCTCTCTATCAGCTTGCAGTCGATCCCAAAATCTCTCTGCAGGAAGAAGACAAATGCGAGTCAGACGTGATCCACCGAGACGTTTCATTCACATATTGCTTTTGAGTTATGCATTAGTGTGTAACTATCCATTTGAAAGAATCCAGATAAAGTATTGAGACAGACAAACAGCGTGTGTCACAAAGTGACGGTCTGTTTGTCTTTCTGATTGACTGTCTGTCTGTTTGTTGATTTATTTCAAACATCATGATCCTAATGCAAACCATACCAATATTATTGCCACTACTGTTGGCGAAACGCATTTCATAAACCCTTCGGTAACTAGTGGTTTTAGTTGTTTATTTAGATTGAAAACTGAACGCACACGTTGCCTGTCATCACTTGTTAATCTGTTAACTGTCACCGTTCCTCAGGTGGAACATTTAGGTCACGATTCACTTTAATATTTTATAGTTCAATTCTGATTTAATCATGACAAACTATAGATTGATGGAAAGGTCTAAGACTCAAGAACGGCCTAATTTTCAGAACAATAAACATAAACCAAAAAACTTTTTTTTAAAAGACAAGCAGATTAAAAAAGTTCTGAAAAAATATCTTCAAAATAAAAAAGTATAGTATGATTAGTGCATATTTCCTAAATAAATGAATATTTCCCGAGGCGAAGGAGTTTGCGTTCTGGGACTTTTCCTTTCCTCTTACTGTTGAGAAAAGCACGGCACTATTTGTTTCAGGTAACATGTGCCATTCATGAGAGCAGATGAATGAAAGGCAACGGGGCAGGAGAAAGCGCAGAACAAAGAGGATTGTATGGCCGGATTGTGAATGGAGAAGAACGCATGCATGGAGCATTATTGCAGGAGAAACTACAGTCGTAAGGAAGAGAGCCTTCTCGACTTACTTTTTTTTAAAGATGACAGAAGTCTTTTGCTAAAGCCGAAGGGATTATTTACAGGCAACGGAGTGGAACTGCCCTTTAAAACAACTCTGGGCTTTTTAAGTGCCCAGAGACATGAGAAATAAAGCAGACTCTCTCACATCAAAGACACCGAAAGTGACCGGGAACTCACTGATCTTTCTGGAAGCTTGTAAAAAGACAGAATTTCTATAAATACTCGATGTTGTTTAAATATTCCCGATGAGAAGGTTTGGATGGGATTATGAAATGTTATCATTATTTGTCCATTCATCAGAAGTGCATTTGGACTAAGATTAAAAGAGAATTGAAGAGAAATGATGCTCACCGCCCCGTAGACCACCCCTTTCTTGTTAATTGCAAGGTAGTAATTGCTTTGAATCCCCTTGATGGCAACGATGCCCACATCCACAGACTTGATTTCGAGTGTACCTACAAGATAAATGGAAACGTGTCATTAACATCATGTCCACATGAAAGCATTGCCGTCTGTAAGATGCACTTGAATTATGAATGTAGGAGTATTTCACATTTATAATGACAAATAAAATACATTGCTGGTATGACATTCTACATGTAATTGTGCAATATTTTTGTTATTTCAAATGTCTTTATGGACTGATTTTAAAAAAGAACTATAATTATACAATACAAATGTTAAAAAACCAGTATAAAAAAGACTAGTGATGGTAAGTTTTTGGTTAACAAAGAGCAACAAGATTACAATCATGAAAATAAAGGTGTGTTATAATCATGTTTCTCTCTAATCACAGCACTGCTGTATAATGTGTCGGTTTACCCACAATCCACCACGTCATCCAATTACTAGAATATACAACAGTCTGACTTCATCAATTTCATCTCTCTCTCCAACGAGGCAGACATGTAAACCCTAGTCGTGTGTATTTATTTTGGTAAAAAGAGCATAAATGTTCTCATATATCACCTAAAAAAGCTGTTATCTTTGCTGGATATCAATAGCCAAACTGGCACGGGCTTGTACCCATTAGTGTTTCAAGTTGTGGTAACCATTGCTGTTTTTCTTTTAAAAGGCAATTATGTAAACCCATAAAGCCATCACGCTTTAGCTGGGAGCAAAGACGAACTGATGGGGTGTTTGTGTATGAAGTCTTCAGCTTTAGACGGTTCACTTTAGCTTGTGAGCTATATACATTCATCAGTGCCCTTATCATATCTGCCATAGAGGAAAAACATCAATCTGAGAAAAATTACGTTGCCTATAATGTTATAAGACACAGCCAATGTTATCCAATCAGTAAAAACATAGGAAAACACATTTATTTTGTGTATGTTTCACATAAACCCTCTCCCACAAAGCAACCGTCATTTTCTTGTGTTCTATCTGATTCTTGGCAGGAATAATCTGTAATATGTACCAGACGCTTTTCAGATCACGCTAATAGAACTCAAATGCATATTGAAATACAGCATCCCAACAAAATGTAAATACATGTAATCATTTCAGAAGTATACAAACACTATATTTTGTGAGGCTGGGGATTGAATCCACACCTGTGAACCGAGACACAAGCGCAGTTACAAGAGAAGGATTAAGTGGATCTCACAGCGGTTCCTCCACATGGGCTCATGTTTCAGTCACCAAGAGAAGATGTAAAGAGACCTCTGCTCGTCTCCCTCGCCTCAGGTTCATGAACAACAGCGACAGAAGAAAAGGAAGGGGCGCAGATGGGATCACAGGCTCATTAGGATTAGTGAGGAATAATCCTTGATCAAAGAGAGATACGGTGGACAAAAGCATTGGAGCAACCCCAAGACGACACAACTGGGTATACATTTGAGAAACATCACAGACACGTACTGTATACGTGAACTTCTTGAAGGTCTTTTGTGAGTGATGTCATACTGTATGTGTCAACGTGTCATGTCTACACTTCATTTGGTGGCTGGTCTTTAAAGCGTGCGATGTCAAAATAAAACCTGAATCTTCTGGCAGAAAAGCACCTGTTTGCTTTCCAGTGTTTGATGTGGTCCGTCAGACCACGTCGCAGGAGTGTTTTCTCTGTCTGAAATGCAGGTCCGCAACAAAAGACTGGATTCACAAAACCAAAACATCTCTCAGACATCTAGTTCTCTTCTCATATACCTCCTTTTCATTGTGAACGTCTGCCAAACACCAGCTATTTATTATGACTATTGTGCAATTTGACCTTAAAGTACATTTTTATGACCAGAATAAGATCTCGAAGCATTCATTATCTAATCAACATTTTTAAGATATTACCAAGAGGAACACACCTGTGCATGTAAGTCTATTAGATTTTATGTGGCACATTAAAGTGTGTCTGTACTCCTTTACGGCCATGCCATGACTCAGGAGAGCGTGATTATTTTTAAACAATTTTCCTGGCAGACAGAATGTTTTGTTACATCTACAGTATATCACGGCGGTCCAAGTGTTCTGACAAACACAATTTCACTGCCTGCATTATTCAAAGCAGCGGCCAAGGCATTCTCTCAAAAATGTGAGAGAACTTTCTTGCGGCGCAACCTAATCCTCCAAGTATTCTTGTTTAACTCTCTGTTAGGACTCGGATTACAATGACTTTAAAGCCTCTGCGTTTGAACAAGCCCAGCCCCACCTTACTCGTATTCAGCACGCGGACGGCCGTGTGCCTTTGACGGCTGCTCGAGGTCCAGAGGAACCTGGAGGTGGCCTGGCGTGATGGGCTCTCAGTAGACTTGGCTCGTACCCCGGGCTTTGTTGGTGGCCGCCCCCCGCTCGACAGCGCTCCGTGTTTTTTGGCAGGATGACAGGACTCAGGTTATCACATCTTGTGGTAATTACAAAACCCCCAACAGCCTCATATTTGTGCGCTCGTGCAACCTGCATCGCCAGCAAAGCTTGTGAGAGAGTGAAAGAGACCCCCATCCACTTCAAACTCTTTTCTCCCCGTATGTGTTTTTTATCTTGCTACACGACACACAGAGACCCTTTACTTGCATACGTACAGATCTTTGGATAATTTCCAGACGTGAAAATAACAAAACACAAAACGAATGTACCGTGGTATTTCCAACTCATCACCTGTCCTTCCCACAGTTTCTCCACTGAAATGCTTAATTGTCCTGGGAACCTTGAAGTGCTTCGTCTATGACACGCATGTCTTTTCAATTAGCCTCCCGCCTCTCGACCATAAAGGAAACAGGGTCCCTATTAAAAGGCATCTTTTGGAGCTGACCCTGCGTTAGCGTCTGATGACAGTGTCTCGCACCTTTGATCTGAGCTCTGCGGGTCCCTGGCTCCTGGGCTCGGGGAGATCAGTGGACTTTGGGGGCCGGTCTCATTATCTTCCTCTGACTTTAGATGAACTCTAAAGTTGAGAGGGCTATGAAAGTGCTTCCACCATTCCTATGCAAGCTTTTGAAGATTTTATCACCTCTGTCGGTTGCATGTGTCCTGAGAGGGCATGAGATCACGTGACAACGCACTGTTAAATTACCACAAAATAAAAATATATATATATAAAATAAAAAGCATTTAACCTGTTAACTATTCCACAGGAGGAACATTTACAGTAGGTTATTTCACTTTAATATTTCACAGTTGAATTCTAATCTAATTAGGACAAATTGATTTATTGATGGAAAGGTTAAGAAAGACATTTTCATAAAAATGAACATAAACTACAAAAAAATTAACACCTAAAATAAAAAAAGGTTTTCAAAAACTAAAATAACATAAACTAAAAAAAATTTTAACACCTAAAAAAAATGAAAAAAAGGTTTTTAAAAATAAAATATCTAAAATAACATAAACTGAAAAAAAATTTAACACCTAAAAAAAAATGAAAAAGGTTTTTAAAAACTAAAATATCTAAAATAACATAAACTAAAAAAAATTTAACACCTAAAAAAAAATGAAAAAAGGTTTTCAAAAAATAAAATATCTAAAATAACATAAACTAAAAAAAAATTTTTAACACCTTAAAAAAAAAAAAATAAAATATCTAAAATAACATAAACTAAAAGTTTAACAAAAAAAAAAATTTTAACACCTTAAAAAAAAAAAAAAGGTTTTAAAAAATAAAATATCTAAAATAACATAAACTGAAAAAAAAACCTGAAAAAAAGGTTTTTTAAAACATCTAAAATAAAAAAAAAAAAAAACACAACAAAAAAAAAATAAAATATCTAAAATAACATAAACTAAAAAAAATTTAACACCTAAAAAAAAAATGAAAAAAGGTTTTTAAAAATCTAAAATATCTAAAAAAACATAAACTAAAAAAAAAAAAAAAAAAGGTTTTCAAAAATAAAACACCTAAAATAACATAAAACTGAAAAAAAATTTTAAACCTAAAAATGGTTTTTCAAAAAATAAAATATCTAAAATAACATAAACTAAAAAAAAAATTTAACACCTAAAAAAAAATGAAAAAAGGTTTTCAAAAATAAAATATCTAAAATAACATAAACTAAAAAAAAATTTTTAACACCTTAAAAAAAATGAAAAAAAGGTTTTCAAAACTAAAATATCTAAAATAACATAAACTGAAAAAAAAAAAACCTAAAAAAAATTAAAAAGGTTTTCAAAACTAAAAAAACATAAACTATAAAAAATTTTAACAAAAAATGAAAAAAGGTTTTTCAAAAATAAAATATCTAAAATAACATAAACTGAAAAAAAAATTTAACACCTAAAAAAAAATTACAAAAGGTTTTCAAAAACTAAAATATCTAAAATAACATAAACTATAAAAAAAATTTAACACCTAAAAAAAAATGAAAAAAGGTTTTTAAAAAATAAAATATCTAAAATAACATAAACTAAAAAAACATAAACTATTTTTTTTTAACACCTAAAAAAAAAAAAAAAAAGGTTTTAAAAAACTAAAAATATCTAAAATAACATAAACTAAAAAAAAACATTTTTTAAAAACTAAAATAAAAAATAGAAAAAAAAAAAAAAATTAACAAAAAAAAATGAAAAAGGTTCTAAAAAATAAAATATCTAAAATAACATAAAACTGAAAAAAATTTTAAACACCTAAAAAAAAAAATGAAAAAAGTTTTAAAAACTAAAATATCTAAAATAACATAAAAAAAAAAAAAATTTTAAAAAAATGAAAAAGGGTTTTAAAAACTAAAATATCTAAAATAACATAAACTAAAAAAAAATTTTAACACCTAAAAAAAATGAAAAAAGGTTTTTAAAAACTAAAATATCTAAAATAACATAAACTAAAAAAAATTTTAACACCTAAAAAAAATGAAAAAAGGTTTTCAAAAAATAAAATATCTAAAATAACATAAACTAAAAAAAATTTTTTAACACCTTAAAAAAAATGAAAAAAGGTTTTCAAAAACTAAATTATCTAAAATAACATAAACTGAAAAAAAAATTTAACACCTAAAAAAAAATTACAAAAGGTTTTTAAAAACTAAAATATCTAAAATAACATAAACTATAAAAAAATTTAACACCTAAAAAAAAATGAAAAAAGGTTTTAAAAAAATAAAATATCTAAAATAACATAAACTAAAAAAATTTTTAACACCTAAAAAAAATGAAAAAAGGTTTTCAAAAAAAAAATCTAAAATATCTAAAATAACATAAAACTAAAAAAAATATCTTAACATAAACTATAAAAAAAAAACATAAAAAAAAAATGAAAAAAGGTTTTCAAAAATAAAATATCTAAAATAACATAAACTAAAAAAAAATTTTTAACACCTTAAAAAAAATGAAAAAAGGTTTTCAAAAACTAAAATATCTAAAATAACAAACTAAAAAAAAAATTAACACCTAAAAAAAATGAAAAAAAGGTTTTAAAAAAAATAAAAACTAAAATATAAACTAAAAAAAATTTTTTAACACCTTAAAAAAAATGAAAAAAGGTTTTCAAAAACTAAAATATCTAAAAACAAACTAAAAAAAAAATTAACACCTAAAAAAAATGAAAAAAGGTTTTCAAAAACTAAAATATCTAAAATAACAAACTAAAAAAAAAATTAACACCTAAAAAAAATGAAAAAAGGTTTTCAAAACTAAAATGTAAAAAATTACAGTTCAATAAGTGACAAGTATATTTTCTTTGCCAAGACTGATAATAATCTAAATAGACAACAATTTTGAACAGAAACAGACTTCTACAATATGTTGATCACCAAAACATAATAAAACAGCCGATGGCAAACTCACAATGAGCAACTCGATTTCTCTGACATCAACTCATTTTCTTTTGAGAACTTAAAAGATTGGAAAATATATTGCATCTCTCTCTCTCTCTCTCTCTCTCTCTCATTAGATTGCAAACTAGAAGGGAAACAGAATTTAAGGCCACTTGCTTATGACCAAGGGTGTTTTACTATAAATAACATCTATAAGCTCATATTCACATTATGGCACTATATTATATTATGTAATGGGTCTTTAAGAGAGCAGTGAAACCAGTGCTGCCCTCCATGAATCTGGTGATGTTTTATAGATAATAAAATGTATATTTAATCAAACCCTACAGTCGCTCTTATGAACCGTCCTGTACTCTGTCTGACGTAAACTGCCTCGGTGGAGCAGTCAAGATTTTCCCTTTACTCATTTTTGATGACAGACAAATTTGTTCAATATTTGGATTGCCTAGCCAATGAAAGCACTGGATGGCTTGCACGACCCCGCATGCACACACATAACATGAAGCGCTGACAAACGGTCTCCAGCCTTCTCTTCGATGTCCGAACAGACAGATCTGTTCATCAGGACTGGAGGAATGAAGTGTTTCTGGTCATATCTGTGCGAAGTTGTGTCTAATCTTCAATCTAATCGAATAACTCGCTTCCTCTTCGTTTATAATATCTAATCCACACGGGCGAATTCAGCAAACTCACATTTGGGTCTGGCTTCATTCCAGAGGTCTTGCCTGCATATATTTTCCCTGAAATCATTCAGAAATACTTAACATTACAGTAAATGGGTTGTCAAAAAGTGTGTCCAGATGCACCCCTGGTGGAAGTGTCTCTGTTCTCGCTTTAAAGCTTTGATGCCCCCATCACACTCTCACCCGGCACCATCTGTTTCAGCACGTCGTGCAGGAATTCCCCTTGGCACTCGTGAGAAGAAGTGTGTGAGGAGAGCTTCAATCGCTCCGGGCTATACATTTGTCCAATGTGGTAGCCTGTCAAACACATAACAAATTTACAGGCACACTAAAACACCTTGCAAACGTCCCGTTCCCCCGTCCTGCCTGGCTTGATAAAAATAATGGAGGAAAGGTGAGCTGTGGGTTATCAGAGCTGAAGGGTGGGGGATGCCTGTTTGTTTTTAACACACAGTTGTAGATATCCAGACTTCCTGTACGTGGCTTTAGACTTTATCCACCGGCACTATTGAACGCTTGATTTATGGAAATAGTTATGGTTTGGTCAATGAAAAATATACAAAAAATATATTTGCAAGTTGCTTTGGATAAAAGCGTCAGCTAAATGCCTAAATGTAAATGAGCGGCATGTGTCAAAACTTTGTGAGAACGTCTGTTGGCAATCACACAAACCGTAGCAGAAAAGAGACAGCGATGTTCTTCCCACTAAAACCCTCGGCACAAATGGTGCTCTGCTTTAGGTAATGGGGTCAAAGGTTAGGAACACATCTGGTCTTCCTGCGAGCTGAACTTTCAGCAGGGCAACATAACGGCATTAACTAGATGAAGACATCGAGTCGACACTGCAAAATGTGCTGTTAGTTTAACGGACTGACTTATTCAAATTATGTTCATGGTTTCATGATGTATTATGGCAAATATCAAACATTTTTTTTAGCACAAGGTACAAACAGCTTAAGTACCTGACAATCATCAACATACAAGCAAACACGTCACACATATACGTTGATGTGGATTTTGACAGAATCCTTAAACTGTCTTGTAAAACCATGTTGTGTTATTTATGAATCAGAATGGAGACATGAAGGTTAAAGGGAATAAAGAGTAACTCTGACACTAACCTTACACACATCAGCTCAATCCTCATAAGTCATGTTTATTACTGGTGTGGTTGGGTTTTCCCACGAGGGCTATGAAAGGGCAGCGTAACCACAGACAGACACACATTTAAAGAGGACCGTGTTTGTGGCCAGAGCACACCACACACGGGTCATTTCACAATCTAAACTAGGATTTATTTATTTCATTTATTAACTATATATTGTGATATTAGTAACTGCACTTCAAATGCACGTAAATGACAAAGCCACAATCAAATTTCCTGTTAAAATGATGAGTGACTAACATCCAGCAGACCCACGTGACATTTCTGATCATTCAGCATCATAGCGGCTTCTGTAAGAGACCCACTGCGGTCATATCAACAGACGAACAAGCCTGTGCGTTACAAACACTCGACAGAAAAGACTTCATTCTCACTCTCATTAATATGACAAAACAACTTTATACAAGATAAACTAACAGAAGCTGATGGAAAGCAGACAGATTATTATAGTAGATTCTTCATTTGTTTGCGCAGTTGACGGGATTCACATACAACACCTGAAATAAACCCAGAAATGTATCTAACTGTTTGTGTAATATAATCAGCGCTCAATGCCCGAGTGTCATAACACATCTCAAGCCACCAAACGCACTGTTGTGACACGAGAAGCCGAGAGCTCTCCATTTACATCTGAAAGCACGTCATTGGATTAGGAATAATCTGTGTTCCTAATTGGATCCTATTAGATTAAACTGACCCACAAATGGAGTGAGAGGACTATAATGACCAGCGGCCTGACCTCCGTTTGATCTGCTGCCCAAGAGCTGACATGATGATTAGAAAGACCCCTGCACTTTAGACCTCCGATCTAACACATCTAACCCTCAATCAAAGCTGTCACAGACTAATGATCCTCATTAGCGATTTCCTTTCGGTCAGGATAAACTTAAACTGAGTGTGTATACTTCTGCATGATCTCAAGTTGTTGTGTTGTTATGAAGACAAAAGCTAAATGTGCAGCGAGACTTTCTGCATCACAGTGAGCTTGTTGTTATGCCACCAGAGCCGGCGAACACGGCTGGCCGTTTCCAAAAACCTCCCAAACACAATGTGACAAAAGTGATACTGAGCCGATACGTTCTGAAAAGAAATCAAACAATACGGGTAGGATAGGATTTCAAGCAGCACATAGACGGCTCTTTTGTAGACTTGAAAACCGAAGCGGGCCGGACTTGAGAACTTTAACGTGGACAAAGAGACTCTCTGACTGCGGGCTTGAATCTGGGAAATGTAACGATTTATCATACTTAAGCTTTCTGCAAATATTATTCCACATCAAACATGCAAAACAAATATTGGCTGTCTGGTAATGGGCTTTTGATTTACTGCAAGGGTGAATGGTGGTTTAAAGGTAAAAGACATGAATGTTACTGCTAAATGGCCTGTAATATTGTTTTATGAAAACAGATGATTGCTGATCTTGTCATTCAGAGATTGTTGTACTGTATCATAATGTGTTTGACAGTATATGAATGATACAGTAATGCTTATCTAAAGCTTATAGGACACAATGCAAAGTGTGCGTTTCAGAAACAGCATATGAAAAATACAAACTGCACAGAGTTTTTAGATCTATCCTCAGACAACTTTCCAACACAAAGACAATCAGTAAGATGACATCACTATATGCTCACTGGTGGTCATGGGAACATTCACAATGTTAAATATTGCACTACAAGCAGACTGGATTTCTTTTACAGTGCTTCCAGAAAAGTCTTTTGAGTGTGTTACATCATACCAGACCACTCATTTCAACCCTATTCACGGGTCAGAAACGCTGCCCGTGGCGTTTCTTTAACGTGGGGGACATGCTGCACTGCTGCTACCTTTTGGGGACCCTTTGAATTCAATTACAGCGTCCGCGGAAAAGGCACGGAGAAAGAGCAGGAATGGCAACGGTCCAATCTGTTTGGGAGAAACGATCCATTCACCACCAAGTGGTTCCCTTTTGCTATGCCTCCCGCAGACATTCCAGCCCATATCCACACTTCAGATATATCAGCACCGAGACGAGATCCCCTCTGAAACTCTGTGCATCTGGCCGGAACATTATTACCAGTATGTTTCATGCCTTGAGGTCATTGTGGGAGTGAACCGCGACGACACATTGTTCACATGTGGTGGGCAAGTGGCAGGAACATTTGAACATGAACACAGATTACAAAAACATTCACGTTACATACATATCAATAGCTCAGGGGCCTTATATATTATATATAATGCTAGATATATACAAGAACAGATGTCCAGTGGTAGATACGTCATGCCCCTTCATTTTATTTCAAATGAATGTAAGATTACAAAATATTATAATATCTTACAAATTTGCTGCAAATATTATATCATTTTACAAATCTTGCATAAATATTAAATCAATGTATTTTGGTTTGGATACCTCAAGGGGCAAAACACTTCTTACACCGGACGTCTAACATTGTCCAGCTTTCTGGACAAACTCTTTGATGGTTGTTAAAAGGTTTTCAAAATCTTTAAGCCCGGCCTTGGATTTATTAAGAGACTTTCTGTGCAACACATTTAAGAGGCAGTTGGCCTAATTGAAATACCCACAGCCATGTCTTGTGGAGTTCCAGCACACCCTAAAAAGTGAAGCGGCGTGCACATGGGCCCCATATGTCAAAAGACTGTTTTATTAGCGCTGATGTGCAGTGTGGTGGCCAGGTGCTCGGAGCTTTCCCCGTGGCAATTATTCTGATTATTAAAGATTATTTAGAAATAAATGGGATGAGGGAAAAGTAAAAAAACTTTCTAAATAAAAGAACTGATATATTCTGTGATCACTGGTTTGCATATTTTACAGAAACGAAAGCTCCCCTGGTCATTTCAAATTGGTTCCAGGAAACCTGCTCCGAATAAATCTGAAGTCTGAAAGTTAAGAACAAACACGCCGGGCTGACCACCAACCAGCCTTCTGTAGCGCACGCGAAGCCCGACTCCACGCACGGCAGCGAGCGCCCACCAGCATCAGGTAAGGTTTACATTATCTAGTGGATGTTTGACTGGAAAATCAAAGGAGGCAGGAAATAAAGCGGTTTTCTTTCTATGGGACCCACATGTGGGTAAAAAAGGAAAACGGGCCGTTACTTACTGTACGGGTCATCTTTGCTTTTGGTCCCGTTGACTTTTCCGTTTTTATCGATCCTGAGAAAGAACTTCTGGTAGGAGAAAAGTTTCCTCCTGCGCACGTCCCCCGTGAGGTGATTGTAGCTGCGCACGTGCCGTCCGACCACGGCCGGGGACGAGGAGTCGGTGCCCCCGGGGGCACGCGCGGCCCTGTGGGTGTCATGGCAGGCCACGGGCAGAGCCGAACAGAGGAGCAGAAGCAGCGGCAGCAGGGAGAAGCAGGACAGACGAAACCAGGCTGAAGAACCCTTAGTCACTTTCCATCTGCACATTGTACTGGAGCTCGTTGGACTGGGAAAAGCCTCACAGAAGAGTACATGCTGAAGAAGTGAAGAGGAGAAAGGGTGATGGCAGGAGGCGAAGCCCTGAACGTCTGTGGCAAACACCGCCGTCGCTTCTTCTGGCGCTGCTCGGGCTGGATCTGGTTCCCCTCGTGTCCGAAAGGAATGTGTCAACATCCATAACTCAAAACACCTCCGTGGGTCTCAAATCACCTCCTCCTCTCCCACATACGATCCGCCGGAGAGCCTGAGGAACCCTGTTCTGGATGGGGGAAATAAGGACAAAAGTAAAAACTTTTGGAGAAGAACGTCAAAACGAGCCAAACGTAACGGGGCGGCAAATCTGTTCTTGATGAAACCAGAGGAATCCACGGTAGGAAAAAAACGTGTAATCCCTGCTGTGTCCAGCTCTCTCTTGCCTCCTCTGTGTCTCTGTAAGCGAGACTAGAAGCGTCTCTCTCTGATTGAACCGCTGAAGTGCTGAGAAGATCCTGAGGTGGAGCAGAAATAAATGAGCGTGGACACTCCTCTCAACTTATTTATTTGGTTCAGGGCCCCAGATGTAATCTCTTCAGCTAATAGGGAGACTATGAAAAGCACTTTTGCCTTTGAAGATCGGCGTGTGCGCGTGTATGTTTTGCCTGTCTGAGTGCGTCAGAATGAGAGGCAACGAGGGGCATGTTTCCTCACCCCTATCCTATCTCTCTCTCTCTCTCTCTCTCTCTCTCTCTCTCTCTCTCTCTCTCACTGCCCCTCCCACCCTGTTCCCTCCCATTTGGGCTGGGAGCCCCATGCGTTGCCCAGCACAGGTTTCCTCCAGCAAACTGTTGCAGCCCCCCGTGGCATGTGAACCTTATCAGAGACACCTGGAGATGATTGCTGCTTTCCCCTCGTTCACCCGCAGCCTCTCCCGCACCACCGTCAACATCAGTCTAATCTTCTACTTTACAACATGGGCTTTTTTAATACCCCTGAGGCTCAAACGCTTGTACTAAATAATAAGTTCAAAGATTGCACTGTTTATAACAACAAAACAAACGTCTTGGAAATTATGTTGCATTTGGAGATCAACAAAAAGAGAAATCCACCCAGAAAGGGAATGTTTGCTTTGTCTGTTTAATTTCCTTTTCATATTGTCAGACAAAATTCATATTGCTGCTTGTTTGACATCTTTCTCTGTTTTGGTAGGAAAGCAAAGCCAAATTCCATCTCTGCCATGTAAATGCCATTTATATCACATTTGGAAAGAGTCTCTGCTACTAAATTCCAGACCATCACATATTTTAGCAGAAGAAATACAGCGGAAAGTATAAAATGTGTAAAAGCACTTTTCTTTAGTGTTGCATAACTGTTTTATCTTCTGGACGTCTCTATCATTCACATACGCTATAGGAAGTCAAGCACTAACTGTTGGAGAGACATTTACTCATTATTGGTTGGGGGAAGGGTTAACGCAGAAGAAAGAAACATATGTTACTTTTAACTAAACTGTGCCCTGTGTATCTGAATACGGTTTACTGTCAGTATAACGTCTGGACACGGTTAACGTACATTTCTAACGTCAAAAAAAGAAATTAATGGTTTCTAGGTTTTGCCAGTTTTATTCTCTAAAATTTAGCTTTGTGGTTTACTAAGTATCTCAAATCGTATCGCTTGGCAGATCATTGTCACCTTTTCTATAGCACGAGGTTCAAAGTTCTCTTTGTCACATGCTTATTTGGCACAGATGTAAGATGCTGGTTCTCAGGCCTTTTCAAAGAAAACTTCACTGGTTCCCTCTAGTGAAGCAAATTTGATCAACAGGAGAAAAGGTGAAACTCTAAACTAATCCTCTGAAAAGCTGAGAAATGTCTGCGAGTAAATGACTGTGTTTAATAAAAAGTCTTTCCTGTCCCTCACCTGTCACGGGTCTAACGTGGTGTTCTTACGTCGCACTTAATCTCACGTCCCACCGCACACCTTGGTCTTATCGCACATTTCCTCTGTCAGACGTTTCCTGCCGACACTGGGGACCAATCAGGAGAATGGGAACTCTGGGAACTGTGATTATTAAGTCACACTTGATTGATTTTTTGAAAGTGGCACTGAACATGTTTCTGGTGAATGGGAGACCACCCTGAACATGAGTGATGGAAGACCAAAGTACATACATGACATTTAGAATAATTACTAAAAATCACTGACAACAAAAATACACAAACATGTTCCGACTCTAAACTTTTCACAAACAGGGATAAAAACTAACGGCTGAAACCTGTTATCTGTCACCGTTCTACAAATGAAACATTTTCATTAGTTCCCTATTGGCTTAACTATATACTGATGGAAAGTTTTATAACAATAAAAATCAACTAAACAAAATTAATGATAGTGTTATTTTTAAAAGATGGCTAACATTTAAAAAATAAAAACAGTAAAATCATTAAAATATATATTTTTTTAATTGTAGTTTGGATATTGCATTTTCAAGTGTATGCTCAGTATTTGTTGTGACAGCGAACCGCAATAAACATAAACTAACATTTAAAAATACAAAATAAATCAATAAACTTCACTCATTTAGGTGAAATTCAGGGTTGTAAACTTTGTCTAAAAATGTATTTAATTTATTATAAAAAAATGTAAATCTATTTTGAAAATGTATTTTATATATGATATATATTCTATATATCAGTGAGGGCCAGAGCTTGAAACCAAAACAAGTTACGTTGCATTTTTTGTGCACTTTCCATATAGTTCTCTTATAAATATGTGACTATTCGATGTGAAGAATCCTGCAGCGTCAATATAAAACACGCTGACCAGGTTATTCTTTTCTTCAGCTCTCAAATAATCATTATCATTTTAAGGAGAGACTCCGAGGCTACAGACGGCCATTCACAGAGATAACTTATCTATGGAGGGATTTGTGAAAGGAGAGAATATGAGACAGCCAGAGGATTTCCCCAGCCAGACTCTGCCACTGAATGTCCTGCAGTGTTTCTCATTGTTTTCCACCTTATAAGAGATAGCCAAGAGAGCCTGAGAAAACTAAAAAACAGCACTATTTAACGGAATTCAATCTGTCCCAATAGATTCGAATCGCTAACTTACATGTCTGAGTGTAGATTGTATCTGGCTAATGAGGGGCCTGAATCCTGAATCCTGTTAACTTCAAAGGGGGTGAAATTCAACCTTTCTGCACCATCTCTCTCTCTCTCTCTCTCTCTCTCTCTCTCTCTCTCTCTCTCTCTCTCTCTCTCTCTCTCTCTCTCTCTCTCTCTCTCTCTCTCTCTCTCTCTCTCTCTCTCTCTCTCTCTCTCTCTCTCTCTCTCTCTCTCTCTCTCTCTCTCTCTCTCTCTCTCTCTCTCTCTCTCTCTCTCTCTCTCTCTCTCTCTCTCTCTCTCTCTCTCTCTCAGGTGTGTCACCATGCAAGCTTAAAGAGAGGGTTTCAGGCAGCACTCTTCCAAAGGACTGTTTGTTCCTAAGTTCAATGTTGAAAGCTAAATATGGGTAAATATACTGGCCAGTTTCAAAGCCCACATTTATCTTGCTCTCATTTAATCCAAGATTTTCTTAATGATTAATTTACAAGCCAACCACAATATTTAAGAGGAAACTCTAATGCTATGCCTAATTTCTATGCAGGAATGGTTTCAGTGCAAATATGATGCTAAAGCTCCCTTTTGCTTCTACATAGTACACAAATGACAATATCTGTGCAATTCCATTTCAAAAGGTTATCCATTTCCATCTGCTTCAGTAAGTAATACTAGCATGGGAAAGTTTTACACCTCTGACAGCATTTAATGTGAGAGTGATTTGGCCTAATTTTCCAACAATTTCCCACTTAACAACAAGCAGTTCAAGACTTCCTTTGTGTGTTACGCAGCAGAAACCACTGAAGTTACAGTAATGTGTAGCAACTGTAAATTCGACAATTGCGGGATAATACGATGTAATGTGCTTAATCACGTACATTTGTTCTCACATTTTAGCAACTTCCCAAAATACAATAAAGTTTCCACGGAGACTTGAAGAGCACACCAGCAAACCTTTAATTTGAGTGTATGTGCGTGACATTGACCTTTAGTCATCTGAACCCGTGACCTGTCACAATCTCCAACCTCATTCAATAGTGTTAAGTGATCAGCACCTCAAAGACTCCAGGTGCGTGCTGTTAAAATATGCATGAGGGACGTGTTCACTAATGGTAAATAATGCATAAGTTTGAATTTCAGGGAAAGCAAAGCTCAATAAATAAATGATAACACAATCCATCAGCCAAGAGTTTTTAAGGTCCTATAGACAATACAGTATTGTTAGTATTAAAATCATTATTACATTTGTCTTCCACACAAATGAATAAAACATTAAAAGCAATTGAATTAGTTAAGATTTAAAAGAAAGTTTTAATAATAATCTTTCTTGTCAAATGGCCATCCAAACCTGTGGGAATCAGTGTTTCAGACCCGTCTCATAAAGCTCCCACATGGCCTTTAATTTAGAAATTAATCTCTCTCGTTTTATCAGGTGTTTCAACTCTTTGTGAAAGATATGAAGTGTAAGGAGAGGAAGTGAGGAAATGAGGGCCAGGTGCTTTTAACTGGGAGGTGACCGCAGACGATCAGGACAAAATACTCTCATGGCCTGTAAGACAAAGCAACGTAAATCCAGTCTGACACATTTACTGCTTAAAACACCAGTGTAGATTTATATAGAATTATATACTACTAGAGATCACATTAAAAATGTCATGCTGTCGTTAAAGCAAATATGAAACCAAACTCTCAAAATCATGTTTCATTTCATTATTTGATTTTCTTTTTTACAAGTAGACTCACACTTTAAAAGCCCACTGTATAATAAACAATAGCAAACGATATTCTACAAGTCAGTATTAGAAATAAAGGTGTGTAAGGGTGAGTAAGCCACAATGAGTCATCCAAAGGTCATAAAAACTGGAGTCAAGTAATGACACGGGCAACTAATCGACAGAATGACACCAGAAGTACCTTTGCCCTCCCTAAAGCAGGAGGTTGAATGTCACACTTGAACCGGTGTCAATATGTGCAGAATCACTCCATCAATGACCGCCTCGGGTTACTGACCGGACAGAAACATATGTTCTTTCCCTTGAACAAAAGCAAGCTTTCAGTTTACAATCTACAAGTCTTCTGTTTGTTTTGTTATTAATAATATTTCAATAATCATAATAGCCAAAGAACTTGAGTGAAATGCTACCGAGGTTGACCGTTAGTGTGGATGTATTTAACTCATGCACAAAAGCATTATTTAGAAATGAATCGAGTAACTGCTCGATGATGACAGAACATGGTCAAAGTTCAGGAAAAAACTGACGATTCTTTTCCATGAGGACCAGAGCAGAAGAGAGAGATTATTGTCTCGTTTACATTGATTTCATTTTTATGGAAATAAAACAATCAAGACTCTGTAATGTAATAAAGACAATACTGTAGGTCTCTTTTGTAAATGTCCACAATATAAACAAAGTATATGGATGAGTTAAGATCTACATGAAGTAATAAGGGTTTCTGATTAAACCACTTCAAACCAACATCCAACCTTAAAATCCCACTGTGATAACTCTTGACATTATGATAGTAGAACACTCTCATTCCACAACTACATTTAAACATCACAGTATTTCCAGTGAAATGGACTTGTCATCTCGGTTAGATTGACCAAACTGAGCTGATTTCACTAAAGTAAAGATGATCTGCTGTATTTCAATCACGCAGATGGAGAACGTGTGTTCAGTTTCTCCTTCAGGCTACACTGAAATACAATACTTGCTTATATTCTCTTACCACCACCATTGGTTTTTCAATTACTTTAAATGATGCTGATAGATGATCTTGTGGGGAAGCTTGACTATCTTGTTAGCATCTGTGTATGTGTTTTAAAGAAAACAGGTTAGTGACTAAATTATTGACTTGTGCACCAGAAACTCGATTTACTTCCAATTTCCTATTATTATTATTATTATTATTATTATTATTATTATTATTATTATTATGGCTTAAAACTGGGTGTCAGAGATAAATAAACCACTTTAGATTTTCCTTAGACAAGAAACGTTTTCACGATGTCCAAATCTCACAAAATTACACATCGATACCAGATGAATATAGACACATCCACATTTCATCACATATGGTGTTGGGGAGCTAAAACCAAATGAAAAAAACAACTAGGAACAACACAAAAATGTTGAAACTCATTAACTCGACTCTAACCACAGCACTCACAGGATATTGTTCTTAAAATGTGACAATTTCTACGAAACCAAAATCCAAAATTGTGGCAATTTTCCTCATCAATCATCTGCTTGGAACCCAGATCACAGCTCACCGTTCTATTCTAACATTGATTTAGACCATATAACACACATATCCTCCCCTAAATATATCTTCTTCTGATGAGAGAGATAAGAAGACGATGAGTTCACCATATGGCACAAATATCCTTTGATGGTCATACGCATGCCACATGTCACTTTACTATGGAATGAATCGACAGACACATGCCAGACAGGACTGTGAAGTTAACCATAACGAGCGTGATGCACATATCAACACGTGTTAATTACACAAGCACATTATTGCTCTTAATGTGGTATAGTGCTAAACCGACCAAAAAAACCATTGACTTAAGTCATTATGCTGATAACTTCCTCATGAAAGTAATTATGCAATGAGTCAACTAACTGTTAAAAGCAGGTTAGATATCACAGGAAATGAAGAGATTGTTAAAGATACCGTTAAAGAAATAACATTAAAGAATCATTGTACAGTAAGAGCAGATGACTAACGGTGACAAAGCAGATATCAAAAGATCGAGTCAGTAGATGATGTTTGTTCTGCTAATAAACTGAAATGAATCTGTTTACTCATGTTTTAACTGGACTATTCTTACACACACACACATATATATATATATATATATGATTCTCTGTGAAAAACAGGCTAAAGTCTCAAAATCTAATTATATCATTTCAATCTTTGATGTGTCATTACTCAGTCAATATTAAAGATATCAAGGTTATATTTTCATGACTTTAAAATGACTTTAGCTGGATTTTCACAGGCAGGATCACATATTCTCATCCAGATTAAATGACCCTTGAAATGAAAATGATTATCATGGTTTATCTATATTAACCATTGGTTTTATTTGTAGTAAAAACACAAATGAACTATGATCTCACCACCAAGAATCATAGTTTAAAACTATGGTAAACCAAATAGTATTGTCAATCTGCCAAATATATTTTACTATAATAAAACCATGATTAATGTTTGATTTTGAGTAAAACAAGACTGTCCTGATCAACAGAAAGATTAAAGCAAGTTTTATGATTTTCTCTAACTGCATGCATGTTATCCAAACATATGGCCAATCTCTTCACACATCGATTTTCTTTTTAGAAAACCAGTAAGAAATAAACAAAACCATAATAATAAGGATTCACCTGTGCATCCTTCAGTGTAGATTCAGCAGAAGTGAAGGAAATGATGTCAGGCTTTAGTCACATCATCATTATCAGCTTTCACAGGACATTGCGAGAACTTTTCTTTTGTCTGAAACACAATTATAATATAAAACTGCAAAAAGTGAAAAAAGTCTCTCTTATGTCCAGCCTGACCTTTGCATTAGACAACCTACTGTACATACTGTAACGGAGACATTTCATTGACTGTAAGACAGATAATAGAGAATTATTTTACACCTTTGACAATAAAACCTTCACCCACCCAAAATGATGTAAAGCAATGAGAAGAAGCCCACACGGATAACACTACACACGTATGACGCTGAACCCACAACCTTTCTACGGCTCTTGAGCTCTTCCTTCATTCCTATAAATGGTGCGGACGCCATCTGCTTTAACCTACACAGAAACACAATGTTTTGTGTCTTGAAACGCAGAGCTCTGTTTCTGGAGGAAAACAGTAATCTGGCTGTTGATAGAGGAAGCTCCTGGACTGTCTCAGAAAGACAGGCCTGTTACTCATCCCGACAGCTCTCCACTCCTCTAACCCTGTGAACATTACTCGGGAGAGCTTCTCTCAATCCCATCTTTCCCCATTGTTGACATTCTCTGCCTGGTACTGTCAGAGAAGACCCGTCCACACCATAACCATCAACTCGCTGTTTGAGTTATATCACGATGACATCAGCCAATAGAAAGCTTTAGATGGAAACAGGTGCTTCTGTATTGCTCTGTGTCATGAGAAAGAGACTGTTTTCTTTTGTGACTGACATGCAGATAAATCCTTTCAGAGCCTCTGGTACACGACCACACGTGTGTAATATCACGTGTGTTCTGCCGTAAAGGTTCTGGTATATATGTACCAGATGGAGGTCGTTTTATTGTGTAGACTTCTTTAAAACTTCATTACATTTATTTCAATATTATGAAATTGGTTTAAACATGTAATACTTAAAAACCTGTAAGCTGTCACTGTTCCACAGGTATTTCATAGTTGAATTCTAATCTTATCATGACAAACTATATATTGATGGAAAGGTCTAAGACTCAAAAATAAATATTTGACACATTTTTATAACAATAAGCAACACAAATTATAATGTTAATGTTATTTAAAAAAAATGTACTTCATTTTCATATGTATAATCAAGTGACAGTATCAGGTGTTAAAGGTGTAATCTCTGCACCATCTGTGTCACACAAAAATGATATCTCCACGTGAATATGTTACAAGTTACAGATAAAAACCATTTTTCTTCAAAATGTCTTTAAAATGAAACTAAAAATGTCATTGCTGATGATTTGTCACTCAGCAAATATGCAAGAAATTGTGCCTATAAAAGTGAGGTTAGACAGACACACAATGTTGCCTTCAGTGGGAAAACAAAGGAGAAAAACAATGCCCTTAAAACCTCAGAAAACACAGAAGTCATTCACAAACAAACACTGGACTATAGATTAACAATGACCAACAGACAATCACCTGCTTCATTATCACTAAAGAAAAGAAATATAGTGTGAATGGAGGATTACATACAGTACTTACAGAAAGATGTTGATGTTTCAGATGGATAAACGTTGGATGTCATCAGTGTGGATTAACTGAGAACCGCCTGTCAGATTA
This sequence comes from Beaufortia kweichowensis, assembly GCA_019155185.1. Taxonomy (NCBI): domain Eukaryota; kingdom Metazoa; phylum Chordata; class Actinopteri; order Cypriniformes; family Gastromyzontidae; genus Beaufortia; species Beaufortia kweichowensis. Next base: position 14,574,528 of record CM032812.1, on the reverse strand, counting down.
CAATCACATCCATTAGGATGAAGTGATCCGCTTCCAGATGTTATTCATTTCTCTGATGTTTCAGATTTTCTCATCATATATTATCAGATTATATCTTTAGAGATACTGAAGGAACTTGGAAAAATGCTCAAACAATCAAAAAGGCACAAATCTATGTTATTAGTAACATTAGTATTAAATAAACTGTTTAAAGCTCTACATTACATGTTATTTATTAGACACTGATGAGATCTTTATCTCTAACTTTTAAATACTTTCCTGATAGTTTATCATTTACAGTGAGCACAATATGGTTTGATATACAGTACTTCAGCTTCTTCCTAATCTCATCCAGATTCAGATTTGTTTGCCTGAAATTTGGTGTATTTAAGAGTCAAACGTTTCTATGTGTAGCGTCTCAGTCGTAACATTGAGATAGTAATGTTGTGTGAGAGGTTAACAGAGTCACACGGATCAGTTTTCTGTGGGAGAGGAATAAGTCATGGATTAGTTCTGGGATAACTCAAACACATTCTTGTTCTAATCTAGACTCTCTTTGTCAACTTGTCAACATACTGGGCACATGTAGACTTAAGCAAATAGACGTAGACTTTTTAAATGAGTTCACACAGACCGACTTCACGACGACTAACGCTAAACACTTCCATTGTTGGAATGAAAGGAGGAAAGCACATGCAGAAGTCATATAACATTTAGAAACTCTATCTTTGGTCCTTTCTTACCCAGACACCAGTGGGAGGTCTTCATCTCTCTGATGGATATTAAGGTAAAGCCTGACCACTTGTAGGAAACTCCACCACAGAGCTCTCGAGTGTAATAAAAGCTCGGGATGATCCGTTTACACGACCAGCTGTGTAAATGATGTCAAGATTTTCCAGGAAACCGCTCTGGGTCGTATTTGCGAAATATTCGTCCTGATTCATCATTTACTAACGAGACTTGACGTTGCTTAATTTGATTTATCTTTTCGCAAAAACATCCAAGGGCCACAGATTACTCATCTTGCTTTGAGTTCTGATGTTCTAAAACAGTCATCGCATCCAAACTACATTATTACTGGCGGACGAGATGTCAAATGTTCAGGGTCGATACTGAATAGTATTTTTGCATGCTTCATTATGAGCATGATTGAATAGATGTGGTATCATCTGCTGATTGTGACGAATGCATTAATGTGCAGCCTACAAATATTCATATCTAACATGTTATAAACAGGACTTTCTGCAAGGTGCTTTTTGCCTGCCAAGTAAAAGTAAAACTCTGCAGTGTGAGAGAGGGATTTGGACCATAAATCAAAGGTGAAACATGAAAGAAAGACTGAATAGCCGTTGCTTCAAAATGCTCTCAGACTGCCAGTAACTAACTCAGTACTATCAGCAGGCCAAATTTAAAGAGAAACTTAATGCTCACGCAAATATTTTGCCACGCTACTCGCACATCGAGCCGTGATGGACATCTAACTTCAATTCTATTCACAATCCTTTTCTGTTACTCTCTTGGATCTAGAATCTCATCTCACAAATGATATAGATAACAGGTTTGCAGTGAATAACTTATGCATTTCTAACATTTCTTCTTTGGTGATCAACATTATGTAGCAAATGCCATTAATACACTCATGTGTTGAAACATTCCCACAAATAAAACGATACGTGACTAAATGATGTGTTATTTATTCTGTGCTTCTTCACTTACCTTTGTCTCGCATGAAGAAGCGGTTTGGAAAAGTGTGGGAATAAAGCGCTTCATACGTGTGTGACGGATCATTTCAGACAGTATGGAGATGCTGGTGGAGAGAAAAAGAGGAGAATTACCAACCGGAATGCATGGCATGACACAAACCTGCCAAAATAAAGACATGTCGGAGTAAATAGCTCTGTTATGTTACTGGATTTTGGTTTAACCTTTTCAACACATTAAAGTAAAAAATACAGAGCAATTATTGTACAAGCTGTTTCTGTCCTGATGGGAGCGGCCCATCCCAGTATGACTTTATTAGAAACATCTGAGACAGAGTTACTAATTAAATAAAACCTCATGAGCAATAATATATTAGGGGTTATTAAAATAATACAACTTCATTTCATTATAATGGCTAGATTATTCCTAATAATGATTCTGTACAGACTAATGAACTGAATATATCTCATCCTCTGCTGTTCATCCATCACCACATTCCTAACGTCTCCATAGTATCTGCATCAAACCCCAATTAAAGTTATGACATTATTCCAGTCTATTTAGCTGATTAAAAAATATTACTGTAATATCACTGTACTATTTCTACATGCTTTTGTAAAGTGATAGGATGATAATTGGTCTTATGTGTTGTGCCAGTGAGAGATTAAAGGAAGACGAACTTCATCTGACTTTAGATTTTAAATACTGTATTTTATACACACTCATGAGAAACACATGGGAATCCTGTTTCACAAAAAAAACGACACAATTGGAGCAAAATATGCAAAGCATGATAACATGCCTTGACATTTGGCAAGACGGTGAAGATGTATTAGTTTTAGATGATGTTGCAGGTGAAATTTGAGTTTAAGAGTAAACTGGCATTTTTAAATGTAAGCCATAAAAATTGGCTTTTAGATCAATGTGATGAGGAAAAATGAGTTTTATAATTGTTTATATAACATGATATATAATGTGTTTAGTTTGGTTCATTCGGATGCTAACAAGCACCATTCATTTCGTTCTCTAATCATTGTCAGATCCCTGTCAAAGAGTCAACAACTCGATTAATAAAAAAAAAAAGGCCTTCTGATGTTGAATTAACAGCAGTAAAGCTGACCGTGACTGTGGAGTAATAAGACTCGTCTATGATGAGGTGTTTAGTGAAGATTTGTAATCAATCTCTAAAGAACATGAGCAGTTTCTAAAGAAATATTATAACCAGCACATGAAAGGAAAATTAATTCATTTCAGAGATAAAATCCCTACACGTGCTGCCTGAAGAACAGGCCTACAAAACATGGAATGATAAATGAATTACAGAAGCCTGTAGATCTCAGAGACATATGTGCACGACTGCTCGTGCAATGGTTTACAATTACCTCTTTTGTTTACGACATGCTCAAAAACACAGATGAGATGTCCCCCAAACTGGAAACGCCATTGTATATTGTGTTAATCGTGTACAGATCTCTAAATGCACACAGCTGAAGTCTTGCTCTCACTGTAATAGCTGTCATTAATATAATATCACTGTCCGGTCAATAAAACCCCAACACTTCGTTTCATCCTCTGCGGGACGTTTCTAAGCCACTGAATCTACATCAACATTTTTATAATGCCATGAATAAACTCACAGAGAACATCTAATCCTCATTGCGACAGAGAAGGAAGGTTTGCCAGCTTCTGCACAACAGACCTCGCAGGGTTTTCTACTGTAACCCTTCACATTACTGTACTCTGAGACGGCTTTTCTCTCCATTAAAACTAACACCACATATACAAGGTGAATTACAGCTGGGAAAGAAATGTATATGTTGGCACATTTCGATTTTTGTTTAGAATAAAAGAGATTTTAGATCCTGAGCACAAACCCTTTTGACTGGTTCTGTACGTCACAATGAACCATCAGAAGCTTCTCAAACAAGGATGGACAAGAGGACATATGGTGTCTGCCGTTCCTCCATCAGACAGTTTGATTCACCACAAACCATTTCCTTTCAGGACTCCCTTCACATGTCGCTAACGGTTTTCCAGCGACATGACCGGCCTTTTGAAGTTACTTTTAAGAGCACAATTATTCCCCATTCCAGACAGTACACTCACTTCTCACCTTTTTAATAAGCCACTCATAGACGAGCGTTTGCCTCTTTTACTCGCTCTCCGTTTCTTACCTATTTCCCTAGAAGTCTAAGTGCACCCATAAATTCTCTGTCACTTTGCTGCAAACACGGTCGCCCCCTCCCAGACCGATTCTCCTGCTAGTTTTGAGTCACTTGTGAAAGGTGGTTCTTCGCTTTGATTTTCAATGACTCAGGTGTGACTGAATAGAAAAGAAGTCATTAGAGTTAAAGGAGATGTAAGAGGTTCACACCGGCTCATTGGGTTCAGCTCTCTAGAAAGAGAAGAACATGGGATCTGGGGACGACTCGGAGGTCCAGACTTGAAGTATGATGTCATTAGTTTGTCATTATCATTATCCCGTCTGTTTTGATATACAATTACTACATCTGGTTCCATTTAGGTGTATCAGATCCTAATGGGGATTCTGTCAGGGAGGTTTGAGAGTAAAGTGGACTGACACTTGATTATTTACAGTGTTTGACACATTCAACTACTACACGTCAGACAATCATGTTCTCTACAACATCACTGTATGGATTAAACGATCTTAAAAGTCTTTTAATCTGAATGTGTATAAAGTTCAGCATAGATAGTGTTGTTTAAAAATCTTCTCAGGTCGAGACCTTAACAATCTTGATGATAAAATGTCAAGAGTATGATTTTACACATTCTAGACAGAGATCATCAAATATAACATTTATTTTGGATGTTTTAAGACATAATTCACACGGTTACAATTGTGTTATTTTAAGGTTTTGATGAGTTTACTACTATTTTAAAAATCTAAAAACTGTGAATAAGTGTTTCCAAACTTGACTGTAGTTACATCTAAACATGTTTAAGTACTAGATCAAGAATTACAGTACTGAAACAAATGACATACAGATTAGATTTGGGATATTTCCCACCTCAACCCGTTAATAATATCTGGAACGGCGCTCTTTTAATGATACTAAATCTTTAATAGCATTAATGTTGTAATGTTACTAAATGCAGACTTTATTTCCAGGTGGGAAATGTCCTAAATCCGAGTTGTCTGAAATGCATCATTCAAGTCTACACAGTCAATAAATATCAGTATGTCAGTATTAGCACACGCTTAATATGATCAATGAGGGTGTAAAACAAACATCATCAGTATATTTGAGCTCAGAATATACCTGCTTGTGTATTCTGCAGTTTCATGTGCACACCTCAGGAATCTTGACCCACAGCGCCATCTAACGGACACAAGCGCAACAACACTGTAATAAAGCGACATGCAGAGGGACCTTTTAAAATGTATATTTAACTTATACCACGTCTCAGATAGAAGAAAACATCATAATAGCTGGAAATGCTCAAACTAAAGTGTATTTATTTTCTTTGAACCACTTTAAAAGTGTAAAAACCCTACAGGTTTGAGCCACAGCAGGCGTGTCAGTACTGCAATGTGGTGTCCATTTAGTGAAATTACACGAAATGCCCTGTGGGCAAAGCAGAAGCTGGGAAAGGACATTTAAAGAGGTCATGACACAGAGGGCAGAAGGATGAAGTGATGACATTACCCATAATTCAGCTGTGTACTAACAGTGTGACACCATCTATTGTCTGTGAATCAGAAAGAGCCCACAGGGGACTCATCACCAAAACACCACTTGAAATTTATTAACTGTGGCCTTTTTTTAACAAAGGAGCAAAAAACCCCAACAAGAAATCTAACGGGCATGTTCAGCTGAATTGCTTTTGTGTTTAAGCTGTTTTGAAAACAAATAAAGACATAAACCCCTCAAGGTAATAGCAGCGTGGTGCTTGCAACACCAAGGCTTTGGGTTCAATTACAGGAAATGTGTTATCAGTTGCTTTGGATAAAAGCAGATGTAAAGATAAAGCTGGCAAAGAACATATGCTCATCACTGGAAATCCTGGAGTATTGTGTAAACTATTGCAAAGTTATCATAAAACTCCAATGCACGTTCTGAAGTAAGATCTGGGTTTTACTTTCTCTTGGTCACACTTTCTTCATGCTGTATTCAGTTAGGAACAAAAACTGTGAAAGTGCACAGAAGTTACTCGTCTTTACCAGAAACAGTGACAAAGCTTGACTGCAATCCTCACAATAAGACATGTGAAAAAACCCTATAAAAGTGTTTAGTGTTGAATAAAGACCAGCAAGAACCAGTTCATAACAACTTTAATTACTAAGCAAAAATACTTGTCCAACAACTGACTCCAAAGACATAAAAAACACAAAACAATACAAGAAAACAAACGAACAAAATACTTGACTATGATGAATTAGCTTAAGATGGATAGAAACTTATATTATATTGAGTACATATTCAGTATTTATCTTTTTTTTTAAAATCAGAAATCACATTCGGGTATTGTTTTCTGCTTTTCATTTTCTGATGGCACTGTGAACTGAAACGGCTTGTTTTTCTGGTAATTCCCTACAGTCTTTTGTATTCATTGGCACTCTGTGTGTTGTCCTATATGAGCCACTCATCCATCATCACCCACAATAAAAAGAGAAGAATAATGAGTCATGATCAGCATGTGTTTAAGTGCTACTGAATACTTTCTTAACACTTGAAAAGCATGTTTGTTTAGTGTCAAATGTGTCATTTATTATCCAAATACAGTACTCAATACAGCACCATCTCATCCTTTCCCAAAAGCACAACTACACTAAAGTGCTATAGGGTAAAAGTCCCTCCTCACTGTGTTACATGCCATACTTAAGTGTTATTTAGTACACTACTCTGTACACGAAGTGTTTCATGTGCTGTGACTTTATAACGATTAAAGACTACAGATTAAGGATGTACAGATGAAATAATGAAAATATTTGACTAACCTGCTTCTTCCAATCATAATGCAAAAGAAATATAGTGCAGCTTTAAATGCCGTGTACTTTAAAACTTCATCATGGGCCTTAGGAATGAGTCGAGGCACGTGGACACAACCCAGCAGGTGTCCTGGATATGAGCAGGTAAATGCTCTTATCAACAAAGGCCGACTTACTATGAAAGAAAAGTGCATTGGGTGCAAAAGCCCGTGAAACAGTGGAAGATTTAAAACTATTCTGAAAGGTCATAATGTCCTCGAACAAACACTGATCCCTTCACAGCATGCAGATATTTTTAGATTGCACACAGCGTTATAGTCATAGTTGCATGATCAGTTTTTGCTTTGCAGGAACGGGCAGAATTTTTTGACTGTCATTCTTTCTCATTGGAACAACACTGCTGACCACACTGATCATATTCTTTTTTACAAAATACAAAAATAGAAGTGGTTAAAAGTAGAAAAATCACTGCCTGAAGATTGTGTTTGTTAGCCTGCAGAGCTAGATGATTGTTCGCCATAATATGTCATGTCAATTACAATGTGTAGTTTTGATTGCTGGATCCTGGACGTGTCATATGAATCAGTTCATAGACAACTGTAATACTGTCTCCTTCACTTGGCTTCTGTTGGCATTTTGCACATTACAAGTATCTGTCTCAAAGCCTTTTGAACATCTTCATCCATCTGACCCTAAAAAATAAAGAAGTTAATTTGATAAAGTCTTCTAAAATACCCTGTAAAAGAAACTCATGGATGAATACAGACCTGGACAGCATAGAGCAGATGCATCCGATAGACCGAGACGATTTCATGATGACGTTTCTTGGATTCCTATTATGGAAAAAAACATTTTAATAAGCTGGAAATGCTGTGTTGAAACAACAATATAGTAAATGTATAATACAATCCCACCTGCTCATGCAAAACACAACAATAAAACTGTAGGGCAGATATGTGCATCAGTCGTGAATAAAGATGGGAATGATTCACATATACTGTCAAATATTCATTCATGAATATTCAAGTCATTTCAACTGATCAAATGAAGTTAAACAATTTCAATTGAATTTTACTGGATTTAAAGACTTAGTTGAAATTAATGTAAAAATAAGCTGACTGGACTTTTATTTAGTGTAACTAGATTATTAAATAGCTCAAGGCGTAACACAATCATTTCCTCCTAAAAATGTTTTTAAAAAATGTCCATTTACCTGCTTGGGATACTTGTATAGTTTGAATAAACATTGCTAAATTTCTACACCATAATAACCAGTGTTAAAACTCATATTTTACATGTATTCCTATAGAAAAGCAAAGATGTTAAGTACCGCAAGTTGATATTGCAGTTGTTTGATCTGCTGGTGGAGTGAATCCACCTGCTGGTTCTGTTGTCTCTTCGGGCTGCTGGTGGTGTATGACAGCTGTGAAAGGCTGTTCAGAGCGTCCTTCAACTTCATAACCTCTTTCGAGAGCTCATCGATCTAGAAAAGCATTACACAATAATTGATTTGTCTCCTAATATTTGTAAGTCGCTTTGGATAAAAGCGTCAGCTAAACACCTAAATGTAAATGATTTGTCTGCATTAATACACAAGAACTGTGAGGCGTGTTAGCAAAAGAAACCTTTACCTTCTTATTTTTCTCCCTCTCTGAGATCACGTGGTTCTCCACCTGCTTCTTCAGCTGAACAATGATATCCTGAGCCTCTTTGCACCTGGTGTTTAACGCGCTGCATTCCTGTTCCCTGCTTACAGCTAGATCCTGTGCGGCTTCTCTCTCATTTCTGCTGTCCTTCACCTCCTGCCAGGCTGTGGTCACCTCCAGAGCCATCTCATCCTGTTTCCTAAGAGCATCCTTTAGCAGGTGACCGAGGTCACTGACCTCACACTCCAGTCTCTCCCTCATCTGCTCATACTCCAGTCGGCAGACCGTATCTAAAGTCACATTGTTGTTAGTTGCTGGACTATTTTGCAAAGCCTCCACCTGTAAGATCTTCTGCGCTAGCTGCTTTTGAAGATCTTCGGCTTCAGACTCCAGGTTCTTGATGGCGTTCCCGAGGGACGCCACGACCTGGGCGTGATCCGCGATAGCTACGGTTGACTGGGCCTGTTTCTCAGCGTCTTGTTTAAGCTGAGCTATTTCCTTAAGCGCCGTCTGAAGCTTGACCTCCGTGTCCTTCGATATGTTCTGCACGTCCTTCATCTTGACTGTCAGCTCTTGGATTTTCCGTTCGTGCTCCACGACGCAAATCACGTCGGGCTTTTGCTCCGAGCTTTTGGCCTGCAGTTGGTTACGGGCAGCGCTAAGCTCACTTTTAGCCTCGCTGTATGATTTTGAGAGTTCCAAAAGGCGCCTCTGCAGGCCATCTATCATCTCACCGAGCTCTGCCTTCATCTCCTCAAAGTCTTTGGCGGCAGCCTCGACGGGCACCGTGCCCCGAAGAGCCTCCTGGAGCATCTTGATCTCCTCTTGAGCCTCCTTGTACTTCTCAATCAACAGCGCCTTCTCCTGGTTAATATTCTCCACCGAAGTATTGTAGGTGTTTTTCATTTCGCAACGCTCATCCTCAGACATGGGACTTCTCTGGAGCTGACCCTGAAGCTCCTTGATCAAACAAGCATCCCGCTTTTTCTCCTCCTGCGATTTGAGCAACTTGACTTTCAGTTCCTTCACCTCTTGCTCCAGACAGCTTTTTAGATACTGAAACTTCTTCACCACGTTGTCTTCCTCTCCTCTCGCCTCCTTCACAGAGTGTAATTCTTGCAAATCTTCAGTTTTCTCCGTCTGAGAGTCAGTGTTGAGTTTGGTCTGAAGGGAACGGTTCTCTATTCTTGCCTGCTGCAGATTGGCCTCTAGGTTCCCCAGTGCATCCCGTAGCAGTCTTATTTCTTCATCCGTGTTCATCTTTACAGCCGTCTTAACCTCATGTCTAATATCCAAATCAGAAACCTCTGAGAGATACTCATCCTCACCAGCATGGGCGTGCGCGTCGCTGGAGAGCTCGAAATCTGCACGGGTGGAGTGGTAAGAGGCATTGGATTCAATGCTGTCTGGACGGGATCCTCCCTGGCCTTCTTCTCCTTGAGGAGCTGGACGTTTCTGGTTGGTGAGAAAAGCAAAAAATCATAAAAAAACTGAAGAAACAAAAGCACAGCTCTGAATACTCTTTATTCTGTAACAATATTGGTATCACAATTTTTAAAGCGACTTACCTTTATTATTTGTGCGAGCTGCTGGTTTTCCAGAGAGAGAGAGTCTATCTTTGCCTTAAGGGCCACAATCAACTTTGCATCTGCATTCCCAGCGTGTTCTGTCTGTTTCAAAACAGAAGTACAACAGGAGATTTGTTTTATAACACATCTTTTTATTGGGCCTTACAGACTCGCTCATTCCTTGTGATTTGTCACAACACAGAAAGAAACCATGCATGCCACCACCAAATTTCCCCAACATAAGTGCTCGTTTAAAGAACATCATTACCGAACACAAAACACAGTCTTTGAGGTTTTAAAAGCTCTGTAAGGTCACGTAAAAAGACCCACTAGTTTGAGTCACCAGCTGAAATTTAAACACGATGAGCAAACCTAAACAAACCCCCTGATGCACGCAAGACCGGCGGTGTGAACGAGAGGTCTGCTTTCCTCTCGTCCCCTGAAGCGAGACCCTTCACCTGGCCAGAGCCAGTAAATATGCAGCTGTTAAAATGGGTTCCAGAGAGCAAAAGTGTCTGAAGATCAAAGCTGCTGGAATATTAAAGGGCTGTGCTGTACTTGCCTTGGGCTCAGTCTGCTCCACAATCTGCTTCAGATCTTCAATGGTCTCCAGCAGAACGCTCTTTTCCTCCTGCAGTTTTTCAATCTCCTCTTTGAGCACGGCATTCTTCAGCTCCTCCTCCTTAACAAACAGGAAATAAACAATGCCCGGGTCACCGAATAATGCGCCAAACTTTTAACGCCGGCATATGAGCTGGAAAATACTGCTGTTTTCTTTTAAAACCCAACTAGACAGCATTCTTTTCACTTTAAGATCAAACACAAGGTAGGCACAGGTTTTTGAAACACAGCTATAATATAAATGTATTGTAATGCGCCGTGAAAGATTCAAGATTTGTATTGTCATAAAACTACACTTGAGTTATTCATTTATACATATTTTAACTGGTACTGCCGTGTCAATTTTTTTACCTTGTAATTGAACCTCCTGGATAAATCACTTCTACTTGACAACGGAGTTTCAGTTGGAGTGAAATACGGTGGCGAGATGATGCCAGACGACTAAAAAACAAGTAAATTGTGTCAAGTTAAAATGTTTAAATAGAAGCAAAGTCATCATCATACTGGCAATATGGAGAAAAGAGATGATCTATGAAGAGATCATCAGAGATTTTACCTGGATCGGGCTAATGGGAGGAGGAGGAGCTTTTCTCTTTTTGGGGGTGGAGCTTCTGTCATCATTAAACTTAGCCATTTGACCATGCTGAGATTGTGGGTGTGACAAGTAGAAAAGCAAAAAGAGAGAGAGAGGGGAAAACGTGGCAGTGTTTCAGAGGTTAGTGAAATAAATAACCTGTATATTTAGTTTGGGAAAAGATGATTTTATCACTACAAGGTGAGGCATGTGCTTGTTTCTACAGATGCGCTGTGGGATGTGATGATAAATCAATACTGCAGACATCTGTGCTTAAAGACAAACTACAGCAGCTGTTAAATGGTGAATTTTAAGCGTCTACTGATAAAATAATCCTTTGCAGCTTTCTGGATATTCAATCAGAAAATGAGGAACAAGGTCTGAGGGGATGAAGATGAAAGAAAGGGAAATGAACTTGCTTACCTGAGGGGTTCTTGCTAAGCTCTTATCTGTTCATATAAGAAGGAAAAAGAAGGAAAACATCAAGTGGTGTATTATTAAAAAAGTAAATGTCACGTCATTTTCATTACACTTTTCTAATCTTTCATTTCTTCATTATTTCTCAAGCACGTCAGAGAAATTACTTTTTCATTTTCTGCAAGTGTGTTCATGAAAGTAGTATATCTACAATAACACTAGATGGCAATGTTGAGCTAATGAACTGTCACCTGTACTCAGCCTGAACATGTTTTTCAGAAGTTGTTCATGAAAGAAAAGAAGAAAATAAGAGTTGTGTCTTATTTTACAACAAAGGTTTCTATTCCTCTGTTTGAGGTGGATATGTGTGTTGTATAAACATTATTAAGGATCCGAGTTCTTTTAGACTCTCAGAACCAGATTTAGCTGCTTTTTCTTGACTGTGATGGTTGTGTTTTGACAACACTGGTGACCAGTGGAACGTTAACACACATACCAGCATGCTATATATAGTAAATACACCCAAAAGTATTATTATAGTATTACTAAAGCTAAATGATGTCATATGAGATTACCTGACTCAGATTGCTGTCTGTGGAGGGCCGTGTCGAGAGCGTTTCGGACCTCACTGTTTCCTGACAGTTTACTGTAGTAAAGCACATCGTGGCCCAGCGAGTCCACAGCGGTCAGATCAGCTCCGCTCTGCACGAGCAACTCCACGACGAGCGGACAACTGCTCTCACTGGCCAACATCACTGCCGTTCTGCACATCATTTATTTTCTGATTACACAAATCTATCACAACTCCCACCTTAATAATCTTTCCAGCCATCACACACATCTGATTTAAAGAAGATCCAACTTTATGATATCAATATAAAGTTTGAATTGAGAAATTTTTCTGCTCTGTAATCTCAGAAATATGACGGATGTTAAGAGACACACCTGCCGTTTTTGTCACTAGCGTTCACGTCAGCGCCCCAGTTGACCAAGCACCGGCAGACCTCTGCGTTTGCGTTTCTGGCCGACAAAAGAAGAGGTGTGACGCCATCCTAAATGAAAAAGACCTTGGAGTCAACATGGTTTGCCTGTAAATGCCATCGTTTGCATATTAAGAGACTTTACTACAGCTGAAGTCATAGAAAGTACATTAGGCTAAATTACAATCCACTGGAGTTATCAGCAAATGTACAACAGCTTCAGGCCGCCAATAACAACAGAAACACAGCCTGAATAGTTGAACTTTAAATGATGTTAATGTCCAGATGTCCAACTTGTTTGCCCTTTTTTCCACTTCTCTTTTCGGCAAGCTCAAAGCACCAATCTTCCAAAGGAAAGACGCCGATCTTAACGCTCACCGCCCGCAGCGACCCCGCAGGTCACAGACAAATCTGACAATTATTCCAGTAAAAGAGAAACTGACACCTCATCAAAAGCACATTTAACCTAGATAGGGTTCAATTTCAGCTTCAACCTGACAATTAAAGTCGGATTCTGTGCAACAGTGAATTTTTACATTCTCTGGAGATTTAAAACTCACAGCAAAATATATATACAGAGTCAGATTAGCTAACCGCCATGGGTAAAAGTCAAGTTGTTTCTCATTCTGTTGATGTTATAGCTACACTTGAATAATGTATAAGAAAAACATCCCGGAGTATTTACTTTCAGTATTTTAGCCAGAGGAACAGATCTAGACTTTCAGTGTGAATTCACAACATGATGTGGGTTTTCCCTGCGAGGCGAGGAAGACGAGACATCTCAAATATTCAAGATCTTCCATCCTGTGTGTTAGTGTGAGACATACGCAAGAGATTTAAATCCTCGGCATGCTGACTGGTGCAGTCTGGAGGATGATTTCAGCTCAGATGGTATCAAGTACAGAACATAAACTGATTAAGCACAATGATGGGAAAGCCTGGCATGCATTTAGGAAGCAAGACAAGATTTAAGACATTTTTAACTCAACACACCAGAGAACATTTTAACTAGAGTTACAAAACGAAAGAAAAGAAACGTGTCTTTTTATTAATGGACTATTTTTAGGTTAAATATTACACAGTGAAAACATCAATTAAAAGTAATTCGTTAATAACCACATGAACACTGATAAACACAACACAAGGCTTCTGCAGAAAAGGTTTGCTTATACAACAGAAACCCGATGGGCATTTACAATCATGCAAACTTTGCTGCTGTAGTTGCACTAAACATGTTTTTAATAGCGTGACTCAACCGTTTTAAAGACTGGCTTTGCTCACATAATGCAGAATATGTCATAATCAGTCCTAACACAAAACACATTGCAAAAAAAAACTTGTATTTGCTAACGAATCATTTAATAATGTGTTGTGGTTAGAACATGTTTGTGAATACCCTGTAAATATTATATAAATTCCAGACAGAACATCTTATAAAGATGTCTTAAAAAAACACACAAGATTTACTTTATATTCCAGCTAAAAAAGACAGTCATACAATGTCTGTAAAGACAAGAAGGTGAGTAATCATCTGTTAAAGCAGCGGCTCTGTACTGTGGGTGGATGAAGCGATTTCATCCATTTTCCGGCTAAACAGCAAATTCTGACATGAGACTTACGAGGACAAAAAGCAAAAGCTCATGATTTGTGAACATTAGGCTCAGTGTCTCATGAACGAGCATCCAAGCTTGATTATTTGTGCCACATTACTTGAGTTAAGCTGAACAATGGCAGCAGGGAAGCAGGTAGTTCCACACATTCAAAGCATAAACTGAGTGGGTGTGAGTCATCAGGCATGAATGTGCTAAGCTTGCCTTTGAGAATGAAGATGACGGATAATCAGTGAGTGAGAACAGAACCAGCCTTTTATTCACATCTACTCTGACTCTCTCTCTCTCTCTCTCTCTCTCTCTCTCTCTCTCTCTCTCTCGCTCTCTCGCTCGCTCTCTCGCTCTCTCGCTCTCTCGCTCTCTCTCTCTCTCTCTCTCTTCTACTAAATCCTTCAGTCATGGCTGACTAAATGAGAGAGCCACAGCTAGAGGACATTATTTCTCCCACACAGACCCTGACACAGTCATTGCTGCTGCTCACAATATGACAATTAAAATCAATAATTAAGAGCATCAATGCATAATTAAAAGTTCTGTCTTTATTTGCATTATTTATTTATTGTGCAACTAATGTGTTTTACTTAAAAGCAATATCATGAACAGTTATTTTAAATATACATTTATATATCTATATATGCTTTGTTTTCTGCTAAAATCCAGTTTAATGACTATAACTGCTAAATAAACTCACACTTAGAAAGTTTACTGCACAGAGCAAGTTAAAAACGCTGCAGAGAGAGTTTACATAATATAAAAACACCCACACAACACCTTCAAATTCATTAAAACAATTACAAGACAAAATACAAAACCCTTTTCTCCCCTCTTAAGAAAAATGTGTGCAATTGTGCACAAAAAGACTATATATATATATAATATATTTCTCACGAGTTGCATCATGAAGCCTTTAACCGTCACCACAGTGAGACTAATCTCTGTTATGACGGTAAACACGACTATTAAAGGATAGTGCCGAATAACAGCAGATTATCATTACATAAATCAAAATAGGCACAGCAGGAAAGGCTCTAAACATCCAATTCATGTTAAACATGATTTAATATTATCTTCCTTCAAATGCTTTGAGTATGTAGATGCATTTTAAATAAAGAGAAAAGGTGGAAAGTAAATGTGTATCAGTTGAATGTTGTTTGTTTAATTTTGTTCTTGTTTTTCTTGTAAAGTGACCATGAGTTTTAGAAAGTATATAAGTCATTGTTTATAGCACTTACTCAGACAGAAGCCATTTGAAAGAATAGAAATAAAAGAAAATGAAGTAAAAGGGAAAAATACAACCTCAATCTCTCTGTTTTTTTTAGTCAATACAGCCAAACACAGACTTAAACCCGTAGAGAGGCGAGTCAAAGAGAAGCTGTGTGTTTGTCATTGCACATGTTTGAGGTAGACCACAGGCAGCTCTGAGATGCTGAGAGACTTTAGGAAGGCCAGAAGACAGATTTCACAGCTCAAACTTCATATAACTCTTATGTAAAGAGAAACCTTAGACTCATACATACCAAGTCCTTAAGATTGACGTGACACTTGTGCTCGCACAGAAGTTGAACTATCGCTGTGTTTCCGCTGGCAGCTATGAGAGGAAGAGAAAGACAGAGCAGATAATAAGAAGCAGCCGCACGTCCCCGCAGACGCACAAACAAGAGTACGACAGCTGGCCGACAAACTTCTTAAAGACTAATTACTGTAAACATTGTTCAAGCTTTCCCACAGAGACCGGATCAGGATAATAGTGTGCAACACCGCTCGTTCACCAATAATCATTAACGGCACCGTGTCCTACTCTCATCCAATCCCAGAAGCCATCTCTCTCTGTTTTGGATGGGCACAAATGCATCCTCCCTTCAGTTAAAGGATTTCTTTGCTATTTAATCAGCAGGAAAGCATGTTTTGGTTCTTGCTTTTCTCGGGGGGATAAATGATATCCCGCCAGCAGACTTTTGACCCGCAGATGGTTGAAAGCTCTTAGGCTGCGCTTGGCTTTCGCACCCCGTTTCAATCCCGAAGGGCGAAATGCACAAACAGCTGGCAAAAGACTCAATTATTAGCCGACATGCTGCCACTTTTTTCACACCACGGTATTTCTACAGAGAGTAAAATTGGCTTGCTAGGGAGCAATTTTCAGAATGAAGACTCTCTTATAAATAAAAACATGATGTGTGCGACTTTGCCCTCTCTGTCAGGCAATTGTGCAGAAAAAGCCGTAATAACGCGTCGTTCTGTGCTTGGAAGAGGAAAAGCGTCTGGAGAGTCGTAGGGTTAATGTTTGGGAGAGCACATTTACATGGAGACAACAATCAAAGCAAACACTTAAAGCCAAAGGGGGTGGATTAAAGTAAAATATCACTGTTTGCCCTCCAATAGCTCTTCTTACTGGGCATATACAGAAGTGTTTATGAAAAATGGTTATTTGGAACCCTTCATTTACAAGGCAATGATAGCTTTATGTCATTTTGATGCTTGACAGCCCTAGTCCACTTTCATTATATGGAAAAAGAATGGCCAGTATTTTTTCCATTTTAGGCTTTCTATGGAAGATATAAAATCAACATCACTTGGGAAAATAAACAAGGAAAGATGTTTTATGAATTGTACCTTGAAGAGAGAAGAGGCAAGCTGTTGATGGATTTCAGTTTTTGAACCCTCACCTGCGTCATGAAGAGCCGTCCTCCCTGAACTGTCCACAGCATCCACCGCACACTTACTCTGAAGAGAAACGCACATTACAGTATTACTTTAAACACATCATCATCATCTGAGACCACAGTGACGTGTCCTACCCAGGAGGCTCTCTGACACCAATTACAACCTTTCAATCTAAGCACTTTAATGATGCTCACTCCTATTAAACATTTAGCAGAGCGTCAGGCCAGTGTTCATGGATCAGGAGACACAAGGCATTTAATTGACGGGCATTATCAGACCTTAGGATATTGTCGGGGTGATTACTGACTTCCAGTAATTAACCCCTCTAGTTCACATTACTATTATTTTGCAATGTAATGACTTTCCACAAACTGTTTAATCCCTCAATAACTGGCACAGCATTGCCCAGATAAACCACTGCATCTTCATTTACCAGCAAATGCCAAATGGCGCCTTATTGTCAGTCCAAATGACTAGCTATTAAATGCATTCTACAGGGAAAATTAGTCTAGAAAGCATTAAATTACACAAACATTTCAGCAGCATCCCGAGGCACTGGTACATGTGAGGTTTTGTTGTGTTTGGGCAAGCAAGGAGGTTTGGTTTATGACCGCTGGATTTAACAAAATTGCTACTGTCGGCCTCTTTCGTTAACAAAACGGTTAATTCTTCTGTTTCACAGGATCTCCAGGGCAAAAGAATTTACCACCGATCTGTCTGTGAAAAGGGGAATATATATGAAAAACATTTGGTGGAAACAGCTTCAATGGAATTGAAATAAGCAAAATGAATATAATACATTTTGGCTTCAAAAATGGTCTGAATAAATAATAAATATATAATTGATGGATGGATGAACAGCTGGTTAACAGTAAGAGGAAAACTGGTCATGAAATTTATAAAGAAATCTTTAGCATAATTTGTTTGCAAATGCCACTTAGTTGACTTAGTTTACTTGACCTCGTAATTTAGAGAATGAGTGTTATTTTGCAAAATACCACCGCCAATCAATACCCCTTTAATCTATATTAGCACCATTATTGAGCAGATGTAGGAGTTCGGTCTGCGCAGGTCTTTACTGAAACAAATAAAGCCGATCACAACAGCAAACGAAAGGTACATCAGAAGACTTCAAACGCTTTCACCTTCCTACATACATACTCAAACATGAAATACTCCTCAAGCTCAAAGGGAGGCCGTGCGATTGCTAGTTTACAAAAAATCTGCTCTGTTTTTTTGGCACACATAAAGTGGCCGTTGCTTTGATTAGCGTTTAATCCATCTGTGTGCAGATAACTAATGCTTGTCAGTCTGTCATTTGGAAAAAATCTAAGTCCATTAAACACAATCAGCCTGAAACACATTACCTGTATCAACTTTTTGGCACACTCGGGATGGTTGTTTTTGGCAGCAAGGTGTAAAGCAGTAAACCCTAAAGGGAAGAGAGGAAAACATTTCATTAAGTGTCACTGACGTAATGTAAGAAAACACGTTAACCCAAATGGTGTTGTTTTAACAAACCTGAAGCATCCTGCAGAGCAACATCAGCCCCGTGAGCAAGAATGACCGCAAGGCATTCGGTCTGACCTCGAGCGGCCGCTACATGGAGACTGAGAAGAAAAGGACAAAACTGTGGTGAGCGCTTCGTTTTACTTTGTGCACAGTATCAGTTTACTTTCTACTTGATGCATAGCAGTAACACGACACGCATTTGGCCGGTTCTTATACCGTGTATAAACTTGTTTGTGGGTTTCACACAGTAAATGGCTTCAAGAGGGCACTTTAAAATGTAGGTCAAAAACATGCTCTGCATATAAGGCTGTTTGTCCTGAGGCAATTGTTAAGCACTCGGGTGTGAATGAGTTACACTAGACCAGTCGTTATTCTTCTTTCTGTGCAAAGACTCGAAGAGAAAGCAGGACTAAAGCCTGAAGACCAAGTATAAGATTCAATACTTAAACATCTCAGACCTATGAATAAATGAAAATGAATCTTTTACTGTGGTAAGTTTCCAGGTTAACTGAGCGTTCTCAATCTGTTAGAAATAAAGACATGCAGGTTTAGAAAGATACCACGACGTAATGAAAGACATTCCTTGTGACTACACAGTTTAGCATTTAAAGACATTAAATATGTAAATGTCAAATTATATTATTTCTAATATTTAATTTGTGCTTCATGTAATACATGACGTGGATCATTTTCATTGTAGATGACCTATCCCTTCAGACTACAAGACAACTTCCTCGCACCCATGGCCCTGTTAATTAAAATTAATTACCACATTATATATAATTCATTTTTATTCACTCTCTTAAGTTAGTAAATGTCTGTGTCTTGTAACTGCATAGTGAGTTATAGATGCGATCAATGGCAAATTGGGTCCTTTATTACGGATTGCATCTATAACACGTCATGTCAAGGTTTTTTTTGAACCCCTGACCACTGACTGTTATCTTTCAATACATGTAAAGCTGCTTTGGTACAATGATCTTTGTGAGAAAGCGCTATACAAATAACATTGAATTGAAATAACTAATGACTTTGTACTTAATATAAACAATTGTGTTTTCACAATACTTTATAAGGTGATGATATGATCACCAGGGCCTTAATGTTTCCTAAATCACATGAGGTTTGGTAAATACAGCAGGCTCGTGAAGCGTCTGGAGAGCAAACACTCCAACAACACAATCAACTCCTGAAATGAACAGATAAGGATTTATTTCCGCTCCAGTCATCGTGATGCAGAACACCAGAGACTCATTCAGGTCATCAGCGTCTGACTTTATCATTTACACAGAAGCTCATTTACTCATTCATTTCTACTCCGCTGCTCATCATGGGAACGTTCTTGTTTGTTTGTCTTAACTGGTGCTGTGCAGGGTTGTGTAAATATGTTTCAATTAGTGATGATCGTTCAGAAGTCTTTAAACTTTTAATGATCCCTTGACGGGTAGATAAAAGAGCAGTGACCTACTGATTCATACTGTATAAAATTAAGCATTTTAATATAATAATGTACAGTACCATACTAATGGGTTTACATACATTGTTATGATGATCATAAAATAATCATTCTTGGTATGCAAAGTCATATAATGTTAACATACTACATCATATTTTAATTTTACTTAAAAAAAATGTAATGTGGGAACTTATTTTAAATATTTACCTGGTAAAAGGTAAATAAATCTTATTAACTCAAAATGAAAGATGGACGTGAACCATATCTAGACACAATTCCTTTGATTTAAAAACAGCCATCTTGAACACCCTACCAATCACCTTGTAGTACCCTAGCAAGTTAGCATCTAAATAGCAAAACCTTAAAGTCTGAAACAGCTTCCAACATCCTATCAAACACACAGCAAGATCTGAAGAGCCAAGCTTACACCTCCAGTAGTGTTTTATTTAACTATACTGCATTAAAGTTTTTCAGCTCTAAACAAGAGGAAACAACACTCATAATGGAGCAAACTAACCTTCTGGTATTCTCGCAAACTAAATCTGTCCACTTCATTTTTACAGCATGAATATTTTTTTAAAAAGAAGACATAACAGTAATTATTCAGGTTCAGTCTGCAATAAAAAAAAGAATCCTATTTATCTCTGCCAAGACAAAGAAACGCAGCACACAAACTGCTCTGAACTACTAAAACATATAATTAAGAGCACTTTCTATATTTTCTAAGCAAACACGGCACCAACACAAAGTTGGTGAATGAAAAAGTAACAAAGAACTTTGACATGGGTTTCTTGGGGTTACTGGCGCTTGGGTTTTTGGGGCCATAAAATGTGCATTGCAAATTATTCTTGGTTTCTTCAGCAAATCACAGCACAAATAAGGCCAATGTCATGGGTTTGATTTAAAGTGATCAGATGAATCTTAGATGCACAGCGAGTTGCTTTGGATAAAAGCTTCTGCTAAACACCTAAATGTAAATGTTTAAACAGGATGTCAAGCATAAACAGACTGAATCATTCACATGTAAACATCTGTGTGCCTGTGATAAAGAAGGAGAAATTAATGCTGAAATAAATGGGATGTAACTAAAAGCTGACGGTGTGAATAATGCAACAACTTTATATCTGCTGCTATATAAACAACCCTGATGAAAGAAGAATGAAAAACCCACAATCAACTTTTTTCTATAGACACACTCGCATAGAAACACATTTTATGCCCATCTAAAGTGGACTGCAGAGAATATAGGTCAATGTTCAGACCAATAGAAACTCACGCAGATTTGCCTTCGCTGTCAAGCTTGGTGGGACAGGCTCCTTTCTTTGAGAGGAGGGAAGTGACTTTGTCGGTCTCCCCATGTTCCACGGCACTGAGCAGACGCTCGTCATTCTTGTTCCATTCATGGGCCTAAGGAGGAGAAAACACTTCACATCATTACAATCATTGTGGGATACCAGTTAGAAAAATGCAAAATAGAATATATAGAATATATATATATATATATATATTAAAAAGGGCAACTATTTGAAGTTCATGGTTGCAAAATTCTCTCTTGTTAGCCAAACATCATGAATGTCCTCAACACGCTTTCATATTTCTCTTTATCCATGAGCGTTGAGTAATTAAATGAGTCAAACATCTGGGGAAAATGAAAGCATAAAAAGGATAGAAAGGACACGATTGAGTGATGCAAATCACTGAAAGATTCCCATGAAACATTTAGAAAGAGAAAACAAAGCATCCTTCATATTTTGAGAATGACACATGATGCAATGGCACTACAAGCCACTAGACCCAAATCTGACCCAAATGAAGCGTTAATGCTTAAATGCTGACATTACTCTTTCCAAAACATGTTGACACTCACAAAGTCACATAAATCAACCTAAATAATTGTGGTGAAAGTCAACATATGTACCAGCTGATGAATGTAACTGAATAGCACCATCAATAATTGGTGAATTTCCCCAAGACATCCCATGAGAAATGAAATGCCTGTGGCATGAATTGTCACTTCAGCTCTTTTATAACTCACAGGCAATACAGGAACTGATTAAATAGTTTCCTTATAAGGGCTTATTCACTGACTAAAACAAAGCCAACCCAGAAACAAACATTACAAGTGTAACTGTAAGAGATAAACAGCAGAACACAAGCAACTCGATGATGATTAATAATACATGAAATAAAAACACCAGCAGTGTTTGAAGGATGTGAACAGACCAAAAAAAGCAATTGCTCTGGATGTACAGTAGTCAGACTGTACTGAGGTCAGCCGACAAAACGCAGAGCCGCTGCTTGTCTGTCACTATTTTTAACATGCAGTGTAATACTACACAATCCACAGCGAGACAAACACTATTTCTGGAAACTGTTTGACTTTGGCCTACTATCTGCAATCAACTGATGCTTTATAAAGTCAACCTGTAAAACAAAAGAACATTTGTAAAGAAAGCGTTTGATAAGCAGTGATGTTCTGTAAAACACATTCATTGATCCTTCATTTCAACATGGACAAGTCAGGAAAATCGATACGGCTCACTAACATTCTCTCTGATGTCAGAGATAAAGACTAAATCCAGATCACGAACTCATTTGACATATTATTTGTATACCAGAA
Organism: Beaufortia kweichowensis; assembly: GCA_019155185.1. NCBI lineage: Eukaryota > Metazoa > Chordata > Actinopteri > Cypriniformes > Gastromyzontidae > Beaufortia > Beaufortia kweichowensis. The sequence goes on along the minus strand of CM032812.1, from coordinate 14,552,229 downwards.
GACTTGCATGAATAGACACGGCTAGATAGTTTTACAAGCATGTCAAAAGTTATTGCAGTCACAGTAAAATCCAAGTTCATTCTATTTAACACTATAGTGATTCATTAGGATTATCATAAATACATATCTAAAACAGATTCGTGTCTATTTTAGTTTTTAAAATGGCTGTGGATTGTTGGTTCTGTATATTCCTGATTTGATTTTTGTTACATTTTAGGCCACTGGAATATTGAAAACTATTTGGAAACCTATACAAAACCTTTTTTTACTACAATATCAGAAACAAAAGCAAATTCAAACATTCAGCAATAGCCCAGAGATTTCCTTTTTGTCATGGTGGGCCTTTGCACAAACAGGAAACACTTAACATTATCTCCAAAGGGCTGTAGGACTAAATAAGCAGTGGAGAGCCGGGACACATGGCACAAACACGACCTCCACCCATCATTCAGTGTAAGCAAGTAACTTTATATCTGATAAAGATCTTCAGACGAGCAATATTTAGGGCTAAAAGCAAAACAAGTGGTTTTCATTTATATTTGCGTTATCTGTTCACCAACATACATATACACCGGTAAAAGATTCAGGGTCACTTACTCATTCTTGATTAATATTTTTCGTACTCGTAAGTCGTGCATTGAAAAAAATGTAAATATAACTTTAGTTTTCTAAAGTTTCTATAATGGCACAATTTTTGTCTACAAAAAACATGCCAAACATTGAAGCATACACATTCAGATAAAAAGATGCACGGCATTGTTTAATCTGTTTGTGTTTATTCAAGCGGACCGCTATACCTCCCATCAGTAAAATAAACTTTCCATCATTTACCTTCTTCAAGACAATGTAGGTGTGTTGCCCAGTCATGACCTTTGTACATGATATCAGTATATATGAGTATATTGGGCCCTAATACTAAATCAAACACAAGGTCTTATTTTGGATTTAATGTACAAGAAGTGTGCCAAATGTGCTAAATAGAAAACTGACTTCATGATGAATGGGTTCATATTGCCTGTTCCTGTACGTAAGCCAACTGGATCAAATACTCATGTACCACGTTAGCTCGTGTCAACTAGTCGTGGCTTTCAAACTAATGGCTTCTCAAATTAGAATGCTGAGGCAGAACACCTTGAGAAAAGACTGGACTATGACCTCTCATCACACACACGTCTCTGTTCACGCTCGGCTTGAACCGTGTTCTTCCTTTCAGCCATACGCTCGGTTACACTGCTAAAATCTGGTCCACTTCTCTTACTCGAATTCCTGAGATGACAAATTACAAGTGAATGATGAATGTTTGGAAAAGAACATTCTTGTGTTAAAAAGAGAACATAGTTCTGAACAACTCCATTCATCATTACAACATGAAAGATAGAGACATGACGGAATAAAAAAGCTTAATTTTAACAATCTGCATATACTAAAAGTAGTGAAATTACAAAAAGAAGTGTTGAAGCATATGAGTATACAATATTTGTTATTGTTTTTCATTTACACAGGCAAAGCTCATTTTAGTTGCTTATTTTCAAAAAATGAAGAGAAATGAAAAGTAGTAAACATGAAACGTTCAGCAGTTTTGCTTTAAATGAACTGTGCAAAACGTACAATAAACTATAAGCAAGTAACTATTAAATTCAGAAACTTCCTCCTATTCTTAGAATTTCAAAAGAATGATGATCACCTTATTTGCTATTCATTCATTGGTCTTTTTTGACATTTGTCCATCTTAATCAGCCGCTAGTTCAGATGCCAGTTCATGCGGGTGAAAGTACACTAAAGACATAATCTCTCTCTTAATCTCATTAATAGATTTTTAGACATGTGGTATATGAATAAAACCCCTGTGAACTTGGAATAGTAGGATCTGGATATGCATTCAGTGTTTTAGCATTAGTACAGTCTGAAAGCACCGTTCAGATCTGTGGAGGGCGGTTTGAGAGATCTGTAACCTGAGAAAATCCTCAGATTCATGTCCACGGTTTCCACAGACAAACAACAGCTGTTAAAGCTGCTCTGCTCTTTCCTAATGTTTTTACACACATAGATCTCTCATTCTCTACATGCACAAAACAAATCACTTCCTCCATACAGAGAAAAAAATATTTTTGTGAAAAAATCTTATAGAATGTACCAGAAAAGCTCTAAGCAATAACTCATCTGCCACAAATTGTTGGCCAGGGGTCCATCGGTGGATTAACCTCTAAATAAATCACAGAGATGTGGTCCAAACACAAAACATATCAGACCTGAGTAATATAAGGGACAAGTATCTGTGGCTGTGGAAAATAATGGTGTAGTTATGACTTCCAGGACCTTTTAATGCCAACCATATGAACCCTGTCGAAAAACAATGCATCTACAGCTGAAAATGTTTAAAGTACTGCAGAATAGTTTACATTAGTCTGAATAGATATAAGAATTATAAAGACAGGAACCACATGATCTTCTGTACAGAACATTATCACATTCTACCAAATGTATTCATCGAAAGAAAGCTTGTTTTTGTATTATTTATGCTCTCGAATCATTAAAAACAAATTCCTTACTCGTACGCCTCTGGGCTTTTTGCTGTGGTCATTCAATAATCTCCCCGCAAGAGTAAAGATGTCTCTAATGTGATGCTTTAATGTCCAATAAAATACATATACAATATACAAATATACAAGGCCAGTAAGAAAAATGTATGGCATGTAATCATGTAATAAACACATATTCAGCATGTAAATAATCAATGAGAGAATAGCCAAAATAAAATGCACAGTCAGCACATATCTGACATCAGCGGTATATTTAATCCCCAGCACCAGTTTAGGGAGGCAGATGTGTCTGATGTATAATATTTTACAACTAATTTAACTTATATGTGTCTATCACTGGAATAATACAGATGGGCCATCTTAAATGATCTACACTATTATGCACTTACAGACTCATGCAATGAGAATAAGACAAATGAAATGACAGCTGTATTAGGCAAACGGACATACTACGTAGATTAGGAGGAGGGGTTTGTATGGCATTAGTTAATCTCGAGGATCTGGGCATCTGGGTCTAGGCTCAGAAACCCTCTTCTTAGTAAATATACCTGCTGTGCCCATTCTCATCCGCTTTACTACACTGCTGCCAGATTCTCTCTGATTGGTTGTCTGGGGCATTTTCTGGGTTTATCTGCTTAGTTCCATTTGGTACTTGACACAATAAATGACAGCTGTAAACATCTTAATCGAGTTTTAGAAAATTATATGGGGACAAATGCGAGGCAGGGAACAGAAGGTTCACGTTTAACGATATTATTTTTAGTAATTATTTTAAGGTTTCTGGCACAACCATAGACATGCAATTTAATCCACACCTGACACTGTCAATAGAATGTGCTATTTATAAAGCAACCTACTTTTGGAAAGGGTATCGGACAGTAACCCGTGTAACCCTTCAAGGTTTAAATTAGGCAGTGACCCACTGCACTTATGAAAGGTGTCAGTCTATGAGAGAGGATCAAAAGGAATTAGCATCAGGGCAGAAGGGGGAAGGGATGATTCATTTGTCCTCTTAGCAGATTTCACTGTGAATTGTGCAACAGAGCCTGTGAAAAAGCATAGATTCAACCCACAAAATAAATATTGCACAGGAGACATTAGTCTTTGCCATTTGAGGTCACACAGTGTAAAGAAAGTTTGTGTGTTTTACCCTCACGTGGCACAGAGACCCCGTTTCTAAATCCCCTGGCAGCCATTTCTTACTGATGAGGTAATTCCACCAGATTTTCAAGGCCTTATCACCATCCAGACAACCGTACCTCCCTCTTCAACAACTCTTTCCCAGAACGGATAAACTAAAATACTATTAACAACTGTGATGATGGCGTTAAGTTTTTCTGCAGACGTGAGGAATAAAATCATTCCTTATCTGCTGTGACAGATTTCAGTGAGGGTTTCATCATGTAATAGAGCAATTAATTAAGTGCTGCATTCCAGATGAGATAAATCCAGTCTGCAGGGAGGCTTGCACTCATCTGTCTCTATAGGGCAAAAGGTTTGGTAGTAAAAGCAATACATTAACATTCAACTTAAGCGGCCAAAGAACGGTAAATGATGCTTTCTTATAACACAAGTCAACATTAAAGAGAAAATTATATCAACTTATCTCACCGAGAAAAACTTTATCTAAAGGGTTAATGATGCATCAACACTCGAGATAAATCAGACTCATCAAGGTCATTTTCATTTTCTTTTCTGTTATTCAACTTCCTCTAAATAAAGTAGAAATCACAACAACTGAACAACAGAAATGCAATATGCAAACAACAACACATTCAGCCAACAATGATATTCATTGCATCGTTTTTATATTCTAATTTATTGTGGCAATTAAATAAGGTAATTGATAAGATCGTTTGGAAACCTAATAAAAATATTACATAGTGATGTTATAGGAACTGATTCAAAACTTGTTCACGGTCATCTATAAATGAAAAAGTTGGGCTGTAATGTCAGTATCCTGCTAAACATGGACAGCTAACATCGAGTCGTGAAACATAAATTAAAAAAACTTGACAGAAGTGCATTCCAAATGTTTCCTCAATGACTTCAGCAGACCCTGCACTGAAATGTGCTCAACAGATAAAAGACAGTTCTCATCATGTCAACATAACAAAAATAGATACATGTCTGCATTTGGTTTGTTTGCACAAAACATTTATTCTTGCTGCACAAAAATCGTGTTGCTATACCACTAAGATAAAACGCACCTGGCTGTTCGACACAAAGATGTAGTTCAAACTGACTCTCATGCCACCCTGAACAAGAGGCTAGAAAGAGGGTTTATCATACTTTTGAACATACCACAAATGCCAACATGTAATAATAATAATAATCTCTCTCTCTTTGTTATGCAATGTTCTGAGGACACCATGAATGTTCAAACAGAGCTCCAAACACATGAACTACTGGTAGAGTAATATCACTAAAACAAGAACTTGGCAATCAGCAAGTCTTATAAAAGTATTTATTCTGGCAGCTCTGATCTCCTGTTTTGCTCAAGAATGAAAGTCTGGTCTTACATGAAAATTCCTGTAGAGTTTTGGACTGACACACAGAACCCAAAATAGAATCAAGAGGCGATTTTGTTTCTCTTGTTCTGCAATTACCTCTTTTTCCATAGAACACCCTTTATGGCAAGGTAGAGAAACGAGACTTTTGATTGGTGAGGATATGTGAGGTTACAAGTGATGTTACTGGCAGAAGCGATAATAAAAAGCAGCTGAGAGAAAAGGAAAGAATCAAAAACAAACACTGGCAAAGGGTGTTTAGAGGTTCCAAAATCAAACAAACAAACTGAACAACTAAATAAACGAGTCAATTACTTCAGCGACTGCACGACACAATCCTATGCCATAGTTTTATTCGTCATAAGTAAGTGTGTACTCAAAGACAGCCAGGCATTAGGTAAGTGCTTTGATTTCTTTATAAAATTATGGCAAAGCATTGTTCCTAAGCAACCAAATAGTTGTGCAAGCCGTTTGCTGAACATACAAAACAGTAAAGGTGGATGTAGCCTCCATACAAGGAGAAAAATCAACATTATGACTATGGTAATTCTGTGTGAATGTTGAAAATGCCACGGTGACCATACGCTGGCAGATGTATAATACAGTCTACTTAGTGCTGTGGTTTGATGATCACAAAGAATTTCACAATAATTATTATCCGCTGACTCAGCCCAAGTGGCAGTGATTTAGCAAGCCAAAACTTGCAATTATGTGCAATAACGTCTCAACGTTCTATCACATTCCTACACTGTAGACTGAACTGCTGTGCTATAGGGATAGAAATCAGTGCTGAATCACATCTGGTGGAAGAGATTTTTCTTTATTTGGAAGTGAAGAAATTCTCAGTCTTCAGATTATACTCCCAGTCATGAGTCAGTCATAAAACTAAAGTCACAGACATGTCTGATTGTGAGTCATTCACTCACCGTGTACACAAAAGAAAAAGACATTGACAGAAACTCAATGTGGCCACACCACAGATTTCTAAAAATCTAAAAACATCATATGATGTGGTTGCTATTGGATTATAACATTATCAAGTTATTAGTGTTACACACATGTTTAGGACTAACATCACTCCATTTTCATCAGTAAAAGGAGTTAAGTTTGTACTTACATCACTCTTCCTAAACTTTGCCTTCAGACTCTTCATATTAGTCCATTCAGTTTCCAGCTGATCCCAAAATACCTGAATAAAATCACAGTTTGGTCAGTCATGCAGACATAAATACACACTCCAAACCAAACTGTCCCTTAATCATTAAGAATGAGCACTGCACTGTTATTATTAATGGCACAAAGCAGGACCACACGTTTGGAGGCAGAACACAGATGTGGATCGAGTTACGGTGGTGCTGTTAGAACTGTTTGGCATGTTTGGATCTGATGTGAAGACTACCGTGCAAATTTCACTCCGTTCCCTTTAAAGTTATACGAAATGTTAAGGGGGGCGTCAAAACTCCAAAAATACACATAAACCGGGATCACTTGTATTCTTGGATCGTCCTGGGAAGAAAGTGAAATGTTTATTTGGATCATGGAGTACAAGATAAAAAGCAAAGAGGACAGTCCGCGCGTTTCATTGAGGAACAATAGCAACATTGTAACTGAAGCCGATAGAAATGATGATTGTAAACAACACGTAACTGACACATTGTGTCATTTTACTAAATGACTAGACCGACTAAACATGATACAAATCGACTTCAAAGTTTTAAAGAGTTGAATTAAAACAATGTTAAAAGACAAGGGAGAAGTTCAGCTTTCTGCACTTACCCACTTTGCCAAAGTTAAGCCGCACAGACAAACAGACCTCAGGGGATTGTTGCTGTTAACACACTTTTCCGACTGGTGTTAAGTGCTTCATACAGCATTCAGTGTCATTTGGGCTCTTGGATGTTAGAAGAAAACGGCAGTAAACGGGTGTGTTAGTGGAGAGAAACCAGCAGCAAAAGTTACTCAACGACAAGATCCATTCAAGCGCCGCTCGCGCTGCCTCTGATTGTTCCCCGGGCAGAGCGCGTGACGTCACCAGCGTTGTGTCCTCGTGACCACTGAGATGACTGTGTGTGCGCTACATACATGTGCATGTTACACTAGACTTACACAAAATCATCATGGGTTTATTACAGTAACACTTCTCTCATTATTCATAGTAAACACAAAATTAACACTAACCATAGTTGAACTATAGTTCTTGTTGTATCCGTCAAAAACAATGGTTTCCACACAATTACTCTAACAAAACCATTTCTTATTTCCCCAATAAATTATAAAATATATATTTTAGAAGCTTCCCACACATGACAATATCACATAATAACGAATGAATACAGTAACAGTCTTAATAACTATTTTTGGCGATAATGTGTTATATCTTTATGGTTTATGATCCCGTACTGTATGTGTATCTGTATGATCCCGTACTGTATGTGTATCTGTATGATCCCGTACTGTATGTGTATCTGTATGATCCCGTACTGTATGTGTATCTGTATGATCTAGTACTGTATGTGTATCTGTATGATATCTGTATCTGTGATCCTGTACTGTATGTGTATCTGTGTGATCTAGTACTGTATGTGTATCTGTATGATCCCGTACTGTATGTGTATCTGTGTGATCCCGTACTGTATGTGTATCTGTATGATCTAGTACTGTATGTATCTGTATATCTGTATGTGTATCTGTGTGATCCCCGCACTGTATGTGTATCTGTATGATCCTAGTACTGTATGTGTATCTGTATGATCCCGTGACTGTATGTGTATCTGTGTGATGCACTGTATGTGTATCTGTGTGATCCCGTACTGTATGTGTATCTGTATGATCCTGTACTGTATGTGTATCTGTGTGATCCCGTACTGTATGTGTATCTGTATGATCCCGTACTGTATGTGTATCTGTATGATCCCGTACTGTATGTGTATCTGTATGTACTGTATGTGTATCTGTATGATCCCGTACTGTATGTGTATCTGTATGATCCCGTACTGTATGTGTATCTGTATGATCCCGTACTGTATGTGTATCTGTATGATCCCGTACTGTATGTGTATCTGTATGATCCCGTACTGTATGTGTATCTGTATGATCCATTACTGTATGTGTATCTGTATGATCCCATTACTGTATGTGTATCTGTATGATCCCGTACTGTATGTGTATCTGTATGATCCCGTACTGTATGTGTATCTGTATGATCCCTGTATGTGTATCTGTATGATCCCGTACTGTATGTGTATCTGTATGATCCCGCATCTGTATGTGTATCTGTATGATCCCGCACTGTATGTGTATCTGTATGATCCCGTACTGTATGTGTATCTGTATGATCCCATTACTGTATGTGTATCTGTATGATACTGTATGTGTATCTGTATGATCCCGTACTGTATGTGTATCTGTATGATCCCGTACTGTATGTGTATCTGTATGATCCCGTACTGTATGTGTATCTGTATGATCCCGTACTGTATGTGTATCTGTATGATCTAGTACTGTATGCTATTCATAGAAGGGGTGAGACAGTGATATGCAATAGCATATTTTCCACTAGGACCTTCAGTGTCCTCAGGGTCACGAGCCAAACGTGAGGACACACACACACACACACTGACCCATTCAACGCCGTCCAGCATATTTAACATTAACCACAACATATCCAGAAATACTTACAGCCTGGTGGTGATGTGGAACAGCACTCAGTTTTTTATTAAGTAGAACTGTGTGATCTACCTTCTTTAAAATAAAGAAATACAATTTTAAAAAAATTCCCTGCGTAAAAACATACAAATTCAAATGTTGTTGTTTTTTTATTGTGAACCTGCTTACCATTGAAACCATTAATAAATTACTGTATGTAGTGTGTTTTTTAGATTTATACTTGTTTGATTTAATGAAATTCTATTGGTTCTCATCCACCAGATAACACCAGCCAGCAAAACCCAACACATTATACAGAGAGCATTATAGTTGAATTATTAAAACCATTAAACCCAGTATCCATTATAGCTGTTAAATTCATATGATGGTTTCTATTGCTTTTACTTATATAGTTATACTAGACCAGCAGCATGCCCTAATTTCCTGAGCGCTGCAAAACATCTGTGATCAGGCGGATTTATAAAAATAACACCCATCCCACGCTTGTCTCATTGGTTAACGTGGAGGGTCTGTGCTTTGGTGGTCTATTGCTTCAGACGATCGTGAAGTCAAAATAACAACATGTTTTTACAGTGTGTATTTAGGTTGGTTATCAATGCATATTCATGAGAGGAATATTTAAATGTAAAAGCATATTAAAAGCAATACAGCCCCAAGCTACAGACATAGTTGCTACACAAGCTTAACTTCTCTGGGAAAGAATAATAAATAACTTGAGATCAATTTGCACATCGCTCACATCAAATCCAATTCCAGCTCTTAAGGAAAACAAATACAGACATGCAGGACTTTACTCTGACAAGCTATCAATGAGATTATATTTTAGCCTGAAACTGAAGAATACCAAATGGCCTACACAGAACAGAATAATTAGCACCCGTACCAAAGCCATGAGGTTTTGCATATTCATTGAAACAAGGAAGATGGAGAAAGAATGAGTGATGTTTTTCTGCTCTAAACACATTGAGCAATCAGTGTCTTTAAATGGCTGAAGAATATTTACGGGTACAGTAGATTTCACTGAGCAGTCAAAACACTGAACGCCAATATGTTACAAATCAGTGGATCGAAGCTCAGCTTTTCATCATAATATTTCTGTGGCTCATAATATCATATCATTTGCACAGCTCACCATGTTCCTTCATTAAATCCTGTATCTGCAGCATATTCCTGATTTCCATCGGTGGAGACAACTTGTCCTTCTCTAAGATCAACAGGTGGACAGGTGTGGAGATGATTGACAGGTGTTCCCCTAATTACACTTCTTTCACATATATTTTGCACTTGCAGAAATGTTTTGTAAGTAGATGTAAGTGGTTGTGGAGATTTAAAATATACTTTAAAAAGTGGCAACCTGCAAGTTTTACCTTAAGAATGTATTTCTTCTTTACATAATAAAAAAACACTTTAGTTGGTTCAATCATATTAAACAATATTTTTAACTAGTTAATATGGAACAAAAGCACATGAAGTTAATTGAAGTCTACGTAACACTCTATATTTGTATTGTATGACACTTAGACTTCAAAAAACACTAAAAGATAAATGAGTGCAGTAATTGCTTTAAATACCCGGGTCATGGCTTCCAGTTTTCAGGCTGTAAATGTCCCTGAGGAACCTTTGATTCACTGAAATAAAAACATAAAAAACAGTAGCGTGTCAGTGAAGGATCATTGCTTTGAAATGAATACATCTAAAGGCTGAAATCCCTCAGAGAGAACCTTCCCTAAAGTAAATGATGATTGAGGATTATAAGTTGTCTGTCCAGGAGGGGGTAGTACTGTTCTGTTATAACTGGCATTATGTTTAAGTCTATTGGACCGTGTTTGCTCAACCCACACAACTTTTATTTGATGTTCTCATGCATTATGTAAATGTAATGAAAGATACTTTGAGGATGGCTTTGGCATGGAATTCAGCAATAGCCCACAGAATTCAGCTTGTATTGACTAGAGGCTTATGTCTCCAATTACACTGATTAAATCATCACAATACAGCACAAAAAGCTGAAATACTTTTGGCAGACACTTTTATCCAAAGCGCTTTACAGTGCATACGAATTTTAATTGAAAGTGTTTTTTTCTGACTACTAAAACATTTAGTGGCCAACATGACCATGTTTGTTATGTGTTACGTATACACTAAAGTTAAACCTAGTAATATTATAACATGTTTTGCTGATGACAGTCACACTTCTGTATGTTGTTTCCTCCTCTGGATGAGGTTTATGTAAGGTTATGTGTCCTCACCATAAGGTGTTTTTGTTTTTGACGCATTCAATCATGCAGAGAAAGTGTTTGAGTGTGTTGTGAACATGACGGCTATCAGAAAAAAACACTGTAAATCTCCTTAATGTGAAATGTGTTTAATGTTATAAAAGACAAACAATCAGGACAATTCAAAGACAAATCAGAAACCATGAAAAATAAAGCATACTGATAATAAGGCAAGGTTGACTTTATAATCATATACTCATTCCTAACTGGTAAAATAATCAACTAATGATAAAAACAAAGAAATTTAATCGCAAACAAAAATTCTATAGTTAAGGCAAATTATAAACTATATAAGCATCTGTATTTTTTAACTTGATCATGCTGACAACTGATGACTGTATTATTTTTTAAACGTTGGTGCTGTTGAATTGTTTTTTAAGTATGTTATTGATCCAGGAGATGTGTTTTTAGAAAGGAAAGTGAACACAGACGGTTTCTTGGGATTACCACATCCTCTTGCTCCTGAAAGCACTCCGACAATGTTTTTCTTACATACCAGTGGTCCACCGGAGTCTCCCTAAAAAATAAAGACACAGTTTATTCTTCTGTCTGAAAGTTCATAGATGAAAGATGGAAATATGACATACCCAACAAGTGCCTCTGTTTACGTCCATGTTTCCTGCACACAGCATATCTTTAGTAATCACAGGATCATCTTTATAGTCACGGTTGCACTGGTTTCTCTCCACAACCGTCACATCTAACTCTTGCAGTTTATCAGAAGCTTGCAAACCGTTTTTACTTGTAGTTCCCCAACCTGTCACAACACATTTAGCCTCGGGTCGAATGACTTGTTCTTTTTTTGGGATTGTTTTAGGCTTTGCTTTCACTTTTTGATTTAGCTGTAGAAATAAAGAAAACCTTCAAATGCATATTGTGAAAAACAGTCAACACGTTTTAAGTACAATCATTTTAAATGCGTTCATACCTTAATGAGCATGATGTCATTTTGTTTAGTTCGCCGATTATACGTTGGAGGCTGTTCATAACTTAGTATTCCAACGCGCTGAGAGCCTTTAGTTTTACTCAAAGACAGAGTTCCCATGAGAACTGTCACAGAATTTATGGGTTCTCTGAAAAATATGGGAATTTTAATCATTTGGAAAGTTACATAAATTGTGCAAAACAAAACTGGTGTTCCTCCGGTTCCTGTCTGCCTCGCTGCAATGCAATCGGGTTGTTTGCATCTCTGCTTAGCATCTCTTTATTACTGTGTTTAATTCATTAAAGTTATTTGTAACTCAGGTAAACGTTCTACAAGAACATGATGCAAATTGACAACTTTATTTGTATATATTAAAAAGGGTTGACTTACTCTTTGCAATGAGCAGCAGTTAAAACCCACTGGCTTTTAATGAGAACTCCTCCACACACATGCTGTTTATCCTTCTGAATAGACACCATCCATGAGTGAAGTTTTTCCGCATCTTTGCCTCCAACAATAGACACTTCAGAGCAATCTGGAGCAAGAAATGTAAAAGGCTATCACAGATTTGAACAAAAACAAACATTTTAAGCCTCTTAAACTCGATGACATATAAATATGCATTACCTGCCACCTTGAAAAAGGCCAATATCAGGAAGTGATAAACAATCATAGAGATGTGAACATCCATTGTGCTGTCTTACTGAAAGTCGTGTAACAATGAAATCTATCAAAGGCAAGTGTAAGAGCAATGAGGAACATCATAGTTAGTCTGTGGTCAAAACACAATCTGAAGGTGAAGAAGAGTGGGCGTGTTTGTCACATCTACTGCATACAATGTGTTGCATCTGTTTTTGCACATTGTCACAAGTTTAACTGGTTAAAAAGTTATAAACCATAATCATATTCTATTATCATAACCTTTTCTGTAAATGGTGTAAATAAGTTACTTAATACCAGAAGTTGAAAAAATGAGTTTTAGTCTCCATGATGCTAAAAACTCTTTAAAAGCATATTTCTTATTTAAGCATTTAAGGTTTCTTATTGAAGGAACCTCCCTTTAAAAATATCAAAAGATTTAATATGCATTTCAAATCCCTCAAAGAATTACTATAATGATATAAAGCTGAAAAGATGCCTAAAGGTTTCTGAATTGTCCTTGAGACTCTTTTAATTTTCACATTTCATACACGCAGCGATTCTTTCATGATTCTTCTAATTCATTCACTATCTAAAGTTTTCCTTATCTATTAAAATGAGTCTGAGAGGACTTTTGTGACGGTTCAGACAGAGAGGTCTCATCAGGGGATACATGTTCTGAAATAGATCAATGTGAAGCAACTAACGGCAGTTTTTCACACCTTCAGAAGCAAAGCAGAAACTTCAAAGCAGAACACACGAATGCAGTCACCCGTCGAGCCAACCTTACAAACATGTGAATCACAGATGAAGGTTTTATTCATGTCAAAACCAAAATATTCATCTATAGATGCTTTTTTCAATTCATCTCAATATGAAATACTATTCTTGAAAAGGAGAACCTTTAACTTAGATGAGAACATTTCATTGACTAACACAGAAAATGTTCATGTTGGATTTTAGAGTGAAATAGAAAGGCAGTTCTGTTAAATATTTATCATTCATAGTCACATTATTCTTTGAAAATGACATATATCTGATTTAAGTCTTGAGTTTGATCCCCAGAGTCCCTTTGCATTAAAGAGTCCCAAATGCATAAATGTAAAATAAAACAAAAGTTCTGTGCACTTGTTTTTATATATAATTTAGTAAATCAGGGACAGCTTGTTACATGTAATTATCTGTGTGTTTTTCTACCATAACTTTAAACATTCTGACAAAGTTTAAATGACTAGAGCAGAAAAGAGACGACTCTACCCACTCCATTAATTAGATGTAAAATAACTGTGAGGTTAACTTCATCTACTTGATAAATGACTGTATGTGAGTAGAACAGAAATACATTTTAATTAGAGCACTTAAAGTGTATTCCAATTCCAAAAAAAGCCTTTTCCCAGAATCCCTTAGGGATTTCCTATTAATAAGATGGTTTACAATTAATGAGTGCCCTTCAAATATTTGCACAGATGCTAAGAAATGCTATCTTTGCAATACAACTTACAATATGATTTATATTCATCTTACAAATTTACTAAAATATATACATTTCTAATATATATAAATCATTTTTAAGAATAAATGATTTAGAAATGGTATATATTTTTTGTGATAGATGCATATAACAGGCTTTAGTCATATGATCAGTCACTTGCGGCTTGTGACTTTTTAATTGATTGTGCCCATGATCCAATCCATGTTGAAGGCTTAATTTCAGACCTCAACCACATTTGGTGTATTTATCCATGAATGTGGAAATCTGTGAGGGCTTTTCTATTTCATGCCTTTACCGTGATGAGCCAATTCCCAAAATATCTTAAAGCATTAATGTGTATTTATAGGTGATGTTTATAAAGCATGTCTATTTTATACGGAAGTCTTACAACAACATTTCTTGACATGAAATATTAATTTACAGAATTACAACACAGAAGATGTTTAGGGAAAGAACATCAGCTGTTTTTCTTCTGTATTCCATCAAAGTCCGATATGCTAAACAGACAGAACGACACAATGACACAGCACCAGTTTTCATTTTTGCATTTCTTTCTGGCATGTAATTAATTCTTATTTCTCAGATGTATCTGAAATTTTGATCTCGGCAAATGAATTATGTAACACAAATGAAATGACACAGAGCAGTTTCTCAGACAGAGCAGGATGAGGAAACCAGACAATTCCAGTTTCAATACATTAGATTGATTTACTCTCTGGGTTCTTACAGTGAAATGAGTTTGTGTGGACAAAGACATGCAGCGGTTTGAACCAAAACAATTAGAGACCAAGTGTCAGTCCACAGCCACCAATGCAAATCCAGAAATGCCTTTGTTTATTTCATATGGGAATTGATTTTCTCGAGGAAATAAAAGGATTGAATGCGATATCCATCGAATAAATGAAAAACTAGATCTGGCACAGTGAGGGTGGCTAACATGTGTGACTCATCGTGAAGCAACCAACAAAACCAATTACTCCTCAAAGACCAGGCGTAAAACTTCACTTAAACTTTGTGTTTTAAATTCATTATAGAATGAACACTCATCTGACAATAACATAATCTTAGATGACATACCTTGAATCTCACATGTGCTTTAAGCAACGTAAGAAAAATAATAGTATGTTTCCAGTTTCATCAGAAATACAGTATCCTTCCCACACATGCACCAGTGTTTCCAATTATTACCAGCAAAACTGACCAAAACCAGAAACCCTCGTATTTCTCCAAACTTTTGCAACTTTTCCTCCAAGAAACATAAAAGAATCTATTATCAAAATGTCAAAGCTATTTTATTCCATACCATGAAAATGTAAAAATATCTCCTTCAAAATGAACATTTGTTTTAATCCATTATTGATTTTATTGATTGTCATATATATATATATTTGTTATTCAGGGAAGAAACAATGTTCCTTCAGCAACAGTTACCTCAGTAAAGAGCAAAGACCTGAAAACCTGTAAGCAGGCAATTAAGCCGCCTGTTACCACGCTACACTACCTGTGAGAAATGAGTTCCTATTATGCTATATAAAGTCTGATTCCATGAAATACCTTTGAAGTTGTGACTTAACTCAAACTGGTTACCAAGAAATGGTTTTGGTGGGTGGGCTGCTTTCTCTATGACTTCAAAACAAGAGTGTAAAATTACAAAAGAAATGACGGAAACGCCATAGAGAAACATCTCAATCCAGACTCTGGTAAAGAACACATTCTGTTGCCTTAAACTTATTACATTATTTAGACATCTAAGCAAATGTCTGTGACGGTAGCCGCCCATAAGCCAGTGAATATGCCATTGTCTTTTTCTCTCTTCAATTTCATTTTAAACATTTTCACAAACAAACACATTTGCATCATATATATATTTCATTGCATTACAATCACTAAATGTGCAAGAAGAAGTGAGGTTAAAACACTGCAGGTACCAAACTCATAAAACAATGATGACCTTCATTAGATTTTGTAGGATACAACGGCTTATGAGCAAAAACAATCCTCAAGCGCTCTTGCTAATGAACTTTTTAGGGCAACATGATAAAGCATTTGGTGTCTGGTACTAACAAACTAAAAATCTTTAAAACCAAATGTCAAAGCACTATACCATCTGGTTAAATACTGTATTTATAATATATAAAAGTGTTTTTTATAGCATGTATTATATTATACCAATACTTGTAAACATGAAACAATTATAAACAATAATTAAGAACTATAAAATGCATTGTTGTTATGTTGTACAATACATTGATTTTATGCATTGTAAATGTCTGTTCTTCTTGAGATAACTGACAGTGACTGAAAGGGTTTATTTATTAAGAAGAAGAAAAATAAGAATATGGTGGTGATGATATGATGCTTTTAGCTATAGCCAAAATTTCGCAACAATATCTGCTTAAAGCAATGTTTCAAATACTATAGAATAGGTTTTTAATGCATGACTGCATAAGCCAAGACATGACAGAACGCTTACATGAATGTTTAGGTTTCTCCAGTTCATTACTGTGGCTTTTCAGAGCTATTTAAACACATGGATCAGGACTGTGGCGCTGCGTAAAGCGCACGCCGTCCAATCCATTGAGACGTGCCTCTATAAAAACACTGTCAGTGGTCATAAAGCCACTCGTGAACGACAGATCAGTCACACACATTTGATTTTAACTCTTTATTTGACTCTTCTGTTAATTGAAGGCAGGTCATAAATATCGTTATTAAAATGTATGCGCCAAGACAACTTTGTCCACCTGAACGTATGATTCCACTGACAGACTGTGGACAAAGTTGGACTGTTCAAACTATGGACTGCTGTTGCTGTCTCAGACGTGATGTTCCGACACCAAATGTAACCAGGATGCTGAGATTTGAGTAAACTACACAGGGATGCAGAAGACCTCCGAGATGCACGACGCGCGCACCGAGTACGCGTCTGAAAGTCTCCTGTTGGGTGATTTTAACGCGAGCTTTACGGTTAACAGGACTAATCTCTCGTGGGGTGACTTTCAGGATCTCATCGATTTGGATAAAGCAGATTTTGTGGGAGACGGATCCGCGCTTTTAAGAATACTCATCTCCATCATTTATTCGGTCGTGTGCGCGCTGGGTTTAATCGGAAACATCCTCGTCCTGTATCTCATGAAGTCCAAGCAAGCATGGAAGAAGTCGTCTATCAATCTCTTCGTGACCAGTCTGGCGGTGACCGACTTCCAGTTTGTTTTGACACTTCCATTTTGGGCTGTGGAAAACGCGATGGATTTCACTTGGCTGTTTGGAAAGGCGATGTGTAAGATCGTTTCCTATGTCACGGCCACTAACATGTACGCCAGTGTGTTTTTCCTCACAGCCATGAGCGTGGCGCGATACTGTTCCGTGGCTTCCGCGCTGAAAAGCAGGAGACGTCGGATGCTTTTGTCCGCGCGCTGGATGAGCGTCATTATATGGATAGCCGCGATCGGTGCCGCGTTGCCAAACGCGATCTTTTCAACGACGGCCACGGTCTCTAACGAGGAACTCTGTCTGGTGAAATTCCCAGATCTGAGCGGAGACGCGCAGTTTTGGCTGGGTTTGTACCACGCGCAAAAAGTCCTTCTGGGCTTCTTGATTCCCCTCGGAATAATAACCATCTGCTACCTGCTCCTTTTGCGCTTCATAAGCAACAAAAACGTCAATACCTCCAGCGCAAAGAGGAGATCCAAAGTGACCAAATCTGTGACTATTGTGGTTTTGTCATTTTTCCTCTGCTGGTTGCCAAATCAGGCGTTAACAGCGTGGGGCATCTTAATAAAACTTAACGTGCTCCACTTTAGTTACGAGTATTACACCACGCAGGTGTATATTTTCCCGGTGACGGTGTGTTTAGCGCATTCAAACAGCTGTCTCAACCCTATTCTGTACTGTTTGATGAGGAGGGAATTCAGAAAAGCCTTGAAAAAACTCTTTTGGCAAATCACATCGCCATCTGTCACCAACATGAGGCCATTTACCGCCTCCACGAAGCCCGAGCAGGATGATCAGGGTCCGGCGCTCGTTCCGCTCGGTCCGGCGGAGCCTGCGCTTATCTTCTATCCTCCGGGGACTGTCATGTATAACGGCAGAAACGACCTTCTGCCCAACAGCACATAACTGCGACACCGAAACCACTGCTAGAAAACTTTTCCCCGCGTGCTGAGCTGCGTGTTTATGGCATCAGGTATCCAGAACACACACGTGTGGATGATGCGCATTCATGTCAAATTTATAATGTGGATCATAAAATATCCCTATGGATAACCACGACTTTACTACAGTATTTATGGTTTATTTATGGTATGACTTGTAAAACCATAGTAACCTCAAATGTATTATTGCGTCACATTGTTTTTCGCAGATTGGTTACCATTTACCATAAATAACTACAAATGGATAGAAATTATTTTATTTTAAAATAAATACCATTGTTTAACCGTTATAATAACATGTTTAATTAATTATTAACACAATTATTAATTCAAATGGTAACCAATCCCCCCCCCAAAAAACTATATTTACTGCCCTTTTACTATAAGAAAACAATTAATATTCACTTTAAGGAATATTGATGTGAAGAACAATGTAGATGACTAAAGATCAAATGAAAAATGACAATGGTGTCTCTATTATTATAAATGTGACTTTGTAAACTGGATCTGTTAATGAAAGTTTGACTATTGGTATGTCCAGCTTTGTCATCATATTGAAAACAATAACTCGCATAAAGATGTCTGTCCTAATATTGAAAAAGTTTTCAATTTTAGTTACACAATGATTAATTAACACTGAAATAAAGTAAATGAATCATTTGAAATGATTGCATTTTCATATTTTACAGTACTGTTGTTTATGATGACTATATGTGATACAATGGCATCCATTTTAAATAAGACACATGGAGTGAACAAAATATGCCCCAAAACAATTAAAAGCATATGAAATAGGAAAAAGTGTAAGGTTTAATCCATACATTACATGAAAAGAGCAATAAAAAGACAGCCCATTAGAGACACTGTTGATGCAGAAAGCACCACTACAGTCACACTGCCAGCCAGATTGACCAGAGCTCCCAGTCCAGCTCCAACTATGACCTGAGCAAGCTGTACCATACAGGTGAGAGCTGCGCAGTCCATGCCAGTACCGCGGCTTTCCAAAGCTGTGTCATCACCGGCCAATTTCCTTTGCTCCTATAACAGAAAAAAGGGATAATATCAAAGAGAAGCTTTGATGATGATGATGATGATGATGATGATCAGTCTTTTGTGAAAAAACAGGATCTCTTGCATTAGCCCCATGCTTCCACCCTGATACATCATTTTGCTCAAGCCATGTTGTTATGTTTTGTTCAAGCAATATATGGAGGATAACAACAGTTGCACTACAAAAGGTTTTAATTAATATTTCAATTATAAAAAAATAATTATAAAGGTTCCAGGGGGCTGTAGATTTGTAATTTTCTGTTCGCATTGCAACTTAACTGATGCCAAAGAGAGTCTAAACAAACAAATATCTACATTTATGGAAAGTGCCAAATCAATGTTTGAAACCTGTGATGAATTTACAGAAGATTTAGTAAACGGCATCACTCATCATCTAACATCACTTACATCAGATTGTTATGTTCAAAGTCAACAAACTTTAAACTAAAAACCATAGACTAGTTTAAAGTAAATGGAAAAACAAAAGTAAAGGATCTATAACAAACCATTCGACTGCACATTTATCATTCGTTGAAGGGTTCTTCTATAAATTATTTAATTTAATATTTCATAGTTAAATTCTAATCTAATCATGACAAATAATATATATTGATGGAAAGGTCTAAGACTCAAGAATAAATACTTGACAAACTGTAATGTTCAATTTATTTTTAGAAATAACTAAAATAAAAAAAAGTTTTTTTAAATGTGAAAAACTCTAGTTTAGTGCATTTTCATGTGTATGATCAATATGTCTGAAGAAAAAAAAGAAGGGTTTGTAAAAGATTTAGTCACTATCTTACATAATAATGCATATAATATGTTTAGACACCCTTTCTAGAAATATTTATGTGTTGATTTTTGCCATCTGACCTCTTTCTCCTTGTGATACTCAGAGATGAGATTGAACGGGACGGTATAGAGAGTGCTGGACATTACTCCAAACACGGTGCACAGGGTCAGGGTAACGGCGATATTCGGAAACAGTCCAATCAGGCCGGTCCCCAAACCGAACACAAAGTAGCCCAGGAAGTACAATCCCTTCAGTCCGATGTATGGCAGGAGTAACCTCTGCACATCTGAAGAGAGACACACATGGAAATCATTATAACAATGAGCTATAACACAAAACAAATGTCTAGAACAGTGGCTTGAATGAATAGCTAACCAATGATGAAACCCTATCAAATGATCTCTTCAGCAATATATGACATTCATGCCAAAACTATAATAGGAGAATGTTAAAAAAAAGCCTTTTATGCCTTTCTCTCATCAAAACAGACTAATAACTATGAAAAAGCGTATTATCCAGTTTCATTCAGGATTGAATGGAAGGAAATGTATTATCTTACTGTAATTGAAGTCTTTTCTTGTCTGGTTGCATTAAAAGACTACGTAACTTATAAAGAGTCCTGGTTTCATATCACTCACATGAATAGAGAGCGGATGAGGCGGCGTTGATGCACAGACCCCAGCAGCCCACCTCAACTCCTCTCTCATAAGTCACATAGGAGGTGGAGTTATGCTCGGCGTACGGGTTCCCCTTGTACACGATCTACAGGTGACGGGGACATTGCATAAGATCTTAAAAGCATGTGACAGCATGAGACTGTGGGTGATGTCTGAGAACATCTCCACAGGTATCCCCGCATTCATTGTGCAACCAAAGTGAATCTGCAGGAACGTCACGAGGCTCTTTTATTCACAATCCACGTGGCGAGAGAAAAGTGAATGTCGGTGAAAAACGGCACCTTCTAAATTGGCCTTTGATGATGTTCAAGCGGATGTACTGTATGATGCTAGTGAAATCATTCTGCTCTTTATGACTCGTCTTTGTTCTTCAAATAATTCAGATGTTTTGCTTCAGATTATTCAGAATATTATTAGCAATTCAGTTCATTCTCACTCATTTCATTTGGTCACAAAATTAAGATAAAATGTAGGAAAACAGATCAACATCATGGAGAATTTTGCTAGTATTAATCTAAATAGAAAAGCAATTCAATACACCTTTCAAAACAACTGCAATGATTTCATGTGCAGGGTTGATGTTTATAAAGTTAACCATGATGCATGAAAGCAAAATGCTTTGAGAGACAAAACATTTACTGCAAAATACACAGCAAAAAATTCACAGGTGTTTCATGAAAACAGTCACATAGTAAAGGGTTTACAGACACCGTTTACTTGATTAGACGACATTTGTATTTGTAAAGCACTTGCACACATGGATTTTAAGAAGCTTTACAGAAATGCATACTGCTAGAGAAACACCATCATATTTTTACCGTGATTCTGCAAAGGAAGGTAATAATCATACAGTTTGCTCTTGGTTTTAATAGTTTTTTGGGTTTGTGTTTGAGTAGGACAGAAATACATTTCTAATACTTTAATATATTCCACCCAAGTCAAGGGCAAAGACACCTTGGGAGAACTCAACGGGAGGCTAAGCATGAAGATAATGTCAATTATACTAAGTTCAGAGAGATCTGTTAAAGACCAGATCCATTCAGCCACACATTTGCAATCAGGAGGGAGAAAATGCAATAGGTTTATAAATCAGCCACCAATCTATTTGACTTAATCCGGTCTCTTGACCTGCCATGAAAGGCCAGTCACTGTCTGAACGCTTTTACACTCATTTATCTCAATTCAACACTTATCAATGTGGTCACGCAGGGAAGAATAAGACACTAAAAGCAACTCAATCAGGGTTTAAGGAAACACAGATGTTGGTAAAAACGATATAAACTGAATAATAAAAGCATCTGTCAAATGCTTAAATGATAATCAAGAACCTGTTTGACATGTTTTTATGAATGTTGGCATTTACAGTTACACATTTATTTTGACTTACAGTGACTTTAATCTAGAGGAATTTAAGAAGTGATGGTCGTATAGCGGCTTGAATGCTGTTTAAATGATTTAATTGAAGGAATTAAAGGTGAATCATCAGCAAATGACCGTACTCGTATTCAGGCTTTGTGTCATTTATACACAGAGATGTGCAAGCTAAGCACAACCGGACCAGACAGCTGCTTAATAAGGACTTACCTGTCCCATGAAGTCAGTAAAGAAGAGCATGTTACACAGAAAAGCCGTCCAGCCCAGCAGATGACTCATACACAGACAGCGATAATGACTCGGCATGCTAATCATGGCCGACAGCAAAGATTTCAGAGTCATCCTCTTCTGAACCTGAAAAGCAATTACACATACGGGTTAATGATCTATTCTGAACGGTTTGCAAACTCAAAAGTAATGAAAAGAGATTCATTTAGATTTAAAGAACACATTCACTCAAGGCTTCACGGTGCAAAATAGTAAAAATGCAGCTTTTTACCAGCGACTTCTTTTATTCACTCTTCAAAATATAATTTATGTCTCTGATCATGTGTATCTCATTTTGCTCAGGTATTCACAACATATTTAAACAGTGTTAAAGAAATCACTGAAAAAACAAGAAAATTCTCATAATTTTCTCACCGTTATGCCACCCCAAATATATACGATTTTCTTTCTTCAGTTGAAAACAAAGAAATAATTTTATAATAAAATGTCATCATGTTATCTTAAATGGTGTGTGCAGGTATGTGCATTTTAAACCTTATTCATTTCATTATAAGATTATTTGTTTGTTATTCAGCTGAAGGATGGCATAAGCATGAGCATGAGATGAGTTCTCAAGGACAGATGGGAGATTATGAGATGGTAAAAGGTTTACGACACAGGATTATTGACACCTGCATTTCCTTCTACCAGATGAACAAATACACATTTAACAGACAATAGTAAAGAAAATATTTGTATAAAATCATTCAGATTCTTCACTGTCATGGACATAAAAATACAGCACTTTCTACAAAAATCTACTTTTATTCTGATTTCTACTGAATCTAAATTCTGAGAATGTTCACAATGTTTACTGCTATTACATAGTTTCTGTTGACAGTTTAAGCAATAATAAAAGATCTTATAGACCGAATAAGATGGCAAAGCAGGAAACCTTTTATTCAGATGGTAATGCACATTTAACACAGAAAGCTTCTGAACAGATCTAAAAGAAAGCTGTATGTGTGACTCACAGGATGAGATCGTGGAGGTTTTATAAAGAGCAACACAGCATGCCCAATTTTAATCAATGAGAATTAGCATTTTTCTGATGATTTCAGACACTTTGAAGGGAATTCACTTTAGGTTCGATGTCTGTGATGCAGGTTGTTGTCTAAATTTGCATCACAGGATGTCATCGTGCTATTTTATGTAATTCCTTTAAATGGTAAAATGAACCCTAAAAATGAACAAAAGCAGCGTTTCATTTCATACACGAGGAATTTTTCAAGCTGGTAATGATAATCATGTACATCACAAGTGAGACAATATGGCCATAATGAATAATTATAAAGTAATCATAAAGTTCTCTAAAGACCATTTTTAGTTTGATCTTTAATGACGGATAAAGCAAAAGTGTAAAGTGTTCATTATATAAACCAAACTAAGAATAGTGTCTGCATGAGAGACATACGCAACATTCAGCCTAATTACAGACCACAAAGGCTGATGTGCCCGAGTTTGAAACAGATCATTAACGAGAGAGAAATTGTGCCCAGACTGAGTTAATAAAAGCTATTTGAAAGGAATCAAGATAACATAAAAGACCAACCTCGCTGCTGGGTTGCTTGGCACTGGGCGTAACCGCGTTGGCTTCACTGAGAGCAGAGAAAGAGCGCTGTCTCATCTCGGGAAGAGGCGGAAGCTCTTTGGACACCGAGCCGTATCCGCCGTTATGCGGGACTTCCAGGAGTAGAGAGGTGGGTGAATCTGAACCGTGATGTTTTTTCAGCGGTGTCTCAGGGATGCTGAACAGGTGCACGGTGAGAAAAATGCCCCACGTCAACGATGAGAAAAAATAAATGACCTGGTACTCTGAGCCCAGAACGAGACCTAACGCTGAATGACCCCAGTCCATGGCACCGATCAGGTATCCACACGCTCCACCTAGACCTGAAAACAATACAGGCAGATTGCTTTGATAAATCATACGGAAAGCTGTGTGAAAAAACTCAAATGCTTTAGAGGAATTATTGTAAATAAATCTGTGAAACATGCTCGATGTACAACTGAGTAAAAGTCTTTACAAGTTGGGTAACCCGGTTGACATGTAATATAATGGTAGGGACAATGCTTAAAATGATATAAGTATAAAGGTATACACTTCAGAAGCGTTTGAAGATGAAGGCTGGTTTACTACTAAATAACTAAATAAATATCTTTTGGTGTAAGCTACTGAAGTAGGCACACATCGATTAATGTCTTGTGTATGTGTAAAATGTATATATCTCATTTATGTAGAAAAGCTGTTACTTTGTTTATGTCTGAAGAATGAGTGACTTTAAATGTTAAATACACAGAATAACACCCAACCCAGTCATGGCATCAGTGATCAGGTCATGTGCCTGTGGTGCTCTCAGCATCAACCCATGATCTCAGCACATGACCGCGTCTCTGCTGGATTAGTACACACTAAATACACCAGAACAACACACAAGCAACAATCATCTTGAAAACATTAATATATAAAACACATGGAAGAATCAAACCTCTAGGAAAACTCTGAGATAAACACTTTAAAAGGAGAGATTATAATAGCTTTAAAAACGTTTCATTAGAGCTCTTTATTACTTGTGCCTCGTCTGCTTCTTCGTCAAAATCATTTTCAATAAATGCATTATTTATGAGAACAACTTGTATTTTATTTGTAAGAAATACCCAGTGTGAATCATTAGTTCAAATCATAAAAATTGAAACATAATAGTAGATAAAAGCACAAACACACACACACGGAAGCTCAAGTCTGCTCATGGGAAAACTTTTGCCTCGTGTTGAGAAAATAGCAAACAACTGAAGGATACTTTGGGCTTAAGATGTGAAGATTTCATTTAGTATACACAGACTTTAGAAGATTGGCACAGGAAGGCAGGTGTTTCTGATGTCTCGCTCACACAACATCCTGCAGAGGCTTTAGATCTGTTAGCAGACAGCGGGATGTTCAGTTACATCAGCACCACACACACCATGTTACTAAAGATGAAACAGCCTGCCGTCACCATGCCAACCAACTTTACCCAAGGACATGTCTTAACTTAAAACATATCCTAAACTATATCAGTGCTATTGCCTCGAGATGAACACCACAGTAGTGTTTGTATAAGAAATGTTTAGGGAAACATTTCCCCAAGAAGTTTAATATCAGTCAACATTATATGATTCTCTGTATGAGTAACATCAAGTAATGACACAGACTTCATAAACGAAAGAATCCAGCACTCATAGGGTTAACAGTGCCATTATGAAAAAGTGTCTTAAAACATTTCCACAGCAACAGAAAAGAAAGCTACAGTATGCTGCTGTCAATTATAGAAATGTCAGGGCACGTGTTTAGCTTTAAAGATCTTCTTGAAAAAATGTTGAATTGTGTCACAAAAGCCTAATGTGTCTGTCTTGTCTTGAAGGGAATTTAAAGGGAAACTAATGTTCATTTAACCTGTTAACCTATTCAACATACACATGAAAACACTTTTATAATTTGAGGTTTAGTTTATATTTACAAAAGTTTATTGTAAAATTTGTCAAATTAGTCTTAGACCTTTCCATCAATATATATTTTGTCATTATTTTATGAATTGTCATAGATAGTGAAATAACCCCCTGTAGAACGATGACAACCGTTTAACAACATATGGTCAAGTTTCAGCATTGTGAATAATGCTTTTTAAAACAGTAAGCACATGTCTGATATACAACATCACCAGAATGTAAAACAAAATAAATAATAATCAGTTATGGGCAATACTAATTATAGGTCTCTGAACAGCTTGAAAAGTTGTGCTTTATTCTGATTAAAGAATGCAACAAACGACCTAAACGATCTGTTTTAAAGTAATAAAGAAGGTGAAGTTCATCATATAGTGCAGTATTAGTGCATTATACTGTGTAGTATTAGTGCTCACCTGTGAGTAAAGCGTGATAATGCAGACCTCTTTCTTTGTCACGATGAGAACACACATCAAACAAATAGGCTTTAATGGGTCCATCAATGAAGTCTGCAGCGAAATCAAACATTACCACTCCAAACATGACTATGACGATGGCCCATGTGCTTTTAACATCTCTGTCCTGTACCACAGCTGAGAGAAAAACACATTTTAATGTCACAAATAACTGAAAATATTCTAACAATTGACAAATGAATAAAAACTTACCCAACAACTAAAAGAAAAGAACACACTCTTTCCATGTTTTAAATGAAAGAAAAATGCGTCTCAAGGGAAGCTAAAGTGTAGGAAAGACCCTGAAGCTTTTTTCATTTATTAATTATTTTGTTTAATTATAAGTGTGTGTTCCTGGTAAAATTACAGCAATTTATTAAAATTGTAGACTTGACCTTATGATTCTAGTATTTAACAGGAAAAATCAAGTCGATTAAAAAGTTCAGTTTCAGCATTAGCTGAATTAAATACAGAAACAGTCTCTTATCATGCAGGAAAAATTCAGAACAATATCCAGCTGTGTCTAATTCCACTGAATAATCCTTGATTAATGTTCTGCTTCTTTAGCCATTTAAAAATGTTGATATCATGTAAAAAACACAACGTAACCAAAGAAAACAAAATGTAATTAATTTAGTGAATTATTTGCAGATCCAATGCTGCAAATTTTCCTCCTTGGTCATAATCTGGTTTTAGAACCTGATTTATAGTGATATTTTTAAAAAGTTCCAGATTCTTTATCTACACAAACTACATAATTAAGAGTAGTACATTTAATACTTAAGTGAAATCTGTACATAATTTAAACATCATGTTTTCAACATCTCAAACCTAAGGCAATTCAAGCACACTTACCAGATGTCACGGCATCTCCATTAAGAAATAAAGTTAAGCCCACCAACATCATAATCCCCAGTAACAGTATATACGGTCGTCTTCGGCCCCACGGGGACCTGCAGTAGTCGCTTGCAGAGCCAATAACGGGTTGTAGGATGAAGCCCAAAATAGGGCTTATGAGCCACACCAAGCTGTACAAGCGCTTCGGGAGTCCAACACTCAACAACACCGGCGTGACAAATGCCGCCTCCACGGCATAGCAGAATTCCCTTCCAAACATGACCGTGCCGTGCATGATAATCCTTCCTCTGGACCTTTTTGGAGGTTCTATGACTCCAAACACAACCGTTTCCATGCTGTCCACGTAGTCCTCTTTCGGCCCGGGCTCCATTGATGCGACTGGGCCGTCTGCTGGAGAAAACCTGCAGGGCTGATCCTCGGATAAGAGAGTCATGGCTCTCCAAGCGGCTCTTAGTTTAGCACTGGATTATTTGGATCTTTTGATTTCTACTGCATAGCTGAGCAATAATGATCAAGAGTCAGACTTACAATGTGATCTGAGCTGAGAAAAAATAGGTGGTGATCTAGTTTGGCTGGAGGAGTTAAGCTGCCAAAGGCCTGAAGCACGTGACAAAGATTACAAGCCGTGGATATTTTTCCTTCTCACTGGATTCGGAGTAAGAACAGGTTAGAAGTTCACTGCAAAACAGCATCAACTCAATAGTGAAAAGAAGGAAAATGAATATTTGGTTAGATGGATTAAAGCCCTCCTCCATCATGTGACTTCACAAGCATTCTTTGTGGTTTTGCATGCTGGGATTGTCCATTAGGTAAATCAAGTGACGTACCATGTGATTCACCTCCAGACTGCTTCAAGGCCAATGCATTTACAATCTGTGCCAAAGACTCAAAGACGTCTGTGATGAAGGCTTTCCCATGATGTTTCCTTCATACACACGATTAATCACTGCTGGAATGTTCTCCTCCAATCCGTCATGAGACGTTCACAGAGAAACATCATGTGAGCTGCAGTTCATTCCACAAACCTCTCATGAAACATCTTCAGTCATCTTATTCTTCAGTTTCACGAACAGGATTTGTTTTTGCAGAAAGAGCTCAACATTAGCAGAATGTTATGAGGAAACAAAAAATACAGTATTATTCTACATAAAAAATATAATCTTAATGTTTAAATTGCATATATATATATATATATATATATTCATAGGAAAAATCCACTGATTTCAATACAATCAAAAGATATAAGAAAATAGACATATTAATATTTAAGACATCAGCTCTGACTTTAAATACAGCTCCAGACTAAAGAAAGAAACACTGAAAGAAAGAATGAGCAGCTGTATCACATACAGACCTCGACTAGTACATGAAGATTGTACCAGATGATCCATTTTGTCACAGTTTCTGGGTAATTATCTCACAATAATAATGTAAAGTCACCAGTGCTGGACAACATTTCAGAAAGGACGATTTAAAGGCAAATAATTTACTCCTTATTAAACTTTCTTATTAACTGAGGATATTTTAATTTTAATTCACATTCACAAGCTGAAGTGGTACACAGTTTAATGAAATCAAACAAACACATTCACATTTTAGTGCATTAGTTAATCATTCAAAACAGTCTTTAAAAATTGAAACTTGAAAATTGAATTTCCTTGATAAAACTGATGTGTGGTGTGCTGACAAAAAAAAGATTTTTAAACTATTACTGAATATTTTTTAATAGGCTTTCATTCAATTGTACTTGACTTTCCCTGAAGCAATTACAGTACAGACAAGCTCTGCATTTGCTGGACTATTTACTTCATTCAAGAGGCACGAGTGGTGGACGAGGAAGAATCGTTCGCCCTTCTCACATTCATTCAGTGAGACAGATTGAGAGTTCAGATTGAGAGTTCAGATTGAGAGTTCAGATTGAGAGTTCAGATTGAGAGTTCAGAGAGTTCAGATTGAGAGTTCAGATTCAGAGTTCAGATTGAGAGTTCAGATTGAGAGTTCAGATTGAGAGTTCAGATTGAGAGTTCAGATTGAGAGTTCAGATTCAGAGTTCAGATTCAGAGTTCAGATTCAGAGTTCAGATTCAGAGTTCAGATTCAGAGTTCAGGTTGAGAGTTCAGATTGAGAGTTCAGATTGAGAGTTCAGATTGAGAGTTCAGATTGAGAGTTCAGATTGAGAGTTCAGAGTTCAGATTCAGCGCTGCATCACTGATCACAAATCTTCTGCCTTGCCTTACAGACGTGCTTTAGCTTCATTACACTCAATGACACCGGCAGACATAAACTCTTCTATCTGATTCTTCTCAAACCCGTATTCCTGCAGCACTAGACGCGTGTGTTCCCCGATGAAGGGATCGCGGGAGAGAGAGGGTTCTGCAGGCGAGCGGGACAGAACCGGTGCCGGTCGGGGACTGATCTCTCCCTGAGCGTCCTTTAAGAACGATCCCCTCGCCTTGTTGTGGGGGTGTGAGATCACCTCGTCCGGCGAAAGCACTGGAGTGACACAGGCGTCCGTCCCGTCAAAGATCTGACCCCACTCTGACCGCGTCTTGGTGGCAAACACGCGCGTGAACGTCTGCCGGAGTTCAGGCCAATCGGATACGCTCATTTGTGGAGGCAAGTCAGACGGATCCAAATCCAGACCTAAGAATTAGTTAGTAAGTAGGAGATAAAAATGAGAAAAAAAATCAAGTGGACTATGAATCTAAAAGCTATTAGTAACTAACACTGAAGCACACGTACATGACCTTTATAGAGATGCTCTTTATCTCTGAGTCAGAGATGAACAGCAAGACAGTCATTATGGTTTTGATTGGTTAAGATCAGGGTGTAAAATCCTTCTATGCACATGTTAATGAGTATCCCGTGGATTCTTTTTAATCTATGCATGCCTGTGCAAAATCAACAAACCAGAGGTCAGGACGACACAACCCTAAGAATCTTGTGCTTAAACATGTTAATTATATTCAGTAGTCTTTCTGATGAGGTTTATACTGTGTGTCTTTTAAGTCTTTTAGTTTAATAAGACACTTTCCACACCTAATGATCCAATTGGATCTGTTAGATAGTCCATGTGCAGTATGTCCCATCAGTTGCTATAGTAATGATGTCATTGGCAGCACTTCTATAATGATGTCATTGGCAGTACGCAGCAGACATCTCAGGAATACAATAATTATATTGTTATACTGTTTATATCTGCAACTTACCAAACACAAACCGGTATTAAAAAACAGCAAATACACTGACCTAGAAGAAGCTGTTGGTAGAACTGGGGCTCTATTGCCCCCACAGCCACATACTTCCCATCAGAGGAACGGTACGTATCATAGAACGGGGCTCCACCGTCCAGCAGGTTCTCACCGCGTGAATGATTCCACAGGCCGATGCTGCGGGACTTCCACATGAAAGAGCCCACATATGCTGCACCTTCCACCTGCAGAAACATACAAAAATAACCCTAATCTAATGTCAGAAATCCATCACCTCTTTAATCCATGTAATACATGCTATCATTGTACTTTATGCTTCATTCTGATTGGCTGATGAATTTTCCAAGGTATGCATTACTTTTCAGTAGATTTTCAATACAGAATTGCATTATAATTACCAATAGTTTTCCTTTTTAATAGTCCTGTCCCAAACACACCCTATTGGTTGTGTAAAAATGCTCTGATGGTTAATAACGGTGAGGTTTGCAGAAAGAAACTGTCAGTCTTTTAGAAACATCTAATCATCATTATCAGAGTCCCTGCATCACGTCTGAAAACACCTTAAAGACACACAGGTCACAGATTAGAGAAAATGACACATCCTTTACTGCCGTGCTGAGCCGTTTAACACGAGAAAGCACTCGGGGTTAAGTGAACCGTCAGCTTTAATTAACAAACAGAATAGCCGTTACTAATCATCATTATACTTCAATAGTGCAAAGAATTACTTAATGAATCGACTAACGTACCAGCAACCTGTACTGGAGGAAATTTAGCATTAAAACAGAGAAATATAAAGTACTTCAGTGTGAAGAGAGAAAGAGAAAGAAGAGAAAGAAATGAGTCTTTCAATCCATTTAGATTTGATCAGAAATACAATTTGTCTTCTTTAAGAATATTGCAGTATGCTTTCTTTATTATTCCTTACTGTAGAATAATCATTTCTTCATTATTCTATAAGCTACAGTATATAATGAGAATATTCTCTAGCTGGTCACCCAAGCCAAAGTCTCCCTCCTCATATAATCACACCTGAAAAGCAACATTTTCCTCAATCCAATGTCAGATGCTAATAATATCAGCACGTAATATTCCAATTTTCTATGGATGAGCAGTGGCCTTAATTTTCATATTTCCTATTAATATTTCATTAATTATGAGATTTGCAGCTAAATAATTAATAGTTTAATGTATTAATCCTCAAGTTGAAGTAGACAAAATCTGTGAATAAGTAACTGCATATTTATGAAGTCAGTGACTTGGTTTTCAAGTGAATTTTGCACTGAACTGACATATCAGTGAAAGAAAAGGCAAAACCATCACCTCAGTCATTTCCTAGTTTCTACATCTTTCTTACTTGAAAAATACCCATTCTAATAATAAAACTCACAGGAAGCTGCTAAAATGGAAATGGATTTTTCCCAGTACAGGAATAAATCCTATATCCTCTTCAGAAAACAAAGCAAGCATGTTGAGATGTACAAGGTTTCTAATGGCCTCAACATTAGCAGTAATTGGGAAAACTAGGCAAAAGAAAAGATTTTAAGCATAGAAAACAAACAACATATAACACGACGCACAAAGGCTACCAGCACGACCCCAGATCTTTTCCCAGTTACTGATTAGCTTTCAGTAAGTATCACACTTCTACATTAAGAAAGAATCACATTCAAAAGACTCCACAGGAATCCGGAAATTGCTTAAAGAAAAGAAAATAATAATTTGTATGTAGGAGGAGATGGAGAATCTCACCATGCTGGCATCAATGATCTGGCCCTGTCCAGACCTGCTTCTTTCCAGGAGAGCCAACACAATCCCAAACGCACACATGAGACCTCCTCCTGCAAAGTCTGCCATTAAATTCAGTGGAGCGTGAGGTTTCTGTGAGCTACGACCCAGCATAGATAACAGCCCTGTGAGAAGAGCCAGAAACCATAGATGAGTAACTAACAAAACTTATAATGTAAGACAAACCATGATAGAGACAGAAGGCTTAAAAAATGCTTATTGTACTGTTAATGTACATAGGGTCATAAGGAAAGCCAACAGCTCGGGCATTTTCCAATAACAAGGTCGTGTATTCTGCTACATATGTGACCCAAACATGACGCCGATCATAGACTGGCCTTGACCTTCACCACCCATTATAAACACTAAGATGCACGGCAGCATGTGTTAATGGAACGGCACAATCTGAATATGGGGTTAGAGACACAGGAAAGTTCAGATAGAATGAAATTGTTGGTTATTACCAGTTAAAGAAATGGTTTAATGGTTAGATAATATAAAAATGACCTACAATGACCAAAGTTCATTTAAGAAACTAACAAATAATGGCCTGTTTATACAAGACACATCTGAACTCCCAAATCTTCCTCAAAAACACAGACTCTTGAGCCCATCTTGACACCATGTGAACTGACAAATTCAGTTGCAATCCATGACATTTCTCAGGTTTCTTATTCCCTCACACCTGTTTAAAGAGGACCAATGGACTTTACCTGACATGGCCAGATAGTTGATATCGTGCCCGGCAGCCTTGGCGTAAGATCCGCTCTGCATCCCGTGATCCGGTGAGAGTGGGTTTCTTTAGTAAGTCTCAGACCCAATGGAGTTTTCAAACACACCAGAGAGAGAGAGAGTCTTCAGGACCTAATCCCATCTTCTCCATAACACCTATAATATATATATATATAGATAGAGAGAGAGATATAGATAGAGAGACATATAGGGATATATAGATCATATATATATAGAGAGACAGATAGATAGAGATACATATATATATATATATATATAGATAGAGAGAGAGACAGAGAGAGAGAGAGAGATATATAGAGATAGAGATATATATATATAGAGATATATAGATATATAGATATATATATATATATATATATATATATAGAGAGAGAGAGATATAGGATATATATAGAGAGAGAGAGAGAGAGATATAGAGAGAGAGAGAGAGAGAGAGAGAGAGAGAGAGAGAGAGACAGAGAGAGATAGAGAAGAGAGAGAGAGAGAGAGAGAGAGAGAGAGAGAGAGAGAGAGAGAGAGAGAGAGGAGACCAGAGAGATTGCATCCAGAGAAACAGTAATACAGAAAGACAGAGAGACAGAGAAAACCTGTGGAAAAATAATTAAATAAAAATTAACAGCACATTATTTATGATGCATTTGAAATCAGAAAAGAAATGACAATCATCATCCAAATCAAGAACAACTGTTTTAAAACCAACAAGCTTTTTTGGTTTAATTAAAGGCTTTAAATAAAACAAGAGAAATTATTAAGACAAAGGGAAAGGACAATACAAACAGATGTAAATGGTAAGAATTAAAAGAATATTTATAAACAAAAAGAGGTCATTGCCGTGTGCGTTACTTAATTTACTAGTTGAGATGTGATTAAGTGTGTTTATGATTATGATCAGTTGATTTATTTGTTATCAATGTTTCAGTGTCATTCAGCTGCAGTAATGACAAAACTATCGTTTAAAGGGCACAAAAACACACAATATCATTCAATTTGATCAGAGATGTGAGGCCAGGCATAACTTCATCACACTATCAACACTTGAGGAAATCAGGTTATCAAATCCATCACAGGAAAAACGATTAAAGGCAGAAGCAGCTTAACAGAAAGTGTTATTGGTGGGTAAGAAAGACCTTTGCGATAGGGCTCCAGAACCACATCTGACTGGACACACAGTCTTTTTAACACAGCGACACCTTTGGGACTCTTCAGGTTTAATGCCACAGATTGTTTTCCTCTGGCTTGTGTATCAACAGTCATCGCCTGCTTTGTCCGATCTACCCGGATGACCTTTGCGCCGAAATCCGCCAGTATCATCCCGCAGAAGGGCGCTGGAGCGAGACCCGCCAGCTCGATCACTCGCACCCCTGCCAGAGACATCATGGGCCTCTACAACAAATAAACACTTACTGAGACTTCAGTAGGATACAACAAGGCTACTTCATCAAAACCATTTAACCCAAGACTTTGACTATTTAATGCCTTATATATTCTGATGTGACAGCAGCACTAACAGCTGTTTCTGGGTGATACTTCACTTCAGTCAAATAATAAATGACAGTACAACAAATATACTTTCTTCCCTGTAAAGAACGCTTCAGAAAACAATACAATTCATTATTTTGGTGTACAATGCACGATACGAACCTTTTAAACTTTGTACCTTGACCGAACGACTCGACGCGTGTGGATGACGATTGACGCAAAGGATTGTGGGATTTGTAGTGTTAATGACTGCAATCGCTCTCTCTCTCTCTCTCTCTCTCTCTCTCTCTCTCTCTCTCTCTCCTGTCTCTCTCTCTCTCTCTCTCTCTCTGTCTGTCTGTCTGTCTCTCTCTCTCTCTCTCTCTCTCTCTCTCTCTCTCTCTCTGTCTGTCTCTCTCTCTCTCTCTCTCTCTCTCTCTCTCTCTGTCTGTCTCTCTCTCTCTCTCTCTCTCTCTCTCTCTCTCTCTCTCTCTCTCTCGACTCTCGATCTTTTTAATAACATTTTGGTGATTTTTAATAATATAACAAGATAGCTTTTGTTTAGTCTGTTTCAAGTCAGACTATATCAGATTGAGCATTAAAAACACAAGATTATTTAATAAACTGCCCATTTTATTGATCCAGTACTTTGTCTTCTGTCTGCTGTTCTTTATAAGCTGTCTGCTTTCTAATAAGACCTAGTACATTGTTGTCAACAAGTATCAAATTAACACATTCTGAATGCAAAAGCAGCATGACCGAAAGTTTACAGAATCATTTTATATTCGTTGTCAGACTTCCAGCAGTGTAAAGGCAATTAAAATCACTGAGAAAACCTATAGCTTTTATTTTCTTGTCAGTTCATGAAAGACATTTAATTGCGCTGCAGATGAAAGTAGCTGACGTGATTTTTCTCTCCGTAATGAACTGATGAAAACACACAGATGATGTCAAGGAGTTTGGCTCAGCATATCTTTTATGTTCTGCATTGAAAAGTTCAAGTATCTTTAGCATAAAGAAAAAACAAAGCTGTATATTATTTTAGATTTTGTCACCTTGGGTCCTGTGGTCTTGTATTGATTATGTTCTTCATAATAAAATCAGACATTTCTGAAATTCTCTTAGTATTCAGATCTGAGATACAGATTAGACCGTGACAGACATTGTGGTGGTTGCTTAGAAACAATATTACTGACATGAAAAATAAAAGAACAAAGTAAAAATAGGAATAGAATAGTTCTTTTCCACTGTAAGAACTGACATTTTTTTACATAATCCTTACAGATTCCAACAATATTACTTTGCCATCTCCAGTTTACGAAGCCTGACATTCAAATCAACAGGTAAGTTTGTGCAATAAGAACTAAATGGTACAATAGCCAATAAAAATCTTTAAATCAATTGCTAAATGAATGTCAAATTCATAGAGAAGAAAGCTATAAAACTCATATACATTGCAGTAAAATGGATTGACCTCATTGTGGATTAGATTAAAAAAATCAATTCTTTCATTTGAGTCTCAGTTGCTCTCACTGTGTGTGTTTGAACAGGACATGACGTGTTTAACACACAAGGAGCTTTTCACACATTTTAACAAACAGCTAGAAGAGTTCTGCTGCCTGACATACAGTATGTTGTCAAATCCCCATCGGGTGGAAAGAAAATGCATGTGTGCATCCAAACTTGCAAAACAAATTCAGCTTCTAGAAAAATGATGTAGTGTGAACCAAGTTCAAAGAAAAGAACACTTAAACTGGATATAAGCATCTTCCAGGGTTTTAATGCGACATTTAGAAGTGCATGAATGACATTTACAAAGTCTTGAAATGCAGCCGGCACGTGAGCTGAAAACACGAGGAGCTGGACGGTTTCATATGGTGTAAACATACCAACATCATAAGATCTTATTGATTTATTGATCTGTTTAATTCACTAAAAAGAAACATTATTTGGGAACAGGACCCTTAGGCGGTCTAGTCTCTTTATCTTCAGATCTTACACACACTTTCACACAGATCTCAGCAAAAACAGGCTGTAAAACCAAACACAGAAGTTTCATACAGTATACGGTTTCCATCATAAATACACGGCGCCTTTCAATCATATGTCTTGTGTACATAA
Organism: Beaufortia kweichowensis; assembly: GCA_019155185.1. NCBI lineage: Eukaryota > Metazoa > Chordata > Actinopteri > Cypriniformes > Gastromyzontidae > Beaufortia > Beaufortia kweichowensis. The sequence goes on along the minus strand of CM032812.1, from coordinate 14,515,738 downwards.
GTATCTGTGTGGATCTTCTCAAGGACCTCTGAGATACTTCCATATGAGATTTAAGGCATTGTAATTTCCCTCAGCTCTGATGTTTCTACGGTTACTATGGTGGAATGAGCCTTCAGGTCCTATATCATATGAAACACCTTTCGTCCAATCAGATTTGAGGATACAGCTTTTGTATAATACTCTATATAAACTGTATGTGTATTGTCTACTGCACCAAGGACACATTTACATTCTGTTTTCACAACAAAACAATGAAAGGTGTAACATTATAACATTCCATAACCCCAAAAAATTAAAAAAAAAATAATTAAAACAGTATTACAATGTTTTATTTATTTATTTTTATGCATAGGAGGAATTAAGATTTCTACATTCTTTACTTTCAAAAGATTTTTATTAGTGTGTAAAATCTGCTCGTGAAATACGACAATATAAATGTCATGCGAACACAAATACAAAATCTATCTCTAAAAGACATACTAAAGTCATATTTCCATCTTTTAATAATCAACTATCTGCCAGTGTAGATTATTTTTTTGAGGTTTTTGGTCATATTTGGATAGTTGACGTGATGTTTAACCACAGCTTACATTGTCCAATCAGAAGTCTTGTTTAAACAGAGCTGTTTGATTGACCTTCCTGTAATTACATTCAATGATACTCTTTTCTTATCTTTAACATCCTTCATCAGTCATTCAAAACTATTATACAATATTATACATTTTCAGTGTGGAGCACATTATGTATGCCTGTTTAATATTCTTCAAGAACTGGTACATTAGCCATCACACAAGGCTGAAAAAAGATTCTTCAGATCTTCTTTTTGTGTTTAATCTCATATTTCTATTGAATTCTTTTTAAACATAAAGTCTATTTTTTTACTTTTAGAAATTGAGGGTTAGGGTTTATTTTATACTTTTGAATGGAAGAATAGAATAGAATAGAATAGAATAGAATAGAATAGAATAGAATAGAATAGAATAGAATAGTGAGGGACTTTGAATGTGTTTTTTCACTTGTAATGCTCATTTCATTGGGTAACACGTGATAAATTATGTTTTTTTTTTTTAAATGAATGCAAAATAACATCATTTCACACCTGTATGTTTAACATTCAGCTCACAGCACACGTGTCTCTACTGATTACTTTCATTCTGTGTTCTTTGTTTTCTATTTGTGCAGCACTCTTTCTCTAAACAGTAGCATAAAAGCAATACAAAATCACATTATCACAAATAAAATCACAAAAAAGCAACATAACATACGATCACATAAAAGCAACCAAGTAGAAATGCAGTGCAGAATATAAAAAATCGATTTTTGCATTTCCAAGAACTGGGTTGAGTTGCGTGACAATGATTGTGGAATGTGAAGATAAGGAAGAAATGAATTAAAGCTTGTTCAAATCAAATACAACAATAGGAAGAAAAAGATCATGTCAGATCTGGTCTGTACTTTTTCTTTTTAAGGTGGCAAGGTCATTTCTGCAGATTCAGATTAGCAGATGATGATTTTTATTTACATTACAGCATTAATACCATTGTTTTTGCATTTTTGGTGTTTTTCATTCTAACATAAAAAACACAGGACTCAACATTTACTTATAGAGACCAACAGATTTGTTGTAATTGGTTAAATGTGATGGCGATACATGAATGCATACTGAGGGGATCAATTTGACCGTCTCCATACAGCTATGCAGGGAATCTCAATCACCTTCTTCTCTTTACACTGTATCAGCATGACATCTGAACCATTTAGAAATAATGAGCATTATTTCTCTCACATTACACCATAGGATGCCTTTATTAAAAGATTTGAATCTGAAACAAAGGTTTTATGGAAATAAACAAAACATTACATATGTTTTGTTTTGATGTGATTGTTTGCTAAGAAGGGTGCCAAGAAAGCAGAAGAAATTTAAAGAGATTTACACTAAATCAGAAAGCTAATTCAGTCTTAGTTTCTCATGAAAAAGCCATTTTTAGCACATCAAAGAAGCCTTGACTGAAAAAAAACAGCTCAATAAGACTTATGTTCATGCAGACACACAGAATAAGATAGTGTGCAGAATAAAATGGATAATATCTAAATATGACTAGCAAACTAAATACATCCTGGGCTGTTCAGACTCAAAGTGACTTCTGAAGCTGACAGCGCTGTAATTAAGTGACAGTGTGACAGATGGCACTAAAACACAGATGGCACACTTTCTGACGGACGGTTCAAATACCAAAAAAACATTTTGTCCTTTTGTGCTCAACAATAATTAGTATAAATTGCGACCCTGCTATTGATTACTATTAAGTCAAACAGATAGCCTGACACTGATTTTCTGAAGTGTGCTTTTTATTTGTCTTCCAAGGATTCATATAAATAATTGACTATTTTGTCTAAATTATTTTGACAAATAGACGGGTCTGCTGGGTCATTACTCAAAACCGCTGCCTACACTGAGTCCTGCTCAATGTCTCTGAGCAAAACAAACAGATGAACACAAAGTTGTGTCATCATCACATACAAACCATCAGCTCCTGTAAAGACATCAGACACGCCTCCTCACACATTACTCTTCTGTCTACACTTCACTTTACAATTAAAAGAAAAATAGTCGAACAATAAAATATTTGATTATGATACATTAGAAATGCTGGCTTGTTAACTTTATCATCGCTCTATACAGTATCAGTCAAACGTTTGGAAACACTTTATTTATTTCTACATTTTAATAATTTTTAATTGTTTAAAATAAATTAAACACTGTTTTATATTTGATTATCTTTAGAGGTGGTCAATGAATGTGTAAAATCATACCGAGGTCTGAACTGAAGACATTTCTATCTATACTGAACTCTTATTGACTGGTTTTAAGTAGTAATTCATTACAAATATATTTGGAATAAAATGTTAGTTAGTCTAATTAAATAAATTAATGTTGGCACAATTATATTTTAGAATAAAAAAGTCAAACATTAAAATATTAAAATATTTGTAAGATCATGAGAAGCATTTTGTTGGTAGTGTAATTCTGATGAAATAAAACAATGTACATTGACTATCGATCCGTCTCATTTCGTACTGTAGATGGCAGAATATCCTCTTCAACAAAGATGTGTCACATACCATTAAAACACACTTTATCATGTTTACATAATTCATAGACAGCTAAGTGTTAGTATCACTTTCATATTTTTATTTGTTTGTTAAGAAAAACTTAAGATCAGTTTTGCTATTCAAATAACGCCCATGAAACCTTATCTCCGGTTGAAAGTGTTAAATCGGTTACCTATTTCATTCTGCTTGAGACACGCCTCGTGTTTTTCATGTCTTGCTGCTGTAGGTCAAGAACGAGACCTTTTTGTTGAGGACACAACCTCAACAGGGCCTCACGTTCCTCACATGATCTCAGACAGTGGATCTCAAACACAAGGCCGACCCTTGTGGCTCACTAAGAGGACTTGAAATGATTTTAAACAGACCTGATGCAAATGCATATAGCTGTTGAGTTGAGGTAAAACTATTTGCTTCACAGGATCCCACTAACTGAGGTGCTGGATTCCTGTCTTTCTCCACTGACATCAGGCCAAAGCTATTTATGGTTGTGATGAAACACGAGGTCTGGCCTGCTGATCACACCAGCTAGTTTCTATTGGCATCGGCACACACTGAAGTCTCAAACATTTATGAGTAATAAAAGATCTTAAGACACAGCGGCTCTACAAAGCTTTATCTAGAATGATAAAGATGGAATGATCCTGCAGAACGGATTTTCAAGGGCAGATATAATTTTAACTATAGGATAAAAACACAAAAAGGTGGACAGTTTATTCTAGCTTAATATAATGTTTTCCACCTTTTGGTGAGGATACGATTGGTTCATAGAGCAAAAGAAACATTGAGCGTAATTTACAGAAGAGAATGAAAGCATTGAACTCATCACAAAACAATTAAGCTCATTTAAAACATTAAAATAAAAACATTATGCTGTGAAGTAAACGCTGTACATTTTAATCACTATTAGCGCATACAATAAAAATCATATGTCACAAAGTGATTGAATTTATGGAAAAAGTGGGGAAAAAATTCTGTATCATTAACAAAATGTTTAACTTTATTTTACCATATTTTCTTTTGATATTCCCCTATAAATAATTGACCAAACACATGTTTAACAGTAAGTTTTTTAATGGCTAATACTTCTCTTAGAACAAACTTTCACATATACACTGTTATATAAATGTTTTAATGATTTAAAACTGCCGGCTCGAGAGACAGTAAACAAAGTAAAAAAGTTCTTTATGTACATGTTTCAACAATAAATAAACTGATTAGGGGATTTTGGACATGGTCCTTATTATTACAAATATAATCTTTGAAACAATGAACACATAGTTATCAAACAATAATGAATGTACGTAATTGCATTTCAGCCAACGTTGGGAGAACTATTTCCAAACAGATATTGCAAATATGGCTCTGAATTGTAATTGTGGTTAACCGTGGCGTAAAGTTTGTCAAACAGACAATACAATACAATAACTCCCAAGATATTGTAAAGCTTCAATCAGTCTTCAGACCGGTCATGAAATCATCAACCCTGGCAGGTGAAACACATTCATCATTACACTCATTTATGTTCAAAGCTCACAGTCAAAAAGATTTCTTTACAGCTAGTTTGTAATGATATTTTAGCCATTCCTTAAAAAACAATTACTATAGTGGCCTATTAAATATCTGGGTATCATGCCTTGTGATTTGGACAAACAAGTTCTGAACAGTGTCCAAATAAAGAACACAGTGTCAAACATATTATGAAGTGTTTTCATACTTCTCCTTTTACAGCTGGAGTATCTTGCTGAATTGCTTAAACGAAGGTCGCTCTCCTTGTACGCCATGGAAAAAGAAGTCAACGGTTTTGTTTTCTAATCTCAGCTAATGTTTAATTAGACAATGAAGGAGATTGATAGTTTGTTTAATAAGGACCAAACACCTGACCATGATCTAAAAATAATATTTTTCCTAATGCACGGCATGATAAAGAAATGCTTAATACTCACTTCATACAGCATTTGTGTCAGATGTATCAACAGGAGCAGATTCATTTGAGTTTAAAGAGCTGAGCTTTTCACTTTCATCCACCGTTTTATTTTTCCTCTTCTTTTTCCTACACGGGTTATATCGTTTACTGTGAAACGAAAGAGTAAGACAAGGAAGAGGACATTAAAGGTTAAACAAACACTACTATTTCTGTCACAATATGAATATGAATGTTTAATTATATAATGACAGTACATCACTTACTTTGTACAGATGCATATGAAGGTAATAAACAGAATCAGAAACAGCAGTCCTGCGACTACACACGCGATGACTATTTTCCCTCGTTCCCCCACTTGATGACTGAGATCGAGATATTCACACCTAGTGCCGAAAAATCCATTTTCACATCTGTGCAAAAGGAAAAACAATGATATAATTGTTTGAAATGAGGGGCAGGTGCGCGGTTGATCAAAGTCTCACCTGCATGAAGGCGTGTTCTGCTCTTTCACAAAACGACAGTCACCGTTGATACAGTAATGCCTGAACTCTTTTGGACACTCAGAAAAGTGGCCACTCCACCGGTGGTCATCTGTGGAATCTGGAATAAAAGTGAGATTAACAGCAGTGGACACACATCATCATGCTATTGTCTCTTTAATCTTTTACAATATCTTTTGTGCCATGATAACAACAAACAGTGAAGGCCAAACTCAGTTCAAAGGACTAAGATGGGAAGAATATTGGGTTATAAAGACTGTCCTCTTGAAACATGAGCTGCGATCTCTGAATGAACTCAAACTGAATGGAAACGGGTTTCATTACCACCTACAGGAAACATGAGCTCAGTTCAGTAAGAGAACACAAGCTGTTACACAGAGATGCTCATATACTCATGTGAGGTCTTGGGTATTCGTAACACATGTATATTTCCATTTTTTAAAATAGGTAACTCATATATAGACTGATTTTCTGGATGTCTAGGGATTTAAATACAAATAGAAACAGATGGTTCAATATACTGCATATAACATTTTCAAATATAAATTAGAAAGTCTAGCATGGGCTTAACTGGTACCATGACATCATTTAAACCCACCTCATGATTTATTCACAAAAATGTAAGTAAAACATCATATATTATGTAACATGAACACATTTTTACAAATACAAACACATTTTTTTGTAATCATAAAGGAAGTTTTGATTTTTCATTGATTGTGTTGACTGTCATTGGCACTGTACCATTCAAATCAATCTTTAAATAAGTTTTATGAAAACAATCTTCTGTACAAAACAATGTGTTGCTTTATCTCTTTAAAATATCAATAAATAGATTCAGTGATAAATTCATATAGTTTATACGTTTTATTGATCTCTTCAGCATTTTTCAAAACCCAGCGGGTCAAACGCAGTGTACGTCTCATGTCTTCACAAGAAGAGAGAAAAACTCAAAGTATGTTGTTGAAACTGTGTCTTCACAAGCGGCAGAGGTGCTGATGCTCTATACCTGTGCAGTTGCTGCTGTTGTCATGGTGATTACCCTGTGCTGGTACCTGTGTGCTATTCCATTCAGCCTGTGAGTATTTGCATAAGGCAACAGCTGAGGACAGAGAGCAAACAAATCACAGGCATGTCTCACAAACAAATGTACAACACAGACTATTCAGGCTTATAGATGCAGTCATGCCTTTGACAGTGGTTACCCTTTAAAATCCCTCCCTTCATCATTAACCAATAGAGCAAAACTGACTTTCAGGACATTTTAAAGAGAATAAAAGAAGTCACTGAACTAAATAACCACCCTTTGACTCCTAATGTCATGAATACAATGTGAATAAAAAGCTATTTAAAGAATGAAAAGCTGGCAGACTGGTGCTTTACCCATTCAATGTCAAAGGAAACCAGTTGACAGGTGACGTATACACTCATAACCAGAATCTCATCATAAACACGCTCAATAATGACCCAAACCAGCCGGTACTGGTGAATCTTACCTGTGATGATTCCCAGTATGAACCTGTAAGTGTCGTCCATTTGTAATCCGAGTGTCGTGTCAAGTCGTTGAACTCATGCCCAGTGTGAACGCTTCACATTCAGACGCCCGATGTAGATCATCTTAATCCGATTATTTCCTTTATCGATTACATGAATTTCATAAGTTGCTGAAGTCGTTTCAGCTCTTCGCGAAGTTTCCTTTGAGTTTTAAGCTCAAGTTCACAGAGAGACAGGCGGGTATTGAAGCGCGTGTGGGCGGGGCCTGACGTCTGCTTGCTCCGCCCTACGTCACTCAATGAACTTTTACTTCATTTACTCTATGAAGTCTTTGGGTTTTAAAGATGTACTTTATGTCTCCTAATGTTTGTAAGTCGCTTTGGATAAAAGCGTCAACTAAATGCCTAAATGTAAATTAAATGTAAGTTTATATGCGCATTTAGTAAAGTGACTTAAAACCTAATACCAGATTTTCAACAATTAGTAACATCTGATCAATATAACAGGTCTTATTTATGACATTAATGATGTCTGTGTTGATGTAGTTTATAAATAATGTTTGAAAAAAACATAAACGCCTATTATTATTATTATTTATTATTATTATTATTATTATTATTGTATTGTATTATTATTGTAAATGAAAGTGTTAGTCAGCACTGTTTAAGTTTATTATTTATTGAGTGTTTGTAACAGGTGCTGTTTGTATTTTTTATTGTTTTTAATAAACATTTATTTCCTGTCTTCTCATAAATTGATATATGACTGTAAGGCAACTGCAGTCACACCTCTGATTCTTTCCTCTTTACACATTATTTTTGTATTTTGCAAAGGGATCCACTTTTCATTGTATATATATATATATATATAACACAAAACACAGTGGTACTACAAAATTACAACTCATCTCCAACACTAAACGTAAATGTACAAAGTCAAGAAGTGTGCCAGTTTTGTAAAGGTTTTATTTATACATTTTAAAATGCATTACAAAAAAACACAGAAACAAAACAGAAAACACACCAAATGGCTGCATAAGATTTCTGCATCTTATACATTGAACTGTATTAATTAATAACAGTCTGGGGCTGAGGTGATCAAGCACAAAGAGCAAAATCAAGCTGGAGCATCCGGACAGGTTCACAAATGTAAGACCACACTTAATGGAGAGTGCTAGATCATTAAAGAGGAATTAAATCAAATAAAGAACATCTCTTATGTAACAGGTATTACATGGAGGGAGGGGTTCTCAAAGTTCAACTCCAAATGCAATTCAAGTAACAATAGCCAAAGAGACAACATCTGCCTGCACTGTAATTTTAATTAAATGTAAGACTGGTTTCTGAATGCTGTGAACAGTGCAAGATTAAGCTACACTAATTTAAGCAGTTACAAAATTTGAACACCACCAAAAATGTCAATAAACAAACTGTTACCCAAGTGAAAGCTTTTAGATACAAGTTTAAAACGGGTAAGGTGCAAAACCATAAGAAGTGCTGAAAGCAGTGAGAAATAAGATGCAGAAATCCATCCAAGGAGACTTAAGCAGACAGACTTGATGCAGACATTGAAGTGTCCATCAAGCAGATACTGGTAGAAGATCTTCAATACACAGCAGAGGAGCAGAACATCAAGCTGGACAGACCGCTGTTGATCTGATGGGCTCTGGAGACCTCATCTGGGTTGGATTTGTGGTCCATGAAGCGTTTCAGTTGTGACAAACCCTAGTTGTACACCAAACTCAAAATCAGTTAAAAAGCATTTTCAGTATTTAGTCTCTAGTGTGCAGAAACAGACGTTATACTCACAGACGGTCATCTGAGCTGTAGGGACACGTGAACATGCAAAGATCAAACATCAAGATGGTCTCCAGTAACCTAAAGAATTCAGACACAAATCAAAAACGGCAGTTCACCACAGAAATTCAACAAGTAGTTTGATGCTCTTTACTTCAAATACAGTTTTAAAATAAAACTGAAGTTATAATAAAGTGAAGTTTAAAGTGTGTAAAGCCAATACACAACCTTGGTCTGAATGCACATACTACAATGACATACATAGACCTGTTAGCAGCATATGTACTGTATTGTGCAGGTCACATTCAAGTTTCACACAAACAAAGTAGGAAAAAAACATGTAAAAAAGATTTTAAATTGGTACTTGCCCATTTTAGAAGTCAGCAAAGATCTAGATCTAAAACTCCAATTACTGGAACAGCTGATACTGAATGCATGACCTGAAGTAGAAACAGCAACAGCACATCAATACAGATCTTCAGATGATTAGTGTCAGAAACAGAAAATAACATGCTTCAATACTTTGAGACTGCACACAGTCCAGAGATTAAATTAACCATTCAATCTTAAAGAAACAAATCACAACCTACTCACCAGGCCTGTGGAAGTTAAACTGGATCAGAAGAAAACTGCAAATCACTGGAATAGCAGATACTGCATGCATGACCTGAAAAAGAAACAAGAAGAACCTCAATACACATTTTCAGATGATTAGTGTCAGAAACAGAAAATGTACATGCTTTGAGACTGCAGACAGTCCAGAGTGAGATTACACTAACCAAGCCAATCACTCACCAGGCCATTGGAAATCAGGCTGAAGCAAAACCCACCAGGCCATTGGAAATCAGGCTGAAGCAAACCTCACCAGGCCATTGGAAATCAGGCTGAAGCAAACCTCACCAGGCCATTGGAAATCAGGCTGAAGCAAACCTCACCAGGCCATTGGAAATCAGGCTGAAGCAAACCTCACCAGGCCATTGGAAATCAGGCTGAAGCAAACCTCACCAGGCCATTGGAAATCAGGCTGAAGCAAACCTCACCAGGCCATTGGAAATCAGGATGAAGCAAACCTCACCAGGCCATTGGAAATCAGGCTGAAGCAAACCTCACCAGGCCATTGGAAATCAGGCTGAAGCAAACCTCACCAGGCCATTGGAAATCAGGCTGAAGCAAACCTCACCAGGCCTGTGGAAAAATAAAGCAGCAAAACTCACCAGGCCTTTGGAAATCAGGCTGAAGCAAACCTCACCAGGCCTTTGGAAATCAGGCTGAAGCAAACCTCACCAGGCCATTGGAAATCAGGCTGAAGCAAACCTCACCAGGCCATTGGAAATCAGGCTGGAAGCAAAACTCACCAGGCCATTGGAAATCAGGCTGAAGCAAAACCTCACCAGGCCTTTGGAAATCAGGCTGAAGCAAACCTCACCAGGCCATTGGAAATCAGGCTGAAGCAAACCTCACCAGGCCATTGGAAATCAGGCTGAAGCAAACCCTCACCACGCCATTGGAAATCAGGCTGAAGAAAACCTCACCAGGCCTGTGGAAATCAGGCTGAAAAGCAAAACTCACCAGGCCTTTGGAAACCTTTGGAAATCAGGCTGAAGCAAACCTCACCAGGCCATTGGAAATCAGGCTGAAGCAAACCTCACCAGGCCATTGGAAATCAGGCTGAAGCAAACCTCACCAGGCCATTGGAAATCAGGCTGAAGCAAACCTCACCAGGCCTTTGGAAATCAGGCTGAAGAAAACCTCACCAGGCCTGTGGAAATCAGGCTGAAGCAAAACTCACCAGGCCATTGGAAATCAGGCTGAAGCAAACCTCACCAGGCCATTGGAAATCAGGCTGAAGCAAAACTCACCAGGCCATTGGAAATCAGGCTGAAGCAAACCTCACCAGGCCATTGGAAATCAGGCTGAAGCAAAACTCACCAGGCCATTGGAAATCAGGCTGAAGCAAAACCCATCTGGCCTTTGGAAATCAGGCTGAAGAAAACCTCACCAGGCCATTGGAAATCAGGCTGAAGCAAACCTCACCAGGCCATTGGAAATCAGGGCTGAAGCAAACCTCACCAGGCCATTGGAAATCAGGGCTGAAGCAAACCTCACCAGGCCATTGGAAATCAGGCTGAAGCAAACCTCACCAGGCCATTGGAAATCAGGCTGAAGCAAACCTCACCAGGCCATTGGAAATCAGGCTGAAGCAAACCTCACCAGGCCTGTGGAAATCAGGCTGAAGCAAACCTCACCAGGCCTGTGGAAATCAGGCTGAAGCAGTCAACTCTAAACAGGAGAAAACTCCAGTTTATCATGCACATGACACATCAAACACAAACACTCAGACACACACATACCATGTAAAAGTGTTGCTTTCCTTTCATTGGCGGTGGATGAGTCAAGTTTAAATCCCACAGCAGTCAGATGAAGCCTTCAACATTAACGATCCTCTCAGTAATCAAACAAACAAGCAAATGGACGTGCAGATGACGCAGAGCCTTTTAAACCCACTAAGACAAATCAAATGTCCCGCCTCCCGCTTTCAGAACCAATCATTATCAGAGGCTCCTTTCAGCCAATCAGCTCTCAGTATCACTTTGTGCGTCATCAAATGTGTTTGTTGTAACAGGTGGAGAGAAACGTTCTAGTAAAAGTATCAATGAAATGCAGATTATGTATATAAATAGATATAAACACGAGTGTAAAATAGAATGAATAAATGATAAATGTGTTTAAGGAACAGTTGAAGGAGATTTCATCAAAGCCATGATCATGTGATCTAGTGTTGGGCTCGTCTATATTATACTACTTATCTTTGTGATCGTGCATACTGAAACATAATCATGATTTATCAAGACTTGTGTTCTGACCTGCATTTTAAACAGACCCAGAGCAACAGCTGTGTCATATTTATACGCTTTTCTGTCAATCACATCGACTCCCATGTGATGTTGCAAAGTAAAACTACGAGAGAAGCTCTTGCGATGTTGCATGAAAACTTCATGAACGCCTTTTGGGTTAAAGCTGATAGAAGATTTCATGTTCATGTTGCTCTGGGTTTGTTTAAAATGCCACATAAAAGTCTGAATGAATGATTCTCTTTGTGATTTGAAGAAGATTTTAATGTTTCATTTCCGACTTCAACGCGTATTACACGTAACGTTCTCATATAAGCTACTCAAAATGAAGAACGTTAAATACTTTAATGATTATAATGGTATTGGGGATTAGTGTATTTTTGTTATAATTACTATAGAAAATGAACGTAATCAATATAGTGTTTGAAAAAAGAAAATAACGAAACCTTTCGAGCAGAAAAGCGCGTGCTGGAGAACAGCGTGCACTCATCAGACGCGCGCTCCCAGAGAGTCATAGAGAAACAGAGTTGCGTCACGCTTTGATCTCACCGCCGCGCGGTCACGTGCTTCATAGAGCGCTCAATAGTTTCAAACAAACCCAGACTGAGATACAGTATCACAGTTTTATTTAGAGAGAGAGAGAGAGAGAGAGAGAGAGAGAGAGAGACAGAGACGGAGAGAGAGAGAGAGAGAGACAGAGAGACCTAATATTTTACTGTAACATTAATAATAATTAAGTTAACTCATAACAGAAACACACTAAATTAACATAATAACATTATATAATGTTCTGCCACATCCCTCACCTCCTTTAAGAAACAGCTAAAAACACACCTCTTCCACGAACACCTGACATCATAATAAATAAATAAATTTAAAAAAACTCTTTTCTTTCCTCTACAGGTATTTATCTATCACTGCAAAACATTGTAAACTTAGTAAAGCACTTCTTAGTACTATTGTTGCCGTGTTTCTGATGTGTCGCTTCATTGTCTCCTTTGGATAAAAGAATCAGCTAAATGCCTAAATGTAAATGTAAATATAAACTCATTATTACACTCTCTTATAGTGTCACCCGCCAGTCAACACAGGTCCTTGTGATTTATTAATAGGCACAAGTATACTTTAGCTAACTAACCTGTTAGCTAACTGTGGTTGAAATTTGTTGATGGTAACTAGTTATTATTAACGATAAACATAACACTTTTATATTCATGAAATGTCAACTAATTCGTTAAAATGTAAAAAATGCAGTAATTTCACTTTTTTTAACCAGTAAGTGTGTTAGAGTAACACTGAAGTGAATGGACGTCATGACGTAATAAAGTCTGTATTTTCATGTTATTTCAGATTATGGTTTATGATTAAGAAATCATCTTCAGGGTTTTTATTTTACACATTCAGGCTGAATGACCTGCACTTAGTGCTGAAGTTTTAATACCCTAACCATGTTTGAAGGTTATTAATACAAGGCTGTTTTGCTGCTTTGTGGAAATAACATCTAGAGAGACATCTCACTTGTTAATTACTATAGATGTGTTAAATATCTCTGTTAATAATGAAACGCACAGTAACCTAACAATCTGCTGTTAAAGTATCGACTCGACCCCTCTGAGGAGTGCCATCGTGTGTTTATTGGCCCTGAGATTTCTGTGCGTGTAGTAAAGTCTCACACAAGCCGTGTATTATCAGGAGCCACTGCAAACAACCATTCCTTCAGCATGAGCCGTGCCCAATTTAGCACTGATCCCACGGGCCCAACATGACCAAAGATGATGGTAACAGATCTGTGAAGTGATGAATTTAGTGCAGACACAACAGTAAAGCATATGTCCTTATGTACTACACAGTATTATTAGTGTGTTTCATTGATTTATTTTGTCAAAACGTATCATAGAATGACCTAATACAAATGTTTATAGTGAGTTATATTGGTATACAGTTTTATTCTTAACAAGAATGGCCTCCCACTTAAACCATACCACACAAAAATGTAATATTTTGTTACTTTTTACTAAATTGTTAAAATATTTATTTAAATAAAATTTCAAATATTAGAAATGTACATTTAATATACAGAAATACATTGCCCTTTTTAAATGCTGCATATTGCTGATTACATTTCATCTATTAATACCTTTATGGTTTCATAGTTAGTAGCACCAGGTTGGTAGTCGAATGCATTGTTGTTTACCTTTACTTCCCGTTTCTTCCCACCAGACCTTCACTGTCAATTTTAACACTGTTAATGCATGAAATCAGTGTGACAAAGGCTCCTCCATGGACAATTATCTTTATGACATCCTCTCCGTACTCAGCTGTCATTTTATGAAATACAGTAAAGAAAAACATTGTAAATCAAACCATTTCAGAAATTCAACAATGCTTTTTAAAATGTTTAAACAGCATACAGTATGTAGTCTTATGCCAACATGATAAAAGCTTGATCATAAAATTGCACGTTTTAACACTTACTAAAAGGTTTTATTCATTTACATGAGTAAAAATACATTTATTATTAAGTCACTAGGCTGGAAAAGTCACAGTACTTCCATTTGAGGTCATAAGTTTAATACACCCTGCAGAATATATAATGCTGTAATGTCTACTTACCCAGATTACCTCAACCTCTGTCTTTATTCATACATTGGGACACAGTAACACATTTTTAAACATGATTTATGAAGAGAGGTAAATATCGCCACCTGCTGGGGAAACTTCTGTAGAATTAGACTGTCTTACTGACATCTGTTCTGTATAGAAGTTGAACCACAATTGTGTGACTGACACATTTGCTTCACAAAAAGAAATGTAGGTGAAATAAATATATATACATTGAATTTGACTTCAATCATAACTCTTGTGAGATCCCAACACACAAGCAGATATGTTTAGTGCAGAGAAGGCAAGATGCAGTGAAGTAATGTCATATTAATCTTAAGAGATTAAGTCTCTGTATTTATACCAGCTGTGCATTAACTTATGCCACATTAGACGTTTCAGTCATCGAACACTTGGAAACTTTGACTACAAATCTCTCTGCTACATCAATACGCATGGAGAGGAACATGTCTGTTCTTTGAAACTATTCTCAAAAACTTTAAATAACTGCTGCATGACTTTATCCCATCATTATTCAGCTGACTGCAGTGCACAAATAAAGCATAATTCAGCGGACACAGAAAAAGAATGAAAAGCCTTGGTACCTGTACGCCTTTACTGTCATTGTTCAGCTTTACTCAATGTAGTAAACCACATTTCAACCCATAATCAAACCACTGTTATACAATGACAAACACACATTGACACGTGAATGTAAACATAAGGAAACAATTGCCCAAAATCTGATTATTGGAAAAACAGGAAGGTGTCATAAATCAGTTGAGTGGTTTCTGTCTCATTATTAAAAGGTTTAGGAAACATTAAAATACATTAGTAATTCCGTCTGTTAGTGGAAATAAATATAAAGCTTCATAAGTAAAATAAAAACATTACAAATGAAATTTGTTTAACTTGGTCACAGTTGTTTTTCTATCCCTCATCAAGTGAAAGCAGTAAAAGATCTCATTTGCATGCTGGAGCTTGTGCTTCAGTCATGACATAAAATGCAAACGAGAACCCGGGAAGCTTGATGGGTTCTCCGTGAGGTAGCTCAGATCCCTGTAGAACAGGAAGTGTACGTTCATCAACCATCTTTAACACTTCTCCATTCAATTTAACACACCTAAAGATAGAACAACACAAGTGAATCATCTTAAAGCTGGATTAAATCACTGAAGGAATATGCTGCGCTCTATAAAACCAGACATCTATTGTACTTTGGAGTGAACTGTGACACGACATTGTAAAGGCATGTGACCCTACCTTGAATAAAGGTTTTGTTCATCAGGTGCTTGCAGAACAAAAGCTTCAATGGTGCTGTTGGCTACACGGGCAGGAAGGGTAATTGTGACTTGGCCTTTATTTAGATTTAAAGCAAATAAGGTCACGGCCCCTGTTTGTAATGAGTACTGGGAAAAACCGATGACATCACATGTCAAACTTAGCTTTGCTTGATTCTCAATAATGTGTTGAAACAAAAGAACACCAGTACCTGTTTCTGTTAGTGCAGTGCAGGTATACCCGGAGCGGTTTCTTTGTTGCAAAATTTGTAAGGACGTCTGCTTTTAAAACCTCTGGACCAACCAGTTTTTTGTAAAGCAGTGACAGCCAGTAATCCTAAAGCAGTTTAAAATACAAAAGGTTATACATGAAAAGAATATAATGTGAGATGTGTGTATCTACACTGATGCAAGACAGAAATGTTTATGTCATGAAGATCAAACACAGAAACAGCTACCGGAAGCGGATCTAGGTTATCATCAACCAAGTGGTACGTGCCAGCGCCAATCAAAACCTGTCTGATAATGACGTCCAGACCTAGCTTGGCACCAAGCCCCAGTTTGTCCAGCCACCTTAAATAAACCAAACAGATAACAACTATTTTTCCATTTACATTTCATTTGAATTCCTTAAAAAGTTCTAAATTCCTTAAAACTTCCTTAAAAATAAATGGAAACTCATTAAGAATAGGTGAGATATTGCATGCCAACGAGTGCATGGAAATTGTACTGTCTTGACTTTGTAATGCCTTTGATGACCCTTTGTTCTAACCCTAACCCTGTTTCCAATAAAAAAAAGTAAAAAAATAAATAAAAAAAAAAATGGAAACTAATGCTCAACTAATTTGAGTCTATTGCAAAAATGACATTGCTTTCATAACATGAACTTACATGAAACCAGCTGCGAATGTGTCCGAGAGACCAGTGGCACCACCACCGGAAGCAGAACTGGTCTCTCCCAGCCAAACCTTCTTCTCTGGAGAAACAGACTGAACTGTCTAAACACACACAAAATTTATCAGTTCACCTCAAAATCATGTCTATGTGTGTTCTGATAAAGATAATATCGTGTCTATAAATGTCATAAATACATTATGCAGAATTACTCTACCTTGAGGACCTCATTAATTTTTGTTGCCAGGCTATCAAGCACTTCAGGATCAAGGAAATCCTCCAAAGATGCGTCTCGGCCATTCACGTAATAGCTGTTAAGAACAAAATCACAGAAGAGTAATCACGATTTATGCTAACATGTACTTCCACCTCACAGAGCATTAACTTGATTGATGAAGCTGAATATCACAGATCATTTCCCAGCAGTTGTTAAATTACATGCAAATGATCTGAAGAACAGACACGTCCTGCCTAACAGCTTGCTGCACCCTATGGATGAGAATCAGAACTTACTGGTGCCATGTGCATGCAGTGATGACCTCCGCTCCAGCCTCCAAAAACCTAGAAAATTAATGTGAACCCAAGTAAGCGGAAACTCACTCCAGATGTCCTAGTTTCTGTTCTCTGATAAATATGCAGATGCATCAGATAGTTTGTTCACACTGAGAACAATAACCATAATAATAGCGTCCACACCAACAGATGATAATGTTATGTTTATTATTAGCATGTAAACTGTAGTTTCACATTATAAAACTGCAAGACATTTTAATCATTTTGATTGGCTGTCAATGTTTTATCATTCGTCAGCTGGAAAAAAAAATCACTCTGATTTGTGATCCGAAGGACATAGTTAACCTGTACTGTTATAGTTGATGATGTGTAAATTTACAGTGATTTTTTTCCTTCTTGGTGTGAACAGGTCTTTATTCATGGATTAGGCAAGATGGAAACAAAACAAAAATGTCCTGAATTACACATTAAACTCACCCCGTTAACAAATCTTTGCGGTGGTCCCGTGGTTGCCCAACATCTGGTCCGTACAGTCCTGAAGAGCGGTAAAGTGTGGATTTCTGAAGGATCTGACGCAAATGCACAAAATCCTGACCAAGTTGATACCCGTCCACTTTGATCCCAGCCTTTTTCTCATAGCTGTTGGGTTCTAAAACAATACATTTATAATGTTCAGTGTAGGATGTAACTAAAACGACAGTAATTAGAAAATTCAAGGGCCAGAATCCTACCATTCCCAAGTTCCCAGGACATAACATACTGCCTGGAGCTACAGTAGTTCAAGAGTAATTCTGCGTTGGTGCTGTCCCATGAGTTTTTAGATGTTCGAAGCAAAGCATTCAAACCAAAAATTAGGTCCAATCCAGAGCAGTTTGCAAAGGCGTAGAGCAGGTCAACGGCATATTCTGCATTAAAGACATTTTATTTTTGCATTAAACTTTCATAAACGTACCGTACACTGTTGCTAGGGAACATTGCATTGCTGTTGCATTTTCAATTCAATTCAGTTCAATTCAATTTTATTTGTATAGCGCTTTTCACAAAGGACATTGTATCAAAGCAGCTTTACATGTAATAACAGATAACAGTCAGTGGTCAGGGATTCAAAAAAACTCTTTAAGAGAGAAAAAACCCCTGACATAACGTGTTATAGTTGTAATCCGTAATAAAGGACACAAATGTCCATTGATCGCATCTATAACTCGCTATGCAGTTTACAGGATACAGAGACATACATTGTAGGATAATTTTCCCATTAGCTTTAACAGAAGTGGAACTAACTCACCAGAGTATTTAGTCTTTTTGATTTTTCCCATAACTTCCTCTTGAAGTAAAGTCTTTGACTGAAGGATCCATTCTTGCTTCAACTTGTTTTCCAGCAACGGAGGCAACTCAAGTTTCTTACACAAATCTGCAGAAATAACATTAGAGGCATCAGATTAAATGCAAAAGCTTGTTTTGTTTGAATAGTAAATAAAAATAAAGCATGCTATAGTATGTAGGGCAGGGTTTTTCAAACTTTTTGTGTGTGTGGACCACTATTTGTAATCAAAATATTTTGCGGACCACCTCATAACACACATAATAAAATGTCTACACACAGACTTACCTGAATTAATCCGCACCTCTAAATAGGCTTACAAGCACTACTATAACTAGTCATCACATCAGTGTGCAACAGGCTTGTGAAAAGAAAGTTTACTGCACACAATGGCTGCCACATATTTAATTTATTTATTTACTCATGTGACCGAGGGCCTAATCAGGTTAATTTGACACCGAACTTGAACGTCACGGCCGAACACCACTGGCCTATTTTAGTAATCGCACAATAACTTGACAATTGAATGCAAATGTTTTATCAATATAGGCCTACATATTCTTTTAATGTTTTTTTTTATGGGAATTTCCTGGTAAAATGAAGGTAAAATATTATTTTATTTTGCCTTTCCACGGACCACCTGCAGTACCCTCACGGACCACTAGTGGTCCGCGGACCACAGTTTGGGAATGACTGATGTAGGGCACATTCTAGTACATAGGAAACAGTCGAGTATGTTTAGGCTGCTTGTGTGAATGATGTTACTGTTCTCACGTTAAAGCAAAACGGAAGTCATGCTGTGAAGTCAGATGTTATCAGCTGTTGTAGAGACGGATGTAGTTTCACATATTGATACAAAGTAACAAATGATACCTTGATCATGCAGAGAGTTGTTACTGTTATCTCTAGCTTTTAGATTTCTTCCTCGTGGTTTGAATGTCATGAAATCTTGTTTGGTACCTCCGAACCGCAGGTAGGCTGGAATCAAGGCTTTGGTCAGCGTCCTTAATTTTGGCGAGCTGTATAAACAGCACATTATTCTTTTTAAACAAGACATCCTTAAATGACTCATTGATTCAGTATTGATGATCATTATGTGTAATATAAGGCATGTTTATACGACACGTTTGACTTACTTCAGTAGATTCATAAACTTCTCATCGGCGATCAAACTCGCATCTACAGCCACAGAGAGAAACCTTTCATTCAGCACTCGTGTCACATGGGACAGATCCAGATCAACACGGATGGGTTGACATCATCATCATCATCATCATCAGTGATAGATGATGTCACTGTATTTGCACCGACACGCAACAACACAACAAGAGCGACTATCAAACAAACCGCTGCTGAAAACTTCATCTGTTCAACTGATCGTGAACGAACATCAGTAAAAAACACTCATTCCCAAATCAAAACCATGAGACGTCGTCAGAGTACTTCCGCTTTTCGTGTGACACTGTACAATAGGAACTAGTTGATAAGAAATTGTTTGAAATGTGTCACGCCGGTGGCTGTGGGCGGGGCTTCAGATTGAAACAGCACGTGTGTTTCACTTCATAAAGCGCTTGTTTTTGAAAGATGAAACGCATGATTTAGTTTTAACACAGTTATTATTCTTGGGAAGTTCTTTTTACATAAAAACAGATTCTTAAAAACAAATTTCTACGTATTTCACAAGGAACTATGTCATTATTTTTTATCCCTAAAACGAATGAAGAAAAATAATGCCTTAAACTTATGTAATTTAATAGAAAATCTTAAACTTTCAGAAAAATTATTTTATTATTATTTATTTATTTTTCTCATTTTATTATATTTTGATGCTTGTCTGTTGTCTGTTAAGAAATTCTGCACTTTGTACCAAGCTGTGGAAGAGACTGAGGTTTGCTATGATGCAGCTGAAACCTTCAGTCAGGATGAATCTCATCCAGATGTCTGATGTCAGATGAAGACTCGGAGTGCATCAGGGAATCAGATGACGTCTCCAGTTGCTCCTCCAGCTTTTCCTGCGACTCTTCTGGATATTTGCAGGTTAAGACCAACGGCAACGGTGATGGAGCTTCATCAGATGTCTTCAAGCCATCAGCTAGAGGCAGAGACTCAAGCATCATCCGCAGGGTAAAGTACCAAGTTGTTCTCTGGCCTCAGGGTGAAGCAATGATGACTAAGATGCTGACGAGACCTGCCAAGACAAAAGGAGTCAAGGCTTTCATCAGGAGATCATGGAAGGGACTGAAACAGACGTTTACCAGCCGCACTTCCGGCAATTAAGTGTTGGAGTAAAATGAACAGAATTAATTCTGTTCTGCGTAACCCAACACCATCATCAATCTATTTATAATATATTTTATAATAGCATATTTATCAAATATAATAGTTAGGACTGCTGCTGTATGAATTGTGTTTACAGTTACTGTACACACTTTCATTTACAGTGTGTGTTTTCACTTTAGTGTGTGTAAATCTGTCTTGAACAGCACATGAACTGTTTTCTAGGTTTAATTTAATATATTTTGTACAAAATGTGCAGGACAGAAACATACAGCAATTGACATTAGCTGAGGCATTATGTCTTACATATGTAAAAGTTTCACAGAAATGCGCAAATAAGCTTTCTGGTAAGAAATAAAACATGTTTTTGTGATTGTGATACCCTGAGAGTAATTCAGAAACACAGCTTTTGATTTGTTCTCGCGACACCTTGATGTCATTGATCAAATGTAAAATGACACTGCATAATCTTTACCATTTAAATTAAAAAATAAAAATGTGTTTTTTTTTCTTTTTACGATTACAAAAGTCTCTTTGATTAAATTTAAATACATCAGCAGGATTTAACAGGCTTTTGTCACTTTGTCAGCTCTGGATTTAATGTACTGTTACACACCTGTTTTACATCTATACCAATACGTGCATTTTGACATAAATTTGTTTCAAATAGCATCCAAAACAAGGTTACTTTCACTTTTATTCCAAAATGCAAAAATAGTTTTCATAATGCTGGTTAAATTAAATATATACATATTATTTTACATGAAATAAATAACACAATGAATTTATAAAGCTGGGAGATCCAATGGCAACATGAGCAGGTCGTCCACCTCCTCCTGCAGGGTCTCTGCTTTCTCTTTTATTAACATCTAAAGACGAACATAAATAGAAAAATGTCAATGTAAAACATAAAGGAAATATAATGTGACTGTAGTGGAATAGTCTGCTTACCTTTGCAGAAGCAATAATTTGGTTGGCTTGTCTCTTGAAGAGGTTTTCAATAGTTTGGACCAGAATCTGTGGATCAGCGTTAGCGAGATGAGCCAACGTCTTATAACCAGCATTATATAGCTGCTTAGCACGGTGCTGAATCAAAAACACAAACACACCACATCAATGTTGAGTCAATATTTTACGATGGAGGATTTTCAATGTTTTACACCCATGTATAAAATCATGAATGCCGGTTGATCATCACTTAGCTAAAACACATCGATAGGTCACTTTGCTTTCCAATGGTTTAGTCATAATAATAATAATATCTGGAGAAAGAACAGCAGACCTCCATGACTCCAGCCACTTCCATCAATGGAATGAGCTCAGCCTGGACACAGTAGGTCAGTCTGCGTGTCAGCTCTGACAGAAGAGCCTTGTAGGCCCAAAACTCCTCCAACTCCTGAAATGCACAGACAAATTCTACATCATACAGACTCGGATCAGTAAATGACTGAAAGATGTGTCTGAGCACGTTGTGAATTGAACCTCAGTAAAGTGCAGCACCGAAGAGCTAAAAGCAGAAGCCGAGGTCAGGAGAGTCTGTACGAAGCCTCTGGTCAGCTGGAATCTATCGGACACGTTCCACAGGTTCGTCTCCTTTAGCAGAGAGTACAACACCAACGCCAAGTACAACCTATTCACCACCACAGTGTCCACAGACTGACACGCAGGTTAGAAAGAAAAGTTTAGTTTCACTATAATTCCAGTAGCTATTTGGTTGTTTAACATAAAGATTATGGGTTTAATAAAAAATATGTTTCTCTTAAATGCTTTGGATTGAAGTGTTTGTAAAATGTATTAAAAACTATAACTATTGCATAAACTATCATAATATTTATTCTTTTCAGATTTAAGGGGTTAAATCAACGTAGGTTTTGCAAATCTTTTAATAGGATTAGGATTTTAGTAATACTATATTGCATTCACATGAAAACTTTTCAATCATTCTCAGACGTTTTAAATGCAAATGATATCATTCTGTCTTTCTTTCGATTTTCTCAAATCAAGCGTGTTTAATCGTATAATCTACAAAAAAGGGATGTGAATCTTAAGAGGAATGCTGTTTCTGTCAACCTTTCTCACGCTCTGTCCCGCTGCCTTTCTAGCCACAAAACTTTCAGGCACTCCGACTGCGGTGGCCATCTTCTGTTCGGCAGCTGACAAATTTGTAAACTGGAAAGCAAAAATCATATTTAGAAGAAATACATATGCCCTAAGTATCTTCCAAACTGTTATTCTGCAAATCTGTGACGCTAGTAGAAATGACCCATCACTAATGTAAAGGGCATCCCACCTGCCTGAAGTAGATCATCCAGTCCGGTTTGCATTGATGCACCATGTCATATGGAGTAACCAGATAGACTAAATGAAGAAAACTGTTGAGCAGTAAACCTTCCAGCCCTTTAGATAGATCTCGGAAGAGCAGATCGCAGTAGCTTAGATCTACTGAACCTGCAAAGACAAATAACAATTTCAACTGAAAGTCTAGAATTAAACAGTTTTTAAGACAAAATAAAGAAAACTGATGTAAACAGGGTCATGTGGTAAATAACTATAGATATGGCTTTATCCTATGATGTACCTTTAAAGGTTGCTCTTCCAAGTCTGGTGATCTGTAGAGAGTTTTCACCCGGCACATCTCCAGAGGATTCAACGAGACCCTTCTGCTTCAGTGTCTCTATAGACTCCACCGTAAGATCCCACAAACTCTTCTCTGGAGTCACCTGAGCTTCCTGCACACTAAGAAGTGTGCCTTTCATAAAATCCCTTACTTGTTCCACTGTTGTACCTATCTAAAAACACAGAAAAGCATTTAGTTGACTTCATTACCAGTATAATGCATATTTCAGACACCTTTGGCTTGCTTTGGATAAAAGTGAGGCCCTAAAGACAAAATATTTTAAAAATGAAAGACGTTTCACTACTGTAGATATTGGGTTAGGGTTATCAAATAAGTAAACCCTTGGCATTGCTAGAATCCTACTAGAAAATCTAATGAATCATTTTGAACCCATCATCACTGTAAAAAGTTTCACTCACTTTCAGTCCAATGACAGACAGGATGAGGCTGAGAAGACCCCGCCCTCCATCATGCAGCAGGTTACTGTAACACTTCTCCATTGGTGCAGACACTAGTTTTTTAGCCTCGAAAACAGGAAAAATGATAAATTTATATATAAATAATACCACATAAACAAATATTTACTCTAATCATAAAGAAAAATCTTACCATGGGAATATCTTTGTCCTGCAGGATTAGGATACTCTCACCCATGGCATCAATACCTGCTCGTCCTGCTCTTCCCACCATCTGTTTGTACTGACTTCTCTTTAAGAAGTCTGCAGCTACGTATGGAGACCGAAGAATCACCCTAAAACGTCACGTGAGAGATTAATATTAATAATCTAGCACTGGAACTAGTCCAACCAGTGGGAAAAATATTGAAAAAAGAGCTGTAAGCCAAATGGCTTTTTCATTTACATTATACTTTATTACATTATACTTTGCTTCCAATACAGCCCATAGAGATATGAGCAAACCTGCGTGCAGGGAGATTGATTCCAGCAGCGAGAGTGGAGGTGCAGGTGAGGAGACGGAGCACCCCTGAGGAATACGCCTCCTCCACCAGCTTCCTCTCATCACTGGTCAGACCGCTGTGATGGTAGGCCAGACCGAAGGGCACGGTCTTCTGCAGGACGGGACACAAGGATCCATTACCGCTGCTCTTCAGTTCACTCAGCAGTGTGGCTTTCTCTGCCTCCTTGTGTTTTAGAAAATCCCTAAAATCATGAAGAACTTTCATTTGAATCACTTCCAGCAATATCTTTCTTTTTTACATGGCCAAAATCAGTAGCACTTTCCATGGTAAAATCAAATTAACAAATTGAACGCACTTATTTAAATACTTGCAGATCATTCCAGCCAGATTCTCACAGTTCTTCTTGGTGGCACAGAATATAAGGCAGGACTGCTGAGGAATGACCTCAGTACACAGAGCAATGATGTGGTCAGGATCCATCTTCTGCATTCCACTGGAGTACTGAGAAAGTCCAATACACAAAACTTCAATCATATGGAATTGATGGTCAGGTCGATATATTATCGAGTTAAAAATTGATGAACTCTGTGCAGCTTTTGGTCCTGAGCTTTCATACCTTAAAATTCAACAGCCGTGAAAATCTAAAGCATTCCTCTTCTTTAGGGTCAACTTCATATATGCCGTCTTTTATTTTCACATACTCTTTCAGTTCAACCTATAGAATTATCAGTCATTAAACTGAATGTAAAAACTCTCAAAGGTTTCGCAGAAATGATAATCTTACACTGCAGATTTGAGTTCAGCAAATTTAAAATCCTGCACAATTTGGGAAATCACAAAAATAAGCATTTATTAGACGACAGAGTTATTCTTACAGGCCTGAAGTCATTAGTGTAGTTTTCAGCTTTCAGGAAAGTTTGAAGGTCTCCTACATTGCCAAGGGTTGCACTCATTCCAATAATGTGCGTTGATTCTGAAAAGAAACGACAACATGACAATCTTCTGAATCTTAAAAAGTAACTATCACAAACCAAGACTCATATGTACCATGTTTAAGCTACTCACTGCTCATGTACAGAACTTTTGACAAAGTCATTTCAAGAATTGCCCCTCTGCTCCCATCACCGAGCATATGGAGCTGAAAGAAAAACAAAAATACATTTATATACAGGCATGTCACATACCAAAATGTTAATTAATTAGGATTAAAAAAGACATTTGGTGCAATTTAAAAAACAACAAATTAAAATAGGATCAACTAAACAATTTAAAATACACACCTCATCTACAACAACCAGGCCGATATTATCTAGACGTTCAGTCTCTATTAATGAGTTCACAAGACTGTGTCCCTTCTCAATGGTCGTGATGTACAACGAGTTCTTGTTTCTTCTCTTTATTGGAGGAAACTTTCCCTTACTTCCAGCGTACTCCTCAACCAAGAAGTCCAACTCAATTCCAAAGCTGGACAACCCTCGGACCTGAAAGCAAATCATTGCACTTATAATTCTATGATCAGCTGATTAATTATCCAAAACTGTTTGTATAATAAATGCTATTGTATTGCAATAATAATAATCAAAGTCAAGAGCAGCAGTACCTTTTCCTGAACCAGTGATACGTATGGTAAGATGAGCAACGCATCCTTCTTTCTACACAAGAGCTCTTTAAATATGAGAATCTCTGCAACTAAAGTTTTTCCTCCACTTGTTGGTAAAGAATAAATGAGATTTCTTCTTTGCTGCACTGAATTCAGGCTTAAACATGTCTTCTGCCACTCTGAAATATAAAACAACCGGTGTCATTGACAGGATGTAGAAGAATAAGAAAAGCAGATGGGAATTTCTTACCATACAAATCTTGAATTCCCTTTAATCTCAAGATAAGATCTTTAACTTTAGAAGGGAGACCAAAAAACGGCCCCAGGTCCCCCTCCTCGGATATGGACTCTATTGCCTTCATGGCAACACTGATCTCTTCGGTCATCAGCGCTTCCTTCTGCTGAGCTGTTTTGGAGACTGTGCGAGATGTTGTTGCGTTATCAATCAGAACCTTCTTCAAATGGTCTTTCATGCTTCTTCTGCTCTTCTTCTTTTGCGTGTTTACGCTGGCATCTGCATGACTGACAGCTGGCCTGTGATGAGGAGTGGAGGTGTTACGTGTCCCCGTCGAAGAGCTTTTCGGTGGTGTTGAGATAGCTTGTTGAAATGCAAGTTGAGAGCTTGGCAAAGCCTCTAAGATGGAGTCTGTGAGATGATCCTCACAGGACTGTGGAGTCTGTTGATCATTGTGATGGTGTCTCATCTGGAGCTCCACGTCTTCAAGTTTAGCCAGAAAAGAGCCGTCACACACAATGCTGTCATAACCTTCAAATAAATCCTCATCGTCACTGCAACACTAGATGAGAAACAGAAACAAAGATTATCTGAAACTTATTTATTTATTTATATTTTACCGCCATATCAGCACCAATGGCTATATTCATGGCAATCAACAGTATTTAAAAAGAACACACAAACAAATACTAAAACAAACACATATACCAACAACAACCATAATGATAACAATTACATACAAATTTTCAATTTAATATTTGATAGAAATTCTAAAATAAGATTAAATATTAAATAATTATATATAAAAGAAACCTTTTTAAAAATGTCCATTAATATATTTTCTGAATAAAAACGTTGTCTAATATCATTTAAACAAGGACATTCTATTAAAATATGTTTTACACTTTTTTTAATAAATATGAGTGAGTGAGTCTTGAATAAACAACCTGATCGTATCTGTTCTCAAAATAATAACAATGAAGTCCTTGATTTAATATTGGATTCATCTCATATAGTTTGTTATTTTCGCATTTGTTCAGATGATCTGAAATCATAGTGTATCAAACTTAAAGCTTTCAACAGCACAATATAAAGGATGAAAGATCTGCTCACCAGCTTTGTGTCTTTCTTTTCCATCATGTCTGATGTGATACCGGACCGCTTCATGTGATCTCTTGATCTCTTTCTTGAAGTGTTACGCTTTACCACAATGTCGTGTATGTCGTTGTCAGTATACATTATTACTGTTAGAATACTTTAGCATTGCAACATATTATTATATATTGTTTTACTCATGTTAGTAACCGACAACAACGAGTTTAGGCTGTTTATTGACAAGTCTATATGACAGCTGGCTAACGGACCAACTTTTTTACAAAGCAAATATCTATTATTTCACAAAATAATGCTAAAATATTGAGCTATGATCTACTACAGCATGTTTACTGAACACGAACATCTTGAATGTAAACGACCAATGAGAACTTAGCTTTTGTACCACGTGATTGTTAAAGACCGACGAGAGAAAATAAAACTCCCCTTATCCCAAAGCCACAACTCTTATAAACTCTTAAAAATGGAAAACAAAAACCACAAACTTAATACTATAGTAGTTTATGAATTAATTTATAGTGAACTTCACTTCACCATTACCATCGTTCATATCTATATTACGCATTTGCTCCCGCTTTAGTTTTATATATATATATATATATATATATATATATACACACAAATATAGATATATTATTTAAATAACGTTTTGAATTTATTGTTAGATAAAAACGTCAACAGTTGACAGATCGTTGAATGTTTTCTCCGATCCTGTAGTCCACTTATCCCAAAGCCACAACTCTTATAAACTCTTAAAAATGAAAAACATGAACCATAAACTTAATACTATAGTAGTTTATGAATTAATGAAAACTTCACTTTAATGTTTGCTATTACCATCGTTTATATCTATATTACGCATTTGCTCCCGCTTTATATATATATATGTATGTATATGTGCTTTAAATATTTAAATAACGTTTTGAATTTATTGTTAAATAAAAACGTCCACAGTTGCATGTTTTCTCCGATCCTGTAGGTGGCAGCAACTTTAAACAAACGCATTCAAAATCGCTCCCAGAGTGACAGACTGCAGCAGAAAGTGTCATGGTGGCGTCCAGGAAGAGTTACAGTAATGTTTGCCCTTTCAACAGCCGCCTGTTATTACAGGCTCTTTCCAGAAAACCAGTAACCCCATCGGTTAGAGGTATTGACACAAAACACACTTTTGTTTTATTTAATGTATGTAGTTCGTTTTCTCGTACAGTTAGTTACTGCCTTAACGGACAGCTTGTAAGTATTGCACGCTTTTACCAGTTACAGATATCACATAGCATAGATAATAAATATATTATGCCATGCAAAAAGATTTAGGCAGTATGCTGATCATGAAATAACATTTTCCAGTGTTACTACATTGATTTCTCTTTCCATGTCATTTGCACCACAGCAGTACAATGTACCAGAAGTCTGACAACATCTCAGCAAGAGCCGAAGACTGATATGGCAAGCATTTTATACGGACAATTTATTACAAGTTGTTTACTATAATCATTTAATATTAATATTAACATAGTATCATGTCTTAACCAGCCCATCAAATTAGAAAACCCATACAAGCAACCCCAGAAAAAGTGCATTCTGTGCAATATTACCGTAGACTTCAGAAACGTTCAGGTTGGTAAACTCTATTGCAATATAAATCTAAAATGTAAAACTTATTAATGTCGTCAATCTCTCTGCAGCTGTTGTCTCAGTTCATTTCACCACACACAGGCAGAATATATGGCAGGCATATAACAGGTAAGTTATTTTAGTTAAATTATTAACAGTATTGTTGTAAAATGGGATTACTTAAGGACCTATTTACAGGTTTGTGTGGCCAGAAGCAGAAGGAGATGACGAAGGCAGTGAAGAAAGCTCGCTCAATGGGTAAGAATGTAAAGTTGCTATTGCTATAGATTAATGCAACTCTATTTATACAGTTATATATTTTGGTCTGTTGCAAGTAGGACTATAAGTTAAGTAATAAAGGTGTTTGTGCTTCCCACAGGTTTCATGTCGGTCACGCTGAAGGATCCACAGTTTATTAGAGACCCTGACATTTCTGGCATTAGACATTCTGAATAAGATACAATGGAATAAACTATCTGCCAGTTGTGTAAAGGCTGGGATTTCTATAGCCATCCTAAATTTAAACAACTTGAATTGGTAAACATTTAAAGTGTCTTTTTGTTTTTGTTTCTGTAATGTGTGTTTTTTAGAAATATAAAAATAAACAACAAAATATTGATCAATCAAATTGTGTTATGTAATGCATATGAGATAATAGATCAAATGTAAGTAATCAGCACCACCATATACGTCAATTTATATTACTTTTAATTTTGTGGGAAGTTTATCAAATGAATTAAGCTTAAAAATATTTAAACAAAACAGGACAACTCACACTCAGGTTAAAGTTGAAAGCAACCATACAGGTATAAAAATCTGTAATGCCTTGAAATCAGGTAGATTTGCTCAGTTGTTAAAAAAAGTCTCATTCTTTAAAATATAGGAGAACTACTTCTGCTCTGTCCATTCATCTCAATCTCTGCATCTGAGCTGCTGTCACAGCCTGATTCATGGGCATCATTAGTATTCCTCTTTCTTTTAAGCCTCTGAGAAAAACCACTGACAAGGCATTTTTTCCTGAGTCTGGGGGCTCGATCCACATTCCTCCTGCTGTGTTGATTCTCTAGAATCAGAGGCAGTTTGGTGGCAATATTAACACAGTGGTCAGTATTACAGCACATTTCTAGTACAGGAAAGCCCTGAACAGTGAGGGTTTGTGTCCGTAATGAGGGCGTCTCGGGGAAAAGTGTTCTCAGAGCTGAGCACAGAAGAACGTTTTCTTTGGGTTCATCTGAAGAGGCACGTAATTCAGCTGAAATACAATGTGTTAGAAGAGAAGTTACTAAAGGACTTTCTAGTACTAAATTCGGTATAAAGTGAAAGGCAGATCAGAGTATATGACAGATCTTACTGTTGTTTGTCTCTGAGTGTTTCTTCTGTTGTCTGAGTTGAGCGATGTCTTCTTGAAGCTTCTCCACCGCTCTTTCACTCTTCTCCACTTTCTTAGACATTTCCTGTGGAGAAAAAGGAAAAGTTGCTGGTATACAATTTTGCTCTGGACAGTATTCATTATTTATCTGTTTACTAACCTGCATTTCAGCCAATAAAGCATTGTTCATGTCACTGACATTTCTGACCTCTTTTAAATCATCCCCTGAGCAGAAAAATTTGGTCCTGACAAAGATATAAAATAAAAATGTCATCCCATAGTAGTTTATGACAAATTCAATATGGATTTTCAGTAATAGAAGAATATACACACAATGATATAATAATTATAAAAGTCTCCTTTGTCTATATTTACCCTACTAGCACACCTTAAAGCTAATTTTCTGTAGCATAAAGTTAAATATTTTGTACAAATAACCCCCAGTATGACCAATTGTGATTTATAACCAGTACACACCTGTGCTGATCAACAGCTTGGCTCCGTCCTAAAGATGGACAAATGGTTGACACTCTCCAGTAATCCTGTTGTTCAAGGTTTCCCAGATTGCTTACCGAGACTGGAATATTTACAAACCGGCTATATAGATATAATGAATATCTGTGGATTACTTCACCTGAATCAAACCTAAACATATTTTGTGAATCTTTTACTGTATGCTCGTGTAAAATTTCACCCGCTTTGCCTTATGAAAGCCGAGTACTCGAGGCGATGAGTGGAGCCTGATGATGTTGCCTGAGATGGTGTGAACAGTAAGAAAACCAGTTCATGACTGGACAGTATTTTTCTCATATTCTGATGAACCACTCGTTCCATGAAGGTCATTTGCTGACTGGTGTTTCTTCGTTGTTTGTACCAACCAATCACACTCTCCTTGACATAAATAAAAGCAGTAAGCAGACAATTCTTACATGCATCATGGGCTTTATTACTCAACATAATGACTAAATGAGAAGAAATAAATACCTCTTTGTAATCGGACAATATCTGTCGTATTTTCTGCTCGTTCACATCGCCAACATTGCTGTAAAAACTTTCAGGAGGATTGTGGCAACAGTAAAATACACACTTAAAAACCTTTAAATGCACAGATGAGTGGAACATGTATATAAGCATTTCTCTTACCTGTAAAGTTTATGACAAGGGACGTGTTTCTGAATGTCTGAAAAATAGATCACATTATTTTATTCACATTTTTTATGTATTTATTGTATTATGAGTTGGTATGTGTTTGTTATATGTTGTAGATGTGAAGCACCACGAAAGCTTGAAATAATTGCCCCAAGGGGATTAATAAAGCTCTAAATTAAACGAAACTAAATTATGACACTTGCATTTTGTTCCAGTGGTTTGTTCAAGTGTATTTTCACAAGTATTATAAACTTAGATTAGTAGAAACTTACTGATAGTGTGTTCAACCTGTATTTGATCAATCTGAGAGTCTGTGATTCGACAGTTTTCCTCTCCGACACTCTCTCCGAGAACAAGACCTTCCTTTAAACACAGTACAAATTACAACACCATTCAGAGAACTAAAGAAATGATATATTTACCTTATTCTGTGTGAAATACAAAGCCAAAAATCAAGTGTCAGCACTGGGATCTTTCGCAACTTACCACATCCGCATCACTATTTAAATGATGAAACATCATTGAACTCAATACGAAACCCGATATACGGACAGTTGTGTCCTCCATGCTTTTGGTGTGTATTAGCTATAGCAACTGCATGGTTTTAAATTAAAACTAGTGAGTGAAGTTAATAAGCTTCATGTACAAACTTTCTGCGCTTCAACCTTTCGTTTATTTCTTCTCTGTTCTCGAGACGGCAGTACAGCAGCTCAACACGTGCCTGTGCTGCCACCTCGTGTTGCGGAAGCATCATAAAAAATTATGTTTTACAATCCGTAAAATATTATCAGTTGTGTATAAAATAATAAATTTTCTTTATTCTTCTACTATTATTCTTCATTTTATTTACTGTGTCACTGTTTGCTATATTTTATAATGTAATGCATTTTTAATACATTTTTAAGTGTGTTTTAAAAGTAGAAATGTTTTGGAGCCGCTGCATAGACGCCATTTGTTAACCAGTAGATATGACACTGTATTCTTGACAAACAACAAGATTAAAAAAGTCAAAATATGCTGAAATATAACACCATTCTACTCACCACAAGGAGGCGCTCTTGCCTCGTTTATAACCGTTTTTGCACGAACTTTGTCACTCGGAAAGTTTCTCGGACATAAATTTGGTCATTTAACATTTTCCAACAACAGATTCAGACGCCTGAAATAAAGAAAGGAATGTTATCCAGGTTCAGTACAGGTATGTGTGTATTTAATGTTTAATTGCTGTAGTTTTACGGCTCGTGTGATGTTGTGCTGCTGTTACTTTGTTATGGCACAGCGGTTTCTTATAACGGAAAGCAAAGACGGACATCTCGAGACTTAAAGAATTGCGTTTATTGTTTACAGTTCGTCAAAATCATTTAGTGCAATTCTAACAAGATTCTGTTTTGACCACTTTCTCCTCAAAAGTGTTCCCATTGCATTTCTGATCCAAGATATTTAGTTAACTTTTATTTATTTCATCACTTTTAAAACTAAATCTTCCTTTAACTATATAACTATATTATTTATTTATGTATGTATTATTTACAATAAAAATATCAATTATTAATATTATTTATTTTTCAAAACGTAAGATTCTTCAGTTAACCCATGATGACATTTACAGAAATGATGGTGTTTCGGTACACAGTAGTGAATAGTTCATTTACTGTATATACTGTAATAGGTCTCTTACTGTATATATAAACATATACATAAACAGGCTTACCACATATATAACCTGACACAGTACTAACAAGCCGATTACGAAATTGCTTTTTTAAACATGCACCATGTCTGTTTTGGCCCCTTCAGCAGATGGCCTGAGATCAGAGACTATAGTCCCATAGACTGACAGAGAGGATGGAAGGTGCTTGGGATATTGCATTTGTGCTCTTCCAGGTGTGGCTGTCCATTGTGACGGGGCTCATCATGTTACCTGCCATGTTTGGTGTGTCCCTGGGCTTCACAGATCTTTACATCAAGGTGCTGGTTAAAACACTGGAGGTAAATACACTATATCAGATATCTCATCTTCTGACCTCCTTTAGACATGACAGAAGCTTGCATAAGAGAGGAAATGCATGAAAGTATAATAATTAAGTTGATATGTTTGCAGTATTTTTTATGAACATTTGATGGTTTTAGCGATGCATAAAGCTCTGTGTCAAAGGTGACCTGAAAATAATCTTGTTCTGTGGGCAGTGGGCCACTCGCAGAATCCAAAGAGGGCAGAAGGAACGGCCCCCGTTGCCATTACAGACAGCCAATGGTGAGTGAAATGATTGCATCTGTCAATGAAAAAGTACTTTCTAAATGTAGCTTAACAACAGTATTAAACACAAAAAATAATAATAAAATGATTGAAAGTGGATTACTGGAGTCACCCGTTATATCTGTTATAATCTCTTTATGCAAAGCGTGTTTTAAATGAAGTTATTATTGGCCATGTGCCTTGTTTCAGTCAGTTGAATGTACTGTAAATGTCTTGCAACAAGTGACAGGTTTCATAATTTCAGTTGATTCTATTATTGAACTTTACCCAGTTTGAGACAGAGGATTTCACTAGACTTATGTCAGAGCAAATCAAGTTCAACCTTTAGACACATCTACTCATTTTTTGCTATTTTTCCAATTTTACAATAGCAGTGAAGTCAATGAAACTGTAAAATATAAACTATGAAAGAGTCTGTCATACACTTCAGGTTATTCCAGCTGTAGGCATTTTCTCATGATCCAGTTTCATGATCTGTCACCCCGGGGGGATTTCAAACAGTTATTTAGTTATTTATTCAATGCTGCTTACAAATGAGGAACATCACATGCGATTGATAATCTTATGATTGTGGGTAATGTAGACATGTGAACAGTTCTTATGAGCTATTAAAAATAATAACAATTTCACATCCGTAAAGAAATTCACCATTTATATTTATTGTAAACTGAAACATTCTTGTAACATTAGTGGTCTGCCTATTTATAACTTTATTAATCCAGGAATTGTTTACAGACTTGTTCTGGTATTGTGGTACAAAAGGAAGGAAATCTTACCACAAAATTACATAACACATTGTGCAGTTTGCCTAACTTTGCCATGTCACGTTCTCTCAAGGAAATAACTGACTTTATTTTATCCCAGGAATCATCATTGAAAAGAACGACGGCTCTATGGAAGAGGAGATCGGAGATCTGCGGCGGTCCCACCCTAAATCTCTGACAGGAGGTGATTTTACCCTGTGTGACGTCTTCTATTTCTGTAAGAAAGGCATTGAGAACATAGTTGAGGATCAGGTGACTCAGCGCTTCACGTCGGAAGAACTGGTTTCCTGGAACCTCCTCACGCGGACCAACAACAACTTCCGCTACATCAGCGTGCGGGTGACTATCATATGGGGCCTGGGAGTTTTCATACGCTACTGTATCCTGCTGCCTCTCAGGTGAGATTCACCTCATCTCTTGTCCCGATGATGATTCATATCCTCTACTAGTTCATTTATGACACAAAAATCTAATGATAATAAACAATATTGCCATAGGCTCACTTTGGCTGCTATTGGATTGAGCTGGTTGGTGATAGGAACTACTATTGTTGGATTTCTCCCTAACAGCAAGTAAAGAATAAATGTGTTTCATCAGATGTGTTTGTTAGTCGCTGAAGAGATTCTTACTGTGGAAATGTCTCTTTCAGTGTGAAGAACTGTCTCAGTGATCTGGTTCATATCACCTGCTACAGAATATGTGCCAGAGGCCTGTCAGCCACCATCCGCTATCACAATAAGTGAGCCATCGTCTTTCTCACCGTCTTCAGTTTCACATGCTTTCTCTTTATCTAGATATGACACACAGACACATGCAAAACACCAGCCGGACAATTTATGATTGTCCTTTTCACTTTCTTTTATTTCTCTTGTTATTAAAGCAAACCAAAGATATTTTCTTTCCTCTTCCTTTAATTTTTAAACATTATTAATTCTACATTGCAACATTTATTCGTGATGTTTTTCCTCATGCCAACAATGTATGTAACCTCAACGTTTGGCACAACCTTACGTGATCTATACACACACTTCCTAATATAGTCAGATGACTAAAGTTTCTTGTGTTTTATGGGATGCATAACAGAGAGAATCGGCCCCAAAAAGGAGGTATCTGTGTTGCCAACCACACCTCCCCCATTGACATCGTGATTTTGGCAAACGATGGATGTTATGCTATGGTGAGTCTATATCAGATGCGTCGAGACAGCAGGTGTCATGTGCCTTTAACTCAAGTCTCTGTGCTCAGGTGGGTCAGGTTCACGGAGGGCTGATGGGGGTCATTCAGAGGTCAATGGTGCGGTCCTGTCCACACGTGTGGTTTGAGAGATCAGAGATGAAAGATCGTCATACGGTTGCCAAAAGGTGACAAATATTTTGACGGTTCGTGTGAATGTATTTGTGTTTATTTGGAGGTCAAACTGAAAGCTGTTTTTACAGGTTGACAGACCATATCGCTGATAAAACTAAGTTGCCAATCCTGATCTTCCCAGAGGGTATGTTTTATACACGTGATCACGTCCATATGTTAAATAACTTCATTTGAATCACTCTGTATGCTGATCTGTTGTTAAGTCCATATGGTCTGTGTTGATTTTAGGAACTTGCATTAATAATACATCAGTCATGATGTTTAAGAAGGGAAGCTTTGAGATCGGTGGAACAATATACCCCGTAGCAATCAAGGTAGTGTCACGTATAAGGAACCCTGAATCTTTCCTTTAGTGTTATTAAGATCATCCTTTGAAAGGTGAAACGGCTCGTTTTCTTCTCTGTTCAGTATGACCCTCAGTTTGGAGATGCCTTCTGGAACAGTGCGAAATACAACATGGTGAGCTATCTTCTCCGAATGATGACCAGCTGGGCCATCGTGTGTAACGTGTGGTATCTCCCACCCATGACAAGACAGGTATGCGGTCATCCAAACATCATTAAATCTCTCTCTCTCTCTCTCTCTCTCTCTCTCTCTCTCTCTCTCTCTCTCTCTCTCTCTCTCTCTCTCTCTCTCTCTCTCTCTCTCTCTCTCTCTCTCTCTCTCTCTCTCTCTCTCTCTCTCTCTCTCTCTTTATCTCTCTCTCTCTCTCTCTCTCTCTCTCTCTCTCTCTCTCTCTCTCTCTCTCTCTCTCTCTCTCTCTCTCTCTCTCTCTCTCTCTCTCTCTCTCTCTCTCTCTCTCTGTCTCTCTGTTCTCTCTCTCTCTCTCTGTCTCTCTCTCTCTCTCTCTCTCTCTCTCTCTCTCTCTCTCTCTCTCTCTCTCTCTCTCTCTCTCTCTCTCTCTCTCTCTCTGTCTCTCTCACTCTCTATCTCTCTCTCACTCTCTCTCTCTCTGTCTTTTAATCTGCATTAAATGACTTCATTGTATCCGATTAGGATGGCGAGGACGCTGTTCATTTTGCTAACCGAGTAAAATCAGCCATAGCGGATCAGGGAGGATTGGTGGATCTGTCCTGGTGAGAAAACACACATCCCATCTACAAATATGTGTAGAATCTATTACATGTATGTATGAATAAGTGAAAGTGGGTGATGGTAGATACTGTACATTATTGTGTCTGTATCAGTTTATCTTGTGAACTGAAATCCTGTTGTGCTGCAGGGATGGAGGACTGAAGAGAGCAAAAGTTAAAGACTCCTACAAGGAGGAACAGCAGAAGATGTACAGCAGTATGATCGTAGGCTCAGACTGTCACGAGACCTCCGTGGGTCCCACATAAACACTAACTTACTGGATTTATGAACTTGATTTGAGTCTTCAATCATTCAGCTTTTACCCGCATGGTTCTGTTGCAGCTTTGATATGGTGATATTTTTATAAAACTGGAAAATGTGTCGTGATCCATTCGTTTGGGGTTTATATCTTTTAAATGTGTCTAAAATCTATAATTATAGTTAGAGGGAAAGACAATTCCACATTGTGTTAAGACATAGTTACATTATTTGCACATTGAAGGATTGAGTCAGATTTTCACTTTGTTCTTAAATGATAGATTTTGTATAATATTAATTTTGTCTCATGCTTAGATTGTATTTCTGTTACATGATTTCTTAAAGACTATTTAAATATGTGACACATAACAGGCTTTCAGTGCTTCTCAAATCCTGTGGACCGCTCTTGTGTGGACACTAGAGGTCACTCTTACCAAACCAATCAAACCAAAGTTAAGACAGGTCATTTAGCTCAGATTACTATCATCTTTCTCAATAAAAGAATATAATTCATTATATGTTTTCTCTGGTATAAAGTATTTATCATTTTATTAAATATGATATTAATAACTAAAATCCTGTGAATATTGTAACTATAAAAAAGTGTTAAATCTACCCCCTGACTAAAACAAGTGTATAAGTTTGTAATCGTAACCCTCTATAAAAAAGGCAAATCTATTAGTGACGGGTGATGCACACAAAGCACCACTGAGCTCTAGATTGCAGGAGCACAAGATTATTTTACTCAGGGCTCCATTGGAACATCTGCCATTATAAAGTCATTAGACACTAACATTTTGCTGCAGAAACTGAAAGAAAAGCAGAGAGTAAGCAATGTGTGCTGTGATCTACTGTATCAAAAGCTGCACTGAGGTCGAGTAATAGAAGAAGAGAGGTTTCACCGCGATCTGATGCTAAAAGGAGGTCATTTGTCACTCTGAGCATGGCTGTTTCTCTGCTGTGGTGGGGCCTGAATTGAAATTTTTCATAAATGCTATTTTTCGCTAGGAATGTCTGTAGTTGGTTAGACACAACCTTTTCCAGTATTTTGATAAAAAGGGGAGATTAGGAACTGGTCTAAAGTTAGTTAGGTCTTCTTGGTCGAGATTAGGCTTTTTTATGAGGCCTAATAAATGCCATTTTAAAGGCTGCTGGGACACAGCCTAATAATGATGAGTTTATAATAGTGAGCACTGGTTCCGAAACTGCAGGAAAAACTTCTTTCAGTAATTTTGTGGGGACGGGATCTAGTATACAGGATGATGATTTTGATGAGTTTATTATTTTTGTGAGCTCATCCATTGTAACAGCATTAAATGATTCTAGCTGTATTAATGGCATGATGCGGGACGGGATACTATGGGATATAGAGGTGGCTGGCTGTGTAGATGCAATATTGTCCCTAATCTGTCTCGATTTTATTTGCAAAGAATTTCATAAAGGTATTACTATCGTGCTGTAGTTTAGCATCTTTTTCTGTTAATGATGAGTTTTTAGTCAGTTTTGCGACTGTATTAAAAAGAAATTGTGGGTTATTTTGATTTTCTGCGATCAGCTTGCTAAGATATGAAGATTTGGTGGTTTTTAGAGCCTGTCAGTACTCTCTTTCCATGCATCATGCCATACTTCTAGGTTCGTAATCCTCCATCTACGTTCCATTTTTCTAGCTGCCTTTTTTAGGGCTGAGGTGTGGTTATTATACCATGGAGCTGGTGTTCTTTCTTTAATTCTCTTTAATCTAACTGGTGCGACAGTTTCTAAGGTACCTGAAAAGGCTTTGTTTAATGTTTCTGTTATGGCATCAAGATCTTTATTGTTATTTATCACATTAAGCGTTTGAGACAGATTGGGAAGATTGTTAATAAAACTATCTTTAGTAGTAGAGATGATTGTTCTGCTTGATCTAAACCGGTGTGTAGGGCGATGGGCTTATCTAAAGCTACAGTGTATGATATGAGGCAGTGATCTGAGATAGCAGATTAAGTTGTTATGCAATCGCATTCACTATACGGGGCTATCATAGTGGTAGACATAACCTCTGGTCATTGTCTCTGTTTTGATTAAGTTGTTATGTAGTTATGTTAATAACTATAGGGGCAGTTGTAGCCTAGTGGTTAGAATGTTGGACTAGCAACTAGATGGTTGCTGGTTCAATTCCCAGTACCAGCAGGAAACAACTGGGGTGCCCTTAAGTAAGACGCCTCACCCCTAATTGCTCCCAGTGTGCCACTGGTAACTTGTAAGTCGCTTTGGATAAAAGCGGTCGGCTAAATGAATAAATGTAAATGTAGATCCTTACTGTGCTGGCCATAACCTCTGATTATTATCTGAGCCTTGAACTAAGTTGTTATATAGGCGATTGTATGGGGCTACATTATTATTTAACAATAGTAAGCGGGAGCTACATTGTTAAATCGCTTTAGCCATAACCTCTGATTATACGGTCGAGTTTGTGATCGTGGGCCCGCACACGGCCGGTGCGAGGACCCTGTGCGACAATGAGAACCTTAATGTACGAGTACAATAACAATAGCGAGTTGATGGAATGATCAAACCATTATCCAAATTGAAGTATCATAACTTAATCTTTACAAGGTTTTATCTTTTGGAGTCAGATAAAATTGAGGTATCAAAAGTAACGAGTAAGAGCTGGAAAAGACTGAAATCTTTGCCACAGGACTCCAAAGTTGGGCGGGTGGGTGGTTTTCCCTCTCCCTTACAATAACTACTGTCAGACCAACCTGAAAACCCACATATCAGTTGTGTCATTTGTTTGTTTGCGTCGCGGCCGGACATGCCCATTCACAGAGACGCGTCAACACTGTTGACGTGAACGTGACGTCACGCCGTGTTGCTTGCTGTGGGTGGCGGCGCCGTTTTTGAAGGTTCTTTTCTGCTAGTGCGTTCAGTGCGATGTTTTGCGTCTAAACTTTCGAGGATTAAACAAGTTCAATTCCAGCAAAGTGTATGTCCAGAAAATATGCACTTACTCCAAATACCAAGTAGTTCACGATGTCGGAGTACATAAGATGAGGCAGTTTTTGGCAGTTTTCTTAGACATTCTTTGGCTGACAACTCATCTGGATCTGTGCCGTTTATAACAAAGGACCAGAAGTGTCACGTAATAAAGTAATTCATTACTTTATTACTAAAGGGCAATAAAAAGCGAGATTATCAAAGCAATTTACTATTGAAATGTTAATCCATGAATAAATAGTTCACATTTAAAAAGGATTTAGAACAAAAACAACATAAAGCACTCAATAAAAACATCATTTGAAAATTCCTAAATAAATATCTTCAAATATCTTTGAAAATGTGATTTTTAAAAAGAGAAATGATTGGATTTACAAATTAAATGATGTAAATAGGCATTTAAAGGGGCTTTATTTTTTTAGCCTACACTACCTTGTGCTTGTAAAACGGGCATGCAAACTAGCATGGAAGGGTGGATGTAACAAGCTCTCTGATTGGCTCAGGGAATTGCCTTTCATTAATAAGACTGAACAGTTGTTTCTGGTCGTGCTCATTATAACAATATTTGATCTATTTGGCAAACGGAGACAGAGTGAGTGTTCATATCCAGCCATATCGATAGTTAGCCTTGAATGTTGGGACTTAATGAGAAATCACAATATTTACCTTTATTTATACATTTACCTTATTTGCTATGTTACTATCATTTTGTTTGTTTTAAATAGTTTTTCTTCTGAAAGTATTATACATATTTGCTATTATTCATGTAATATATCATTCTTTTTTCTGTAATTCATCTATTATTATTATACATACTACATGTGATATTCTATGCTATATAATATAGAGCCTACTAATATGACTGTTTATATATAGGCCTACTGTTTTATTTACTGTATTTGTATATATATTTGACTACATTATAATACTACATGCTATTAACCCTTTTCTCCATATTATATTGTATTTATTCTAGACTTATATTAAACAAACGCACACATCCACATGCATGTGAAATTTTCATGCACTACAATATAGAAATCAGATTTTATAAAATAATAATTATATAAATTAATAATTGTACTTATAACAATACCTTATATTTTAAAGGGGGCGAGATGTGTCCTGACCTAAGACAACAGAAAACTAAGACGCTGGAAAAAAAGCCATTTTCACAACTTTATTTAATTTTTTGTACATTGCATTAGCGACGACTCCGCAAAATAAGCTTTTATGATTACGTATACTGTAGCAACTGTAGACTAAACAGTTATGTGATCCATACGGAACATAAATCATTCCCAATCGCTCAGAA
Organism: Beaufortia kweichowensis; assembly: GCA_019155185.1. Taxonomy (NCBI): domain Eukaryota; kingdom Metazoa; phylum Chordata; class Actinopteri; order Cypriniformes; family Gastromyzontidae; genus Beaufortia; species Beaufortia kweichowensis. Next base: position 14,474,544 of record CM032812.1, on the reverse strand, counting down.
ATGTAAACGTTATTGTGCTTTAAATGCCGAAAAAGCGCTGCTCCCCGTTTACATGGATGTGTTCTAGGTCACTTTTGCCACAAACAAGATGGCGGCCTGTTGACGTATCGCATCCAATAACTTTCGCGGCCAATGCGCCGTCTATATATTTTCTATGTCTACGGTCACCAGCAAACGTCACGCGACCCCCTCTGACGTACAATATGGTCCAACCCTCAAGCGAAGCGCCGGAGAGATTCAGATCCAGACGCGGAGAACAGGCGGATTTAAATACCTCTAAGCGGGCGACCTGCTCAGCCCTTCGGGTGTGGGAGGGTGACTGTTTTGTGTCTTTGCTAGACCGGGGGAGCAGGGGGAGGAGGAGCGGATAATGAGCTATTCTTGTACCAGCACAGGCAACAGCCAGGACCCATCGAGCTCTAAGAAGTCCGGCGGCGTTAATCCCGGTAGTTGCAGCGGCGGCGGAGACACCGGCAGCGGCAAGAACAGCCACAGCATCCGCGGCGGCAGAACGAACCCTGATTTAACCGAGACCATGAAAGTCAAGAAGGGCTGCAACACGACAGATGTCGGGGTCCCCGTAACCACGGAGGAAGAACTGCTCGCGAGCAAAAGCATCACCCCCGAAGATGTGCTGGGATTGCAGAAGATCACAGAAAGTAAGTGCTCGAGGGTTCGGATCGCGCTCGGCATATTCCGACATCCATCGTCGCAAAGCTATTGAATAGGTTGCGGCGTAGGAGGCTGATTCATTGAACATGATGTGTATGATCAGTTGTGTGTGTGCGTAGCCATATTGTAGATGTTATAGCTCACCAATCTGAGATGTGTCATGAAAACGAGAAACTTGCTTAAGAAACAGATGGCAGTGTGTTCATGAAGCATCCAACAATCAACATCTCAATCTGTTGGCGTCCAAACATTACAGTGCCTTGTTACAGCTCACCCTTCTAAAGTATTTAATTTTGGGTTATATGTCTTTGTGTAAAGTGTAAAGAAGAAATAGTACACACAGTGAGGGTTCCCAGGATCAACTGTAATTAACCTCCTCTGATTCTTCTGCTTTGCAGTCCTAAGCATGGTTAGGTAACAGGTGGCAAGTAAGCCCCCATCACTGTTTTTAAAGGCCTTAAAGGGATAGTTCACCCAAAAATGAAAATTCTTTGATCATTTATGCATTTTCATGTCATCCCACACTTGTAAGATATTTTGAAAAATGTTGGTGTGCATTGACCCCCGTATGCACTGAAATATTTTATAGAATGTCTTCTTTTGGGTGATATAGAAGTAATACAGATTTGGAATGACATGAGGGTGAGAAAACAATTAAGCAATTTTCATGTTTAGGTGGTTATTTCTTTCAACTAATTCAAGCTTCATATTAATTGGATCATAATAAAGATGCTTCCTATATCCCCAGCTTTCCTACACTAAGACTTTTATTTCATATATGCTCGGAACCTGTGCACATCTTTAATTGTCATCTACGTCTTGGTTTGGTTGACATGAAATTGGTTGACGTGTGTCACCTCAGCTTCTTTGCATTTATCTCTCTCTATCTCTTCTCATGCATACAAAGTTGAACAAATGAGTTTTACTTGCACTTTCTCGCCCACTCACTCATACATTTACTCTTCCTAGGAAGGTCCCCTTCGCTTGTTTTTGATCAGTTATCATCCTTCTTTCCCATGTGCACATCTTACTTTGAGTCACCTTAAACATGCAAGAGCAACTTGTATATAAGTGTTTGAAGATTAGGATTTTTTTAGCCAGTTCTATTTGATGCATCCCAGACTATTAATAGCTATTCTCTCAAAAAAACCTGCTTTAAAATGAAAAACTAAATAGAAATGAGGAAGAGTTTCTTGCTGAGTAGGCAGTTTCTGCAATAAGCAATATTATGAGTTTATATTTGATTCCAGCCGACTTAACCAACATGTTTATTTGCTTAAAGCTGTTACATCATTTCACCTGCTGCCTGGATGTGACTCTATAAGCTGTCCTGTTAGGCCTCGGTAAACATACACAGCCCACACAAACAGACAGATTTCTCTTCTGGTTGGTTTCTCCGTCTCATCATACAGATCTCAGCTTTGATTAATGTTAATGCTGTCAGATCCCGTCAGTTTGTCAGTATTTGAAGCCTTTTTTACTTTTTACATTTATCTCACTCTGGAGACCAAGTGATCACTTTCATTTAAGATTTGTTATATGTTTTTAAAGACCACACCAAGGATGACAACTATGAAGAAAGCTTTAAAAATGGTTCTGAATTGAAGAGAAAAACAAAGTCCAAGCCACAACAATAACAATAAACTGATAAACTGTCCGAGCAAATTTTTCAGCTTTTTTCAGTTATACGTTTTTTTTTTCAATAAAACATTGAGCAATTAACATAAAAACATCAGACTTGAAATTAAAAGGTTCACATATTTACAATTAACTGCAGCATGCAAACTTACAATTATTATGTATCGCTTGATTGTCTCATAGATATTTGTAAGTCTCTTTGTACAGAAGCGTCTGCTAAATGTAAATGTTAAATGTTATCCTAATGTTAGTTATTGTTGAAATAACTATTTCTGCTCATTTGTGTGAGCAGACATTATTGGCTGAACAATCAGGTCTTTTTTTTTTGTCATTTGTCATAATTGTTTGTTAAAGATAAACATTTTCATATTACCATTCATTGATCTGTGATCATTATGTGAGTTTATAAAAGGTATTTGCACGGATGCTAGTAGCATGAGCTGATGCATTGCTCGTTTATAGTAATTGTTAGGTCACAAGTTGACATTTTACCATGGAAACTGTTTTTGCAGATTGGAGGTGGGACAAAAACTCCTAATTAAAACAAGTCTCCTGGAGACCTGAACCTCACCTCACTACTAACAAAACATTCATTATTGTTTTTAAGAGGTGTAGATTCATAATTAATTCATATAATTCACACCTCACTCAAAATTCATCAGGTTTAAATTTGATGATTTCACCACCCGTTTACTGTTTGCAGTGACACATGGCCTACTGTCAGAAAGAAAACTTATCTTGGAATAATGTAATCTCCAAATTGCCATGCGTCAAGTAACACCCCTTTATATAAAAAAAATGAGTTTGTACACTGTCAGCACGAGGAAAAGAAAGAACAAGAAGGTCAGAGGATGTTCCCTGACATACGTTTTGCTTTTGCCTGTTTTTTAAATCTAGAAATTGCTACGAAACCCTTTACGTAATCTTAAATTACAGAATGTAATGTAATCTGTTGATATCTCACATTGATACCATTGTGAAACGATTTTTTATTCTTATTTTATTTTGTTCTCATGAATCATTTGCATGTGGTTTGGGTCTCTTTTGGTTTGGTGATTGTTAGGTTGTGCTTTGCTCTTTTTGTTTGAAAGAATAGTTCCCCAACAATAAAAAAATCTGTCATCATGCTTTTTTAAACCATTAAAATGCTCTTTTTTCCTAAACTGCTACAATAAGACTGGCTAGTTATCAAACTACACAACAAACTAAGACTACCATAGAAGGCCATATGACACTGTAGCTTTCTAAACAAACCAAAGTTTCAGTATTTTATGAAAAATCACTTTTATTGCTTGGAAAAGAGCGGTTTGGATGTTCTGCTATAAAAGAGCGCTTTTGTATTTCATGGTAACAGAAAAGATTATGTGTTGCTTTGAAAGAGACTTCAGACGGCACATTTAACTGTGGCGCATTTGACTCTAATAAGAAAAGTTGTTCCACTTTGCTTTGTAACCATAACCATTACTAGGTGAATGTCAAATAGTAACCCACCATGGGAGAGTATCTGTTTCCCCTCCTGTTTTGTGTTGTTTACCAGGCTCATATTTCAGTTCCTTTGGACATGAATCTAATGTAAGCTTAAAGGTTTTATTCATATTTGGCTAACTTTATTGTATTTCGACTATTTAGGTCGTATTTGCGATGGTATCTTTTAACACATTATACGTAAGTCTTGGCAGGAAAATACCCTTAACCTTTTTGCTTTCAAATGTAACAGGATAGACAAATAGTCATAAGCTGATTATGTCTAGATTCATCAAGCGTTTGTAACTGCATTCAGGATACACAACATGGTGTTTTATGTAAAAGCTCAGCACGTGACCCGGCTTTACTGTTTATTTAATAAGATCAGTGATTTAAAAAGTCACTCGACTTCTTCAGCAATAAACATGAACGTGAATTAGTAAATGCCGAAGTTACCATTAATACAGAATAGCATTAATAGCTGTAACAGAAGTATTGTTCATTATTAGTTTATGTTAACTAATATTAACAAATACAAGCTTTAGTGTTACTATTAAAACAAATGAAATGTTAGATCACATCTATCCACAGACTTGTATCTTCACTCTGATTAGTCTTTGAAAGTTATTTTCGATAAAGCCTCTTAAGATGCAATACAATCCATGAGGATATGAGAGTCGATGTTTTCAATGAATTACACAAGTTTTACATTGAAAGAAATAAATATTGCAGAATATAATTTTATAAATATGTGCAGTGGCCACATAATTGCTTGTGTCTCCCTTTGATTGAAATAAATGCTTGACCTCCCCGTGTAACTGTATGCTTTCCAGTATCTGCGTTTACTGTCATTTCCTGCGTCTATATCTGCTTCTCTAAACTCCAGATGGCTAATCTGCCGATCTTAATGCGCTAAAAATGGACGCTGTTTATTTGCAACCTAGTATCCTTAGTGTAGTCTGACCCCTTCACTGGCAAATACTTTTTGCACAGAAAATATAATATAATGCAAAAGTTAATAGTAAAGTCGCTTATCTGTACCGATGATTGCTTGATGCTAAAGGACGCATGCGCACAGAGAAAGAGAGATTTGCCGGCTTCCTGTTGGCCTTTTTTCACACTAGACTTGTGTTTTCTGTTCACGTGTCCTGTAAACTCTTATTTCATGCCAGTAGATGCTGTGTTTGGTGTGTTGCTCACAGTGAACAAGCACTTCTTGACGCCTTTACCGCTTGATATTAACGCAGGGCGATCCAGGGTCACATGCAAACTGCCAAAGGCACGGCGCTCATGTCTGTGCTCTCCGTGATGCACATTTCTTGGCCGGGCATTTGCTATGCCGAGCCTAAATCATCCAGACGTGCTTGTAATTTTGTGACTCTCTCTCTCTGTGGTGTTCACGCATGTTTGTGTGCAAAGATGAGAACATCAAGTACCTGAGGTTTTCGCCGCATGTCTCGACATCCTGTTGGTGTGCGTGTTTACACGAGTGTTGCAAGATTACTTACTGAGAGCAGCTGTTGAAAAAGTCATCTAGTCACAATTTTTATTTAAATGTCAGGGAATGATTGCAAGCTACGGTATGTAAGGGACATCACACAGAAGCTCAGCACTAACACATCTTTGTCTAGAGGCGTAGAAGAATGTTTTGCACTACTGCACAAGCAGCAGTTTTCACACTGTGGAGCAAAATCTCACACAATACCACTGAAAAGTTTAGGGTCACCTAACTGAAATGATTTTCAGAACATTTTGTTCTGATGTCTGAATGTTTGAAATGAGTTGAAATATGTTGAGACATAACAAATTGTGAAAGAAAAACATTTCTTTCATTATGACATGTAAAATAAATAATGACAAATAATGAAGAAAAAGCAGTCAATAATAATTTTTTTAATAATTCCCATAAATGTATTTGTGTTATTCAGTAGCTTTGAGGTGCTTACTTTGAGTTTTGCAAAATCACAGGAAATGATGGCACACAGAAGTTAAGGAAACAAGTATGTTTATATTTATATTTGTATATGATACAGTTTACTAACCCTGTTTACTATTATTCTACGATATGGAAAAATATTAATAAGCAATGATATTATTTAGCAATAAGTAAGTGACTAAACTTTTGCACAGCTTTGGCTGTAAAACTGCTTTTGTAAGAATCTGGATTGAGATTTCATGTCTGTATTAGTGAAGAAGATTAATGTGTTAAAGCTGAATTGTTTCTTTTCGGTTTTTGTAGTTTTGCTAATGAGATGTTGTTTTTCATTCGGTGACAGTACAAGTGCTTAAATGTAGAGAACATCTTGTGGTTGTTTTTGGTTAGCCGAATTTATATTGTTTGTGAAGGACCGTAAAGTACTGATGTTATCTTTTTACTGTTTAATACACATTTCTGTATATGGTCATTTGTACGTTAGTAGAGTAAACTTGAGGAAATGAAGAAATTTTCTGTCTATGTACTAAATTTGCAGAAAAGGTGATATCGGTGTGCGTGCTCTTCCTCTCTTGCCCACCATGAGAGATGTCCCGACACACACACCTGCTCCTCCGTGAATTACCTCACTGTTCTGGGCGATCCGCCCGAAAGCGGATTACACTCCACCTATTATTAATATACCGCTCCACACATATTCCTGTACACAGACACATAGACCATCTCCCTTGGCATAGATTCATAGCCAGATGGAGTGACGGGTGGAGAGTTCATTTATGTGATATTCGTTTTGTGTTCAGTGGACAGAGTCAGTTCTTGTAAATATATTTCAATGAATGAATACATCTCACCTAGTGCTTGTGTTCAGCTATGTGGCTGAAAAAATAACATGAAACATTTTCTTTTATAATAATAGTAGTCAATACCTATATGAAACACTATTGAGAAAATGCAAGATGAAACTTGAATTTGTATTTTACTGTGTGATGGCCACTTGATGCAACAGAAATAAAGAAACACATGTTGTCCTGCGTCTTGCAGACGTGCTGCGATTGGCATTTTAAGTCCATTTGAAATAGCTGTAATTGTCAGGGCCGTAGGCTACGACAGCCAGACTTCGAGTCCCAAAGCGAGCTCATTTCCTGATCCTGTTTCTCTGTTTCCTGCTCTCTACTCTCCTGTCCATAAAGGGCCAAAATGTTCCCAAAAAATGCAAAAAAGATTTTTTTAATGCAGCAGAAAGCACCAGGTGCTTGCCGGTTCTGGGCACAGCGCTCTTTTAGCCGAGGTGTTTTACTAATAGTTTGTTTAATCAACAAATATGAATGCATGATCATTTGTACAGAAATGTACACTCGTTGTATTTAAACATACAGTTGTACAAGTAGGATGTGCCGATTGGTTGGTGTGGTATTTGTCCCGCCCCTCCTGCACTGCGATTGGACTGCTGAGCAAAAAGGGACATTGACGGGCTGAGTGTTTTCACTGAGCTGTTTTTTTGTTGACAAAAATGTCAGTCATTATCAGTCATTATACTATTCAAATTTAGAAAAAACTTTATTTATAAATGCCCAATGTCAGTTCAACTACTTTACTGACGATGTTATTTCGAAATCCAGATTCCACGTCCTGGTCCAGTTTGAGAGCTGTGTGATGGATCAGTTGGAATGGTCAGAAAACCGGTTTTGGGTGGAAAGGGTCTGGTTGTGGGCTGTGTTTGGTCAGGGTTGCAGTTACATCACAGAGAGGTACATGGAACCTGCCATCCCTCTAAATCCCCTGTGATGCTGAAGCGCCTTAAGCCGCTTAGGGCCTAATCTGACCCCTGGGCTCCTACAGGAGCACATGTACTTTGAGTTAGGCTTTGTTTGAGACTTTTGCTAGGCAGAAGAAGGTGATTTTATATTTGTTGGAACTGGTCCGAATAAAATAAACAGTTTGGGCAAATATTATATTTGTCTTTCACGTCATTGACTTCGTTCGCATCGATGCAACAAAGGATGCAATGACATGCGGTGTCGAGCTAAACCCTCTTATTTGGGCAATTCCAGCATTATGGACGTGACTTTTTCAGGCAAAATTAATTGAAATATAAATGTATTTATTACTAATATATTAAATCTGTTTATATTTTACTATTATTTTGTACATTGATGTCATGAATGGTCCTTCTGACATCCTAGTGCGCACCATCGGTTGTTTTCTCCAAACAATTATTAGTCATGTGTAATACAGAAGGTGCAAGAATGAAAAATAAAATTAGTATCATAGCTATAAAAAAAACTAAACTAACATTATTCAGCCCAGAGTGTCTGCTCAGGAAATCAGGAAAAACAAACAACTCTGAATATTAAGTGCCAGCGACTGTGCATCTTAATAAAGAGCTCATTTGCAATTGAAATGTGGCTGTTGTGTAAGCGCTGATGAATTGCATGTGATGGTTTTGTTCACATTATTGTTTGCGCTTGTATTGTACTGCGAAACTAAATGCTTCAGGGTAGCCGTTTGTTTCCTTTCAGACATTTTGCATGTCTCGTAATTAGTTCAGCTGGTGTTTATTTCGAGATTGATGATACAGAAAGGTTACAGTATCGATCGGGTGATTCACGATGGAGCCGAATGCATTTTGCTTTGTCTGCTTTTGTCTAAAAATGGAAATTATGAATCACGGTTCTTACCTTCAAATACCAGTTCATTTCCGTTTCTCTGTATAGAACAGGGACTTTTAATGGCCTCTGTTTGTATAAGACTCAGTAAGCAGGATCTAATTTATTTGTCAGCCCACAGGAACAAGCATTCTGGCATAATGAACTGCCTTAAAATACAGACCTGTACAATTTATAGGTTTCTTAAAATATACATTAAATAAGCGTTAAACACTGACTGGCACGTCTGATGGTTACAGGGATTACTGATGCTAAAATAGCACATACTGTGATTTCACGTGTGATTAAAAGGTTAGTGAAGGTTCCTGCCAAAAAAGACATCTGACTGTTTAGTGGGTTTTCAGAATATAATAGAGACTCGTTTACAACCTGTATATTTTGAGAAAGGTCTCAGTGGTTTTGTGTCCATACAGTGAATAAAAAAAGTCATACAGAATTGAAATGACATGAAGGTGAATAAATAATGATCATTTTTGGGTGAGCTATAGGGTAACACATGTAAGGTTGCAAAGGGGAGGAAATATTTTACTGGAAATTTTCTCACCTCTTTGCAACCCTAAACACATATGACTGCTAAATAATGCTATAAACATTGATTAAACAACATTAAATTAAACTTTAAACACCTTAATGTCTACAACTGGTAACAAATATAAAAAATTATTTTAAATGAAATGTCCTCAAATGTGAAGATTCACGCAGGGAATTATGGGAGCTTCCTTTTACTGTTTTTCACACTCGTAAATTTTACCATGACTTGTATTTTTAACTTACAAAAACATAATTTTAACAATATTTTACTGTAAAAGTGCACACAATCTTGTTGACTATTATAAACATATACATAAAATCTGTTAATTCACACCCTTTACGTTCAGAAAACATACATTTCACATTACTTTACATTAAAATGAAATGTAACGTTTCGTTATATGTGACAGGAAACCAATTAACAGCTCTTTACGGTGGCATTTAAAAAAAAAATTATTTAAAATATTTTGATATTAAGCAGAAAATGAGAAGTTTCTTATCCCATCACAGTCTGCAATAATCACATATTGTAATCGCCAAATATGTCTAAGCGATTGCTTTATATCTATTGCATGTTCCCCACAACTACATCAGTAGGTTTATTTATCAACACCAACCCAGAAATGTGTTTATTTGGTTCACCGAACTGTTACCATTTATATAGACCATTTCACAAGATATAAAGAACACTGGTCCAGAAGCACTTCCTGTATTCTTTCTGTATTTCGTTCTGTCATTGTGTAGTGTTAGAAAACTGAGACAGGAAGTGCTTTTGGACCAGAGCTGTTTACATCTTGTGAAATGGTCTATACATAAATATGTTAATGCATCTGAATTTGTTTGTCTCCAGATTATCTATGTAGTCCAGAAGACAATGTGTACAACATTGACTTCACGAGGTTTAAGATCAGGGACATGGAGACGGCAACGGTTCTCTTTGAGATCACCAAACCTCCATCCACAGGTGAGAGTTAACAGTGTTTACTGCACACTGTGCCCTTCATAAATAATGTAGTACAGCGGGGATACTTGATGCTAGTGTATCAGATGTCTGGTTTTGTTGTTTGTTTGTTTGTTGGTTTACATACTGTAGGAAACTCTGAAGCACATGTTACTAGCAAAGGCTTATGACATTTGACTTGCAAAAACTCTTTCTTCTTTAAAGACTGTACTCGTTGTCTTTTCACTGTTCAGTTTTCTTAAGTTTAATGGTTTATGGTTTATTTTTGTAAGTGAACACTGTCAGGTGTCATTCTTCACCTGTGCCAGGAGTCTTTCAGTGATAATCCAGCTATTTGTTACCTCTTTTTCATTCATTTTAAGGACGGTAATATTTAAGGAAATTAAATGTGGACAATACATTTTTAAATGCAAGCATTCAAATGTAAAGTTAATGCTGAGGGTTAATTTTGGAGCTGCAATGGTGCTCATGTAAGTGATGCAAGTTTGAATCTTGCTTTTGTTGTGCACATTTTTTTGTATATTTATATAAATTGTTACATATTTATATTATACTTATATTGATATACAGTATTAAGTTATTAATATAATGTATAAGTTATATTAAATATAAATTATTGAATACCATTTATATTTTAATTATTTATTATTATATTTTAATTGTTTTATTATTGTCATATAAAAATATAAAAATAAATTATATTATTAAATTCATTACATTATAGTGGTTGTAAACTTAAAAAATATTTTACAGTATAATTACATGTATTGTCCAAAATTTTATTTTAATTTATCTATTTTTTTTCAGATATTTTCTATTTTATTAATCTATATTATATTCATTGTATTATTACATTTTATTTCTTCTTATTATTTTTATATTTATTATTATCTATTTTATAATTTGTTCACCATAATGTACATACAATAAATAGTTTGCACTTTTTAGAAGAAAATAACCTCTACCGGTGATATTTATTATGATCAGGCACATACTGTATATTTGTAATAAACTGTATTTCATAATTTTGTAGGGGATAAAAGAGATGTTGATCCAAACGCTGGACGGTTTGTACGTTATCAGTTTACGCCAGCTTTCCTCCGACTACGACAAGTAGGAGCCACGTGAGTAGTTACTTCTAGTCCTCCATAAAACATAAAGGTCAAGATGGACAAAACTATCAGCCTGATTGTCTTGTTCTGGGTTCTAAACAACAAAAATGATCTAAATGAAACATATTTAAGTCGGTGAGCACAGATATAATAAGCGTCACATTATTAATAATGAATGTTATTCCCATAACACATGGATGAATGGAATGCTAAACAGGAAGCTGCCAAATATATATATATATATGTCAATATAATGCATACAGAAGAGCTAAAATGAATATCTTCATCTCTACAGTGTTGAGTTCACCGTTGGGGATATTCCCATCAATAACTTCAGGATGATCGAGAGGCACTACTTCCGTGAACAGCTGTTAAAGAGCTTTGACTTTGAGTTTGGCTTCTGCATCCCCAGCAGCAAGAACACATGCGAGCACATCTACGAGTTCCCCCCGCTCTCAGAGGATCTCAGTAAGTGCTGTTATCTAAACTGAGATGGGGTCTAACAGTGAGTCACCCATCACCTCTTTAAATGATAATCTGTCACCCAATTTTTAGGATGATAATACTTCAGGAAATGAAATTCGGACAAATTATTCACATTGCTTGCGTTTAAAAATGTGTAGTTAATGGGTTAATTTTGGAGCTGTGGTGCAGCTCTTATCACATGTGTTCTTGACCCATCAAAGTTATGGTGCTCATGTAAGTGATGTAAGTTTGAATCTTGCTTTTGTTGTGTATAATATCTTTTTTTTATGTTATATTAAATATGAATTATTTAATTGTTTTTTATTTAATTCATACAATAAGTTAAATTATAAAACTATATAAATAATATTTTTATAATAAATCATATTATTAAGTATTTTATATTATAATGTTTTAAATAATTAAATAAATATTACAATATATTTTATATAGCATTTTACTGTAAACTTGTATTTTATATAGGGTAAAGGTTTTCCTTTAAAAATATTTGTACAGTATAATTACGTATATTGTCCAAATCTATTTTAATATTTTATAATTTGATCACCTACAGTCAAAAGTTTAGACACATTGACAAAAATATTTCTCATGATTTAAAAAATCTTTCTGACGACTTTTGAAGATGATCAAATATAAAATAGTGTTCATTTATTTTACATGCTTTTAGTCACAACATAATTCCCACAGTTACAATTGTGTTATTTCATGGTTTTGATGAGTTCACACTAATCTAAAATGAAACTATTCTTTTACTGACACTATACATGATACAGTAACATACAATACAAATAACTTACAACTAAGACTGTAACACTTTCAATTTGGTCACATATACAAATGAAGGGGATCCAGAGAAGAATATATGTAAAGGTTTAAAGAGTTAAACACCCCAAACAGCAACGACATCAACAAAACATTACATTCAAAGACAAGAAAATTCACATCTTGCTTTTCATCTCAATCACAACATATTGATTTCAATCAGAAACAAAGTCCATTTCTCACAACTCCCACATAGTCAGGTAAGAAATGAGTATCTTACCACATTCCGACAGTTCATTAGAAATCCACAAGCGTTCAACATACAATGTCCCAAACCATAACCAAACGTCAGTCCAAATAATCAAGGGTGTTGAAGAAGATCATATAGTCCAGGTGAAGTGAAGACAACCCTCTGAACAAATATGCAAACAAAAATCAAAATATGCAATTGAACACAGAAAACAAACATAAAATTACAAAATATATACAAAACTTACACTGAGCTGTAGAACCAAAGAGGTTCCTCATAATGAGCAAACACTCAAAGCCATGCCAATACCTAAAACAGTCTTACTCGTCTCTCTACTCGTCGCCTTTCCTTCAGAAACCTCCCTAGATCCTCCTTGAGGTGGGGAGAAGCATTACACCATAAGACATGAAACAGCTTTTCAGAACTGTTACAAGACTGTGAAATGACATCATCATTTAATTGTATAGCAATGCACGGTTAAAAAGAAATATGGAAGTTTGAGCTTTCTGATCTGATCTTGCTCTTCATTTCAGTACGTGAGATGGTCGCACATCCCTACGAGACGCAATCTGACAGCTTCTATTTCGTGGACAACAAGCTGGTCATGCACAACAAAGCAGATTACTCTTACAGCGGAGGCCCTTAGGACAGCGGTGGGCGGGACCAAAGCCGAGAGTTTGACTGACAGACCTAAGAACCAATCACATGTCTTTGTCCATCAGTCACACCCTCCTCGAATCAATGTCATAGACGACCGGCTGCAGTGCGTCTGATTTTCAAACTGCCATTGTTCACAGTACATCAGCAAGTATTTCTATAGGTTTATTTTGTAATATTCTCTAAAAAGCAAATTAAGTACAGAGGTCCATTTTTGTATGGGCAAGGCACTGTAAAATAATGTGATGTTAGGTTTAATGTTCATTGTGTGTGTGTGTGTGTGTGGGTTTTGATGACATTATTTTGTGAGTTTGTGTTTGTATGTGTGGGGGATATTAGAAACAGATAAGATCATTATGTATTTCTTTTCCTTGTTGGAATAAGCTACATACCATCATGTTTCATACTTCTCATCTTACGGTTAATAGAATATGGTATGATTTTATGGTGAGACATTGACAAAACAACTGATAGATTTATGTTGCATTAGATATATTTTGATACGTGAAGTTGAAACTCACTTTGAGATGTTGCTGTTTGCGTGGATAAAAACAAACAAAAAAAATCAAAAATGTATGAAATGATCACAGTTGTCATCTGTATATCCAGTGGTTTGCAGTTAAGTACATGGGAGTGATTTTGGTCACACACAAACCTTTGGGGATGTTACAAGCCTTGACATCTGAACCGTTTAGTTAGAAACCCGTTTGCTTTCTATGTTAAGTTAAAGATGAAGTGGTCGAGAGACATCTCCTGTCTTCATCTAGTATTCCCTCTCTCCCACATTCCAGTGAGCTCTAGACCCCACATGGATGTTTAGTGCACATAGCGGATGTTAGATGTTACATGATGTTATCCAAGGGTGTGTCCTGACTATGAGCTTTTCATAGTGCCAGACGTGCTTTCATAAGAAAGCCTGTTTCTGGTTTGAGTAAAGAAGATGCTTTCAAGATCTCAGTGTCAGTAAGACTTGAAAATGTTTCCAGTCAAAGATGTAACGGCTTTATTTATGATTGTCATTTATTGTAAATGATTTTGAGGAAATAAATGAAAACATGTTTTGGACAGTTCAAATTCCAGTATGGAATAAAAGCGAAATATTCATGTTGTCTGTGTTTTATCTTTTGAATAAAACGTGTTTAAAGGACCCGCTTTAGTTTTAGTAAAGGTAAACATTTTTCTCTGTGGCTTGAATTTTAAATTATTTTTTGATAATTAGTCTGTTAATCTCGAGAATATTTATTTGTTTTCCTTGAAAAACTGCTCTTATCTAAGATTATAGTGTCGATTTTATATGCCTCAAAATATTTATTTTCATGTTGATGGTGTAGGTGCTGCAAATGAATGTCACACATTTCCATAAACTGTTTTAATCCAGAAAAGGGACAAATTCTCAACACTTTCATCAAGTGTACATCAAAAATGTGCTACAAAAAATCATCATCAATAAAAAATTATTTTGCACGCTTAATTCGGAGTGTATGTTAATTTACAGACATTTAATTATGTATTAAAAAGTAAATACAGGCTCAGCGATCCAAAAAGGGATCAGATATATAAATGGTCTAAATGAGACCCTATAAATTACAATTTCGTGAACCAGCACAAATGGAAGACCAGAAGAGCTTCTGAAAACACCCCAAAAATATAGAGAAAAGCTGTGGATGACCCTATTCTGATGAACAGAGATCATCTTCTACCACAATGGGGCAGCAAAAGCACTATATGAAGCTAATTCACATTTCACATTTAAGATAATTTAAAACGCAACTTTAAATACTGAAGTGTGCAATACAGAATTTCAGACCATAAATCCTTATGGACCATCTGGTCATGAGTGTTTGACGGGGTAAAGAAGTGAAAAGAAGACGGTCATTAATGAGGATTCTGCATGATTAAACGCTGCATACTATGATGCTTTCTTGCATTTCATGACATTTATGTGAATTCTCTGCCACTTCAGTACTGTAAACCAAATGATGATTCAATATGAAGTTGATCATGGTGTTCCGTGTGTGGTGTTATCCCATGTGGTGTTGGCCCATGCTGGAAACGTGTTGAGCTGGAACATGGCTGATCCCCACGTGTTGATGCCGATATTGACGCACAGAATGCCAATGAAGTTAAGCATGAAACCTGCCTTTGCCTATAAAGAAAACACAACAAAAATGTGTTATGTACAGTAAAAGTACAGTGACACACTTAAAAAGATAGGGATGACTTTTCATACATCTGTAAACAAATGACAATAATTTTGCCCTTTTGTCAAAATTAACTTCAAAATTTTACTAGATGTATGAAGTCAACAAAATGACCAGAGGTGTCCACTAATCAAGTCTGACAATCTGAATATTTTTGTATTTATTTTGAATTCAACATCTATTGTTTAATCATTTATTATTTTGTGCATACGCAATATATTTTAATGCCAAAATATGCTTTAAACTTTCTTTACTTGTAACTTACATTAATCTCTGTATTTTTGCATTAGAAAGTATTATTTAAAGTTAGTTTATTGTGGATAATTAAAAATACTAATGAATGAAATTTATTATTACCACTAATAATATCTATTATTAATATCTATTATTATTACTAATAAATATCTATTACTAATGAAACTGTTCATCTAAGAATTATTTTTCATAACTGCAATGGAATAGGAACGAGTGTTGAACATTTAGCCATACCATATCCAAGACTCTGAGGTGGCCATATGAGAAAGCAATGGCGTTGGGAGGCGTGGCAACAGGAAGCATGAACGCTAGTGATGCACTGATTGTGCAAGGCAACATGACATACAGAGGATGGAGCTGGATAGTTGTGGCCTAAAGAAAAAGAGAACACATTTTTATCTTAGCAGATATGTAGTGTTACACATTGCTTGAGAAGATCATAGCTTTGATCTTACAGGAAAGTATTTTATTAGACTGCTCTCTGTTTAGAAAGGAATGCACAAAAACACATCTTACTTAAACTGAAATGAGATCATAGTAATTCATAGAAAGTAGTCACTTCACTCACCAGTATTTAGTTACTTCAAAATTACTTTTTTAATTAAAAGTAATGGCATTACTTTTTACTCATAATTAGCCTACGTATTAAAATCTGTTAAACCTTGACATATAGACACATAGAAATAAAACAGACTAACTTGACCATTACCTGTAACAACACTACACTTTTTTAATACACATATTTTATATACATTTTAAGTAAATAAACTCATTTCACGTTTAACTCTTTACTTAGAATTTAAACTCAATATTGTTTTATACAGAACTGTTAAAAATACATACAGTGTATCATGCAAGTACATCATAAGTAATTGTAATTCAATTACAACACATGCTTTTTTACATTTATTTACAGTGATTCGTTTCATTAGTAATCCATTATACCCAATACTCACCATGGAAGCAACAATGGGCAGGAAGAGAGTGGTGGTGGCTGTGTTACTGGAACATTCAGTGAACATTCCCACCATCAGACAGAGGATAAATGCGATGGCGAAGTGTGGGATGTTCTGCAGAGGAGCCAGAATGTCACCCAACCACTTGGACAAGCCAGATTCCTGTAGACACACATTAAAAACATATTGTCTTCCAGCGGAACAAAGACTTTTACATAAAATGTAATCCAGTTTGTCTTTGTATGTTTAAGACTAATGATTACATCAACACATCATCATTACGTCATGGTTTTACCTCACTGCCGGCAGCCAAAGCGAATCCTCCCCCCAGCAGCAGAATTATGTTCCAGGGCATCCGCTCATGCACCACCTTCCAGTTCAGAAGAGTCGGAGGAGCGTTCAACTTCTCTGTACGTTGCCTTTCTTCTGTTGTATAAAAGTCAGCAGCTCTGGTTTAAAATCTGATATACACAGATTTGCAGAATGTTCTGTCAAATAATCAGGACATTACCTCCTTCACAATCGTCATCATCATCATTCTTATCATTAGAGCAACAGTTTACTCGTGATGGAATAATGAAGAACAGTGTCGACATTAAAATGGCCACAGTGCCGTCCGTGACGTATCTTTAAAGCGAAGAAATTTGTGTTTAGTGAATTCTTCTTTTGTAACATGCATCGAGAAATCATAAGGTTCACCAAATATAAAAAATGATGTATCGTACTTACTGTCCATTTTTGTTGAAAAGCTCACTACCCCAGCCTGGCATGAAACCTGGTTCTCGTGTGAACCACAGTAGCACCAACAACACAAAGATGGTGAGCACAGCGGCCTCAGCAAAACTCATGCGGCCCAACTTCTTATATTCGTTCTTCATCACGTTATAGGCCTCCTTGTCCCCCTCGTTCTTCTGTCCGCAGCCGAATGATTTTTTAAAGCTAAAAACAGGAAAGTCACCTTAGATGCTCCTTTGAGATAACATTGAATTGCCAAATCATTTCAACACAATTCACGCTGTGTGTACAAGGGCCGAGTTACTCACTTGATGCCCATGAACTTGCACTGCAGCCAAAACCAAGCCAACGTGAGCGTCAACACCATGTTAGGAAAGGCAAAGCCGAACCAGCTGGCAAAGTTGATCACGTCAGGGTTATGTGGATAAATCCTGTAAAATGATAAAAAATAAAAACTGTTGTTTAATCATTCAATGATGGTGTTTTTGTCAGAAAAATTCATGTGTGTGTTGTTAAGCAATACATGACAGAACAGTGAAGTAGGTTCAGGATGAACTTACTCGTCCATCTGGCCCTTGAGAATGAGATTTGGTGTGGTTCCTGTCAAAGTAGCCGTTCCTCCGATGCTGGCAGAATAACACACAGAGAGACTCATCCCTTTGAAAAGATGAAGATACCTTGCCTCACGCTCCATCTTCCTGAGTTCAGTCGGTGAACTGATTCTCGCTTCTGGATCTAAGCTGTCTGTTAAGATATACAGCCATGTTAGATGTCAATTTAATCTGATGTTAGAGAAGAAGAACATGTGATGGGTATACGCGGTGTCTTTTTTGTAGTTCAATTTAAAGGGACAGTGTGCTCAATATTAAATTATGAAAAATTTGATTCATGATATGATTCACTCAGTTACATGTTGCTACAAACATCTAAAACTTTTTTATTCTGTGGAAGACAAAAAGAGATTTTAGGGCAGGAATTTAGAGATGGCCACCCCCAGTCACCATTCACTTTCATTGTATGGAAAAAGATGCAATGAAAGTGAATGGTGACTGAGACTGCTGGTGCATAACGTTTTGCCTTTTGTTTTTATAGAGGTATTAAAACAACATGAGGATGAATAAATGAGAGAATATATTGGATTAAAATGTTGACTGTCACCGTCCCACAGGTGGAACACTTTGGTTATTATTCCCTTTAATATTTCATAGTTAAATTCTAATCTAATCATGACAAACTATATATTGATAGAAAGGTCTAAGACACAAGAATAAATAATTGAAAAACTTTCATAACAAAAAATAAACTAAAAATATAATAAAAATGTTATTTTTAAAAATGCCTAAAATTGAAAAAATAAAAAAGATAAAATATCTAAAATAAAAAAATGTAGTTCAAATGTGCACTGAAAGTTATCAGGTTAATCATTTCTTTAGCTACACACAGAAGTATCTAATTAATATCTATTACTATATGTCAGACATACTCTCGGGTTTATTCTCTGTGGCGTTGTCCAACGAAGGTTTGGTATTAGACACCTCAGCCAACTCAAAAGCATGGTTATCTTGCCCTTCTTTCTCATCAGCTTCTGCCTCTGTGGAACTGAGCTGCTTGAGTACAGCTTGAGAAATGGGCAACATCATGGCTGTGGTGGCCGTGTTGCTGATCCACATAGAGAGGAAAGCCGTTACAATCATAAAGCCCAACATCAGCCTGTAGACACGAGGGGGACACAAGGGTCAGTTTATCAGTTGAAGAAATGAAATGATATAGATTAAGTTGTTTGTGGTCGTACAAAGCAGGTCGAACTCCAACTATTAGAAGAACCCGGAGGGCGATGCGCTTGTGGAGGTTCCAGTGTTCAACAGCAATAGCCACAAGCAAACCTCCAATAAACAGCATGTTACTGTCCTTTAAATACTGCACACACACCTGAAAAAAACACACGGGATCACTAATGTTCATATAATATTTCTATTGAACAAGAGCATCCCAGCCATACAACAACACACATGAATGGTGAACTGTTTAACAAACTGCTAAACTGAGATGAATTGCTTTATCTAAAATGAATTGCTTTGTTTTTCTCACTTTAAAAGTCGTTTTTAGATAAAAGTGTCCAAGTATAAATGAGCAATTCCATGCAAATGTCAACTTTACCATGAAAAAATTATGTTTTTACCAAAGATTTTCACCATACTGATGGCTCAGATGTCAATATTTAATGTCTTTCTCAGCATCTTTTGGTTCTGGTTTGTGTATTTTAGTTTACAGAAATCCTACAAAGTATTTTGCCTCTCAAAACTTGTTATTCACAACATGATTATCACAATTTTTTATTCTAGATAACTTGACTGATATTTTTCTGATAATCAACAGAGGTTTATTGGGAATTGCCCATATATAAATGCAATATTAGACATTTTGACAAGCATAATATGATCTCATTAAAACTGGAAAAAAGATAAAGAATGTAAAAAGTAGATTAAAATCTGCCGTGAGGTTCATAAAAACTTCTTTATGGCCCATAAAGCCTTTCTTTTATGAATCAGTAGAGATACGGTACATGAAGATACAGTACAGATCTCATGATGATGATGTAGGTAATTCTCATAGGCATGTGATGTCTAAACAGTTTTGTGTGTCTTTTGTGTTCATGACCATGACTATACAATTTTAGATTTTAAAATGGTGCAATTATTGTAAAATTGTGGGTTTCATAGACAAAACAGACAGACAGACGAGAGACTGATACCTGTCCAGACTGCATGATTCCCATCATAGGGAACAGTATAACAGGCAGCAGGGCTGTGACGGCCAATGGCATACACTCTGTGCACCAATACAACGCCATGAGGATGATGGCATAACCACATTTTGCTTCCTAAAAAGCAAAACAATCACATTTTAATCAGGTGTCACAAAATCAGTGATCGAGACTGGAGTAGTAAACATATCGGTCATGAGTAAGATATCATATCACGTCCAATGATTCAGTGTGGTTATTTATATCTCTCCATTACATTAATCCATGATCTGTATCATGAAATATCTGTATATACTGTATATCTCTTTAAGATCTCTTTAAATGCATTTATTGCTATCAGAACACTGATAACAGTAAACCTTGACCACAAACCATGATAAAGCACTATTGAGATTTATGACTAGATGAAAGGCATTATAATATGTTTAAACTATCCATCATTCAATTAATATGAACTTAAGTGCATTTAATGAATATATAAATAAATTAATACAGCTTTTTAATATACTGTAAAGTGGGGTCCTTAAGGAGAGGGTAAAGTGTGGTCCACATTGCTTTATTTTCTTTGTTTGTGACTTCAGCTGTTTTTGGTGGACCTCTGCAAGCTGTGTAAATACAGTCTCCAGCTTTCATCTCATTTCTTTTCCAGACATCACTGCTGCATCTTCAGCTGTTGATGTGCTGCTTATTTTTAATACAATAACGTTCAGCTGCAGGTGGGCCGATCAGATATCTGAACTCAACCATCAGGGTTATGCTGATTACATGTTTTCATGTTTTTAATCATAAAAAAAACATACACTAAAGTGTAACTGTTACCATCCATTTCTACCTGATAAACTTTAAAAAACCTTGCATATAGTCAATTATATAATTAATAAAATACTATATTATAATATATTATAATAATGTTATATTATTATTAATATTATATTATTTTATAAAATTAAATAAATTGATATTTATACAAATATTTATATTTATACACAAATTACATTCATACAAAAAAAACATTATATTTGTTTAATTTACGGTATTTTAAAAATAACATGAACTTTTTTTAATATGTTTAATGTTATGAAAATTTGTCAAATAATGTGAACTAATGTGTGAAAATGTGGAAATTAAATTTGGTCAATGTGAATAATATTTTTCACTTGAAAATAAAAAGAATTACTTTGAATGTTAGCACATTTAATCAGATTTTGTACTGAAGTACTGAACTCAGCTATATCATGTATTTTGTTAGGTGATACACTGTACAGTAAGTGTACATACTGTAAACTGTGTAAAGTCATTTTGTTAAACGTGTGTCAAGGCATCTGCAGAAAATGTCCACCAAAAACATTTTAAACACAAAAGCACTTACTGGTGTGGGGATGACCAAAGGCAGGGGCAGGATCAGAAAAGGGATGATGAAGATGACCAGATAGTTTTTATAAGCCCACAGCCATCGCAGAATCGAACGAATATCCATGATTTCTGGCTCTGAGCTGCAGATGTCTTCTATGTTGTGGATGGAGAACACACCAATGTTCTGATGATGGGAGCCGTGCGATAGAAGCTGAGCGTGATCAATGTGTTTATAGGCATCGTCACCTAAGAAAAATTAAATATTAACTGTGTGAACAAGGGGAGGGTAAACAAGGGTCTGAAAAGAGTGAAGAGAGGTGGGAGAGACGACAGACAAACGTAGTTTATCAGACGGTTAACCCTTTTGTTATCTATTTCAGGGTTATAAACTCACTGTCATGGAATGTTTTACTGATTCATATGGAAAATGTCATGAAATAACACAACGTTCCCATCTTTGGTGATAATTTTCTTTATCACTGCAATTCCTGCATGATTATTAAAACAGCTAGTTATTAGCAGGGAAATGTACTGATGTGTAAGAATTATAGTTAAAAGCAGGAGATGATTAATGGTCCATACCACAGGCAAAGATCCAGCAGAGGCGTGTCTTTATCTGGAACACTTCAAAAGTGAATATGAAGTTGTTCAGAAGATAACACATTGTGCTTTTATCTTGTTCAGCACAACCAGATATTATTCCAATGGCAATTTGTCACAATTTTACAGATTTACAGTAAATACATATTAGTACATGCAGCAAGAAAAGAGCTGAAAGAAACATTTTCTATTAACAAACTTTAATCAATAAATAAAAATGAATGTTTGGCATTGAAAATATGGTAAGAACGTTACAGTAAGGTTGTATTTGTTAACATAGTAAACACATTAGTGAACATGAACTAACAATGTAGTTTATCAGCATTTATTAATCTTTGTTAATGTTAGTTAATGCCGACACGTGTTAGTAGTTAACAGATACAACTTGTTTAGTATTAGTAAATGCTGAAATTAACACGAACTAAGATTAAAAAATGCTGTATAAATATTGCTTACTGTTGGTTTATCAATGCAATGCAAACTGATGCAATGAATGTTAACAAATAAAACCTTATAGTAAAGTATATTATATTATAAACATATAAAATAAAATGTGAAATATTAAATATGACTAAAATGAAGATAATGAACAACCAGTAAGATCATAAAACAAAAAACAACTTTGGAAAAAAGACTTAATTTCACCCAGTTCAAGTAAATAATTGATGTGATCAGCTTGAACAAAAGCGATGATTAAGATCAAGAGGAACAACATCAGCATGTGATTCACCTGATAATCTTCAGTTCAGTACAGAGACCGATTTTTCTTCCATTTTTGTACATTAATTATTAATCCATAGAGACTTTGATCTCTGCATTTCATTCATTTGGAAAGAAATCTTCTCCCCAGTTTAAATCAAATTGTTAGTATTCTTACAGTTATATATTAATGCATAAAAAAATGAATTCCTAATGTTTTGCATTGACAGCATACAATACATACTTAAATACCAGTTTTATTTTTTAAAGCTCCTTAATCAGTGCCATTAAAATGTCCATGTTTTATCATTTTCCTACTTCCTTTTTTATCTACAGTAGTATGGCTGTAATCACATGATGTGTGCCAAAGGTTTAACATATACAACATGTATATATAGCCTTCATCGATTCTGTTCCTTGTACATAAAGTTCCTTATGTGTTGCATAATCTCACTTTCTCAACCTTTGGAGTGTTACAGCGCATATATAAGGACAGATTTCAACTTTGGACAAATCCTAGGTAAAATATAGGACCAACAATTCACTTGATATATTGCCATACTGTACTAGGGAATAGTATGTGTATCACTACAGGTATGTTTGCAATACTCAAGTATTTCCTTGACTTGCACTGAGGAAAAAGGGTCAGTAGACACTACAACAGTACTGTAGCTTTATGGGTCTATTCAGCATTATTATAGACTTTTTTATATGACTGAGTTTTGATGGACCCTGTATTCCTCTTTATATTTTATAGTCTAACATTTCAACTAGTTTCACTGCCTGATTGGTTGTCATTCAACGTAATTGACTGGGTAATGAACCCCAGGGTCACCTATTGTTTCTTGACACTCAAATAAAGATATGAAACAAGGATTATTTTACCTGTCTTAAGGAAGTTGCTGTACTGTTACTGTAATATTACTTTAATTCTACTGTAGGTTTAAACAAATTGACTTCTGCTACAGTTTTTCATTAAACAAACCAGCAGCAGTTATGCAGAATTTTTGTACAGATTAAATTACAATAATACTTTGATAATGTACTTTTTTATAGACTGTGTTTTACAGTGACCCACGTATGGAATTTGACCTCAATAAAAGTCAAAGTCCAGTTATTCAACATACTAATGTCCAAGATACAAAGCAACTGAAGCTATTTCTGAAGTATATGTTCTGGCAGGACATCACAATTTTGCCTTTTAGGAAATATCATGGCAGAAAAAAACGATATCAGAGTTACAAGAAATAAATATATTGACCTATTTCAGTCAAGTCAAGTAACCTATAAAGTCAAGTAATGTCTTTGTTTATTTGTTATGGTAATAAAAACTGCACTTAGGTTGATGACAGCAATGCCTGTGATAGTTGTTTACAGTTTTATAGTGTACAACAGATAATCAATTTACTTAAATTTATGGTTATGTTATATTGATATTCGCTACAAATACAAATATTTATTCATTATTAATTTTTTTAGATGCCACCTATGTGGAAACTGGGCCAAGTATTATTCCCAGATGAGAGATCAGTAAGGCCCGGTAGTAGCCATAATATCTGCGTAATGTTTATTATAGATTGTGGATCCAAATAGAAAGTTTAAACATCAGCCACTTTAATACAAACTTGTTGTTGGCTATAACTCACAGTTCAATTCTTCTTTCAGGCCACTCATAGATCATCACTTATTTAACATCCACTCTTGTCCCCTTATAAACTATAGAGTAACTTACATAAATCTTTGTTAAAGTATCTTATGTTTGAATCAACTTGTTATTTACAAGATGGGTAATAGGACAACATTTGGGTTATCATTGATTATTTCAGAGCAAAATAAACAAAGGAGGCTGGGTGACTTTTGGAACAATCGATCGAGCGAAATGTCCTCAATCATTTATTTCACACTACTGTTAAAGGAGAGAAGTTTAGCTACTCGCTGCTGGCAGATGTGTGAATAAATATGAGATCTGTGGTCTTATTATCGCTTTTGTTGGCGACTGTTTTTGCTGCGGAGGGTAAGTGTACCATACCAAGTCATATTAGATTTCTGTCTTGATTTCAATGTGCTGTTAAAATATTGCATTTTATTTAGAAACGTGTGTTGGACGTTGTCAAAGTGGTTTTGATCCTACAAAGAAATGCCAGTGTGACACAATGTGCAAGTACTATGAAAGCTGCTGCGCGGATTTTGACAGCGTCTGCCGCAAGAAAAGTAAGAATGTAGAGTCTTTCCTACAATATGGCGAGCCAAATCATCAAGAAATGTTTTTGTGTCACTAAGAAAAAACTTTTATTATTGTATTTTCAAATGCATTTTCCACCTGTTAAGTATTAAAGTGTTAAAGATGAAGTGTATTATATTTTTCCTTATTGTAACTTATTGTAATATATCCCACTTTTGCCCATCTCTGGTATTATGCAACAAGAACTAGTCAGTCATTCAAAGGCAGATTACTCATAAAAGTCAATGCTCTACTATCAAAACATTATAATGTTTGTTTGAACTCAGGCCGACAAGGCATCATTGGCTCAATTAATAGCATGTCTATTTTAATCTAGATTTTAATCTATTTTAATCTCTAATCAGTGGCAGATGGGGAAAATGTTTGTGAGAACAATCGATCCAATGTTCTGAAAATGCTGGACACAAAAGGAAAATTCATTCAAAGTTCATCATTTATTCACCCTCGTGTCATTTCAAACCTGTTTGACATTTTTTCACTACCGCATAACACACAAAAAAAAGATATTTTGAAGAACCAAACAACATTGTCCCCCACTGACTTATATACACAAAACAACTGAGATTTCTCTCAAAATATCTTCTTTTGTTTTACACAGAAAGAGTCACAGTCAGGTTTTAAATGACGTGAGAGTCAGGCCCGGCTCGTCTGTATATAAACTGGACCAGGTCCTAATTAACTGTTAACTCAAAATGTTCATCTTTTCAGGCGACTTTTTTTTAAAGCGCCTAGCGACAAATCTAGCGACTTTTGGACAAACCTTATCAACTTTCCAAATGCCGCCAGTACTGTCCTGTGAGCAGTTACACCTCTCCGTCTCTCTCTCCGTCTCTCTCTCTCTCTCTCTCTCTCTCCGTCTCTCTCTCTCTCTCTCTCTCTCCCCGTGTCTGCTCTGATGATCAGTGAGCGCTGGTTCCGGCTGAGAGGAGCGACCGCACGGCATCTGACATAGACGTGAATGAGCTGCGCATGTGCAAACGGTGTTGCCACGGACCAATCACTTACCTGCTTCTCCTAATTTGACCGTTTCTTCTTCTTCTTCTTCTTCTTCTGTTAATTCTTCTTCTTCTTCTTCTTCTTCTTCTTGATCTTCTTCTGTTAATTCTTCTTCTTCTTCTTCTGTTAATTCTTCTTCTTCTGTTAATTCTTCTTCTTCTTCTTCTTCTTCTTCTTCTTCTTCTTCTTCTTCTTCTGTTAATTCTTCTTCTTCTTCTTCTTCTTCTTCTGTTAATTCTTCTTCTTCTTCTTCTTCTTCTTGATCTTCTTCTGTTAATTCTTCTTCTGTTAATTCTTCTTCTTCTTCTGTTAATTCTTCTTCTTCTTCTGTTAATTCTTCTTCTTCTTCTTCTTCTTCTTCTTCTTCTTCTTCTTCTTCTTCTTCTTCTTCTTCTTGATCTTCTTCTGTTAATTCTTCTTCTTCTTCTTCTTCTGTTAATTCTTCTTCTTCTGTTAATTCTTCTTCTTCTTCTTCCAGTTTATCAACTCTTCCGAGATCGTTTACTGTTCTTCCTCTGAGAGACTATAACGTTACAGTGATTGTACTTACACACAACAATAAACTCCATTAAACTTATTAAACTTATTAAAAATTAAAGCGATGCTTTCAATAGAAAAACGTTTAACACATATCCCCGAATTCAACAAATCGAAAAATGTGCTAATATGAAGCAACAAATAAATGTAAGATTTAACGTGCTCATGTAAATAGCCTATACAACATTAGTTTGGGCAAGAATTGCAAAAGTAGGCCTACAAATAAAATGAATAACAATCAACAACAATAATAAAAACGATAAAAAACGATTTGTTCATGCAGCTAAATAGTTGTTTTGTTTGTTTTGTTAAATAACCCAGTTCTCTGTGCATTCATGGAGAGCTTACGACCCAGAAACTGCCCCTCCAAAAATGTTGGTCAGGAGCCGCTACTCTCACTGAGAGTGAATAAATGATAACTTTTCTTTTTCATTTTTGGGTGATTTATCCCTTTAAAACTCTTCCTCAGCCCGTGGTGACACATTTGAAGTGCCTGAGGAGGATTTGACTACTCCAGTGACACCGACACGAGAACCGAAACTGACCACCAGCACTGTTCCTCCGCTTACTACCGCTGACCCGACGTCATCCTCAGATCCAGACGCACACACCTGTAGCGGCAGTCCTTTCAACACATTCATGCAGTTAAAAAATGGCTCCACCTTTGCCTTCAGAGGTGAGTTTGAAGCTTGAATACAGTCATTATGGTTTTCTCTCAGTCAGTGTTCACGAGTGATTCACTTTTCATTTGTGTTTCAGGGGAATATTTCTTCGAGTTGGATGAGAAATCCGTCATGCCTGGCTATCCCAAACTCATTAAAGATATGTGGGGCATTTCTGGTCCGATCAATGCTGCGTTCACCCGCATTAACTGCCAGGGAAAGACTTATATATTTAAGGTCTGTATACAGAATAAATATTTCCTCATTTAAGCCAAGCTTATATAGGTTTTAAAAATATATATATTATTACGATTTTTTATTTTTTATGTTTATCGTTATGAAAATTGTAAAACTATGAAAAGTAAGACAGTAAAATGATGAAATATTAAAGTAAATAGTGAAATAACCATGTTCTAACTATGTGTATAATGGCAGGGCAACCAGTATTGGCGTTTTGATGGTGATGTCATGGATGAAGATTACCCGAGAGACATATCTGTAGGATTTGAAGGGATTCCGGATAATATAGATGCTGCATTTGCAGTCCCTGCCCCAGGGCATCATGGGAAGGAAAAGGTGTATTTCTTTAAAGGTGTGTGAATGTAGGTCATAAATATTCTCCATAATCCAGTATAATGCAAAAGTGCTCATCACAGAGAAAATGATTTCCATTTCCACAGGGAACCAGTACTTCCAATATGAGTTTAAACACCAGCCGTCCCATGAAGAATGTGACCGAATGACCAAATCTTCACCCTCAGTGGCATTCAAACGTTATACAAACCTCTACTGTGACATGGACAACGTTTTCAGCATGCTCTTTCAGGGCTGTAAGTCTGTGTGCATATCATTATTAAGCTGTGGTTTTACAATCAAATGAACACTGTAAACTAGTGCTGTGAGACCAGTCTTGGTTATGTAATACTTGGACCAGTCTTAAGGCCATTTTTCGAAGATCTTTGTCTCAGATTTAGAGGTCTTTTCTTTTGGTACTGTTGTGCCAGATGAAAAGTAAAAAATGTCAACAAAATTTAAATTTAAATATGATTGATATGATTGAAAGAAATACCTGTATAAGATCATATTTTTTATTGTAACATTTGATATCATTTATATTTACAATATCACAACAGCAAGAGCAGTGTTGTCATGAATATGAGCATGATAAAATTATTAGGTGGATGATAAAACATTGAAAATAAGTGTTGAATGCAGTTAATTTTAGTTCATTTGTTTGTATTTGTTTCTACATAGAAACAACAAAATTTCTACACAGAAATTCACCTCAATGAATCACTTTTATATTATCTTACAATGACTTTTTAGGGTTATGTGGGTTTTCAGAGTTTGAGAAGTGCTGGTCTGGTTTTGCTCTTGCACTGTCTTGGTCTCAAACCCTAAAAGTCTTGGTCCTGTCTTGTCGCTTCTTTACTGAACATTAATAAGTGGAGACCCAACCAAATTTGTTCATTATATAAGATAATTTAAACTTGCAGTCTGGTAATATTACCACAAACTGCATACGCACAACAAAAACGCAAAACTCCATGACCACAAAGTCTTAATATTAACTATATTACATAAGTTTTACTGCATATACGGCCTTTGTACGACCAATAAAACATTATGATAAGCATTTTGTTTCTTCCATTAAAACTCGAAAAGTTATTTTGCTATCCTAACTCGTTTATACAGTTAGCTGCATTTTAATATTAACATTCGCGTTATTTATCCAACTACTATAAGACCTTCAAATGTATTTATTTGTAACCCACCAGATGAGAACCACTGCTATAAATGTTCATTTCCTTCCAGTTATGATAATCTTTCATGCGCTATAACTAATCACCTTTTCATTTTATACCTGATTAAGTTCAAGGGCATCACAAAGGGCCACACTTCATCTCCAGAGACTGGATCGGCATCAAACCGCCCGTGGATGCGGCAATGGTGGGTAGATTGTACCTAAACCCCGAGCCTTCACCTCCACCATCCACCAGCAGAGGCCGGAGAAAGAAGGGCAGAGGACGAGGAGCCCAAGTTAGTCGCTCACTGTTCTTGGATGACTTTGGCTTGGACTATGAGGAAAGGTCTGAAGGCACAAAGTGTTATGTACATATAAAATCAGTTTTAGATAAAAAGATGAGCCAGATTGTATTTATATTTGCTAAAAGTTGATTCATAAGTGTATATGTGTGTTTATAGGTATCTTGGAGCAGAAAAGCGCGGAAAACATCATAAAAAGGGCCGTGGAAGACGTCCATTCCTCTTTGACATGAGCTACGACTCGGAGGACTACATTGATGTAGATGTTGTCCAAGAGAAAGCCACGCCGGTCCAGAATGTTTACTTCTTTAAGAAAGGTACAAAAACAAATAAAACATTAACATTTTATTCTATGTGTTGCCTTAATACAATTATACTTCTTCTAGATAAATATTACAGAGTGGACCTGAAAACCAAGCGGATTGACCACGTTAACCCTCCTTACCCGAGATCCATTGCCAAATATTGGCTGGGATGTAAAGAGAAGGATTTGTCTGAGAAAAGATAAATATAAAGTTTTCTACAGTTGAGTTACAAACATAAAAACAAGTGTAAAAGGTTATTGATGTTTTACTTAATTAGATGCTACTAACAATATGAAGAATGAAAAACTAAAATTATTGATATTTTGGTATAGCATTATTTGTATCATAATGCTGGAAATGAATAAACAGGCTGTCCAATACAGTAAGTTGTGTGTCTTATTTTGTCATGTTTGACTGTGTGTCTATTTTAGGTTAATAAAGTTTTAAAGGTTCAAAGTCTTTTAAAGTACACACACAAACACAAACACTTCACAGAACAGTTGACACTGACATTAAATTGCCTTTTTTCCCGATAGATCTGACATGTTATCTCTGTTATCTCTGTTTCCATTCTCTCTATAATCTCAAAACTGCTGAGCACTATTAAAACCATAATGACTGACAAGAACAAATTACAACTTGTGTTAAAATAGTTCATGTTATGTATGCAAGATCATTTGTTTTCTTTAAAAAAGCTATTTAGGTATTGTTTTGGTACTGTTACTGTTACTTTCCAGCTGAAAGAAAATTCCTGAGACACGGTTATTATTCTCTTTATTTAACCCATTACACATGTAAAGCACATGTCCAACTTTTTGTTGTTGAAATATCTATAAAACTGTCATCGACATGATGTTTCACACCATGATTTTCTTTACATGGTGGAACACCAGGATAAATGTTCAAGACTTTATTTAAAAGAATAAAAGTAGTGACTCGCTCTGTCAGTTATTAACAGTTTGCATAGCATGTACTTTTGTGCTGTGGAAAATAAAAGGACCTGCCGCACATGTGACTGACAGAGTGAGTCAACGTTCACTTTAATTGTGTTTAAAAATCAATTCAATATTTCTCTGTTTGTGTTCCACTAAAGAAAGATTTTTTTGCAAGCTTTCCCTTAATCCAACTTTAATATGCAGAGACCACTAGACAGTAAGTAAAGCATTCACAAGTACTTCTGACAAATGTAAACGTCTCTCTTTGTCACTTCCAAATTTGTTGTTTGAACAGCTAACAATATACGTTGACATTTTCGTTTCTTCCTTAACTAGTATGAGTTTGGTGAAGGATTATCTGGGTAAAAGAGAACAAAATGGGTCAATATTAACATTAAAAACATTATGCACTAATGTATTGTGTGTTTTTCATTTCAGCATATCTGCATATCTGGATATATATGTAGTTTAGTAGACTATGCTAGCCAGAAGTGTAGTGTCATACTACAAATGTCATCTTTGTGAAGTCTTCAGTGTATTTATTATAGTGTGAAATTCTAGACAATTGCTCCCTCTGTTGGTTGACGAAAGAATTGATTTATCTTGTCTGAGGAGACCATTACAAATATTGCCACATCACTGGTTAGCCATTAACAAAAGTAAATTTGATTGTTTTGGTTGTTTTAGTGGTTGAGGTACTTCTTGTGATTTGATATTGGGTCTCTCTGGTCAATCAGTTTTATAGAGGCTGCAGAAATGAAAAGAATTGATCATTTATATTTATTTAGAAGCCCTCGAAAAATGCACTAGTATTCTGTAATGAAATATTAGAAATATAGCATTAAATATAATATAAGGCCTATTTTTAATAACCATCAATGAAGAAAGATGCTTTATGGCCTAGATGGCATCTGCCAGCAGAGGCTATCAGGACTATAACCAGCAGAATACCATCTGATATATTTTATATAGTATATGCTAGATCTCAAGAAGAATAGCAGTATATCACGCTACTTTTCTATTACCTAATAACTAAACCATTTAAAAATTAAAATAAAATAATTTTATGATCTTTGAAGAGTCATCTCTTCTCAGTTTGTTGGGTTTTAGTGCTTTTTTGTACATTTTAATGAACAGAAATCCTACAGAGTATGTTGCCACTCAAAAACGTTCTTTTTGTCACATCCATAAAGCATTTCCATAAAATATGATTTCCAATAAAATAGATAACTCTTGCATATTTTTGAAGATATAAACAGATGGTTCAATACACACACACACACACACACACACACACACATATATTATATAGACTTCCTTAATGCTGGAATTGCCCATATGTTGAAAGGAAAGTGACTATTTCATCCCCAGTAGTTAATTCCAGAGAAGTTTTTTTCTCTGAGTTCATGGTATGGAGGGATGTGTGTTTGCATTCATATAGTTTCTTTCAATGAATCCAGTGTTTTCCCGCGGTACTGTCACTGACGTGTTAATGACGCGTCATCGCAGGTGCGCTCCTCTCCTCTCTCAGTGCGCAAACACCTGAAGCCGCCTGTCTGTTTGATGTCCATTCATTCTGTCCGTCTGAGGAAAATATTTCGAGCAGTTCGTCCTGCTTTCATCCTTTAGAGCTACAGTGCTACTGGGATGTGTTTCTGATACGATGCCAAAATTATGCCACTGAGATCCACCTGAAAGAGTTCAAGGAGCTATGATAGATTACGTGCAAATCCTTGTCAAATCTTTGTGAATGGGCAATTGAGTTTTATATTGCTGGGAAAGAGATTCATTTTCATTTATTTTGTACGATTTATAAAGCATTTTATTAAAAGTATGCCAGACCCAAAAGCATAGAGAAATAGAAAATTAATCAACTAAAATGTCTTTGTTAATTGTAGATTTGTGCATCTTGCATACCTGCACCTTTAATATGACTATAATTAATTTTTATTTATTTTAATGTCAAATAATAAGCCATTTAGGCATACAACCCTAAAACTGTTTGAATTTAGCTTTTCAGTACACAGTAAATTTTTATCATTACTTGAATGAATTTGCACCATTACTGATCAACTGTAAAATACAACATTTGTTCAGATATGTTGGTGATTTTGTGTAAAACTGTAACTATGACCATGAAGAATGAGTGACATTAAAAGTGACCAATCAGCTCGCTGCTCGTCATGACTTCCTGCGGACAATGTCCAAAAGCGTAGAGCACACATGTGATCTCATTCAATTCAGTTCCGTTTACTAGTATTACAAACTATCTGCTTTAATCCTCTCTGTGTGTGTTTTGATGTACCTAACTAGCAACTTCCCAAATACACTACCTAGGGCTAGCGGTGTAGCACATTGACCACGCCCCATCCCCGAGACTCCGCCCACTCTGCCTACGTATCCTACTGTTAACGGAACAATAGTGTTTCATGTTTGTTATCTTGAGAAACTATATGAGCTGAAGCTCCACAGACATATATATTCACATACTGTGACAGTCGTGGACGGAGTGTGAAATAACTCAAGGTAATGTCGTGACTTTCTCTTGCTTTTCTCGAAAGCGATGTCCGAGTATTACGAGTTGTGTCGTGCAAATGTTACAGAAAGGATTTATCTCATTCTTCTGTGTTTCCAGCCTATTCCGGAGCAATACAGACGTTATTACAACCGCCTAATCGCATTTGCTGGATTGGACATAGTTTATTAATATGTCATTGTGATTTTATTATCGATCTTTTCGTAGTCCGCTATATCTTGCTATAACTTTTAACCTACAGTACATTACTGCCAATCAGCTGAAATGAACGCTGTCACGTGACCTCTGTTTGGTTTGTTTCAAAATTGTTATTATTTTTAATCGTAATAGTAAATAAACATTTTCTTATCTTTTCTTATCTGTAGGACATAAAGGTTTAGGTCATAAGCTGTGATATGATATATGTTTCATATTCATCTGTGAAGATTTGTTTGGTTTTGACGTCATGCCATTTATATACAAATTTACAGCAGTGAACATATTTTTTATATTTGTGTCATTCGATTTTATAAAAAATACATAGCATTTGTTTTTTCCATTTTTTATGATTTATTATAAAATATTATTATTGTGTAAAATAGTCATAATAAATAAAAATTAAATACATTTTTATAAATTAATAGTAATTAAAAATATTATTGATTTGTTATATTAGTTTATTTTAATATAGTTGACTTGTGCCATTTACTCAGATGTAAGTCCACAGTAAACCCTTCTTATATAATGTGCTGTCAGTCATAACACATGGAATCACTGAGTAAAGTAAACCTGAATGTGACAGAAGTATAGCCAAAGTGAAATGAACACCTTTCTTTCACAGTATGTCTCGAGAGCAGAAAGCCGTGGAACGTGCCAGAAAGGCCTTCAACACAGGCCGGACTAAATCGTTGGACTACCGCATTTCCCAGCTGAAGAACCTGCAGCGGTTTGTCAACGAAAGACAGAAGGAGATCGCAGAGGGTCTCAAAAAGGATCTCAGGAAGGTTAGTGGTGACCCATCCACTTGTGCATTGTCCACAATGTGTGTACTGTACATGCTAAAATGATTTAATGTTTTATATTTCCGGTTGCAGAGTGAGTTTGGAACACCTTTATATGAGACGCTGGGTCTGGAGAGTGAAATTAACCAGGCCGTCAGCAAGCTGAAAGAATGGGCAGCTCCTCGACCCGTGACCAAGACCCTTCTGACCATCTCAGACCAGGTCTACATCCAGCCTGAGCCGCTGGGGGTTGTGCTGGTCATCGGAGCCTGGAATTACCCTTGGGCTGTTACCATCCAGCCTTTAATTGGAGCTATAGCAGCAGGTAATTGTGAAGGATCTATTGTATCTGTGAGGTTATTGGAGTGCATTGAGGTCTACTTGAAAAGACTGTGATCTTTGTGAGA
The DNA here is from genome assembly GCA_019155185.1 of Beaufortia kweichowensis. NCBI lineage: Eukaryota > Metazoa > Chordata > Actinopteri > Cypriniformes > Gastromyzontidae > Beaufortia > Beaufortia kweichowensis. The sequence goes on along the minus strand of CM032812.1, from coordinate 14,440,203 downwards.
ATAAGCTGCATACTTTATTTTGACGACTAGTAGAGCTTAACCGATGTCATTATTTTATTTATCTATGCATTATTTAAAATACTGCATCAACCAATTTAGTAACATTGATTAAAAGCATATTATAGATTTCTGTGTTAAATTGTACTTTGACCTGTTTCTTTGATACTGCTCTGTGCTAACAGACCAAAGGTCAATTCTTGTTTCTAACCCTTAGTCACAATCAATATGCCAAGTAATACTTCAGGATTTCTGTGCAAAAGTTAAGGAAATTATGTAAATGACAGGCTACAGTTTATGACGGTTTTCCATTGAAAAACAGCCATTCTGACATGTTTGATTAATCTTAAAAGAATTGACAGATCATGCCACATTGAGCTTTATCCCTGTATGTTATCTTTAAGAATGTTGTCACTCAAAGGTCGAAATATTGGCAACGGGAAATCGAGTGCTTGCCAATTATGAATGTTTAGGCCTGTGTGTAAGTGTTTCTGTCTGTCAAAGCAACACATATATATCATTATTATGTTACTAGAAAAGTGAGAGATATACAAATATATATATATATATATATGTCTAATTACATCAATGATCACATTTTAATAAATACTGTGTTGTTTTACAGGTAATGCAGCTGTGATCAAGCCATCTGAAGTCAGTTCACACACTGCCAAAGTAATGGAGGATCTCTTACCTCTCTACCTGGACAAAGTAAGATAGTAACACGATGTTCACAAACATGAATTTAAGGCAGGGTTGATGTGCAGATCAAAAAGTGGTTTAACAAATCCAATAGTCAAATACAAATTATACATTTGGACATGACTTATAATCCGAAAACAATCCATGAAACAACACATTCGTGTTTAGTAACCGACAAAGGGACAGTTAAAACAGTATTTATGGTTAACAAGACACACCTGGACACAATTTGGGCAGGGTAACATAAAAAACATGGACAGGACTACAACAAACATGATACATAATAAATGCACAGTTTGATGGTCATTGTGGTCAGGTGACCACTCACTTGACCAATCAAGCATTCTAGAGGGCCATGTAATAATTGTTATTATTAATGATATAATTTAACTCAATCTCAGGAGCTGTACCCCGTTGTCACCGGTGGGGTCACAGAGACCCAGGAGTTGCTGAAGCTGCGCTTTGATCATATCTTCTACACTGGAAACGGTACAGTGGCTAAAATCATCATGGAGGCAGCAGCTAAACACTTAACCCCTGTTACTCTGGAGCTGGGTGGAAAGAGCCCGTGTTACATCGACAACAACTGTGACATCGCTGTCGCCTGCCGGTCAGTGTCTTCAAAACTCTAAAGCTTTGGTTAATTCAGCATTGATGATGTGAAATGATTTTCTCTGGCACTTTGCTGTAGGCGGATTGCATGGGGAAAGTTTACGAACTGTGGTCAAACCTGCATTGCTCCAGATTACATACTCTGTGACCCCAGCATCCAAGACAGAGTGATTGAAGAGATCAAGAAGAATATTAAGGTGGGTATGTTTATCATTTATACCATTAGAACAGTTGCAGATATATATATATATATATATATATATATAGTAATCATAATTATTTGTATGTGAAGTTTGGTTCTAGCACACATACAAATTTGAAAAGACAATATATACATTATTAGGGTATTTACAGCATCTACATTTACCATACATTATCCACTGGTTATTGTATTCATAATAATTATTGAATGTTTTACGCATCACATTTATTTTACACAATTAATAAAATTAACTAAGTAACAATATAACTTGAAGACACTTGATGACATAACTGAAGTGTTTTCAATTCATTATTAGAGTTTGATGATCATTATATTCAGCCAATTTTGAGAAATGGGAGTCATCTCCAAAGTTGTATCACAAAGTTGACATATTAGATGCTGTCAATATGTTTATATTGTACATTTTAGAATCTATTCAAATATATAAAAATGTCTGTGTATAAAGTGCAAATGCTAACAAATATTAAAGAGATCACAATTCTGAGGTTATATCTTATGAATATGAAATGATGACATAAGAGCTAATGTACTTGTATTTGTGATTATTAGGACTTTTATACCGATGACCCTAAAAAGTGTGCAGATTACGGACGTATGATCAATCAGCGTCACTTCAAGAGAGTGATGACAATGCTGGAGGACAGCACTGTTGCTGTGGGGGGAGAGAACGATGAGTCCGACTGCTACATTGGTATTATTATTATTATTATAGCTACATTATATTATAACTATAAAACATACAATATTATATTACTAGACATTATATTTATTATCTCTGTGTTTATTATTCTGGGGTCTGTGTTATTGGACGTTTCTGAACAAAAATGTGAAATTATTTTTTAATTATTTAAAAAACTTAAATAAAAAATCATTTTGAAATGACTTCATATGAATTATGAAGAAAGCACAGCTAATAAAAGCCCAGAATAGATTTTTTTATTCCCATAGTTACATTTGTGTTATTCAATAGTTTAGATGAGTTCTCTATGTGTAAGAAATGAGCGAGTGACTTTTCAACAGTAGTGCATGTTATATAAAAATATGACAATATTTGATTCATATGTTTCATACAGTATATTTTACAGCTCACACAAAATCAGCTTTAACAACAGCTAAAAAAGCAATGCATCCATTCATAACTGTGTAATCTTTTTCTCTTTACAGCTCCAACTATTTTAAAGGACGTGAAGCCGGATGCCAAGGTGATGCAGGAGGAGATCTTTGGTCCTGTGTTGCCCATCCTGACAGTGAGCACTGCAGATGAAGCCATCAAATTCATTAATGAGAGAGAAAAGCCTCTCGCTCTTTATATCTTTTCTCAAAACAACAAGGTTAAAACATTTTTTTCTCTGAAATAATAATAACTAGAGGCACCAGTGCAGATTTTTGAAGAGAAACTGTACCTTTCATTTCAGCTGATAAAGCGTATGATTGCGGAGACCTCTAGTGGTGGAGTGCTGGCCAATGACTGTTTGATCCACTTCTCAGTCAACACTTTGCCCTTTGGTGGAGTCGGTAGGTTTTGTTATAGTTTATAAAGTCTTAACAATCAGAAGTATGGCTGAGATATACAACATACACTTCATTATCTTGTGATTTAGACAGTAAGTCAGCTCTCTGGCTCTCTCTACAGGTAACAGTGGGATGGGCAGTTATCACGGCCAGTTTAGTTTTGATCGGTTGAGCCACCTGCGCGGCTGTCTTATCAAACAGCTGAAGATGGAGGGCGTGAATAAGATGCGTTACCCACCACATACAGCAGAAAAACTGGGCTGGGCGCGCTTTTTAATTCTCAAACAGGTTGATTTGGGCAGCCTGGGCCGCATGGCAATGCTCGCTGTTTTGGCGGTGTTTGTTGCAGTGATATTACAGGTAAACTACCTATTATGCAAGCTGGTATTTGTAAAAAATTAATGTATTTATTTTAGTCAAATGGGCTTTTTCTTACAAATAAATATGTTTATATATATTATTAATATATTAAATATTTATAAATGTGAATGTGTTTTACATAATTAAAATGTCCTTATACTTTGATATACTGTATTACAAACAGATGTTTTACATAACATACATACTGTATTGGTATTCACACTATATTTTTAAAGCCTTTCTTGTCTTGATTCATTTTGTTTTACTTTACAGAGATACTTTACTGACTAAAAATGTGAAATATTATCATTTCCACCCTGAAGACCCGCAGCCACACGAGACGATGACTGAATGGGATAAAGTGCTGCTTCTCTCCTTTATATGGTCACGATTTATTTCAACAGTTGAAGATGCTGCAGTTTTCTGAAATAATTTTAACTAACATGCCATTTTAATGAAGCAATAAGCAATTAGAAATATCTAAAGCACTTTAGTCAGTGTTTTAATATACACTATTTTATAAGATCCACATGCTCGAGTTGCTTTTAAATGAAGGAAATTATGTTTTTTTAGAATACAGTAGATTTTATGTTTTTTTAGCAATATAAACACTTACTGTATATTGTTATCCTATTTGGAAGTCCAGCATTTGAAGAAATGCACATTTCAAACCGAAGTCTAAATGTGAGAAAGTTTGAGATCTGTTATACCTCTTAAGACATAATGGTTATATGGTCCAGTTTGTGATTGTTTCATATTTATAAAGTGTTTTCTTAAATATAAAATACACAATCATCATCGATATTAAACTTGAATGTTTCAGATACAAGAAAGCAGACCAACTAGATGTTTAGTTTGAAGAGCTTTTAAAGATATTCTGAAGGATTTTCATTAAACTGAACATCTGTCTTACACTACTGATTTAAAAAGAGTTTTATTACATACAGAAATGATTTTTAATAGCACAATAAACATGTTTTACAGAGATGCGTGTGGGATTTCTCGTTTAATCAGACAAAACATTGTTTTTCATGTTTGTTAAGTTTTACATGTTATTAATCTGGGTCTTTGTTTCCCTCCTACGCAAATACAGAACCGAACAAGTGTGTGATTACATCATGTGTACTCCTAGATGACGTCAGATAAAGCAAATGCTTTTACTCGTCACATTTATAAAAAAGAATCATTTTATTAAAATCACAAATGTGTTTACTATTATCTTCATCAGATTTTTCTTATAATACAATTATCATAATAAAAGTGATTCCTGACATAACAAGTGCTGCACGTGGCCTACTTTTAAACAATAAAACCACCTATAGCATTAATACAGATAACTTTTTTTAAAATGTTTTTTTATTATTATTATTATTATTATTTTATTGCAATAATAAAGAACAAAAAATACAGTACGTACAAAGCATTTATCAGATCTTATAAAAATAAACAACTGCATGAAGAAAGAATGATTACAGATAACTACAGTGAACTTATTACCGGAAGTCACTTGTACTTTATACCGCGTGGATTTACACAAGGACACTGAGGTCAACACAACTATTCCCGCGAGGAATGAGGAAGTCAAACTGGTTCTGCAGGATCAAACTTGTTTCGATGAAACCGGCTAAAACTTCACGCACATTCACGCACTAAATCAATTCTTGTGATTTAATGCATGTGATCAAACCCACTCCAGAAATCTGTGGTGAGTTTAAATACATGTATTTTGCTATATTGCATATATTTGGTAACTCAAGGACACCATAACCGATGAATGAACACTTACCTGACAAGCTTTTCTTACCTGTTGAATCGTGAGAGCCCTTAGGGAGGCGTCACCGCATCAGATATCACCTGTGTCATCGGTTTACACTGTAAAGAAGGTGAGAGGTTACAAATCCACAAAATTACGTTTTCTTATTGACAGAAATGTGCATTTTAGTTTGTTAAACAGTGATAAATATTAATCAGCTATATGTTTTAGGGGTTTCATGTTAAGCCCCGCCCCCCTCTCGCTCAGTGGGCGGGCAGAAGTGAAGACAGACAGGTGCACGAGTAAACATTTCCCTGCTGAAGACGGAAATATGATCATAGATCTGATGTTTTACAAACGTCTGAACGTTAAATAGGAGTAACAAATACGACAGTTCGGTTTTGCCAGTTGACAAAGTTTTTAATTCATCCGAAGCTGGGATCTGCATCATGCCCGGTTTAGATCTGAAGTTTCTGGACCGTCCGAGGAGGAGATTTTATTGTCCTTTGTGTAATAAGCCGATGAGGGAACCAGTGCAGGTGTCCACCTGCGGACACAGATTCTGTGACACCTGTCTGCAGGAGTATCTCAGGTAATGCTCTTCAAACACACAGACATGTACAGTGCAAAAATACAATAGACAGTGTGTGTTATTGTAATGCAAAGTAGGGAGAATTGGGGCAAAGTGGTAGACTTTGACAGGAAGTGCCCCTCTTTATCCTAAAGTATACTTACTGTGTAAGTACACGAGTACACAGTTAGTTGTAATACTCAATGACGTAAACGCACATGTTATTGCTGTGGGTATTATTATTATGCTAATTCATTTTAGTAACAGGTTTCACATTCATACAGTAATGTGAAGTGTGACGTCACAGAACAAAAACTACGATATAAAACATTTATAAGTGACTACTTTTAACATGTGTCTTAAAATATGAGAGTACTCATTTAAAAATCAATAACTAATCAAACGTTTGCTTATACATTGGATACACAAGTCTGTGTATATACACATCTTAATCATCTCAAATTATGTAATACACTCTTAAAAAAATCTCTTTTTTTTTTAAAAAAAACTTTTTCAGTAAGATTTTTGTGAAACCGGTTCTTTTTTGGAATGATTCAGGCAAATATGGTTCCAAAATTGTTTTTCATACAGTCTTTTGTGCTGTATCATAAAAGGGTAAAAATATGTGATCAAAACACCTACATTCCTACATTTACAACCATCACCAACACATTGAATCTAGTGGATTACAACAAATCAGACTTTATAGTATAACAATTCATCATAAATGTGTATCTGACAGTCTATTTAAAAATGACAAAATACAAAAAGATGCATTCAAGTCATTATCGGAATCAACTGGATTTTATGTCTTTTAAGTAACACAATAGACATAATTTATTCTTAATGTATGTATATTGTATAGAGTATGTGAAACTCACACATAATTGCCCCTTACCATAAAGCAGCAGAACCAAACAGGCTGAGCAGGATGTCAGAGATTTCAGGCACACAAAAGACACTTGGGTTTTACATGATATGACAACAAACAGAGTTTCAACTGGGATGAGATTACAGTAAAATGGGCTACAATAGTAGTTTTACATTTGTAATGAAAAAGAAATCTACACTTGTCTTAAAACAGCTGATTTGACATGGGCAGAGTCAGTTTACTTAGTAATAAGTAAGCACAGTTTTACATTATGTCCCATTCTTAACATTCCAGCCATCTACAGTCCCGTCTACTGAATCCTAATGTTGTGTTCTTAACATACAATTGTATTCATTGTTCTTTGTTTTTTGGATGTTATCGTTGTGTTGATTGACAGCATTGCCCAATCACATTCATGTGCTTTTCAAGAACTCATTCAAATGAATTCTACGTTAATTATATGAAGTTAAATTTCAATCCATTAGTTATGAATCCATTAGTTTAACATTTTTGTTAATTTTATACTCTTAATCTAATACTTTGTTTCTTTACTAATCAATATAGACAGATAGACAGACAGACAGACAGACAGACAGACAGACAGACAGACAGACATACAGACAGATAGACAGACAGACAGACAGCTGACTCACATGTAATGGAAAGATCACAGCTCTATTAATATTGCTGATTGATGGGATGTGATTGCCAGTGATGTGCTGCTTGTACAGCTTCATCCACATTACGTGTTTTGGGACGTCATCATCCCAGATGGATGATCCACTCATATTCTCCTGAAGGCACCGTGTGAGTTTGTGGTGTGGGAGGTGATTCTGATATTTTCTCTCTGACGTTCCTGTAAAGACAGATCAGATGTGATTCACTCAGGCTTTATAACGCCGGAGCATCATTTCCGAACTGCTTTTCAACCCACCGGCTGTAACGTAGAGACATAAATCAAATGCAAACGACTGCTGCTTTTTGTTGCGTTTAAAAGATTGTGTTCAATTAGCTTACAGTATGAGTTTTATCCTTATTCATGCTTTGTGAAACATCCTAAATGCCAATGCATGATCATTAGTGACAGATTTAATACTCAAGGAGAAAAAACATCCATGGTCACATAATAAAAGTAAAAAAAATCATTTGGTATGTCAGATCATATATTTTCTAAAAAGTATATGCTTTTGCAACATTGCAACAATAATTTATGCGAATTATTTATAGTTTGTAATTCAACTTTGTTCATATATTTCTTTGTTGAACATCAATAGTGAAGGAGTGTTTAAGTGCCCAGAGGATCATCTGCCACTGGATTATGCCAAAGTAAGTTTTAAACCATTATAAATCAGTGAAACCAGTTTCACTCATCCAAGCATGAGACCAGATCATTCTGATATTTGTTTTGTGGAAATACCACAGTATGTCATGTTGTAATGTGTTTGATGTTGTGCTGCATTATTTGGATCATCGTCACAGACTGCATGAATATATTCCCGTTTCTGTGGTCAACATTATGTTGGTCAAGCTGTCTGCACCATAACCACAGTTTATACTCTCTAAAAAAGGATGTGTTATTTTTTAACACATTTTTTGTGTTATGCTGTTTAACACATAATGTGTCATTTTGTGTTAAATACATAAAAGGGACAACACATGTTGAGTTGAAAGTAACACAAAATGTGTTGTTTTTAAATGAACACAAAGATGTGTCTAGTTAGGGACAACACATCTGTGTGTTATCCCTAACTAGACACATCTTGTGTTATTTTAACACATCTGTAACTCTTTGACACTTCTGCAAGAAACTGTTTTTGTTACTGTACCTTTAAGATGTCTATGTAAATGATCTTACTTTCTTAACCCTAGTAAACCATCATTAATGTGGGATTCTTCCTGCAGATTTTTCCAGATGTGGAACTGGAACAGCAGATTCTTTCTCTGCCCATCCGCTGCATCCACAGTGAGGAGGGCTGCCGCTGGGCCGCACAAAACAAACTACTTCAGGTGAAGAAAAATGCAAGATTACATGAACGTAATGACTGTAGGGGTTACCAGGAACACATTACATAAAAAATAATGCAAATTTTCAAATGTAAAAAAAAAATTTTTTAAATACCTTTCATGTGTATACTGAATGTGTGCAGCGACAGTTATCGGGTTAAGTTAGAAACATCAAATAAACTGGTCTAACCAAACCCAGACTGTGAACTTTGCCTCCACGTTTCAGATGTCCACTACCCACAATCCCACAAAAAAAGTCACCCAAATCTGTGTGATCTATCTCTGAGGATCTCACTCTAACACTGGGTATCTCCTCCTGAATCAGGCCCACCTGTCCATGTGTGAGTTTAACGTGGTGTCGTGTCCGAACCGTTGCGCTGTGAAGCTGCTGAGACGAGAGCTGCCGGAGCATCTTCAGCATGACTGCGCTAAGAGGAAGCTGCGCTGCGATCACTGCGCTGACGAGTTCACCGGCGAGGCGTATGAGGTCAGACAATATTTCTTCATTATATATTGCGCACCTGATTGTTTACTTACTCTTCTGCTGCTGTAAATCAATAACATTTTCATTTCAACCTTGTATACTTTCAATCCTAATGATTGATATTCAGAGGTCAAACTCTGTTTTGAGTGTGACTGCATTACACTGCAACACTTTGATTTCATGCGAATGTGTTAAAGTACAAGCCTCAAAAAGAAAACCTTGTCGCCCTCTGTAGGTGATTAATGAGCATGACACGCAGTCTGTAGAACTACAACACCATATAACACAACGTTATAATTCTGATATTGTTGACAACAGTGATCTATTTACGTAACTCACATTAAACAAAATACACCCAATGTTTATTATGTTGCTTTAATTCTTACATTATTGTTTATGTCTATACAGAGTCACTATGGTGATTGTCCAGAGGAAAGCATATACTGTGAGAATAAATGTGGCACGCGTGTCGTGCGTAGACTGTTGAACCAGCACACTGTGTCTGAATGTCCCAAACGCCAGCTGCCCTGCAGATACTGCAAAAAAGAGTTTCTCTATGACACTATTCAGGTCAGTGCAACATGCTGGATGCTTCCATCCTACGTTTATTCATTTAGATTGATTGTATGGGTTCATTTTATCAAGCATACACGTGACTTTTGAGTTTCTAATGGCTCAGTGTTTATTCTGTAATTCACAGCATCATCAGCAACAGTGTCCACGGTTCCCGGCGCAGTGCCCTAACAGGTGCGGCACACCCGGACTCACCCGAGAGAACGTCATGGCTCATATAAAGGAAGGATGCAGCGGTGCTATGGTGTTCTGTCCATTTAAAGAGGCTGGATGTAAACACAGGGTATGAATTTACATTTGTCTGGCCTTGAAATACATACAGTACCAGTCAAACTGTGGGAAACAGTCAAACAGTAACTGTGGGAATCATGTTGTGACTAAAAACATCCAAAATAAATGAACATTATGTTATATTTGATCATCTTCAAAAGTCGTCACAGTTTATCTAGAATCATATTCTTGACATTTTATCATTCAGCTTCTTGATGTCTCAACCTGAGAAGCTTTTCAAACAGAACTGAAGGAATTTCTATCTGCTGGATTCTGATTGGCTGCTTTTTATTCATTATTTGCTCCATTTGAGTAATATTTTAGTTTTCTAATAAAATAAATTAATATGTTGGCATGATTATATTTTTTCTACAAAAGTAATTTCAAACATTGAAATATACCTTCAGATTAAAAGATTTTGAGATCATTAGAAACATTTTTGTCAATTTATCAAACTTTTTACTGGTACTGTATATACAACTAGGCACAGATGATACACATCCCCACTGTCACATTTGATAGTTAAGAGGCCAATTTCATTACTATGGATAGAAAGCTTTTTTCTTCCAATGAATATTTGACTTTTTATTAAAAAAGGACTTAAAGCACAATAACCAGGTGTATGTCCAGCTAATGCAACTGGCCCCTATTCTGTCATGAATACTGATTTAAATCTGACACTAAAAAACTTTGTTACATGCGAGTGATAAATGACAAAATTTGTAATAATTTATTCTCATAGTGCCCAAAAACCGCAGTGACACGACACCTCGAGGAGGCCACACACACCCACCTGTCTCTCCTGTGCGGTGTGGTGAACCGTCAGAGACTGGAGCTCAGGGAACTCCGGCGTGGAGTGGAGGAACTCTCCGGGAGCCGAGACGGAAACCTGCTCTGGAAAATCACAAACTACAGTCAACGACTGCAGGAGGCCAAGAGCAGGACCGACGGGAGTTTGGAATCGTTTAGTCCCGCCTTCTATTCCCATAACTACGGATACCGTCTGCAAGTGTCCGCCTTCCTCAATGGAAACGGCAGCGGGGATGGCTCATACCTGTCCATCTACATTCGAGTTCTGCCAGGAGAGTACGACGGGCTGCTGGAGTGGCCCTTCCCGTACCGTGTCACCTTCTCGCTTCTGGATCAGAGCGATCCTGCGCTCACCAAACCCCAGCACATCACAGAGACCTTCAGCCCGGATCCTGCCTGGAAGAACTTCCAGAGACCGCAGCCTGGAGCTCTGGGGAGTGTTCGTGGAGGCTGTTTGGATGAAAGCATGCTGGGGTTGGCTACCCGAAGTTCATCTCGCACGAGGAGATGAGGAAGAGAAACTATATCAGAGATAATGCCATTTTCATTAAAGCCTCCATAGATGTAGTACAGAAGATAATACACTGAATGTGGCTCATGCAGATCTGGTAAAAAAAGGTCACATTTTGTTTTTTTTAAAATAGGGATAAAAATTTCTGCATCTTCATAAAATGTTTGAATACCTTTAGGGTTCAGCCACAAATGAAGGATATTTTAAATACAGATAATGTGTCATTTACATGAGTTTCTCTGTAATGTGTTTTTTTAAATAAATAACTAATGGAGTTTTTCAAAAGGCTGTTGTGTTTTTGTTATGAAATGACCATGCATTTTTACTTAAAGGGATAGTCCACCAAAAATTACAATTCATCATTTATTCACCGTCATGTCATTCTAAACCAGTTTGACTTTCTTTCTTCAGCAGAACACGAAAGAAGATATTTTAAAGAATGCTGGTAAACAAACAACATCCCCATTGACTTCCATTGTATGGACACAAAATCACTAAAACATTTCTCAGAATATCTTCTTTTGTGTTTTACAGAAGAAAGAGTCACATACAGGTTTGGAATGACATGAGAGTGAATAAATGATGACATAATTATTATTTTTGGGTGAACTATCCCTAAATATGTAATCCAAAGGATGCCAGTGCATGGGTTAAAAGAAGTCTTTTAAAGCAAAACGATACATTTAGAGAGAATATTTATATTATTAATATTTGTAACTTGTAATAAATGATAGTTTGCATGTTTAAATATCTATAATTGACTATTACAACAGCTAGAAAAAATATGCCTCAGAAAATATCTCTAGAATGATCTTTTCATTTGATGACCTGTTGTAAGTAGCAGGATTAATCATTTGCAAAGGTTTAAGACTATTGACAACTACTGAATAAAACAGTGAGACACTTTGAGAAAATGTCATGGAGACACTGTAAAAAAAGTATATTCATTCTTTCTGGTGTAAATTGTTTTGGTTTTATTAATATAGAATATTAATAGTAGAATACCTTCTATTATATTTATAACCCACACATTTAATTTTCCCTTATTAATCCATTGTCTCATTACAAGTCTCATTATGAAGAATTTACATTTTTCAAATAAAAAGCATCTGTTTGTAAATATATTATATTTTTACTGGCCAAACATTTTATGGTCTAAAAAACTATTTATGTTCATCAAATAAATGTCAGCAGGGTTTAAGAAAATAAATAAGATTTTCCCTGATTAATTAAGTAATTTTATTAATCATTAATTTTATTAATTATTTTAAATAATATTTTTTTAACTAGCATGAACTTTTTATGGTCATCCAAAGAAGTAATCCATAAAAAATTAAAAAATAAAAGTAATCCATAAAGTCAACAAATATGTAAGACTACACCCAATTTTATTATATATATATTTATAATAAATATAATATAATATAATATATATTTATTAGATTTTATTACTTTTTCATTAACTAAAGATAACTGAAAGACCAAGGTGATGATAATTCACCTCTCTGCTGATACATACATACTGATTTCGAAAATAAATATAAATAATGCTGTTCATTTTCATCCTTTATTTATCTTTGCACAGTTTGATCTATATTCGTTACCATTAATCGTCTACCATGGAGGTAGTTGACAACAGGAAAAGCCTCTGTGTCATATAGCACTAATCCATCTCGACCCTCAGGCTTCTCCTCACACTCGACAGAAATCTGAAAGATATTTTCATACATATAGATCAAATGCATTATCAGAAACCCATTCTGTCTCTGTCTTTATCTTTTATAGTATACCTGAACTTGACCGGGTAACCCACAGGTAACAGTTGAGTCATAAACCTCGCTGTCTTCTCTCAGAAGGAAATATTTCTCCCTAGAGTCCAAATCTCGAACAAATTTGCAGCAGGTTGTACCCTTATTTGATAAGAAACAATACTTTACTATTTTAAAAATATTACTTTGTTACTTTAAGTAGAAACAAAACTCTACAATACAACACGACGCTTAAAAGATATCACGTCTCAATCACATTTCATTGTTAGTTTTGCCTCACCATAGTGCGTTCAATGTATTTTACTCTATCCTTAACGGTGTGGTATAGAAACAATTACGCTGACTTCAGGAAATGCTTGGTATTGTTTGTATGCTTTTGTCGAGAGACATGTGATGTCATTGATGAACAGAGAGGAAGTAGGTAACCCATTCACGCATTTATCATCGAGCTGAATGCCGATCACCAAAAAATCAGAAAGCGATTCTACATGCGGAAAAGCTCAGCTCATTTAAAGTTAAAGGTTGTGCTTTATCACACAAAATTACACAGAACATGCTTTAAAAAACAATAAATGTTTGTGTTTAAATACAAATGACAGTAAAAAAAAACACACAGAACAATTTAGAGTAACAATTGTTTTATAATAATAGTTATTTTTTAGCTTTGATATATTTTCCTCTATTATGTTGACCAAGATTATTAACCTGATAACTGTTACTTTACATATTAAGCGGAGCCATGAAAATGTACTATCCTTTTTATTGTATTTTTTTTTGAGAATTTGTCAATTATGTTTTCTTGAGTCTTAGACCTTTCTATTAATACATGGCATGATTAAAATAGAATTCAACTATGAAACATTAAAGTAAATAGTGAAATAATAGTGAGATTTTTTAATATGTGACCCTGTCTGTGAAACCAGGCTGAAGTCTCAAAACCAAATTATGAGATATCAAGCATCAAAGTTTGATTTCACCTACAAATATCCCTACAATCAATGCTTGATATGTCATTACTTAGTCAATATTAAAGACATCGAGGTTATATTTTCACAGAATGTTCTTTACATTATATAGAATGATGTTATGTAGTAAAAAAGTAAATCACAAAAAAACGAGTGTTTTTCTCAGGGTTAAACTGATGTAAATTCCTCTTCAATGAGTTATACTTCACTTAATCAATCAGAAAACACAGTGATAACAGCTAACTACAAGTAAATGATGCCATTCTGCTATAGGTCAACATCTGAGAGAAAAACACTTTACAATCAACTGCAGATTACTTGATATTGCTTACCTTTAAATTGCACATAAATTCCATGTATTCATTTAGCAGACATGCTAAATTTACAAATTTACATATATGAAATTTAAATTTACATTCTTCTCGCAGTAGACTATGTAGTAATGGTAACTCTTCTCAGGAAGATTTCGAGATCTTGAAACTGTTTCCTGGAACTAACTTAACTGGAATTGAGATCAATAAACCAAAACACAATGTTGTTGCATTTCTGCTTTGCAGTGCACTTGTTAACCACATCCACTTTGTTAACATACCACATTTGAAAATATGACTCACAAAATATAAGTAGATAGGAACCAGCACAAGCTTGCATTTCGAGATTGCATTCGAAGTCCTTTGCCCAACAAAAAACGAATTAATAATTCCTGTAATCAATATTCACCAATTTATATTACAGAAATAGATAGTTTCATATATTTATCTATTTCTGCGTTTTATTGCTCAATGGCACAAGCAACCGGTAAGTTGCTCTTTTTTGACATAATTAAAATGTTTTTACAGATTTCTGATTTTTTTTGCTTCCCAGTGGTTTTGGTAACTCAGCAGAACAATCTGTACTATTTTCTAGATTTTAATCAAAAGATTAATTATGGTTGTATAAATTAAAGAAATAAAACTTTTGTGTTTTTACATAGACTGAGTGGCCAGAGTTTAACATGATGTAATAATCTACCTCATAATCATGTTTTCTACTTAAACAATCTATTAGTAATAATCTATAAACTATAGTTTTATGAACATAACACTGCCTGACAAAACATGTGATTCAATCAGAGACTGACAGCAATGGCCTCATGAAAAGAGCATCGACAGGATGTTTGCAGTTAAATTCAATCTGAGACGCATCGGATTTCAAACCACTTCCAACAAAAACCTATAAAAGAAATCTCTTTTTGTCTGTGTGAACATATTTTTATGATTTATTTTTTTGGGCATTTTGCCTTTGTATAGCACACTGGAGAGAGACGGAGAGCAACGTGACTGAGAGAAGATGGGCGGGACTCAGAAAGTCCCATGAACAGGTTTTGTGGTGAATTTGGAGTTCCTGTGACTGCCCACAACATGCACACGCATGACATCACACAATGATGCTGGTGCTGTTGGATTAGTTTTTCAGTCTACAATTGCTGATCACAGACTAACACAGCATAAGAAATACAGGAAATATTTGTTTATTGGTCTTTTTACTTTTACAATGTTTCTATGTTTAGAGTTTAATTAGTAAAACTGAGACCTGGATTCATTTTTAAACTGTATTAAACACTATTATAGTAATGTTCTCTCAGGACAAATCTTACTGTAATATCTGTAACATGAATAACTGTATTGACATGAACTAATATTAACAAAAATTACTAAATCCTGAAAAAATAAATTGTTCATTGTTAGCTAATGCATTTACTACTGTTAACAAATAGCACCTTACTGTGAAGTGTTACCAAAAATGCTTTAAAATCTTTAAGGGAGACCTCTCATGGGTCATCAGTGTGATGAAAACCTTTGATTAAAAAAAACACGGCAAGGTTGACATCTGCATGAAATTACCCATAGGTATTTAATTATATAAAGATTTTTCTAACCAGTCGCGTCTATTTAGGCAGGCTTATTAAAATTCTTTCTTCTTATTTATAGCTTTGGGCTGACACAGACATTTCTGTGTTATATCAAAGAAATACATTGATTTGTTTAATAAATTGCATCTTATTTATGTTTTAAATAACACATTTATGATTTAACACAAACTTGTAAAACATTATGACAGCCAGCACTGAATAAACATAAAAGTTCTACTATGATCACACTATCACTATATTAAAATTGTGCAACAGCACTCTCAGGTCTAAAATCTCTTAATATTAGCTTATTAACACTTATTATCTAATCGATTGATTGTAAATTGGTTGAATTTTGGGTGTGTAGGAGAAATAAGGTTAAGAGACGAAGTCAACTGAAGAAAATCTTTGCATTTTATTTTGCCAAGCAGAAGTCAGCTTTAACACTCACGATGGAGTTCGTAGGCCGACCTGCTTTTACATCCAATACAGTAGTATTAAAGCTAACAGAGTCATTTAACTACATCATTACTTAACAGAAGTCAAACATGAGTTTTCTGATTCTTTGTGAAATATTTCAGACACTTAATCGATGAGCAAAAAACTGAGATGAGATCAAATGTGTGTGTGTGTTGAGGTCATGATCCTCAGTCTTTTGCTGTAAAAAAAACACAAAAAATAACTTTAAAGAGTAAAACTGACCGTATACATACACTTAAAATGACACTCACCTGCTTTAACTCTTTAGAAAATATTTCAGACACTTAATCGATGAGCAAAAAACTGAGATGAGATCAAATGTGTGTGTGTGTTGGGGTCATGATCCTCAGTCTTTTGCTGTAAAAAAACACAAAAAATAACTTTAAAGAGTAAAACTGACCGTATACATACACTTAAAATGACACTCACCTGCTTTAACTCTTTAGAAAATATTTCAGACACTTAATCGATGAGCAAAAAACTGAGATGAGATCAAATGTGTGTGTGTGTTGAGGTCATGATCCTCAGTCTTTTGCTGTAAAAAAAACACAAAAAATAACTTTAAAAAGTAAAACTGACCGTATACATACACTTAAAATGACACTCACCTGCTTTAACTCTTTAGAAAATATTTCAGACACTTAATCGATGAGCAAAAAACTGAGATGAGATCAAATGTGTGTGTGTGTTGAGGTCATGATCCTCAGTCTTTGCTGTAAAAAAACACAAAAAATAACTTTAAAAAGTAAAACTGACCGTATACATACACTTAAAATGACACTCACCTGCTTTAACTCTTTAGAAAATATTTCAGACACTTAATCGATGAGCAAAAAACTGAGATGAGATCAAATGTGTGTGTGTGTGTTGAGGTCATGATCCTCAGTCTTTGCTGTAAAAAACACAAAAATAACTTTAAAAAGTAAAACTGACCGTGATACATACACTTAAAATGACACTCACCTGCTTTAACTCTTTAGAAAATATTTCAGACACTTAATCGATGAGCAAAAAACTGAGATGAGATCAAATGTGTGTGTGTGTTGAGGTCATGATCCTCAGTCTTTTGCTGTAAAAAAACACAAAAAATAACTTTAAAGAGTAAAACTGACCGTATACATACACTTAAAATGACACTCACCTGCTTTAACTCTTTAGAAAATATTTCAGACACTTAATCGATGAGCAAAAAACTGAGATGAGATCAAATGTGTGTGTGTGTGTTGAGGTCATGATCCTCAGTCTTTGCTGTAAAAAAACACAAAAAATAACTTTAAAAAGTAAAACTGACCGTATACATACACTTAAAATGACACTCACCTGCTTTAACTCTTTAGAAAATATTTCAGACACTTAATCGATGAGCAAAAAACTGAGATGAGATCAAATGTGTGTGTGTGTTGAGGTCATGATCCTCAGTCTTTTGCTGTAAAAAAACACAAAAATAACTTTAAAAAGTAAAACTGACCGTATACATACACTTAAAATGACACTCACCTGCTTTAACTCTTTAGAAAATATTTCAGACACTTAATCGATGAGCAAAAACTGAGATGAGATCAAATGTGTGTGTGTGTTGGGGTCATGATCCTCAGTCTTTTGCTGTAAAAAAAACACAAAAATAACTTTAAAAGTAAAACTGACCGTATACATACACTTAAAATGACACTCACCTGCTTTAACTCTTTAGAAAATATTTCAGACACTTAATCGATGAGCAAAAACTGAGATGAGATCAAATGTGTGTGTGTGTTGAGGTCATGATCCTCAGTCTTTGCTGTAAAAAAACACAAAAAATAACTTTAAAAGTAAAACTGACCGTATACATACACTTAAAATGACACTCACCTGCTTTAACTCTTTAGAAAATATTTCAGACACTTAATCGATGAGCAAAAACTGAGATGAGATCAAATGTGTGTGTGTGTTGAGGTCATGATCCTCAGTCTTTGCTGTAAAAAACACAAAAATAACTTTAAAAAGTAAAACTGACCGTATACATACACTTAAAATGACACTCACCTGCTTTAACTCTTTAGAAAATATTTCAGACACTTAATCGATGAGCAAAAACTGAGATGAGATCAAATGTGTGTGTGTTGAGGTCATGATCCTCAGTCTTTGCTGTAAAAAAACACAAAAATAACTTTAAAAAAGTAAAACTGACCGTATGCATACACTTAAAATGACACTCACCTGCTTTAACTCTTTAGAAAATATTTCAGACACTTAATCGATGAGCAAAAACTGAGATGAGATCAAATGTGTGTGTGTGTGTTGAGGTCATGATCCTCAGTCTTTTGCTGTAAAAAACACAAAAAATAACTTTAAAAAGTAAAACTGACCGTATACATACACTTAAAATGACACTCACCTGCTTTAACTCTTTAGAAAATATTTCAGACACTTAATCGATGAGCAAAAACTGAGATGAGATCAAATGTGTGTGTGTGTGTTGGGGTCATGATCCTCAGTCTTTTGCTGTAAAAAACACAAAAATAACTTTAAAAAGTAAAACTGACCGTATGCATACACTTAAAATGACACTCACCTGCTTTAACTCTTTAGAAAATATTTCAGACACTTAATCGATGAGCAAAAAACTGAGATGAGATCAAATGTGTGTGTGTGTGTTGAGGTCATGATCCTCAGTCTTTTGCTGTAAAAAACACAAAAATAACTTTAAAGAGTAAAACTGACCGTATACATACACTTAAAATGACACTCACCTGCTTTAACTCTTTAGAAAATATTTCAGACACTTAATCGATGAGCAAAAACTGAGATGAGATCAAATGTGTGTGTGTGTTGGGGTCATGATCCTCAGTCTTTGCTGTAAAAAACACAAAAATAACTTTAAAAAGTAAAACTGACCGTATGCATACACTTAAAATGACACTCACCTGCTTTAACTCTTTAGAAAATATTTCAGACACTTAATCGATGAGCAAAAACTGAGATGAGATCAAATGTGTGTGTGTGTTGAGGTCATGATCCTCAGTCTTTTGCTGTAAAAAAACACAAAAATAACTTTAAAAGTAAAACTGACCGTATGCATACACTTAAAATGACACTCACCTGCTTTAACTCTTTAGAAAATATTTCAGACACTTAATCGATGAGCAAAAAAAACTGAGATGAGATCAAAATGTGTGTGTGTGTTGAGGTCATGATCCTCAGTCTTTTGCTGTAAAAAAAAACACAAAAATAACTTTAAAAGTAAAACTGACCGTATGCATACACTTAAAATGACACTCACCTGCTTTAACTCTTTAGAAAATATTTCAGACACTTAATCGATGAGCAAAAACTGAGATGAGATCAAATGTGTGTGTGTGTGTTGAGGTCATGATCCTCAGTCTTTGCTGTAAAAACACAAAAATAACTTTAAAAAGTAAAACTGACCGTATACATACACTTAAAATGATGACTCACCTGCTTTAACTCTTTAGAAAATATTTCAGACACTTAATCGATGAGCAAAAACTGAGATGAGATCAAATGTGTGTGTGTGTTGGGGTCATGATCCTCAGTCTTTTGCTGTAAAAAAAACACACAAAAATAACTTTAAAAAGTAAAACTGACCGTATGCATACACTTAAAATGACACTCACCTGCTTTAACTCTTTAGAAAATATTTCAGACACTTAATCGATGAGCAAAAACTGAGATGAGATCAATGTGTGTGTGTGTGTTGGGGTCATGATCCTCAGTCTTTTGCTGTAAAAAAACACAAAAAATAACTTTAAAAAGTAAAACTGACCGTATACATACACTTAAAATGACACTCACCTGCTTTAACTCTTTAGAAAATATTTCAGACACTTAATCGATGAGCAAAAAACTGAGATGAGATCAAATGTGTGTGTGTGTTGAGGTCATGATCCTCAGTCTTTGCTGTAAAAAAACAAAAAATAACTTTAAAGAGTAAAACTGACCGTATACATACACTTAAAATGACACTCACCTGCTTTAACTCTTTAGAAAATATTTCAGACACTTAATCGATGAGCAAAAAACTGAGATGAGATCAAATGTGTGTGTGTGTTGAGGTCATGATCCTCAGTCTTTTGCTGTAAAAAAACACAAAAAATAACTTTAAAAGTAAAACTGACCGTATACATACACTTAAAATGACACTCACCTGCTTTAACTCTTTAGAAAATATTTCAGACACTTAATCGATGAGCAAAAACTGAGATGAGATCAAATGTGTGTGTGTGTTGAGGTCATGATCCTCAGTCTTTTGCTGTAAAAAACACAAAAATAACTTTAAAAGAGTAAAACTGACCGTATGCATACACTTAAAATGACACTCACCTGCTTTAACTCTTTAGAAAATATTTCAGACACTTAATCGATGAGCAAAAAACTGAGATGAGATCAAATGTGTGTGTGTGTTGAGGTCATGATCCTCAGTCTTTTGCTGTAAAAACACAAAAATAACTTTAAAAAGTAAAACTGACCGTATACATACACTTAAAATGACACTCACCTGCTTTAACTCTTTAGAAAATATTTCAGACACTTAATCGATGAGCAAAAACTGAGATGAGATCAAATGTGTGTGTGTGTTGAGGTCATGATCCTCAGTCTTTTGCTGTAAAAAACACAAAAATAACTTTAAAAAGTAAAACTGACCGTATACATACACTTAAAATGACACTCACCTGCTTTAACTCTTTAGAAAATATTTCAGACACTTAATCGATGAGCAAAAACTGAGATGAGATCAAATGTGTGTGTGTGTTGGGGTCATGATCCTCAGTCTTTGCTGTAAAAAACACAAAAATAACTTTAAAAAGTAAAACTGACCGTATACATACACTTAAAATGACACTCACCTGCTTTAACTCTTTAGAAAATATTTCAGACACTTAATCGATGAGCAAAAACTGAGATGAGATCAAATGTGTGTGTGTGTTGAGGTCATGATCCTCAGTCTTTGCTGTAAAAAAACACAAAAATAACTTTAAAGAGTAAAACTGACCGTATACATACACTTAAAATGACACTCACCTGCTTTAACTCTTTAGAAAATATTTCAGACACTTAATCGATGAGCAAAAAACTGAGATGAGATCAAATGTGTGTGTGTGTTGAGGTCATGGTCCTCAGTCTTTTGCTGTAAAAACACACAAAAATAACTTTAAAAAAGTAAAACTGACCGTATACATACACTTAAAATGACACTCACCTGCTTTAACTCTTTAGAAAATATTTCAGACACTTAATCGATGAGCAAAAACTGAGATGAGATCAAATGTGTGTGTGTGTTGAGGTCATGATCCTCAGTCTTTGCTGTAAAAAAACACAAAAATAACTTTAAAGAGTAAAACTGACCGTTATACATACACTTAAAATGACACTCACCTGCTTTAACTCTTTAGAAAATATTTCAGACACTTAATCGATGAGCAAAAACTGAGATGAGATCAAATGTGTGTGTGTGTTGAGGTCATGATCCTCAGTCTTTTGCTGTAAAAAAACACAAAAATAACTTTTAAAAGTAAAACTGACCGTATACATACACTTAAAATGACACTCACCTGCTTTAACTCTTTAGAAAATATTTCAGACACTTAATCGATGAGCAAAAACTGAGATGAGATCAAATGTGTGTGTGTGTTGAGGTCATGATCCTCAGTCTTTTGCTGTAAAAAACACAAAAAATAACTTTAAAAAGTAAAACTGACCGTATGCATACACTTAAAATGACACTCACCTGCTTTAACTCTTTAGAAAATATTTCAGACACTTAATCGATGAGCAAAAACTGAGATGAGATCAAATGTGTGTGTGTGTTGTTGGGTCATGATCCTCAGTCTTTTGCTGTAAAAAAACACAAAAAATAACTTTAAAAAGTAAAACTGACCGTATGCATACACTTAAAATGACACTCACCTGCTTTAACTCTTTAGAAAATATTTCAGACACTTAATCGATGAGCAAAAACTGAGATGAGATCAAATGTGTGTGTGTGTTGAGGTCATGATCCTCAGTCTTTTGCTGTAAAAAAACACAAAAATAACTTTAAAAGTAAAACTGACCGTGATGCATACACTTAAAATGACACTCACCTGCTTTAACTCTTTAGAAAATATTTCAGACACTTAATCGATGAGCAAAAAACTGAGATGAGATCAAATGTGTGTGTGTGTTGGGGTCATGATCCTCAGTCTTTTGCTGTAAAAAAACACAAAAAATAACTTTAAAAAGTAAAACTGACCGTATGCATACACTTAAAATGACACTCACCTGCTTTAACTCTTTAGAAAATATTTCAGACACTTAATCGATGAGCAAAAAACTGAGATGAGATCAAATGTGTGTGTGTGTTGAGGTCATGATCCTCAGTCTTTTGCTGTAAAAAACACAAAAATAACTTTTAAAAAGTAAAACTGACCGTATACATACACTTAAAATGACACTCACCTGCTTTAACTCTTTAGAAAATATTTCAGACACTTAATCGATGAGCAAAAACTGAGATGAGATCAAATGTGTGTGTGTGTTGAGGTCATGATCCTCAGTCTTTGCTGTAAAAAACACAAAAATAACTTTAAAAGTAAAACTGACCGTATGCATACACTTAAAATGACACTCACCTGCTTTAACTCTTTAGAAAATATTTCAGACACTTAATCGATGAGCAAAAACTGAGATGAGATCAAATGTGTGTGTGTGTTGAGGTCATGATCCTCAGTCTTTGCTGTAAAAACACAAAAATAACTTTAAAAAGTAAAACTGACCGTATGCATACACTTAAAATGACACTCACCTGCTTTAACTCTTTAGAAAATATTTCAGACACTTAATCGATGAGCAAAAAACTGAGATGAGATCAAATGTGTGTGTGTGTGTTGGGGTCATGATCCTCAGTCTTTTGCTGTAAAAAAACACAAAAAATAACTTTAAAAAGTAAAACTGACCGTATACATACACTTAAAATGACACTCACCTGCTTTAACTCTTTAGAAAATATTTCAGACACTTAATCGATGAGCAAAAAACTGAGATGAGATCAAATGTGTGTGTGTGTTGAGGTCATGATCCTCAGTCTTTTGCTGTAAAAAAAACACAAAAAATAACTTTAAAAAGTAAAACTGACCGTATGCATACACTTAAAATGACACTCACCTGCTTTAACTCTTTAGAAAATATTTCAGACACTTAATCGATGAGCAAAAAACTGAGATGAGATCAAATGTGTGTGTGTGTTGAGGTCATGATCCTCAGTCTTTGCTGTAAAAAAAAACACAAAAATAACTTTAAAAAGTAAAACTGACCCGTATGCATACACTTAAAATGACACTCACCTGCTTTAACTCTTTAGAAAATATTTCAGACACTTAATCGATGAGCAAAAACTGAGATGAGATCAAATGTGTGTGTGTGTTGAGGTCATGATCCTCAGTCTTTTGCTGTAAAAAACACAAAAATAACTTTAAAAGTAAAACTGACCGTATGCATACACTTAAAATGACACTCACCTGCTTTAACTCTTTAGAAAATATTTCAGACACTTAATCGATGAGCAAAAAACTGAGATGAGATCAAATGTGTGTGTGTGTTGAGGTCATGATCCTCAGTCTTTTGCTGTAAAAAACACACAAAAAATAACTTTAAAAAGTAAAACTGACCGTATGCATACACTTAAAATGACACTCACCTGCTTTAACTCTTTAGAAAATATTTCAGACACTTAATCGATGAGCAAAAACTGAGATGAGATCAAATGTGTGTGTGTGTTGAGGTCATGATCCTCAGTCTTTTGCTGTAAAAATAAAAATAACTTTAAAAAAGTAAAACTGACCGTTATACATACACTTAAAATGACACTCACCTGCTTTAACTCTTTAGAAAATATTTCAGACACTTAATCGATGAGCAAAAACTGAGATGAGATCAAATGTGTGTGTGTGTTGAGGTCATGATCCTCAGTCTTTGCTGTAAAAAACACAAAAATAACTTTAAAAGTAAAACTGACCGATATACATACACTTAAAATGACACTCACCTGCTTTAACTCTTTAGAAAATATTTCAGACACTTAATCGATGAGCAAAAACTGAGATGAGATCAAATGTGTGTGTGTGTTGAGGTCATGATCCTCAGTCTTTGCTGTAAAAAAACACAAAAATAACTTTAAAAGTAAAACTGACCGTATACATACACTTAAAATGACACTCACCTGCTTTAACTCTTTAGAAAATATTTCAGACACTTAATCGATGAGCAAAAACTGAGATGAGATCAAATGTGTGTGTGTGTTGAGGTCATGATCCTCAGTCTTTTGCTGTAAAAAAACACAAAAATAACTTTAAAAGAGTAAAACTGACCGTATACATACACTTAAAATGACACTCACCTGCTTTAACTCTTTAGAAAATATTTCAGACACTTAATCGATGAGCAAAAACTGAGATGAGATCAAATGTGTGTGTGTGTTGGGGTCATGATCCTCAGTCTTTTGCTGTAAAAAACACAAAAATAACTTTAAAAGTAAAACTGACCGTATACATACACTTAAAATGACACTCACCTGCTTTAACTCTTTAGAAAATATTTCAGACACTTAATCGATGAGCAAAAACTGAGATGAGATCAAATGTGTGTGTGTGTTGAGGTCATGATCCTCAGTCTTTTGCTGTAAAAAACACAAAAATAACTTTAAAAGTAAAACTGACCGTATACATACACTTAAAATGACACTCACCTGCTTTAACTCTTTAGAAAATATTTCAGACACTTAATCGATGAGCAAAAACTGAGATGAGATCAAATGTGTGTGTGTGTTGAGGTCATGATCCTCAGTCTTTTGCTGTAAAAAACACAAAAATAACATTAAAAAGTAAAACTGACCGTTATACATACACTTAAAATGACACTCACCTGCTTTAACTCTTTAGAAAATATTTCAGACACTTAATCGATGAGCAAAAAACTGAGATGAGATCAAATGTGTGTGTGTGTTGAGGTCATGATCCTCAGTCTTTTGCTGTAAAAACACAAAAATAACTTTAAAAAGTAAAACTGACCGTTATACATACACTTAAAATGACACTCACCTGCTTTAACTCTTTAGAAAATATTTCAGACACTTAATCGATGAGCAAAAACTGAGATGAGATCAAATGTGTGTGTGTGTTGAGGTCATGATCCTCAGTCTTTTGCTGTAAAAAACACAAAAATAACTTTAAAGAGTAAAACTGACCGTATACATACACTTAAAATGACACTCACCTGCTTTAACTCTTTAGAAAATATTTTCAGACACTTAATCGATGAGCAAAAACTGAGATGAGATCAAATGTGTGTGTGTGTTGAGGTCATGATCCTCAGTCTTTTGCTGTAAAAAAACACAAAAATAACTTTAAAGAGTAAAACTGACCGTATACATACACTTAAAATGACACTCACCTGCTTTAACTCTTTAGAAAATATTTCAGACACTTAATCGATGAGCAAAAACTGAGATGAGATCAAATGTGTGTGTGTGTTGAGGTCATGATCCTCAGTCTTTTGCTGTAAAAAAACACAAAAATAACTTTAAAAAGTAAAACTGACCGTATACATACACTTAAAATGACACTCACCTGCTTTAACTCTTTAGAAAATATTTCAGACACTTAATCGATGAGCAAAAACTGAGATGAGATCAAATGTGTGTGTGTGTTGAGGTCATGATCCTCAGTCTTTTGCTGTAAAAAACACAAAAATAACTTTAAAAGTAAAACTGACCGTATACATACACTTAAAATGACACTCACCTGCTTTAACTCTTTAGAAAATATTTCAGACACTTAATCGATGAGCAAAAACTGAGATGAGATCAAATGTGTGTGTGTGTTGAGGTCATGATCCTCAGTCTTTTGCTGTAAAAAAAACACAAAAAAATAACTTTAAAAAGTAAAACTGACCGTATACATACACTTAAAATGACACTCACCTGCTTTAACTCTTTAGAAAATATTTCAGACACTTAATCGATGAGCAAAAACTGAGATGAGATCAAATGTGTGTGTGTGTTGAGGTCATGATCCTCAGTCTTTGCTGTAAAAAAAACACAAAAATAACTTTAAAAAGTAAAACTGACCGTATACATACACTTAAAATGACACTCACCTGCTTTAACTCTTTAGAAAATATTTCAGACACTTAATCGATGAGCAAAAACTGAGATGAGATCAAATGTGTGTGTGTGTTGAGGTCATGATCCTCAGTCTTTTGCTGTAAAAACACAAAAATAACTTTAAAAAGTAAAACTGACCGTATACATACACTTAAAATGACACTCACCTGCTTTAACTCTTTAGAAAATATTTCAGACACTTAATCGATGAGCAAAAACTGAGATGAGATCAAATGTGTGTGTGTGTTGAGGTCATGATCCTCAGTCTTTTGCTGTAAAAAACACAAAAATAACTTTAAAAGTAAAACTGACCGTATACATACACTTAAAATGACACTCACCTGCTTTAACTCTTTAGAAAATATTTCAGACACTTAATCAATGAGCAAAAAACTGAGATGAGATCAAATGTGTGTGTGTGTTGAGGTCATGATCCTCAGTCTTTTGCTGTAAAAAAACACAAAAAATAACTTTAAAGAGTAAAACTGACCGTATGCATACACTTAAAATGACACTCACCTGCTTTAACTCTTTAGAAAGGTCGTTGTTTTGATGATGTGATTCGAATCTGATGAATTTCTGAAAGAGGATCTGCGCATCGTTTGTTTATTTAGAGGTATAATCTCCTTTATCGCTTCAAAATCACTTTATCATTTAACTCACAACTTAATAAAGCCGGACAGTCACTGAGGGCTTTTGTTAAACATGAACTTTCACTGTATGAGTTTATCGAACGCGATGTGAAACCAAAGCCCACAATTTCAGCCCGTTTGTCGAGCTACGAGTTAACTGCATTAAAGTGTCTGTCACATCGCATCTTTAGTGAAGTTTAAAAGGTTTCTTACCTGCTTGTTTGGCATATTTCTCACCTGTGGTTCCGACCGACACCGTCGACTGACCAGCGCGAGCTGCTCATTAAAAACATCAGCTGCCATGGAACGCACGGAGAGTGACGTCACACGACTAAACATTCCATGACGAGTGTCTAATGACGCGTTACTTTTAACATAAATTTAACATAATAAAGAGAATCAAATGTTTCCAAAATCACCAAGTTGAATTGTATAGTATAAGTAGTAGTATTTTGTAGTGATATCTGATGGGAATAAACCATTAACATCCATTAATAGTTCCATTGTTACCCAGAAATACTGATTTAATCACATTGAGAAAAAAAAGGTAAACAAGAAACATGCTCATAATATTGTAGTCATCATTAAATTTAAAGACGTATGAGTGCTTTTTATTTACATTTACATTTATTTATTTAGCAGACACTTTTATGCTCTTCAAAACGACTTACACATGAGAAAGAAATGATTTATAAACATTTGGTATGCAAACCCACATAGGACAGTAAAGTATACTTTTTCTAGCACATATAGATCTCAATAATACTGCAGTTGGGTATCAGTGTCTTCATTGCATTTATCGTTGTTACTTTAATCTAGTGCAAAGTTGTGACACTTGTTTAGTTTTTGTTATGCATAGGTCACTTCTAAACAATAATTAGTTGTATAAATATGCAAGATATGTTTTATATACAGACAATGTATGTAAATAAACAGATACAGTATGGATAAACAAATCCATACATAAAACAACAAAAACAACTGAATAAATCAGCCAATTTACTGAAAACAATTACATTTGAAAACAATTACATTTTAAACAATTACAATGTTTTTGTAAAAAAAATATTCCTTAGACAAACAAAAATCAACTGTCTGTTTTCATTTCATGACCAAAAAAATCAAACAAACAGAGAAAAACAAAATAACAAAGAATAAGGTTCATAATTTTAGTAGATATTCCCAGCAAGTGGTACCAGTAAACATAGAGTCTGAAATTAAGATTGTAACAACCTATAAGTACATGTAGACCTAGTATATAAGTAACTAAGTACCTAGTATAACAACAAGCTTGATTGGTCTGATAATAAAGATAGGCAGGTTTTGTTTTGGTAAGCATGTTAAGATGGAGCGGGATCAAATCACTGATAAATAAAATAATTGATCAGTTGCTCTTGATGATGAATTGTTTTGATCCACTATTAAAAATGAAAACCACATTTTTTATGAAACAATAAACATCCATAATCCTGCACCTGACAATTTCTCATACCTTTACCATGTTGGGAATCGTTCTGACACTTCAGGTGCCTGGCCAGGAAACTTTGACATGCCTCAAAGTTACAGACGTTCCTGTGTCTGGATACAGTGATATAGACGTGTTGATTGAGTCTCTTATACAAGTGCAGTTCCCTGTTCAGCGGATAAACCTCTGAGAAACTAAATCTTTAAAAACTTTACGGTCCAATCACACAGAGTTTGCAGACTTTTACATCAACATGTCAAACACTTCTGCCACCAAGTGGTGGAGAAAAGTTACTGCTTTGGTAGCTAAAATAAACCAAGTGACCTCATCTACTGTCAGCCTGTCAGCTGGGGTGGTCAAAATAGTGACTTGATTATTATAGTTTTAATTACATTTATTTTCCCTTCTCTACATATGTGCATCGCTGTACGTCTGTCTTTTCATTTTAATCTGGGTCAGTACAGCTTGAACTAGTGGCTATTACTGTTGTGTATCGTGCATTTCGGTCGTAAAACAATTCAAATTTTAAATGTTTATAAATGAAATGTTTAACAATTGATAACTTAAATATTTCGTCACACCTGAAGCTCATGCTTGTGTAAACAGACCCTGTTGTTTACAAAGTACCGCGAGAATGACTGCTCCGTGTTTTTTCGAAATACTCTCGCGATATTCTGATGTCATTCCGTTATCTGCGTAACGCCGCTTAAGTCCAACGTACCTGTAGCCGATTCACAAACACTGTTAAGAATAAGACAGGGACCAGATAAGATCAGCGAGGCGAGGCATCTTTACAGACATATTAGGCAAATATTTCACAATATTTCACACTTTTTTTCGGGTTCGGGATCTCAAAGGTGAGAAAACCGATGTGTGGCGCAAAAACGGGGTCAATTGCGTCACGTGCACGTTGAGTCTCACGCTGAATGCGTGAGAGTTGGCAGCTCTGCGTCTAACGGAAGTCAATTATGTTTTATTTTTTAGAGGAAACACTGAACCAGCCAATCAGTACCACCATTCTAAGAGGGGATTGTGTTGTGTTTGTATTACTTTTACAATAACTACATATAACTTTATTCAAACAAACATAAACTAACATATTTTTTGCAGCGATGGCCTGCAGTCAATTTGAGAAATTCTGTATAATACATAAAGACGCAGTTTTGTGTTTCGATTATGTATGTCGTCATCACGCAGTAACGTCTTTGAGCCTTGGACATGTCTGGACCTGTTCTTCTAAACTTGTAAATGAAACTGTGGTACATTTATTCTGGTCATGTCATCTACACTCAGAAGTTTGGGAATGATATTGCTGTGTTTGTCAAGTGTATGATTTTGCCAGGCTTCTCAGTACATATGAAAAATATTATATTTGGGTATTATGACCCCACAAATGAAAATATCTGTTTTGTTATGAATCTAATTTTTTTTTCTAAGCAAATTTCACATTCACAAATGCAAATTCTCCAATTGTAAACCTGTCTTCTGTGTCTTCCTAAATGAAATGGAAAGTTATTTAAATGTAATTTCAGTATCTACTAATAAGAAAGCCATAAGGACTGTTAGGATTTGCTCTGCCTTTGATCTCTTCATGTGATCATGTTTAGATGATGGCCCTTCTTCTTCTTATTATTTTATTATTCTGTTATTTTTCTTATTTAATTTCATATTATTTTTACTTTATTTTTTTGTGCTTTTTTTCCTTTATAAATTTGTGGTTGTGATGTATGCCTATTCTTCTGTTCTGTATGTTCTGTGCGTTTTATGCAATAAAAAATAAAATAAATAAATAATAAAAAAACAAGACAAGGAGGATGTTTTAGTAAACTGAAAGAAAGACAGTAATACAGAAAGTATAGTGACATATCCTTTTCATACGTGTGTTGTTAAACTTACTAAAAACTGTATATCTAATATAACATTTATATCTGAGTTATGATAGATAACTTTTTAACAAACAATAAGTTACACAATGCTTATAAATATAGCTTTTAATGTTTCAATAAAAATGAAAAATATACATTCATCCTGTTTTCTTTTTGTCATTCGTTTAAGTTCACGTGAAGTCATTTGAATGTTGTATTAGAGATTAAGCAAACTTTTAATAACCTTTAAGCAGAAAAAACAAGTGAAAACGATTAAGCAAGAAGTTCATGCTTATTCTTAAGAATTATATAATGTCATTTTTGTTTAAGTGCCTATAGAAATGATAACAAATGTCAGATTTTGTTGTATCGTTGATGTTAACGAACAGGTTAATGCTTAACTAATTCTGAATGAGATCAGTGAGTAGACTTTAATTTAATATTGTTTTTATAAAAATAAGCATTTCCCCTAGTTTCTTTAGTGGTTTCTTGAAACCAGGATTGCTTGAGGATCTTATCTAAACTCGGCCGGTTGTACTCTTCGATCTGCATACAGGAGCGTATCAGTAAGCAGGCTTGTTCAGACAAATCCTCACGGGTCCAAGTCTTTAAATGAATCTTTTGCAGTTCATAACCATGTGGATATCGACCACACAGCATTCTGAACAGCAGTCGACCCAGACTCCACACTGTTGCTGGCTTTCCACTGTACTTGTGTCTAAAAAACATTTGAAGAGGCATATACCGTACTATGCCGGCAGGCTCTTTAAAAAAGCCCCTTTTGAGTTTGTCACCACTTCCAAAATTGATCAGTTTGACCTCTAACGTCTTCGTATTTATCAGCAGATTTTCAATCTTAATGTCGCGGTGTAAGACTCTTCTTTTACAGCACGCCAGTGCAGCTTGTATCACTTGCTGCATGATGATGCGTGCTGTTTTCTCATCGATGGAGCCTCCGTGGCGTTCCAAGAACGTGCCCAAGCCCACACTGTCAGCGGGCCACTCCATGACCAAGACGTACTGTTCAGGTTCATCATACCACTCCAGCAGCTTTATGATTTGAGGATATATGCATGTCTTTTGCATTTTAATCATAAGTGCTATCTCTAAAGGAATGGGGTCCTGATAACCAGTAACCTTGAGAAATTTAACCACAGATGATTTTGGAAGATACTTTAGAGCCACTTGGAGGCCATCTGATAAACGCCGTCCTTCTTTAAAAGCTTCAAATACTCCCTCGCCCAATTTGTTGCCTACTTTAAAATGGTTTTCAACAGCTTCAACCTCTGAAGGTGTCGTTTTGTCACTTGGTTTGTTGATGCATCCTGGAGGTTTGGACTTGGACACAACCTCTAAAGGTGTACTTTTGCCACTTGGCTTCTTAAAGCTTCTTGGAGGTTTGGACTTGGACGCAATAACCTCTGAAGGTGTACTTTTGCCACTTGGTTTTTTTACATTTTGCTTAGGTTTGGACTCGGATAGAACAACCTCTGAAGGTGTCGTTTTTCCACCTGGTTTGTTAAAGCTTTTCAGAGGTTTGGTCGTGGACACAACCACGTTTTTCTTTTGATCAGCTTTCGGAATGCGAGAGCTTTGCTGCGCCATATTACCTGTTGCAAGTCCACTCTAATCTGCTTCACATTGAGTGGATGCGCGGCTTTATATAGTTAGGCGCGGTGACGTCAATTGACGTCACAGCGCGCTAGATCGAATCGAACTGACCAGGCGTACACGCCCATTCTGCATACACGCCCATTCTGCATACACACCCATTCTGCATACACGCCCATTCTGCATACACGCCCATGCTGCATACACACCCATTCTGTTACGAAACATGCGATCCGATTTTAACGTAAAACATTACACGACAATTTGTCATTCTTGTATCTGATGTCTCCCTGTACAGAATTCAAGCATGAAACACCTTTTTAAGTCGATATATGTATTACAAATGACATGTGCTCATTCTGAAATGTGAATATAGATTTATGCTTTAAATACGTTCATCCAACTTCGAATAAATGTACTGTGGTTATGTTTTCATTTATACTTATATCGTTTATAAGTCTGGCGCTTATACGTGACGCATCTGCATGAGTCGTGCGCGGTTATAAATAATAGGTATTACATGGTCTGTGGTAAATATTATGCACACAGTAAGGGGTGAACCATATGATTGATTTCTCTCCATACTTCAGATGCAAAAAAAACATCTATATATATATTTTTGTGTGTTTTCTGCCATTTTCTCATGTCACATGGAAAAGCGCACCTGCTCTCTCTTTCTCTTCCCCCACAAACATATGAAGAAGAAAGAATCTACAAATTGTAGTGCGCATATACTTCATTATTCTATTACAGTTATGAGGGTGTCCTTTTTTTGATTTTCTGGTGTAAGGGTCCCTGGCCCCAAAAAGTATAGCTAACACACAGACAACCAGTATTCTATGTCTTGTATTGTGTAAATTCATTTAGCAACGTAACTACAATAATGTGCATTACATAATACATACATAATGTAAAATATATAATTACTGTAAAATGCATATTTATTCTGTTTATTCTATTTAACTGGGGCTCTAATCACCGCGAATGTTTTGACCTGAAACCTCCCTGGAGTTGGTGGGAATATAATACTGAAGTCTCATTACCTGCAGTATAATGAATAAAAAAATTAAACACATCGATGTTTTCTTTCTTGGGTTTTCGGAGTCTTGAATTGTAATGATTATTATGAGTGTCAAGAATACACATGACATAGCATTTTATTGAATAAAAGGGAAAATATCTCCCTTACTTAAAAAATATCATACTATATTGTGCATTTTAATAAAATTAGAAACAATATGTGTTTTTCGTATTTTCATGGCTTGCAGTTTTCAGCAATTAATTTTGTAATTTTTAATTGTAATGAGAATGCTGAGACAGGGTTAAAATAATTAAATTAAATAATACAAATAATAAAAAAGTTCAATACATAAAAAGATGTATCCATTCTATAACTTCCAGATTTCGACAGTTAAGTTATAGAATAGAATAGATGCTTTCACAGAAACCTTTTAATGATTCATTGAATTCATTCATTAAAAGTAAGAAATTCATGCTCACATTTGAATAGAATATGGTACTATAAATGTGGGGCTTACAGCTTTATTATTATTATTATATAATATTATTATTATTATTAATATTATTTGTTACAAGTGTTATAAAAAAATGAATTTATAATCAGAACTTTCTAATACAGAAGAGTCCATGCCTTACCTTTCACGTTCATGTAGACCATTGTGGGTCTTGTAGACCTCGACTTCAGGAGCTCTTCAACTTTTTCTTGACCCATCATCTTTACTCCAGACGATAACCATAATCTAAATTAAGATTATCAAGCTTCGTAATGCCATTGGGAAAAAACTGGCACAATTATTCCAACACACAAATTCCAATTAATCCAACACAATTATTAGTGTGACCAAAAGTAAAGTAAATGTATGCTCTTAAGTTGATTTTGAATGTTTAGCAATAATACCCAACAAATGGAGAAAAGATATCTCTTCAAAGAACATAAAATAGTTCATTTATTTTTATGTGCTCACTTATGAAGAATATGGACTGTTATGAATGTGACAAATCTGCAGCACTTCAAAATCATGCTTTATTTTAAAAACTTTGAGAGAGACCCGGTAACAACAACAGAAAACTTCACATGGAGTGGTCAACATTTATTTTATTAGACAATGATGTGGGCAGGAAGAATTGGGAATTTCAGTTCTGACAGACGACTTCTGATGCTTCTCCACTCGCTTTAGCTGTTACTTTTTTCTTCCTAAAAAAATAAGAGGAAGTGAAAATAAACAACAAGAAGTGAAAAACTCATATGAAATTTTAAAACTCCAACACTATAATACAATTACATTAAAATTGCTCGATGCTTGAACACAATATTACAAATGATTATTAATCAAATACACGACAAACCTTTTTCCCAAGTCTAGCTTTTTCTTAAAGAGACCACGAGGAGTTGTGCGAATAGTTGACCGCTGTGGTGGTTTTGTTGCAAGCTGTCGTTTTAGTTTGCTATGGAGAAAAAAATACAACACATTTTAGAGCCAGAACAGACACTTTACTGAGTCTGTACAATATGCTATTCATGAGTTTAAGCATTAGCTATATAACATTAAAGTAACTTCACCCTTTGATTTTCTTGAAGCCAATCATGTAGTCTGGGACAGGACATCCGGCCACCTTTATGACTCTGGCAATGCTGGACATTAACAAAGCAGATGTTAACACAGATCAAGACTCATTCTTTTGCCATCAAGCCTGAAAATTTGTCCTAATATCACATATTTGTAATGATTTTATATCACTTATGAACCCTCTTTGCTTACATATTTGCTGGGAATCAATACATGACCATTGAACTATTAACACAATGCTTTAACAGTTTAGCAACTGGAACACAATTGTTTTGTGAACATCTAGGAAGCCTTAATATAAGGTTTAGTATATAGAATTAAAAGATAATTAAAATAATATAATTTAAAAGTAATAATAAATAATTTACAATTAATTGTATACAGCATATTCCTCTAATAGCCGGTCATCTAGTGTTGTATGGGTTAAAACCGCACTTGACTAGCTGTAAAGTAATATTACCTGCGCAAGAGAGGTTTATCATCTTCTGTAAAAAATGTTATTGCCTTTCCTTTGTGTCCTGCTCTTCCTGTGCGTCCTATAGAGCAGAAATGACCACGCTTAGTGTTGTATACAACACAACATGAATTAATATTCTCTACTCAGCTGGTACACTAACCAATCCGATGGATGTACTCTACGGCCGTGGTGGGAAAGTCGTAGTTGATGACCAGGTTAATGCCCTTAAAGTCAATTCCACGAGCCAGAAGAGCAGTGCAGATCAACACCCAGATCTTCCCTGAACGAAAACTGTTGACAACATTGTCTCTCTAAAATAAAGAAAATGAAGAGACTGGTAAATAATCCTTTCAGACATGAATCTAATTTCAAAAGAAATATAGCAAGGTAATAAAAAATAAATTAGTAATATATAGATATTAGATATTAAGTAGAAGCATGCAATGGTAATTCATGATTACTCATGATACTTTCATGATATAACTTTTTACATTTTCCATAAATGTTGAATATCCCTAACTTTTGTGAGTAGTGTAAATTAGATATTAAATAAGAATATTTCTATTCAATAGATTTATGAGATTTAACAGATACTGTTTTGTTCCACTACACTTGAAATGCAGACTAAAGTCTCAGAATTTAATAAAAAGATTAAGAGCATCAAAAAAAAGTTAGAGCCATAAAATATATTAAAACAGGTAATGCGTGTTTATTGCTGCAAATAGAGCCGGAGTACAGTACTCAATTTTTCACTTATAATACTGAAATGAATCATTTTATTGACACTATGTTTTATTATTTTGCATAAAAAAATGCCAGAAGTTGGTTTCCTAAACATAAGTTTCAATATTTTAAATGGTTTATTCAGACAATATTAAAAATATTAAGATTATACTTTCAGAGAAGGTTTTTGCTACATGGTGTCTTTGAAGGTGATCTGCGTTACTTCTGACATAACCAACCTGTTGTTGTGTGCGTTCTGCATGAATCACATCCACATTTATTCCCTCATACACCAGCTCATGAAACAGCTCTCGGGCTCGATCAATAGACTGAACAAACACCAGCACAGGAGGCAGAAATCCCTGAAAAATAACCATTCATGAGAGTCATAACACCATGTTAATCGTTGTTTAATTAAAAAATCATCATGATAAGTGTTTTCACTGACCTTCTTTATAAGGTTTCTCATAGCCAGTAGTTTTCCACTTTCCGTACCCACAAAGAGCAGTTCCTGCTCTACAGTCTCAGCTGCTGTGTTCCTGTGGACAAAGACCGTCAGGTAAACATGTTAAAATACAATGAAACACTACGCTGTATGGTTCCAAACACAGAAAAGAGTTAAATTAGAGTCACATTAAAATGATTCAAGTGTTGCAAGTGATACCTGGGTCCAATGTTGACAGAAACGAGATTATCCAGGTTCAAGCGACACCACTTCTCTACATCTGTGGTGAAGGTGGCACTGAAGAAAGCCCGGCGGATTTTAGGAGAAGAGCAGGCCTGGAAAATGGTGGCGAGCTGCTCTCTGAAACCCGTCTTGCCATCTTCAAAGAGCTTATCCGATTCATCCACCACCAGCCACTCCACTCTGAAAACAACAGAGATGAAATAAACATTAACACTGTTGATTATCTGTGCGTAATGAAGCCTTTTAAGAGCATTTACAGATAAACACAAGTGTACAGTTAGTATTATACAATCAAATCCGACTCACCTACTCAAGTCGACAGCAGGAGGGTCTTGATTCAGCAAGTATATCAATCTGTTAGGGGTGCTAACCAATATATCTAAAAAAACAGCATTTAGCATACGAAATTAAGTACCATTAAATTAAGTACAGGTAATGCATGTCAGTATTTAAAGAATCTTAACAAAATACCAAATTTCTTTGCCGACTTGGGTCCAAATTTTTTAGCTGCGTCAACTCCTTTATTGATCATGTGAACTCTGAAGCCCACACCTTCTGACAACTTCAACAGCTCTCTGTGTGTCTAAAAATAAAAAACAACTTTCTTTACATGTATGTCTATTCGTTTAGACTGTTATGTTAATAAACGATGGCTATAATTTTACCAAAAAAACCATCAACGAGGAACTGTCGCGAGTGTTTACCTGAGCAGCAAGCTCTCTGGTAGGGGAGACGATCAGAGCTCTGAAACCCTTGTTGAGAGGCTTACGGAGATGGGCCAGCAGAGGCAGGCAGAAGGCCATGGTCTTACCGGAGCCTGTAGGAGCACACGCCAAGATCTCTCTCTCCTGAACAAATCAATTAAGACTGAATTCAGAATCATGGAAAAGTAAACATCACGTTTTATAAGAAAAGCTTTGGTAAGGCATGACATACGTGCATCATGAGAGGAATGGCTTGCATCTGAATGGGTGTTGGGGTTTGGAATCCTGCCGCCTTGATGTTCTGAATGACTCGTGGGTCTAGATTATACTCCTCCTGCAGCTCCTCAAAAGTGCACACAGGATCTGGGATGTCTGTCCCGTGCACGTTTATCCGGTTTTGGTGTCGTATTCGATTGTTCTAAAACAGACAAGCAGTTTAAAGTTGAAATTCGTTGAATAAAGTTGAAAGTTGACCGTTTGCAATAACAACTCTCTGTACCTTCTCCCTATGAAGCTGCTGTAGTCTTTGCAATGAGGTCTTATCTTTAGTCTTCGTCTTGGGGTCTTCCGCCTTGTCTTGCGATGACATCCACTGAATCCCATCTCTCTCTTGCTGTTCATTATTGTCAGTGATGTCCTCTGTTTCTGTGTCTAAACAATAAAGAGAACGAACCACTGAGAACAATAAACATGAAACATGTAGAAACACAAAGGAGACCTTTTCTGAAGAAACTTTTAAATGTTCTAATCCAGCAATGCAGCAATATTTATTATTATTGTCCGTTTCTCCCAAATAAAGTCCATGTGAAAGAGGGATGAATAACCTTGAGCTTTTCTCTTTTTCCGTTTCGTCTTCACTGGCTTATCCGCTTTAGGTCTTTTCCATTTGACTGAGACTTCCTCTTCATCTCGTTCCTCTGTGAGGCTGGACTTCACCGTCTGTGTCTCCGGGCCAAAGAAACTGATTCCAGCCAACTTATCTGAGCTGTCCGGGTTCTCAAATTTGCCTACCTGATAGTAAAATTACATTATTAGTTACCTAAGAAGGCCGTTTTGAACAGTACCTGCTGCAAAAAACAACAGAATCCATCACAGAAATTCCAATAGATTTCATTGTTATAATAGGGATTGTATTAGTTTTAAAAGGGTGTCTGTGGGTCTTTACGGAGTAATGTGCTGGCTTTCTATTGCTGAGATCTGGTGGATGGAAACCAATAAACCACCTTTAAATCCTACTGGAATCAGCCCTTAAAACACACTTCGATCACTAATGTGATTTTGTAATGATTTTATTGGAAAACAGTTGATGGTTCATAATGGTAAATACATTAACACCCTGCTGTTTGTTGTGCAATCAAACTGAATGTTGGACTTGGCATTTAATCCTTCAAGTCCGCGTGTTCGTTTATTCAGGAAGGAAGACTCATAAAATATCTTTAAAAGGATTTATTTTAACAATCAAAAGTATATTGAAGAATATCACACTTGAAGAAAATATGCAGAGCTCTGGGATCAATTCTGTCCCTAATTATATAATCCTAAGAGTCCACAAATTGAGCAATACGACAGAATGAACCCCGTCTATCCCTCAAAACCCAATTTTTATGGTCTCCTCTCCTCAAGGTTAGCAGGTGGCACCTCTCCACCCTTCCGGTGGGCATCTTCTCATATTTGGTCATTGTTATCTTCTGCTTAGTCTGCAAAGATAGTTCTTGGTCTGCACAAATTCAGGGTTAAGACACATACTTGGAGTGCTTAGGGCACTTTGACCTAAGATAGAATACTCTATATATATGGTTATACCAGTCCTTCTCTTTCCTGGGTAAATTTCCACTGGCAAGCATATCATACAAGCACACAAGACTATGAATATATAAGAGCGAATAGTGATTAATATTGTTTTACTGATTAATGTTATTATAATGATTAATATCAACACCAGAATATATGAGAGTAAATAATGGTTATTAAAGACACAAGAATATATCAGAGTAGATCATGATTAATGTTGAACTCTGTAAAAGAAAGTTAAAACATTTATGAACACAATTTCCCTTTAACTATCTCGTTTGTTTAGGCACTTTCTTGCGTAGATGCCTTTGATCAGATTAGCATTAGCATTTCCATACACGATGAACGGGAAACGCAAACACATGTTAGCCATGTGCCAGGTTTTTAAGTGGAAATCAAAACATATCTGTAATTTTAAGCAACAACAGTCACACATATACTAACGCATTAATGTACTCTACATGAAAACATACCTTAAACCTCTCCGCATCTTTAGAAAACCTTTTCAGATCAAACTTTGCACCAGCTCCAAGCTTTCTAAACAAGTCAAATGCGTCCATTGATACGGCGATAAGACACGACTAATCGATCACGAGCTCATAACTAACACACACACACACACACACACACACACACACACACACACACACACACACACACACACACACACACACACACACACACACAGACACACACACACACACACACACACACACACACACACACACACACAGGCGATCGATTATTACTGCCTTTCTTGTTTCATTTGTCGTCCACTAGAGTGCAGTGTAACATTTATGAACAACAGTGGGTTTTATTTAGTTTTTTCTATTTATTTATTTATTTTTAATTCTTTCTTTTCCTCAAGGAGCCTGTACTAGATACATAAATCACATAATACAGCAGACAGAACATTTAACATGCTCATGCATTTCACATCTCACAATATTAACAACAAAACTATCAGAAAATGAAAAAAGAAAATAGTTTTACGAATGCACAGAATTGCTCAGATCTCGCGATATTTCGATGGCATGCCAGTCTGCGCAGCACTGCGTTATCAAGTCAAACACACACAATTGCAAGATGTTCAACAAAACACAAGCGAATAATAAAGCCAGAGACGGTGTAAGAGACATCACATATCTATAAATAATGATAGTAGGTTTTGCATTTATAATGTTAATATAATTGTGCCAACCAATAAGTTTTTTTAATTCTAGACAAAGGGTGACTACCTTTAAAGATGCCAATATATATCACACAGTGTTTATTTATTTTTTATGCTTTTAGTCACAACATAATACCCACAATTGTGTTATTTCATGGTTTTGATGAGTTTACTACTATTCTAAAATGCAAGTAGCCTGGTGTTTCTATATATAAAATCCTTTTGTAAAGCAGTTTAAATTTGTAATTATATGTTTACATAGTGGTTGAAAGAAATTGGAAGTTTATATTGAATTATCGCTTTGTGTTGTTCATGTTATATATGCACAATAATTGCATTAAAGTAAGTGAAACAACATACCAAAGCAATAGATAATGAACTAAAATAAATCTCTTCCCATGGCAGAGTAGCCAAACATGAATTGTCTGTAAGATAGAGAAGTAATTTTGCTGTTGAGATAAAACATTGTCTGTCTAAGGTCTTTTCCTAAGTGTTGGTCAAGTCCAAAAGAGAACTAAAAGCATAATTACACCAGGCTCAACAAATGAAAGCATATACAGTATCATAAAGTATGAAGCAGGTTTAGAAATATGTGGTTGTACATGTTCTTCTGCTTTTGCTGCCTGAGATACTACACTTCCTGATACATAACAGACACGAGACACTTCTGTTTGAGAAGAAAAGAAATCAATGAAAATGTGAGTCTTTGGGAGTACGTTTTTAAATGTTTTATTTCTGCACATCATCAGCTATTAAAAGTGTATCGTGAGTAGACTAATATTGTTCATTTTCTTCATGGCAATGAATGAATGAAATATTGATTTATATACTAAAATGTCATTAAAGCAATCTTGCAAACTGTATTTTTCATAACTAAATTTTAATATGTTACAGTCATATTGTTTTACAACAATTTTTGTGTGTTTTTAAGAATAAATATTGTGCTATGTTTACTGTTTTGAAATGAAATGCTGGTCCAAATACATATATTTATTAATATTGTTACATTTAGGGGTGTCTTTGTGTCTATCACCATTCTTGTATTTTCATAGTAAACATATAAAACATCCTATTTCAATAGACAATATAGTAAATAGGGTTTTAACTAACAGTTGATAAACTTTTTTTATTTACTGCCTATTGTATTTTCTAATGATAATTTTTTGTCTTTCTGTTGTAGACATTCTTAAGTCAATGACTGATGGAAAGGATGGATGGATTACAATAAAGCTTTTATGTTTTGGCATCAAAATAATGTAAGAAAACATGGGAACTGTTAAACTAATTACAGTATTTATTCTCTGTGGCTTCATTACCCAATCTAGTTCATTTTCCTTTAAGAACTGTACCGTCAGTACTTCCCAAAATGACATCCAACCGAAAGTGCTTTGCTACAAAATGGGCTTTTTCAGAGTTCCTACATATATACCCAGAAATGCCCTGGTCTTAGATATTTCCTTCAATGTCTTTTCACAACTCAAAACAGGAGACTTAAAAGATTTGTCAGTCTTAAGATATTTAAATATATCCAACAACAAGATCTCATGGATTGAAGACGGAGCTCTGGACAGTCTTTCTAACCTAACCCATCTTAATCTAGCCAACAACCGATTGACTGACATCTCAAGTGATGTGCTGCACAGTTTGACCAGTCTGCTTGAACTGCGGCTTGATTATAATAACATTAAAGACATTGAAGGGTCTGCCTTCAGTGCCCTTCAAAATTTAAAGGTTCTGAACTTGACAAAAAACAACCTGTGTCACATAGACAGAGTCAAGCCAGTACTCGCATCATTACGTTTGGAGGAGTTGTATATTGGAAGCAACAGATTTGATGTTTTTAACTCGTATGAAATGTCAACAAAGCCCTTATCATTGACAAGGCTGGATATTTCCAACAACCCTTTGACAACGTTTCAGCTCACAGAAAATATATTCAATACTCTCAATCACCTTGACTTGTCTTATTGTGGTCAAAATGAAACCATGGTCTGGAACGTTACAGAAAAGTCATATTTGGCGTCTGTGAGAACGCTGTACTTCATGGATGTTCACATGTCATCTCATAGTGTAGCTGTTGTGCTTCAGAGCTTTAAGGGCTCGTTGAATAAAATCAGGTTTAACGGAGACGTCAAGTTTAACAAGACGGACCTTCTGCTGAATGCGTGTTCGCCTATGCTAAGAGTCGTACGACTAAATGCCAATAAAATAACGAACCTCACTGACCACATGTTTGACCCCTGTTCCCAACTGACCGAATTAGATTTGGGAGAAAATGAAATATTCCAGCTGTCGCCGAACATATTTGGAAGATTTACCCAATTAAAAATGCTGCATTTGCAAATCAATAAACTAACTCAAATAACAAACACCTTTCGATTGCTCACGACTCTGGAGTTCATAGACCTCAGCAGAAACAGCATTGACAAGCTGGACTGTTATGATTTCGCCAATTTAACACAGCTGAAAATTCTGTACTTGTACGGTAACAAAATCTCACAGATCGGTCCCTGTCATTTCAGAGATCTGAAGAGTCTTGAGGTGCTCAACTTGGGAACAAACAACCTGTTAAGGATTGGCGATGCTTTCCGATACGGCCCATGTTTACTCAAGGAACTGGAACTGTCTTTTAATAAGCTCAGCATAATCGAAAAAGACACTTTTCGAAACTTATCGCATCTTAACAGTTTGGAAATAAACGACAATCAGATTTCTCAAATCGAATCCTATGCATTCAAAGGTTTGAGGAATCTAACGTCTCTTTCATTATCATCGAACAAGATATCAGAAAGAACTTTCAGACGCCCCTGTGTGTTTTCAGGCATGCCCAACCTTCAAAGTCTAGATTTGTTTTCCAATAGCATATCATTTACTGAAAATAAATTGAAAAACCCTCCTTTTGTAGAGCTGAAGCTACTCAGAACATTGACCATACACAGTCAACATCGTGGAATCGGGAAAGTGCCCTCAAATCTGCTTCAAGGCTTATCTTCCCTGGAGATGTTTTACGGTGGAAACATGAATCTTTTTTATTTAAGTCCCAGCACATTTAGGTTTAGCCCTAAACTCTGGTTTTTGGATCTCTCCAAGAATGCTTTTTCAGATGACAACTCCATCCCTGCAGAGCTTTTCCATCCCATCTCAGGACTAACCAAACTCATTCTCTCCAGAACTCAACTTCGTTCGCTAAACTTCCTGTTAGATGCCAATCTCTCCAGACTCAGTACTTTACGAGCCCCAGGCAACGTGATCGATGCCATAAACCAAACTTTGATCCAGTCTTTTCCCAAACTGAAAGTCCTCGACTTGCAGAAAAATACGTTCACTTGTGACTGTAACAATGCTTTCTTTATTAATTGGGCCATGAATAATAATTTTACTCAGGTCATTTATTTAAACAAGTACATCTGTAGCTATCCTGCCACTTTGCGAGGTATGAGCTTATCTGATTTCAACACGGAATCCTGCATCGTGAATATCGACTTCATCAGCTTTGTTTGCAGCAGCACTGTGGTCGTTCTCACACTCCTCTTGAGTTTTTTCTGGCAATTTCTTCGCTTGCAGGTGGTTTATGCGTATTATCTCCTCTTAGCCTACCTTTATGATAGCAAGAAGAAGCAGGCAGACCACCAACATGCATTCATGTACGATGCCTTTATCTCTTACAACGTCCAAGATGAGTCTTGGGTCATGGAGAAACTTCTTCCTGAATTAGAAGAAGGGCAGGGCTGGAGATTGTGCTTGC
The DNA here is from genome assembly GCA_019155185.1 of Beaufortia kweichowensis. Classification (NCBI taxonomy): domain Eukaryota; kingdom Metazoa; phylum Chordata; class Actinopteri; order Cypriniformes; family Gastromyzontidae; genus Beaufortia; species Beaufortia kweichowensis. Next base: position 14,396,270 of record CM032812.1, on the reverse strand, counting down.
ACCACAGGGACTTTGAACCAGGAAAGCCAATCATGGATAACATCATAGATGGAATATACAGCAGCCGGAAGACCATCTGCCTGATCACCAGAAACTACCTGAAGAGCAACTGGTGTTCCAGTGAGATCCAGGTGGCCAGTTTCAGGCTCTTTGATGAGCAGAAGGACGTGCTGATCCTGGTTTTCCTGGAGGACATCCCCACACATCATCTGTCTCCGTATCACAGGATGCGAAAGCTGGTGAAAAAACGAACCTACCTTCGCTGGCCCAAACCTGGAGAGGATACCAGGATTTTTTGGCAGAAGATGAGAATGGCTTTAGAAACCAAAGACAAAATGGAGAGTACTATTCTCTCCAGACATTAGTAAGCAAAGGCTGAAAAAGTGTTTGATGTATAAAAACGCTATTGAGGAATTCCATGTAAAAGTCCACCTTACTCTTTTTTTATCAAAGATTTTCATCATACTAATATCTCAGAGGTCAGTATATAGTGGTTTTAATACCCACGTGAGATCTCTCTCAAAGCTTTTAAAGCATTTGATTATGTTTAAATCATGATCTTTTATAGTCAGGTAAAGTGCTGTTTTCAGAATTGTCACATCCATAAAAGACTATAATTTATATATATATATAATTTTTTTAAATAAAATAACTATTTTGTTCTTTGAAGAGTCATCTCTACTCCATTTGTAGGGTATTATTGCTTTTGGTTTGTGTATTTTAATTTGCAGAAATCCTACAATGTATGTTGCCTCTGAAAAACGTGTGTTCTTTTTTTTCACATCCATAACATGTATATTTACATTTTTTAAAATAGATAACTCATGTATAGACTTATTTTGTGATGTCTTGATAGAGCTTTAGTAAAATATAAACAGATGGTTCAATATAATTTATTCTTTGAGAATTTATATTTCAAGTTTTGACTGAAAATGTCACATGTATAACGCTGGAATCGCCCTTTTAGTTAAATTTTAATTGTTACATTTTAAATGTTTTAATTGTAATTTATTTATAATTATTTGACATAAATTGCAGTTTCTTTTGGAAATGATATATATATTTTTATCTTTCCTGTTAAATTGAGACTAACAATGAAACATTTTTGAATTGCTTTGTTGTTTTGCATTTCTTGATTATCAAATATGTAAGAGAACTTATCAAATCTAAATAGCAACACAAAATTATCATCCAAAATTATAGATAAAATATCCATAAGGCTGATGCAATTTTTATTGTAAGCATGTTACAAGTAAACAGACGACTACCAACTATTAACAAGTTTTTATTATTGGATATACTGACAAAAGTTTTATGAAATAGTACAATATAAAAATAAGTACAAGTTTAGAACACCATAACAAATAAAAACAGAAGAAAGAATGCAAAGAAGCACATTATGTATTTTCTTCTGTTTCAGTTCGACAGAATACTTTCAGATTCATAACATTAACTACGTGTTCAAGGAACAAGTTCATGTCCTTCATCTCAGTAAAGACAAAGCTGAAAGGTTCCAGAGCAACAATACTGTCCTCCTTCTGTAATTTGTCCATGGCATCATCATCAACATCTTCATCCTCCATACAGAGAACGTTGGGCAGCTGAACAGAACCAAGCAGCACATTTGACTGTTCCAAACACCACTTGCTGGCTTCCTTTAAATCTCCCATCAACTGATTCTGTAAAATAACACAAAAAACAAGAGAGATACAATTGTAAGAAAAGCATTAATTCAGTATTGTTCAAAAAACAAAAAGAAACAATTACTTTAACTTACTTTAGCTAGTTCTGTAAAAAACAGTGTAGCTCTTGTGATGATTCAAGCAGGACATCCTCCAACATTATTAGTACTTTCATCATCTGCCTAACAATTTATAAAATACAAACAGATAAATATTACACTTAAGTGTGTGCTGATTTTAAAAGTTCATATTTAAAGAGAATTTGCATTTTGTCTGACCCACTACACAGTATATATACCTGTGATGATGATGATGATGATGATGATGATGATGATTCCTGAACCCAATGTTGTGGCTCTTCCTGTTCAACTCCCCAGTATAAGCAAACATTCACAAGGTACCATGACATTTTAAGTGTCATTTTCTCAAGTAAATGCTTTTACCTGAGAGATGTCCTCTAGTTTCCTTTTCCTTAGTCTAAAAACAGGCTGCCAATCACCCCTTAGTAAAGCTTTAGACTCCTCAGTGAAGTGTGCAGAAACTGTGATACATAGTGATACATGATGTGCATTGTGGCACCAGGGGTTTTCGAAACGCATTGATTGATGCATCTGTAAGAGCAGTTATATATATATATATATATAGAAAATGTCACTCAGATGTAATAATCTGAACTGAGAAACAGGACAGGAGCAGGACAAAATATCAAATGTGGTATTTTACAATACATTTCACACTATTTTGCTAATAAAATACCATATTTAATTGTGTCAATCATTTTAGTTATAAAACCAGTAACACCACAATCACTTCCACTAAACTATCCAGTAGTTTACATGTAAGCCATATAATTAACTTACGACAGCATATATACCATTCTGTTCAGCAGTTTAGCTTAGTCTAGTTGTATTTAAGACAGTGACCAGGTTACCTGTTTGGCTAGTTAGGCTATACAGTTAATGCAACTTTTAAAACACAAACAGTGAGCAGCGAATACGTTGACAAACATAATTTCGTATATCAGATTCAATTAAATGTATAATAAACACACACAGACACATATATGCACTTACAGCGATGATTCTTCAACGAGTTCGGACGTTATTCTCAATCCAACACGTCCCACTATACGCCGATTGCAAATGGCGCAGGTACCGGAGACTGCAGGGGTCGACTGCAAGTGACGTCCCCGTTTTCTTAAAGATTCATCCTTCTGATACTGTGATTGGGAAGATTTGCTTTTTATCTCCCTCTTCCGGTCGGAACAAAAGAATTAGACACTTGTTTCAGGCTGAAATAACTTCTCTCCCATATATTATATCCCACTGGAATGGCCTATACGATAACATTCCTTGGAAGAAAGTGTGGACTTTATCATCTAAATATCTAATAACTAATAAGGTTAAGGAGGTTTCCTACAAATTACTTCATCTTTTTTACCCTGTTAAACTTTATATGAGAAAAATGTTTCCAGATATTGATTCTTTGCTCCTTCTGTGAGGCTGAAGATGAATCTATGTCCCATCTTTTTTGGGAATGTACATATACAAATTTATTTTGGAAGGATTTTTGTAGTTTTGTACATGCTTTTGAGTTTAATTTTGTTATATAAAGATGTCTTATTTGGTTGTCATAACTTTGTTAAAGAAGACAAGGACAAATATTATCTGATAAACTTATTAATTTTTCTTGCTAAATTCTTTTTACACAAATGTAAGTTTCAAGGTGCTCAGCCATACTTTCCTGCTTTCTGTAAGGACATTAAATCATACCTGGACACTCTTCTTACATCCAGCAATTCCAAAGCCCTCAAAGCTGTTTCTTTGTGTCACTTTCATAATATTTTCATGATTTTGTAACTAATAATTGTATTTCTAATGGCACTCACCCCTGGCATTGGTTTTTTCATTTTCTGTATGTTCTTACTGATAATCAATTAAAAAAAAAAAGATTGCAAGTGACGTCACTTGCAGAGGAAGTGCAGGTGTCTGAGAGTGCAAGTGCAAGTCTGCAGCCACTTTCTAATTAATCAAACCAACATCGTATTTGACCCGGATTTAAGTCTTAGTTAGTCAAACTTGTCATGTAAAAGGTATCACTATTATCACTTAACATGATATGGAAGTGTGGGAGGAGAGCAGGAGTAGACTCAGCTTTTCCTCTTCCTGTCATTCTGACCTTTGACACCAGTGAATGTCCAACAGTAGCTGACATAAGATCTATCTGCAGAACTGTTGTCTCCACTTCACGCCTCCACGCTGTCTCTCATTGTCCACCTCACAGCATGTGTCTCCTAGAAGCTCTTTGGACTCAAGAAGCTCTTGCACTAATAACGTAATGGTTTTGTTTTAAAGAAATTCTGTGAAGACGTGATATGAAATGGGTCTACAAGTCTAATGAGTATGATGGAAGATGCTTTCAAGACATATGTTTGCAGTAATATGTTTGTTGCTCAGCTCAGTGGTCTTGTGCTGGTAAAGACACTATTGTTCACAGATGGAGACAGAACATAAGGGCTTTAGGAACTTTAGCTGCAGGCATTCTCCTTTCATCTCAGGCCCTGGAGGACCATGTGTGAGAGAATGTGACGCATAAACGTATAGGCAAGTTCTTTGTATTTGTGTCTATGGATTTACAGTATGTTATTTGGATTTGTATAAATATTGCATAGTGTTGGAAACGAGAAATACTAATAAAAATCCCTTTAGTCTCAGATGTGTCTGAGTGTCAGATGCTTCAATCTTTCTAATTTAATGCATTTTTAAGTTACAAACTCACAAGATCAATTCATTATATTTTGCTGAATTTACATAAATTGTCTTTGTGTATCTCCAGGTATTAATTCTATTTTCAGCATAACAGAATCACATGATAAAACTGATATCCGTCAGCTTGTTTTGACTGAAGTGTGAAGTGTTGCACAATATCCTCTTCTTGTTTATCGGACAGTAAATGCAGCTCTAGGTTTTTGTTGATTTAGTTTCCATGGATAATAACTGTAATCACATGATACAAGTCATTTAATGAGAGTAAAGGAAATTATCTCACTTTCTAAAAGTGATGTTTAACGACACCTTTGACCAGAGAGACAGCATGGGGAAATAGACCTAATGGGCCATGGGAAACAAAAACACACCCTTTTATTGCCTGTTTCAGTCTTTGCTCCTCTTTCACACCTTTGTGTTTCGATTAGTGTGTAAAAACATTCCAATGCATTTATAGACTTAGAAAAGTAAAGTATGGCCATACAGTATTACACTTCTATTTATTTTCTCTTTGCATTAAAGTATTTGTTCACTAAAGTAATTTTTACTCAAAAGTCACACGTCTCATATTGTTCCAATCCAACATGACATACTGTTTGTGAGAAACCAACCCGATCTCACGGAAAATATAACAATTTTAATGACAATGACAATTTTGAAAATAAATCACTAATTTGCAAAAATTTCGTAGTAAAAGAGCAATTCTGTTCTCAAAGGTTTTCATCATACTGATGATGGCTCAGATGTCAATATTTGGTGGTTTAAAACCCATGTGAGTCTCTCTTAAAGTTTTTAAAGCATTTTTGATGTTTAAATCATGATTTTTCATAGTCAGGTAAAGTGCTGTTTTCAGAATGATCAAATCCATAACGGTCCATAACAGTTTAATGAAAATTATAATAAAATAACTATTTGATGTTCTTTGAAGAGTCATCTCTTCTTTAGTTGTTGGCTATTATTGCTTCTGGTTTGTGCATTTTAATTCACAGAAATTCTGTTGCCTTTTAAAAAACGTGTATTTTTTCTCACATTCATAACAAATGTATATTTTTTCTTTTTTTATATAACTAACTCATGCATATACTGATATTTTTTGATGTCTGGAATAGTTATAAATTGCCATTAGATTATGTTTGTGAAACACACCGAAAAGCCTCAGTCACCTTTCACTTACACTTTATGACAAAGACTGAGTTTATTTGTTAGGAAATTGAACCTTTAAATGGCTCACATATATCTGATATGACATTACGTAAGCTGGGGAGAAAGAAAATTAGTAAAATATGTACCTTCAGACTAGTACAAAATAAGCTAAATAAGATATTCTTCAAAAATGTATTATTTATTTCTCAATTTACACAAATATAAATATGATTGCGATGATTCCAAAACATATAAAAACAGCATAGCCTTACGGCAGTTATACACATGTTCACAACATTAGCTACAATGGAGTAGTGTGAAATCAATCCCTGAGAAGCGATTACATCTGTAGCATCTTTTGGGATAATGTATGTGCAAGTCCATGCATTGAAATGGAGAGACCATCTTCTAATGTGAAAAATCTGATTATACATACACATGATTTTTCTTTAGAATATGGGATACATTTCAAAATCTCAGACATGTGTGGTAATAAAATCTCATCCGTGATCGACGTATTGTTTTAGTTTTTGTTTCACCTAAAAAGTTGACCTTTTAATATTATTTTATATCAAAACATATTCCTCATTAAAGTGTATATACAATACGATTGAGGATTTCATCACCCGATACTGATCGGCGTGAAACCTCCGGCTCAGTGTTTTACCATCTTGGCAAGTTTCAGCAGTTTGTTCCATCATCCGCTATGGTGTCACATATAAATCACAGTTCTTCACTATATCCAGAGGCAGTGCTGCATCAATGCTGAGAGGTTACCAGAGTAACGCAGATGTCAGACCTGCTGTTGCTAAGCTGCCGAGGAAGTTCTCACTCCAGCGTGTTCGTTCACCAGGCCTGCAGAGGACACTGCGGTGATGATAGAGAGCATTTATTAACCATCACAGACTTAACAGTATGTTCATATAACCTTTCTGTAGGCTACAAATGACAACTGCTTAGTTTTACCTGTTTGCTGGAGCCCAGGTGTGTGATAGTGCTGGTGTCCATAGTCGCGTATCGAGAAGCAAACTGAGCAGCTTCCTGTTTGGGAGAGTACACTGAAAGACACAAGCAAAATGTTAGTTTCACATCATTTACAACAGTTTTCAACTGTATTTGCACATCTCAAAGATATCTTTCTGAATGCTTGTTCTAAGGTTGGTTTATAAATTCAGATTAATAAAATGGATCACCCAAAAATAAAAATGAATCCTTTGTGTCATTGAAAACATGTATGTGACTCTTTCTTCTGTGAAACACAAAAGAAGATATTTTGAGAAATGTCTCTGCCGTTTGTTTTCAATGGAAGTCAATGGGGGTAAATGTTGTTTAATTACCAACATTCTTCAAAATATCTTCTTTTGTGTTCTGCAGAAGAAGGAAAATCATACAGGTTTGGAAATGACATGAGGGGGAATAAATAATGAATGAATGAATTATCCATTTTAAAAGGATAGTTTACCCCAAAATAAAAATGATGTCATAATTCTTTCACCCTTTTGTCATTCAAACTCTGTATGTGATTCTTTCTTTTGTGGAACACAGAAGAAGATATTTTGCCAAACGCTGGTTACGGCACCCATTGACTTCCATTGTATCTTGTGTTCATACTGTAAAAGTGAATGTGTGCCGGTAACCTGCGCTTTGAAAAATATCTTCTTCTGTGTTCAGCTGAAGCAAGAAAGTCATACAGGTTTGACTTGACATGAGCGTGAGGAAATAATCAAATAATTTAAGTGGCCAATATGTGGCATAGCCCAGTATGCCCCTGCTGGCACATGCCGTAACTACACCATCTGAGGGCAGATATCATCTTTATTGGAGGTCACTCAAATATAGCCATGTGTTCTGACAAAACAATATTTACTGTGTGACTGTGTGAAGGGTTGCTGTGAGATGTGCGCTGTGGTCAGCTGTGTGAGGCTGGAGCTCGGGGGAAACTGCATGGGCTGCAGGGTGGTGAGTCCAGACACACTGTTGATGACGGGCACACTCTGAGATTGAGGAGATGTCAGACCTGAAACCATGTAAAAGTGCTGTTAACATCATCACTTACTATTGAAGTGCAATTAAAAATATTTTAGTTTTACACAATTGTTTTTCACCATCTCTCTCTCTCTCGCTCTGATTATATTGCTACTATTGCTTATCATGAAAAAATTTACCAGAGGTTTTCACCATACTGATAGCTCAAATATTAATATATGGTGGTTTAATTGAGGTCTCTTAAAGTTTTTAACCCGATAACTGTTGAGTATACACATGAAAATGTACTATCCAAACTACAATTTACCATTTTTAGGCATCAGAAATTTCTTTAATTTTTTTAAATTTATAAATATTTATAAATATAAGAATATTTATTCTTGAGTCTTAGACCTTTCCATAAATAGTTTGTCAAATTTCAGTTTTATCGCTTAGGTTAAAAATATACTCAAAGCTAACCTTTTTAGTAAATTATTAGTACATAAAAATTCCAAGTCAAAAGAGTCTGTTTTTTATAGACTTATTCACAAAAGTATGTATAAATTGTCAGGTAGAAATTCACTGGAAATCTCAGTTTGACATCATTGGACATAAAGTCATTTATTTTAGACAAATATGGAAATAGAGGCAAAAGTTATTTCAGTCTGTGAATACTTATTCAACTTATTGCCAATCTGTGGCCCTCATGGCAGTAAACAATCATTTCTTTTTAATGAATTAATTTTGACAGTGTGGGATATGGAAGGTGTAAAGATTGAGAAGGGCAAAAACTGGTAATACACTCACTTTGAGCAGCCAAGCTCATAATGAGACTCTGTGCTTGCTGATGGTGATGAGATGATTGAGAAAGACTATGAATGTTGGTCAGAGTGCTCACAGGAGGCAAAACTCCACCTGAGACCGTGATCTGGACACAAACACACTATGTAAATACATATAAGGTACACATACACTTTGGGAGAAAAGGACATGGGAAAAACATTGGTTCATGTGTGAGTTTTTAGTCTGTGTATGCACTAACATAACCCATGTTTATTGGGGAGGCAATTTACACTGTCATAAAACTGAATAAAGTGTTATATGTACAGCCGGCAACATGTCGGGTCAATGTTCACTTTGACCTAGTTGAGTCAGTTTTCAAATAAAGGCTGACGGTATCAATCACGTCTGTAAAAATGTACATTGATCTCTGCCGCGAGATTGTTACACGCTCTTCCTGGTGACATAAAAAAGCATTCACGTGTTTTATATGGATTTACATTTTTACTGTGTTAATGCATGCCACAAGACACCTTTCGTTTACCATTTTGGCATCCGTGGATAATAAACTGTGGCAGGGATCCAGACCGACTGGAGACACCTGTTGCAATACTGATTGGCTGCTTCCATGGTGACTGATGGCTGTGGAGGAAGTGACCTCACTGGTTCCTTGTTGACTGTACCGGAGCTCTGCATTGCAAAAGACAAGGAAAACACATTGTTCAAATGATGTAGCTCCAAAAAGCACATACATGCATCTCCAATGGGATAATAAATGTCTTTACATCAGTTACAGCGACCGATAATTTGTCTATCCACAGAAACAAAATAACTTCAATAAGTTCAATAAGGGCGGCACGTAAATAAATGTCATTCTCACTGCTTGTCCTGTATCTTATAGTCATTTCCATGTTTTGAACCAATGAGATTTGAAATGATCTTTTGATTTGATGATTATATTGCCACATTGTTTTTTTTAAAGATAAATATAAATCAATTATAATATAAATATATCATATATTTTCATAATAAAAATATATAAATATATTATATATAAACATATCATTTTTATATTTATATATTTTTAACCTGTCACAGCAGAAATTAAGTATACACATGAAAATGCTGAACTACAATTTGTTTTACAATTGTTAGAACATTTTTAAGTAAAAAAATCGTTTTAGTTATTTTATAAATTACAGTAACATTAACATTTTTTTAAATTAATTTTTTGTTTATGTTTATTGTTATGAACATTTGTCAGTTATTTCATCTGGAGTCTTATTATTTTGTCATGATTGGATTAAAATTCAACTATAAAATATTCAAGTGAATAGGGAAATAACATGTTAACTTATATATTTGTATATACATATACGTTTTGTTACCATGGATGCATGACATATCAATGACTAAATCAGATGAAATAATAATTGTGAGTAAATTATTAGTGAATTTTCATATTCGGGTAAACTATTCCTTTTATATCTTAAGGAAGTTTAAATAGTAAAAAAACAGAAAACTTTGCTAGCTACACACACTGACCTGATTCTGTTTATCTTTATTTGACCTCGTTGCATACCTGTATATCAGCTAAAAGTGATAAGCGTCTGCACAGTCCAAACACTAAGGACTGCCTTCACAAGACCGTCACGGACTTACATGCAGTTTTTATGTTACTCAAATACGTTCCCCCAAAACATACCATAGGACTGATTATACTAAATGTCGTTTCGTTTCTTTCTTCATATAGGCGAACAAATACAATCAAAGAGCTTTTGAGCGGTTTAAGGTCAGTGACTGAAGCAGAATACACATTATGAGCAAACATGCCGTTCTCTGACTCACTCTCCTGACGTAATATTAATCCATCTGTAAACATTCTGCGGAATTCGCCCTATTTCACAGACAGGCAGTTTAAAGCAACACAACACAGATGCGTTTCTCTATAGTTAACAAATGTGAAAACGTTTAAAATACATTGTATAATCATGCACTTTTATTTTGCTAGCGTGCTATTCAATTTTCTCCACAAACAATTGTGTGCTGTTTCATTCTGATCACTCTTTTCCATCGACCAAATTTTCGACTTGACCCTGGTTTGAACCCAAGATTGTGGCAAGGATTTTTTGTCCTTCGATCTCACCTGTGTCTACGGGTGTGGCTCTACATTTTGTTCACACACTGATGTGTTGAATTCCAATAAAACACACACACACACACACTCCTCTTGCTTATCTGTGACCCCATTTACACCTTGTATTATCATTCGTTCAAAGACGGCTCTAAATACGGGTGTAAGTGTGGTCTAAAATGTTTTCATTCGACAGTGTTTATATTTGCACTACAGCGAAATCTTACTTGACTCTGAATTACTGTGATGGTGCTGCATGTGTGATGAAACGTGAGACAGCAGGGGGTTCATGCTGTGTGGGGTGTACGTGTCCATGGCCAGCTTCTGTCGGAAAGCTTCCTCCTTACGCCGGTTAGCGAACCAGTTGTACACGCGAACTTCTGTGACCAGATTAGACCCTAGTCCATGAGCTTTAGAGGGTGACACGCCCCTCTGTTCACACTCGGCCCTGAAAACAACCAATAAATCAATGAGCTGCTGATAGTTTTGTAAATCTACTAATCTACTCATTTATGAAACAAATAATTTTGTACAGCTCTCACAAACCCCCCAAAAATGTGATCACATGTGATACTTTTTCTCAGCGATTGTTTTGTATTAGATTACATCACTTCCACAGGCTAATCACCCACAAAGGTTACCTGTTGCATTCCTCCACCAGCGCCTCCCTCTCTTCTTTACTGGGGTTCTTCTGACGCTCATAAGCGTGATAGAGGATCTCTTGAGACGCCGGACCCCATTTGAAACGGTTTCGCCTCATTCTCTTAGAGCCCGGCTCGCCTTCATCTCCAAGCAGCCCTCCGGAACCTCCCGCTGCACCCGTATTGTGTCCGGCATGATTGAATTCTGGGAAAAAAAACAGGACCTGATCCTGACTGCCTGAGTCATTGGGGTCAGAGCCCTGAACACGGTCGAACTCTGCGGAAATAAGAGGGGGACACGATTGGGGCAGAGTAAGGCAGAAACATGATATAGCGTTTGGATGGGGCTCCCATAATGACGGTGTAGTTATTAAGATGGGTGCAGGGTTAATGACAGGGCTTGTATTGGGCAGAGCTCATGAATATATGTATTGACCTTGCTCAAAGGTGACCTTCATAGTTCTTGGTTGTTTAGAGCATTTCTGGCAAAAAACTTTTTTCAGCTTACAATATAAATATATATAAATATATTTTTATAAAGTAGTTCAATCATTTTATCAAAGTCTGAAAAAGAATAGAATATACAAGTAGACAAAATAAAAATTAGACTTTTAATATAAAGCTTCATATATATATGTAGCCTATGTTGATATAGATATAGTATTATATTATGCATAAAATAAAACATATAAATCAAGCTTTATAATATTATATATCATAAATCATGTTTTTTTAAATGTGATCAAACATAAGAAATTCAAATATATATATATATATATATATATATATAATTTAAGAATGAGAAAGTATCTGGAAAGTTATATAATTTACTAATTAAAATGAATAATTTCACATTTTTGTGAACAAATGTTATCAATGACTTACAGCAGAATATACATTTTAAACAACAATAATAAAAATTACACAAAAAGATTATATAAATATTATATGTGAAAAGACTTACGTCGGTCGATTTCTCGCTGTTTCTGGACGTACCAGGTGTAAAGCGCGGCTCGTTTGGTTGTCTTCATCGGTGTGCCTTTATTAAGATGCTGTGACAGGTGAGACTGATTCAAACCCGTGACATCCACCACCTCACGCTGAGGAATATTGTGCCGCTGCATGTAACCTTTAACAGTGCGAGCAACGCGCCACGGGTCCTCTCTGAAAACACCACAAACACTCATGAATAACAATGCGCCATTTACTATTTGTCTTTATCTATTTGTATAGCATTCAATAAACCTTAATTTGAAGGCTACACATAATTAATAAAAAAAACCTTCGAAATCTAAAGAAACTTAAAAATCGTACTGCAAAACCAAATAACAAAATTACCATGCAAATATAAATATGAAAAAAAACAATAATGAATTAATAACATTATGATTATTCTTAACATAGGAATTATTATTATTAATGGCTACAGATAATTAATAAAAAAAACTTCGAAATCTAAAGAAACTTAAAAATCGCACTGCAAAACCAAATAACAAAATTACCATGCAAATATAAATATGAAAAAAACAATAATTAATTAATAACATTATGATTATTCGTAACATAGGAATTATTATTAATGATTATTTAATAAGCATGCTAAAGGTTTTGTAGCTTCCATAAGTTTACTAATATTTGGAAGAAAAATAAAGAGTGTCCATTTTATGTCCACAATCATTTCAGATTATTAACCGTATAAGTCTATGTTGTAAAAAACGAAACAGAGAAAATCTAGCTAGAACAATTAATTAATATAATAATAAATAAATTATTGATATATTCTAAAATAAACTTTCCTCTAATAAATAAAACAAAACAAAAAAAGCGCCTTAAAGAAAAATATGAGTCCGCCGATGTTTGTTTTCGGAAATAAGTCCTCACATTTGAGTGTGGTCGAGGATGTTGATTTAAGCCTATAACTTTGGACAATGAATAACCAGATATCTTTTGCCTCTATTCATACGACATTGTGTATCTTTCTGTTGATGATTTATAGAAATAAATTAATAACAACTACACGTGGTTTCGTTTTGACTTCATGTGCTGTCTATATCCCGTCTTCTCAGCTTTTAAACAACATTACGAATATTATTACAAACATATGTCAGTGATAACTTAAATGTCACAAAATAAGTATAAACAATAAAACAATAACAAAGTAAAATAAATTAAATACGAATTAATCAAGTAACAAAATCATTTAAATACCTCCATTACAAAAAAGTTTGTGTCGTGGTCTGTTCTGTATTTCCACTTTGGCAAATAAAATACAATAAAAATGAGCACAACTATTATAAATAAACCTAAATAGAAAACTGAATAATGAATCGTAACGTGCTGTATTTTTATTTTTCATCAAGAATAAAGTGAAGCAGTCCATGAATGACTCACGCTAACATGCGCTCGACCTCCGCGCGCTGCTCCGCCGCCTCTTCGGTGTTCAGAGACTGAAGCTCCCGCAGGATCGGCGGCGTGTCGAACTCATCCCCGTCATCCGAGCCCTCATCCCCGGACAGTTTGCTGCCTTTCCCCTGCACGCTGCTCAGAGTCAGAAACACCGGCTTTGAGTCACTGCAGTCGCTGGCGCCGTTAGCACTGGACGGGGATAAAGGCTTTTCAATTTTAATTCCGAATTCAGCGGGACACGGACATAAATCCTCGAGCGCCTGAACCAGCACATCCTTGGTGACCCCCGAGTCCAGCAAAGCGCTCAGGAGTTCCTGCTGAAGCGATGTCAACTTGGACACCATGTCAGTAAACATCGATGAGGTCTGGTTGAAAATCCTCGTGTGAAGTTAAATCAGTATTAAATTAACACAGAAGACTCAAGTGTCCTTTACGCAAAGTTGTGCCAGTGTCCAGTGCAGATGCGCACCTGCTGAAGGAAGTAGTTTCACGTTCCTGGTGGGCGGAGCTCTGGAAATGACTGATTGGTCATTGGCTGAAATACATTATGCAAATCTATTCGTGTATGAGATATGCTAAATAAACAAGCGTTTGTTATCCTGAAGGTTTTTTCAATATTGCTTTAATACTTTTATCATTGCTATCTGCTGTCTTGTAATTTTAGAAGAAAAAATATATTTAAACTTGTAATATAAACTATATTTATATTGTTTATAAATATATATTTAATGGACTATTCTGTAAATCAACTACATGCTGCTCATATGATTATTATTATGTATGTTGATTACTGGTCAATTAAAAGTAAACGTGCTTCATGATGCCATAGAAGAACTATTGTGATCCTGCCTGTGAAAACCCAGCTAAAGTCATATTTTGTGATTTACTAAAATCACAAAATAAAACAATTGTAAAAATTGTAAAAACAATATAAAGAACATTGTGTAAAAATATAACCTTGATTATCTTTAATATTGACCGAGTAAGATTATGTCAAAGATTTAAATCACAGTGAAATTAATAGGTGAAAACAAAATTTGACGCTAATATCTCTAATATCTCGGAATTAGATTTTTAGACTTTAGTCTGGTTTTCACAGATAGGGTTAAATTTCAGCTGAATAGTTTTTTAAAGACCCTTTAACATTTAAAGTATCTTTCTGTTTCATAAAAGGCTTTTTGCAGTGGAAAAGGTTCTTCAGATTGGGAAAAAAGCAAAAAGAAACCTCTGAAAGGTTTTTTAGAACCGAAAATGGTTCTTTTATGGCATTAAAACTATTTGAGTACCTTAACGTTTAAGTGTATGTTACCTCTATATTTACTATTAGTTAACTATGTGTTAACTGATTGACAGGTTAATTGAATGTTCTTCCATCAGTCTGATATTTAATCTGGTATTTGGTCCTGTTACTGTGCTCATATACAGTAAAAGCTCCTCCTCTTTTTGGCAGCATGATTTTTCAAATTGTATAGACCCCACATTAAATGAACATAATGTGCATTGATTTGAAACTGGAAATTTGAGTAAAATGTGGCTTCTTGGTCAGTAAAAAGTTTATGTTTGTGTGAAATATAATTAGGGCAAATGAATGTTTTCAGCTGTGTGTTTAAACGTAAACTGAATGTTTCGAAGACAAATGTTATGATTCTGAAGCATCTATAATCTCAGGTCGCAATTCAATTATTCACAAAATTAGATCTGCTGCTGGAACAGAATTTTAATGCATTCTGGATTTCAACCTTTCTCACACATTTTGGGGACTGGTCAATACTCAATGATTAACAGCGGTTAATAACAAACAGAAATTACATATTTTTTTCCAGGATGTGAAACCGCTTCTGTTGTGAAAGCTGCAGTGGAGTGTGACTGTATCGGATGAATAATTTGTTCGTTTTTTTCTGTCTTTTTTGACCAGGAGGTTCTTTGACTTCATCAAAAGCTCTGCTGTTTCCTTTAAAAAGTCCCTTCCTTGATGCTTTTTCTAAAATATGCTTGATTTGCCTGTGGTTTGACAGCAACGGTATTCTCATCTGTATGTTATCGGTCTGTCACTAGAGTAGCTCAATACACTCTATACACTGTTTTCATTCATATTTAACATCTATCTATTCTACTATCTGAATCTTATTGTTTCTGCACTTAGAGATACTACAACAACCTTATTGAAATATCCAAAATGAAATATTTTGGTAGTGTTTTTGTAGCTTGGTGCTTGCAACGCCAAGGTCATGAGTTTGATTCTTAGAGGACACACAAAAAACTGTATCTAAAATGTATCTTCAACACACTGTGTGACTTTTTTTATAAAACCACTAATATAAACTCTTAATGTTGTCTGTCTCACACACACAGAGTTTATACATGATGGGCATACTGGAGAATCAATGACCAGTAAGATGAGTTCCGAGTCAGTAAGCCGGACCTTGACTTGGACTCTAAAGTGCACATACACACAAACACTCACTATGAGATCCAAAAAACAGAAAGACTTTTATTCCTTAAGAAAAACGACATGTTAAAGACTAATGTCCTGATGTCCTAAAACTAAGGTGAGGTCTCCAGGCATCTACTATCTGTGTTTGCAGTGAGAGTTCTGTGTCCACAGGTGTCACACCATATAAAGATTCTCTTGATCACCCTGTTAGACATTAACTTTGGTCATTTAACCCACATGAGCTTCCATTTCATGATGATAAGCGATAATTATGATTGTTTTGTGTTGTAAAGCAGAGCATTGATGTATAAATATACGTTACATGTGTTTGCAGGTTTGCAGAATGCAAAAATACAGCCGAATGGATTTGTAAACTAAAATCCTTAAACTGTTTACAAATTAATGACATAGTCATTTTGGGGGAATTTCCATTCCATGATTTAACTGATAAGGGTCAATTACATTTTTTGTCAGATTTGTGAAGATATATAAAATACAATATATAACAATGCAATAATAATACAACAACAATAATACAGACAACAGTATGTAAATCAGAGCCTTAAATTGAGTGCCACCACCACCATAATAATAATAATAATAATACATTTTTGTATAAAACTCATTACAGCTATTATGTTTATAAATGCTTTTGCAGATACAGTTTATAATTTTAAACATTCTTCTCTGACCCTTAAAGGGATAGTTCACCCCAAAATAAAAATGATGTCAAACATAAAAGAAGATATTTTGCAAACGCTGGTTACGGCACCCATTGACTTCCATTGTATCTTGTGTTTATACTATGAAAGTGAATGTGTGCCGGTAACATGCGTTTGGCTAAATCTCTTCTTCTGTGTTCTGCTGAAGCAAGAAAGTCATACAGGTTTGACATGACATGAGCGTAAGGAAATAATCAAATAATTTTTATTTTTGGGTGAACGATCCCTTTAAACAAAAAAGTAGTTTCAACTCATCTAATGAATGTGTGAGTGCATGAGACTCACTGAAAGCATTTGTCAAAATTAAAGTGACTGAAGACATTAGACTCATTTCCTTTAAGGAGGTAAAGGAGCAAATGAGATGAGCTGTAGAGGAAATAAGGAGTGTGAGTGAAGCTACTCTCCCAGAACACACTGCAGAACACTCTGAAGCCCCCCGCTGACATCAACTTACACACTTAACCGTAACCATAGCATAGACCAAAACACAATAGCTTGTTTCTACAATAAAACTATGCTGGTGTTAACTACTACTGTTAAACAAGATCTATATGATTGAATAATACAAACGTATTTTATTCAAGTGACAGTTCACCCAGAAGTGAAACTTCTTACATCATTTATTCACTCTTCTGCGTAAACACACAAAAATATTTTAAAGAGCACCGGTAACCAAACGACATTGACTCGTGTTGACTTCCTTTTTACAACGTTTGACCTCCTATTCACATTGCCTATTCACATTCACATTTTATGTAAACGTCACAGATCCCGGGACTATAACACTGTATCAGTGGATAGCCATGATGCTGTATGTGCTTTTACAACACAGTAAAGAATTCATGGCCTTTTTATGGATACAATGTTCAAATGAGACTTTGATGGCTGCTCACGAGGGGTCAAAATCTGAAGAAAACTTACGCTGTAAAGGTAAAGAGGAAATTCATTTCAGAGAGAACATGTGATGTGGGCAGTACAAGTGTTTTGTGTATGGATGTTGGCACATATCTGCAGAGATCATCATCAAATCTTTTCTGTCTTTCACTTATTACGCTGATGAAGGAACATCACTTACCCGTGCCGGACACTTGGTGATTTTGCTAAATGGGTACTCGGGTTAATCAGGTATTCCTTAACTCGTTACAAAAACATGATGTTAACACATGTCCTGATAACATTTTTAAACAAGATTTAAGAATGCACCAGGAATAAGTGTTTGAAGTTGTTTATAGTTACATTCTTAGTCTCTAGATTTTTTTATTATCCAGATAAATTTATTCGAATTTACAAAAAGGTGTTGTTAGGTTTTACAGGACGTAATCATCCCTCGTTTTACCCCCCACCACTTCATCGCCCAATGGGAAGAGGGGGATTCGGGTGACTGCACGGTGACAGACGTGCTTGAATCAGCATTATACACCACCCACCCCCCGTAAGAGCCGAGTGGACTTCGCCCCGCTGAACCTCACGCTCGCTTGATCTGTTCTTCAGAGGAATCACACGTTCTGTCCTCTTCTTCATCCTGATCGCTCTCCTCCCTCTGATTTGTCTCTCACGCCTCAGTGACCCCGGGGGCTCGTGAGGGCCAGAGTCAATCAGGTCATCACATCAAACTGAAAATCACCTTATCATTGCTTTATAGATGCTTTCAAGCCGTTATTTTACAGTCATGACAACTGTAATAATGAATATTTGATGATAAAAAATATTCATGAGCAGCTTGAAAACAGTAATTATAAAAAATGTCTAAATAGAAAAATGACGGGAGGCCTTTATGTTCATGCTGACTTAAAAATTAAATAAAAACCCAAATTAACATCTTAACAACGTTTTAAAACATTTTAAAAATAGAAATTAGATTGATTAAATTGATCATGTGTGCAGTAGCGTACAATGGGGCTGAATAGTTGATAAACACTACAGTAGTTGTTAAAAGAGAATGGAATAAAAATAATTTGTGCCATAAAAGGCATTTAGTAAATGTGAAGTGTGTAAGCTTTGAATTACATGATTCATTAACCAGTGAAGGAAAAAGGTCCCTATAGTGTAAACTGCATATAAGACATATTTCAAGGAGGACAATAATACTTTGTTTGTAATAAAAGTCTGGTTAGAAAAGTTTTAAATGGTTTGATACCGTTAAAACCCATCTGACAAACACGCTTCCCAACATATCCCGCAATGATTAGTCGTGGAGGCGGAGAGAAGAACATTTAATGATGTACTATTGGTTTGTTTTTGGCATATGGAAGATAGTTTTGTCAAAATTTCTTTCTGGTAATTTACATTTATTTATTTCTGCATTGGCTGACAGTCGTGTCTAAATAGGAAACAATTTTTCATTGCAGAAGGTTTGTATTCCTTATAAATAAGCTAATAAAACATTTTGAATAATGTTTTAATTTGT
This sequence comes from Beaufortia kweichowensis, assembly GCA_019155185.1. Classification (NCBI taxonomy): domain Eukaryota; kingdom Metazoa; phylum Chordata; class Actinopteri; order Cypriniformes; family Gastromyzontidae; genus Beaufortia; species Beaufortia kweichowensis. The sequence goes on along the minus strand of CM032812.1, from coordinate 14,377,191 downwards.
GTTTATTCTATGATAACAACTGTCTGGCTGAACATCATCTGTTATCAGCTTGATATTGATAACTTTTGATTCTATTGATAAAAAGAATGTTATGCCACCTAATATTTATCTAAAGTTTTTTATTGATATTTTGGACGTTCTTTTCAGTAGAAAATGCATTTCACTTTAGTAATATCTATCATGTGCAAGTCAAGACACAATTTTGAAATCAAGGATTGGTTAATACTTTCATACAAGTTATTCATTTAAAAGACAACGATGACATCAGTCCACCCAATAACATTAAATCATTTTTCATTAAAAAAGACAGTCTTAAAAGTCATATAGCTTTATCACAGCCTAAAATTTCTGTACTTTCACTTCTGTGATTTCTGAGGTGTTTTGCTGTCTGTAAGAACAGAAACTTTGCTGTCGGATTCTTTCATCACCTCATAGTTCCTCATCACATCCTCGAGGAAATCCACCACAGTCCTCAGATCATCACTGCCGTCCTTCACAGTCTCTCGCTGGAGTTCCTTCAGTCTTACCAACATCTCATTGAGCACCATCACTCCATCTTCCGTCTCTGCGTGATCCCCCGCATCAACTTCATCACATCCTGCAACCAAAGCCACACCCCTTTCGCTGAGGTAACGAATCAGGAAGTCCTTTAGTACTGGTCCTGACTGGTCATTTAGTGATGATCTCAACGCTGGAAGGTCATCAGGTTGGCACACAGACAGGAGATGTAGGAGAGCGTGGCACAGTTGGGTGCGTAAGCTAGCGCAGTAACGATATTCCAGGAAATCTTCAGTTTCTTCACTGTGTTCGAGGGCTTGTGCCAAAGCATTCCAGATCTCAGCAAACTGGTTGACGTCTCCGTAGCGGTCGCGTGTCACGGGGATAGAAAGTGCAGCAGCGGATTTGATGCGTACTTTGAAGTTCTTGCAGGAAGTGACGACGTGGGAAAGGGCGGAGTAAGCGTCATTAGACCAGACAGCTGTACCTGAGAGGAAAATATTAAGGATAATCAAGATTGTGTTGGTTTAGTAATGTACATTTTTGCTATTGTTACAGTATTGCTATATTGTGTGTAATGTAAGTCATCTTTACAAGCACCAGCGAGCATGCAGATATTACAGGTCTTTTGCGTATCTTTACTCACCCAGAGGTAGATTGTGATTTCTGAAGGCATTGCCCAGTGCATAACAAGCATTCCAGCGGACTTTCATGGTAGCGTCCCCTCTAACCGTATCGATCAGCGCCCTCATGGCCTCCTGGAGAGGCTGAACAAACACAGGTTTACCCAGATGCCCCGGCTGCAGGAAGTGCAGTAGATTCCCCAGCGCACGGACGGCGTTGCTTTTGACCTGTAACGCACACACAAAGCCATTATTATGTTTACAATTCATTCCTGTTTTGTTTGGGTCTTTTTTAGAAATTGCAGAAATGTCTTCATCTTCATATTCTTGCAAATGAAATATTCTGATAATTATAGGCAGGTGCTGTTAAAATGTCATGTATATGTAAAATGATTGTTATAAAATCAATGTTTATTTAAAATAATGTTTATGAAATAAAATAGTCAGAGATTAGTTGTAAAAGTTTTTTGCCTATATAGTTTAAGTCTAATCAATTAGGAAACAAATTGAACAATTCTCCTCAACAGTCTGAAGTAATACACTTTAATACTTTGGGCAACGGTACCAGAATGAAACAGAATAGAATGGAATAAAAAATAATAGAATTTATAAGATAACAATGACATCAGACCACACAATCTGTAGTCCAATGACATAATGATTTAAATAGAATAGAAATGAAATAGAACAGAAGTGGAATAGAACAGGAATAGCAATGGAATAGCAATGGAATAGGAAATAAATAGGAAATAAATAGAAATGGAAAAAGAATAGAAATGGATAAGAATAGAGCAGGAATAGCAAAAGAATAGAACTAAAATAGAATGAGAACAGAATACAAATGGAATAGGAATGGAAAAGGAATATAATAGAAATGAAATAAAAGTGGAATAGAAATGGAACAGATTAGAAATGGAGTTGAATGAAAAGAATATTTATTGTCCCATTACTTGTTAATTCTTAATGTTTACCATCAACTTAAAGTTGATAAAGTAGGTATAAATAACATCATAAATTCCTGGTGAAATGATGCATGTTTTATCTAGCACAGTGAACATACCCTGTCTTTATCTCCTGAGGCTTTAGTGGCGGATCGGAGCATGTTGAGCAGAAGCATATCAGAGAACTCCTCCTGAAACTCCAGCCCCACTGACTGCCTGAGGACAGAGAAACACAAGCATCATCCTGACACATCCTCCTGATGAACACACACATACACGGTTCTAAAGTGAGAATCTGTAACTCACATGTTGACGATGAGCGTGTCTGTGAGGTTGCCTAGCGACCAGGCTGCTTTTGCACGGACGTTGGGCGAGCGGTCGTCCAGAGCGGTGAGGATGGCGTTAGCCGTGTCTGCCACAAACATGACATCCTGTGAATGGTGAGATTCATCATTAGAAAATGCAGCTGGAAGCATTTTCGTGCCATTGTGGAGGAGGAAGAGGGTCATTATATGTCAAGACTGTTACTGTACCTCTCTCAGACAGGGGAAGAGGATATAAACACCCAAAGCTCTGACCGCTGCTGCTTTGACCAGAGAGTTCTCACTGTACGTCAGGCCCAGCAGTATGGTGATACACAGCACCTGTGTCTTATCCTGCAGGTGGTAACATACACATATAAACAGGGCTGCTAACATCGTTTACATATTAACTCTCAACACACTCACAGGCAGCTGACTGAAAGCCTGTGGTAAGATGGAGGACAGGGTGTCACACGCGCTGGTCTGTAGGGTGGGATGCTGCTCGTTCTGTAAAGCTCCGATCAGTGGTCCAGCCAGGACTTCGGACCAAAACTGAACCACCTGTCAGAGACGACCGACCAGGATTACATTCACATCACGATCAGTAATGTGTGTATGTAGTTCACGGTTGGTTACCTGACACACCGGCACACGTTTGGCACTTTGAGTGTTGACATCCGCTCTGTACTGCTGGATAATACCTGTTCCTAGTTCTTCCAGAAGCTGGAAAACACAGACCATCGGATCAAGAAATAATGTATATAACAAATATATAGGTTTTATAATGACCAAATACAAAAACACAACATATTTCTAAGTCGTTGCGGATGCCCTGTTACATGGGTGTAAAAATGTAATTAAATATTTTCTAAAAATCCTCGTGCCATTACAGATAAATATGACTTACTTTCTTCAGCTGAAAACAAATGACATTTTTAATATTAGGAACACTGTCACTGTATGTCCATATATACACAGGTCCTATTTATTACCCTTTAAAATGCACTTATATTCATCATTAAAGTAATCCAAATGACTTCGGTGGGTTAAAAATGATCTTTGGGAGAAAAAACAATTACAATTTTGAGCTCATTTACTGAAAAAACAATAAAATCAAATAAACATGGCAGAACCAATGAGATTTAAAGTTGTGCCGCCATTTTTGATTTTGGTGCAGATTTCTCTTTTTTTACTCTATCTCACTTTCTCTTTTGCCAAATCAGCTCGAAAAATTAATTAAACGTATCGTTTTCGTAAGTCATTTATAAACCTACTGGATTATTTTAATGAATGTGTTTTTTAGGGAACTTCAACATTACAAAGATCTGAAGTGACAGTAATTTTATATATAAATCTTTTTTGTGTTTATCTGAAGACACAAACTTACATATATCTGGGATGGCATGAGGGTGAGAAAATGATTCAAATATTCATTTTGTGTTACAGATTCTTTCGATGGTTTTATCATCCTCGCACTTCTCAACAAGCTGTGTGATTTGAGGTGTCAGGGCTGTAAATCAGTAATCCTGCACCACTTAAAAACCGTAAAGCAACATAGAAAAAGAAAGATCTAGTACTTTAGTGCCGTGAAGCTGAACGGATGGATCCTGCTCTGTGAGACAGCGGGCGCTGAGTTGCCCCAACTCCAGCAGAGACGCCCGAGCCAATGAGAAATAACCCTTCACCAGATGAGCCAAAACCTACAATAAAGCCACACACAACCAATCAGAATCAAACATCAGTTTTAAATTCACACACATGTCCAACAGAACCCTCACCTGCAGTGCTTCCAGTCGGACAGGTGAAGGTTCGAGCGATGCGGTGCCGGATCCTCCAGCGTCACTATCTGAAAAGGGTTCCTCGCGGGGCTGTGTGATCAGACCCACACACAGCTGCAGCAGCCAGCACGGCCCCTCCGGACCTCCATCAACTCCTCCTCCAGGAGACGACGAGGCTTCTTCCTCTCGTCGAACCGGCTGTCTCCAGTTTTGAGAGAGCTCCTGAGGTGTGCCGATGCCAGGAGTGCTGAAGCTGGACGTGGAGCCGGGCTGCTGTAACAGCAGATGAATCTCAGGTAGAGGAGCTTGAGCTGAGAGTAATGCGCCGAAGAGAGTGAGACTGGACACGCGCACGTTCACATCTAATATGTGGGAGGAAACAGAGAGGCAATTCCAGCATTATTGGATGTGATATTTTTAGTCGAAACTATTACCAATATATTTAACCAATGCACAAAACAGAAGCAATAACGCCCAACAAATGGAGAAGGCATGGCTTTTTAAAGAACGTAAAATAGCTTTTATGTACATAAAGTAAATTTTACCTCTGTGGCGCACATATGGACGAATCTGTTTCCACAGTGGACTTAGCAGTCCTGGTCTTAGACGGTTATAAGGCACGTTTGACACCAGGTGAGCAAGGCACTGAAAAAAAAAACATGTCCACGTTTAATGTAAAGAACAAACTGCTAAAATTACTAAATGTGACCCTGTCTGTGCAAAGTTTTATCGCAGTCATCCTACATAACGTAAAGAACATTCTGTGTAAATATCACATTGATAGCTTTAATACTGGCTGAGTAACATCATGTAAAAAATGGAAATTAGTATATTATAAGTAAAAAATTACAAGAGTTTTACATTTCACAATCTATCCTAAAAACTATCATTTACAACAATAAACACACATTACCTATTTTCCTCATTTTAATGGATATAATTACTGATGCTCCTATTTTGAGACTATTTTGAGACTTGAGACAATCTGGATTTTACAGACAGGGTTACATATCACATAACTATATGAAACACGTCCGTAGTTTTTCTTACCTTTAAGACTTGTGTCAGGGTCTGGCACGAGGACTCTGCGAGGAGCGCCAGCAGTAAACAGCGGTGTAGCTCTCTGACACTGGCAGCTAACGTGGCAGAGAAGGGTGTGAAGGCCTGCCGGGGTGCGCTGGTGTCTTCAGCGGTGGAGAGGAACTGTCGAGAACCTTCTAGAAGAGCAGACAGGACCTGCAGAGAGCCGGCACGCACCTGAGAGAGAAGGATGCGTGTGGTGTCATAAACCAAACAGCAGCTGGTGTTTCTTTGGGCAATAAAACTAACAGTCGGCTGGTGCGTTACCTTTGGGGACGGGTCCTTTAAGGCGATGGTCAGGAGAGTGAGAGGAGGTGGACCTCCAATCCCAGGAGCATCAGGAATAAAAGATGACCAGTAACCATAGAGGACACGTTTTTCAACACATCTGACTACAGCCAGGAAACACTGTAGAGCGCTCTGACGCACACGGGCTTGATATAACCTGGAAGACACAAAAACATTTATTTATGGTCATGTAAAATTTCTTTTTTACATTTTTGTATTGGAATTATGTTAGATTACAAAACGTACAATTACAGACAATCTACCACTTTGATTCATATCATTTTCTTTATAAAAATAGACAAAGAAAAACATAAACAAATTGACAGCCTTATATTTACCATATATAGAAAGTACAGTACCAGTCAAAAGTTTAGAAACACTTACACACATTTCAGAATAGCAGTAAACTCATCAAAACCATGAAATAACACAATTGTGGGTATTATGTTGTGACTAAAGGCATAAAAATAAATGAACACTATGTTATATTTGATCATCTTTAGAAGTCGTCACAGTTTATCTAGAATTTGTTAAATCAGACTCTTGACATTTTATCATTCACCTTCTTTATGTCTCAACCTGAGAAGAAATTTCCATCTATGCTTTGGCTGCTTTTTATTCATTATTTGCATTATTTGGTAATTCACTTCAAATATATATTTTAAATAAAATTTTAGTTTTCTAAGTAAAGAAATAATGTGTTGGCACAATTATTAATTTATATAATTTTGTTTACAAAAGTAATTGTAATATACACCTAAAAGATTTTTAATGTCACAAGAAACATTTTTGTCAATTGTGTATAAACATTTGACTGGTACTGTATATACAAAAGAAAAATATAATATAATAGATTGTAACTCTATATGTCTATAAGAACATATAATGTTTTCATATATTTAGGTCTTATTCGAAGTGACAAAAATGCATTATTGCATTATTTGACCTAAAAAGTAAGAAAGCTTTAAGCACAGCGTTCAAGGTTCAGACCTGAGTTTAGATTGCATTCCTCCCTCAGGATCAGAGAATTCAGAGTCAGAACTTCCTTTCTTAAAGAAAAGCAGATGTGGTGTCACTCCAGATGGGGACGTCACACCTGGAGTTTGCAAACCAGATGACCAGCCGCTCTGATCCACACCTCCTGCAGTTTCACTCTCTCCCTCCTCATCACCCTTTACTCCCTCAGCTCCAGCTTTCTTCCCTTTCCCACGAGACTTACGTTTCCTATTCTGTTGGGACTATAAATTCAGAACCCCCATTTTAATGTGTGCACACTCAATTTCTTAGCTTGATAACTGATCACTTATAATGTATTGGCCACCTACCCCCGTAGTTTTTTTCTGAGCCATCGGGTCTTGTGTGGATTCAGGTTTTGGAGCAGGAATGGCCTCATACTGAGGAAGAGGTGCAGGGTACAACACCTGTGGCATTTCCACATTTATTCCCGGCAGAGCGTGAAACATGAATCTCTGCAACAATCAAAACATTATTAAAGATTACACGAGGTCTGTGTACATTCTGATCGAAACAAAAAAGTGCAAAAATGGATGCCACATTTTCTTGTTCTGTGTTCTTACAGCTGCAAAGGTCATGGGTTCCATCCCCAAGTAACACAAGTACTGATCAAATTTACCTTGAACACACTGTAGGTCACTTCTGACAGTAGGGTCAGCCGAAGGTAAAATCAAATTTAACCAAAAAGCTATTCAGAAGATATTCACCAAGGGTATAACCAAATATTCAAGACCCATATTATTAAATAATGAAGTGGATGAGACCCCCTGAAGGTCAAGAGCTCCAGATTATGACATTTATAATACACGTCAAACATATTGTACAACTAATCTATAAATCTATAGACACGAGAACATATACAATTGTATATTTACTTTAAGTACAGCCAGTAACGTGCCCAAATCCTGATTTGGAACAGCTTTCCATTTTCCCCCATTGAGAAAGCACTGCATTCCCCTCAGAGCATTCTGCAATAACTGAAACAGAGACAGAAATAAGTAAAACTGCAAAGACAACATGAGCAACGTAGTGTCAACACTGAGTACTGACTGTACAGAAGACGATGTCCTCCACATTTGGTGGCTTTGGAGATTGTAGTGTCCGCAGAAGGATTCCGTAGCATTCACCTTTATACGGCTCCTCTAAATATGGCTGACCAGGAACACTAATGCACACACAAGCGGACATAATTTCATTGTAACCTTTAACCTTTAAAGATTAAAAACCATCAGAGCAAGCTTTAAGTGTGACATATTTATTTCAATAATTAATCACTGACTTTATATTATGTATTAAGATGTTAAAAAGCTGGTATGCAGTACTAGTCCTAACCAAGAATATCTGAAATGGTTTGTATTTAAAACCAATAACAAAGCTTTACTTTATAATTTCGTTACCAAGAATTTAGATGCAGTTTACCTAAGACACAGATTAGCTATGCAATGCACAGCAGAGCGACGCAGCTCTATGTCAGGCTGAGCGGGGTCACCGTAACCCACCAGAACACCATCGGCTCCAAGAAGCTCTGGAAGGTGCTAGAGGGAAATTAAGTAGATGATAGGCATCGCATACATACAAATTTGATTACGATTCCATTGCGTTAGATTAGATGTGTCATTTTTACCCGCTGGCATCTGGATCCATTGCCATACACCAATGATGAGAGGGAGAGCATCACTTGTGGGTGAGTCCATGAGTTGCATGTCCTCAGTGCACGTGTGCAGTATGACACCAAAATATCAAGAGTTTGTTCGTCCACGATTACCTGTGATTGAAGAGTGATGTGGGTGACTGTTTAGAAGTTCACAACACTTGTCAACGAGACCTTTACACACCTGCAGCTGGTTGAGAAGCTGGTGAATCAACTGGCACAGTTTGATGACCAGATGCTCCTGACTGAGAGAAACCAGACGGCTTGCGTGCACAAGCAGATCACACACCACCTATTGAAGATCACATCAAAACCTAGTGAGATCTAGACAACATTAAAGTGTAACAGTCACGATCTTACCTCTGGATGAATGTTGTCATGAGTGATGCTGGTGTAGTTTTCTGAGATCAGCTGATCGAACAGTATATTAAGCTCAGTTTTCAGTGTCAGGCTGTCAGACGGTCTCAGTGATCTCAGTTTATGAAAGCAGCGGCTGATCTGATCCTGTTGTGTCTTCGATGGAGAATCAAACCTCGATGCTTTATCGGCTGATGTGAACTGAAATCCATTTGTGTTGCGATTAGACGAAAAGTTACAGTTGGAATCAAAGAACGTTACCTTATCCGCCATCTTTACTGTGTCAAAATAGCGGCCGCATCCTTGGTCGACCGGAAGTGATCATTTCAAAATAAAGGTTTTAATTTTTAGCACTTTATTTCTACGTACAGTAGTTTGGAGTCTCACTGTTTTTTAGTTTCCCTCCAACATTATAGTAGAATAGTAGTAAACTCATCAAAACAATGAAACAACACAATTGTAACTATGGGGATTGTAACACTGATGGGATCCATCTATGCTGCACTCTTATTGGCTGCTTTTTATTCAATATTTGCTCCAAATGATCCATTTCATACAATTTTAGTTATATAATAAAAAATATATATAATGGCACACATATATTTTGGTCTACAAAAGTAATTTTAAACATTGAAATATACACATGTAAATTAATATATTTTTGTCTGGTGCAGTTTGTTAGAATAGACAAAACTGTTTATATCAAATATGAAGCAACAAAATTAAGATAAATATCAATGTACTATACTAACATAAATTTTCCCTTAGGAATATTATATGGTACTACGTGTATGTGTACTATTTGTGTTACAATAACTTACCAAACCAATATCAAGGTTAAACTGTGCTTACTATAGTGAGACTACAGTAAATTTGTGGTTACTGTAGTTAAATCAAGGTTAAATGTTGTCGTTTCTGAATGAAGTAGGACATTTCATAACATGATGGATGCAAGCTATGCAAAATACTAGTAATGGCAATACTCAAAGACTTGAAAAATGTGTCTGGTAGTCTGGCACATCCTGCAGAGATGCTTATCTTCAGACAGAACAGCAACAGAATATTTTGAGTGGGTCTGAAATTCCCCTGGGAGAGCTTTTGTGTCTTTTTGACTAAAGGTGTGTAGAGAAGACCATTGACATGTACCTTCCCCAAATATAAAAGCCCTTTGTAAATGCTAGTCCAGTAGGTATTGTATCCCTGTAATGGTCTTATGTTTCCAGACAGATCTGCTCATTAGTAATTGAACTTCACAAGCATACTACCTGCCTCAGCAGAAAAGTGCTAAGAAGTTTGTTTAGTTCTTGAACTGCATGTCACCAAAATCTAATGAAGACAATTGACCCTCTTACAGCATCACACAAAACACAAAAAAGCTGCAGGGTAAACCTAAATATAGACACTTCATCTTTTACGACCAGCCAACCTTTATAGACAAGATGATTCCCTGTTTACAGCTGGCTAGGATTGACTGACTTACCCAAATAAACAAAATCTGTATGACATATACTTTATTATCATTTAAAGGCAGCGGTTAAAGCATTTTGTACAACTTCAGTGCAAAAACAAATCTGGACTTGGAAAACGAACAAAAACTGTCTTGTTGCTTCAACTAGTGCAACTACAGAAAGCAAAAGTTACTGTATTGCAACATATACAAATTAAATATTATACATGGTCCATGCATTTATGCACAGCCTCTATAGCTAAAGTCATGAATGTGTATGCGAGACAGAATGTGTGTGTGTGTGTGTGTGTGTGTGTGTGTGTGTGTGTGTGTGTGTGTGTGCGTGTGTGTGAATGGCTCAAGCCATCAGTGCATCACAGTCCAGGTTTGGAGCTGATGTCCAAGCTTTCATGAATGACAGGTGTTCCCTCAGCCCGATTTGAAGAGAAGAATGGCCACCTGGCCCAAGTAAAAGTAGATGAAGTGCTTCGTTTCATGCGTCACGTAACTGCCAAAGTTCCGTCCCACAATGCAATGCCATGTCGGATTATACTTCTTATCAAATTCCTATTGAAAGATTAAGAACAATCAGATATTTTAAAGAGACCAACATTATTCTCTAATAGTCATAATCTAAAGAAAGAACTTTAAAAACCCAGGCAAAAATAAGCCATGTACAATTTTGAAGCTTGTGGTCTTGATATCAATCATAAATAATTCGTAGATTACCTTCTTGATATAAGCAGCAATGTCCTTCTCAATGTTGTACTTCTCCATGGCCTGTGTGGCACAATCCACTGCATCTTGCTGCATGTCTTCAGACATATCAGCATTCTTTATTACTGCCTTCCTGTCAGTCATGATAGCTGCGAATACAACGAGAGAAAACTTTATTCACAGACCACACGTTAGAAGTCAGGATACAAAAGCATTATATACATCAAGAACAGTCATTTGAGGATTCAGAATGTATTTTACCACCTGTTTATATTTTACTAAACCCATGTTGATGGAGTCCAGACATAAAAAAGGTCTATGCACAAGTTATCGATTTAAAATAAAAAATAACTTAAATATTGATCAGTTTTACAATCAGTCAACCGATTTTTGGATCGTGTGAGAACACAAATAGGAATGCTCTGCTGTGAGACCTGTCTGAGTTTACGGAGTCATCTACCTTTCCAATCAGCTTATTAAAGAACTAGTGCATCTACGAAAAAGGAAACGTGCAGTCATGATTTGACAAAAAGGAGGCCACCTCAATCAGCCACTTTGTGTTGAGCCCAGGAGACGCAAATGGTTGATGAAATCTAACAGTAAGAAGGATGTACGAAAAGTGTAGAAATCATATCTTTATCGAGCTTCAGCTACCAAAAACACAGCTAGAATTTTCTAATATTAGACTGTAATAGTTTGCTGCATTTTTGACAAGAACCAAACCATTAAACAATAAGCAGAACACATCCGTTATGAACGTTATTATATTAACACTCTTGTTGTATTGTTTGCCATACTGATGTTTGTATTTGTCTACCATATTGATAGCTCAGTTGTCAATATTTAGAGTAAAACATTTTTCATAGTCGGTAAAGTGCCGTTTTTACAACCGCCACATCCATAACAGTCCATGTTTCTCATAAATGGACATTAAAATCAACGATTTTATGTTCTTTAAAGAGTCATTTCTTTTCCATTTGTTGGGTATTATTGCTTTCTGATTTTAATTCACAGAAATCCTACAAAGTATGTTGCTTCTCAGAAATGTGTGTTTTACCACATAAATAATAACATGAATATTTTCTTCTTCTTTTTTTAAATAGATAACTCATGCATAGACTGATATTTTTGATGTCTGGGCAGGGTTTTAGTATGATATAAACAGATGGTTCAATATATAAATACATTATGTGAGAATATATATTTCAAGATTTGACTGAAAATCCATAACGCCAGAGTTGCCAAATAATCAAATAATTAAACAATAGCCAGAATGCATTATAAATGTTCTTTTGTGTTGTATTGTTTGCAAACAAAGTAAAATATCAAAGAAAAGGGATCAAACCAATAACCAATTAATTATGTAGAAAAAAAGCATAAACTAAATTTATAAACAAACACAAAATTATATAAAACACCATAAAATATTAAAATAATACAAATGCATTAGCAAAAAGTAAAAGGTGACATTAAAGCAAAAGTTAAGATTTTAATCTCATTTTTGCACGAGTGTAAATTACGCTGCAAAGGACCATGAATAATTTAGACATCCCAGTTGTCTGTCTTTGATAAGGTCATGGAGAGAGAATCACAGAAGGGTGATATCACACCACATTACATACAGACTGCAGGTCGTGGCGATTTTTAATGTCACATTACAAGAACTTTTACCCAATTGCAACCATGTCAACATTAAACTGCTTATGGTTGGTGTTCAGGGCGAAGGCCATACGGTGATGATGTCCTCATCATCTGATCTCAATACTCGCTCATCATTGGCAGAATTACATAACAGACGGCGAGCACTTCTAACTTTCATGTCACGCCACCGCCCCAATTATTCCCCAGTGAAACCATTTACGTCGCGTTTTCTGTTGTTTTTGCAAAAAACGATCCGTTTACACGTACACATAAGTGATACACAATGCGACCCAAACGCAACGTGTCCGTGATGCTTTAAATGCCGCACTTAACACTGAACTTGCATTAGCTAAATATTTGCACGCGACTTCGAATGCATGCATAGGAAATAAAATGCATATTGCTCACCTTTTGGTGTGTTTTAATGGACACTGGGACACTGTTTGGTTCAGACGTGAGCCCCTGTGCTTCACGCTTGACTTCTCTAACCACTATTGAAGTCGTAACTCGACCCATGCGGCTGCGCTCGTAACGCGCATCCAACTGCGCGTCACGAAAACCGGCGTGCCCCGCCCACTGCACTGCACCGGCTCTCTGATTGGTTCCGGTAGAGCCTCACCCCGCATGTACAAGCGTTTTCCACTAGCTTCCCACTGCCCGCATTTTATTTCATCCCATAATGCACCAGGGCTAACTGGGCCCGTGCTGGACGCAGACTCTTACGTCGACAGTCCAAATGGGCCAATGGTATTGGTTGATGCATTATTCAATTAGTTTGGCCACTCATAATGAAATATCTCTTTTATTAATGTAGGGATACTGAAGTTTGTTTGTCATGAAGCATATCACAGAAAATGAAAAGAATGAACCTTTACATACTTTACTGCAGGGACATAAAAATGTCTATATTTGTGCTATCATTCTGTTACTATATATTGCCTATAAATTAGTGACAGACATTTAATTCCAGCATTTTACTTCTTGTGAGTCTTATTTTAAACATTTTGTAATATTTCATATTATTTTCAATTTAAGAAAAATGAAAACAACACAGATGGCAGTTGGACATTCAATCTTTATTTAAAGAAGAGTGAAAGAGAAATAACGCTACAAACTAGAAATAGAAGTAGCCAATTTTAGGGCAAACACCACTGGCAACACAACAAATACCAACAAATGTTAAATTAGTTTTTCAAACCCTAAATAAACTACACCATCCCACTCAAAATGTGCCTATTACCCACCCTCCCACTAATTTCCCTCTATTTACCACGCTCCTCATGTGGATCCATCCTTCTGGTTCCTTGCTCTGCTCCTTTTTTACACCAAAAAAAAGCTCATCTCACAAAATTAAAGCGACTGGATCCCTTCTGCGCGCATCATTGGGTCTCCACGAAAAAATGAATTTAGTTTTAGAAAAGCCAATTAAGACATCAGGTATCCTTTCCTGCGTTTAATTGCGGTTTGGTGGGGCTGGGGTTGGGATCCTCTCCTATGGTTCCCGCTCCATGTATGTATCCATCTTTATCCTAATCCTAATCCTGATCCTGAACTGATCCAATGATCCGGCTCCATGGATCAGGACACAGTGAGTCCCTCCTCCAAACCTTTGAATACCAGCAAATCAAAAAGAGGGAGGTAACAAGTTAGAATCAGAGCTAAATGAAGAGCTTCTGTGTTTATCTATAATTGCTTCTAAAAATTTATAATTGGAGCGGTATTTGTTTTTTTTCCTTCGTGCAAACGATACAAGGATACCAGATTATGATATACTCCGGAAAGTAACTTACAGCACCATCTAAACACATTATATTGTGCTTATTCTATTGAAAAAACAAGCGTAACTAACGTATAGCACAAAAGAGACACTTTCCCTAAACAACTACACATGGCAAGCCTTTGTTTTATCTGTATATAATCTGTTCAATAGTGGTCAAATCCCAGCACAATTTGGACAACAAGCAAAAATGTTTTTGGATATAAACACGAAACGCTCAAAAAAAAAAGAAAAAAAAAGATGCTGTCTTAATGTATGCAAAAGCTCTGCAACATCCAGACAGTACGCATGCATGCGTAGCAGCAATGACCAGTGAGAAAAAGTAAATAAACAGGGAAGGGAGTGTTGTGAAGGGGAGAAATGGCGAAGCAAAATGTGTTACTGAACTAAGAAAATCCAGAGTACTGGAAGTCTTTAGAAAAAGAAAAACTGCCTTTGTTTTTTGAAGATGACTAAAGCTGCTTGCCGTCATACCATTGCCTCAAATGAAATGCCTGCTCCTCCTCCTCCAAAAACGCTTTATCCTAATATGAATGAACTGTGCTTCAAAATCCTTTATTCCAAAGCTTTCTTTAATCCTGCTCTTCTGTTGTCTATAGAAAGACATGAAAAGGTAAAAATAGAACAGTTTTCCAACAAAAAAAAATCCCACCCCAGAAAAAGCCATCATTAACAAAATAAAACAGCATCAAATTAATCCTTCAAAACAGAATACTATTTAAAGCATTTTAACATGTTCCTTGTTTCAAATATAGTACAAGGGATGAATATGAAGATCCAGTTTAAATGTGAATGCAAGACACAACAGGATCATGGGATAAAAGACAGCAAATAAGGATTGACGGAGAGAGAAAGAGAGAAACAGCAACATCCATTTAGCCACGCTTAGCTGTCTATAGCAAAATAACAGTCAAATAAAAACTCTAATTTTTGGATATTGTGTGACGAACCAAAGATTAAAGAAAGCAAACTAAGGAAAGTGGAGAGACAAAACGAGTCGGGAGAGCGATGAAGTACAACAGTGGGTCCAGTAGAAGGTAACACAGGGTGTATGATTGTGACCAGCCATAATAGCTGTGATGTGGATGTTTAGGTGCGGGAACGAGAGCGGCTGTGGCGCGGCGAGTAACGGGGCGATCCTCTGCCGCGGCGTGGAGAGTAGCTGCGACTGCGGCTGTTGCTCCGGCTGCGACTTCTGCTGCGGCTGCGAGAACGCGATCGCCCGTAACTGGGACTGCGCGGGCCATCCACCTTTACGCGGATGTAAGCCGTTTCCCCCTGAGGAACACACAATTGGAACACTTTCTAATGGAGAACTTTCATTCAATGGCTACCAACAACTAATTCATGGCTCTCTTAAAACAGATTTGAATTACAAGTGCTATCTCAAATCATAGCTGGCGGTTCTCTCTGTATATGGGCCACTTACATTCAAAAGATCCATTCCATGGATCCTCCTAGTCCATGTGGCTCCATCATGGGTCTCTGACATCAGTCTTACCTTGAAATTCCCAAATCCTTAAGCTATGCCCTGTCCTGTCCAATGGCGGTCTACATTTATAAACTCACACCTACCTCATGTGACCGGAACTTAGTGTTATCCAGCTTTCGAACGGCGTAGGTCATGTCTTCTTTGCGCACAAACTCCACAACGCCGGTGCCATCCCGGAATACGTCAGCATAACATACATCACCTGCTTCACGCATGTGATCCTTAAGGTCCTGCCAGCTGCCGCTAGGAGGAAGTCCTGATTAGAAAAACAGAACGGTTAACTTTAAGATAACCATGGTAACCAGGTAAATGGCTCGTAAATCATTCAATTAGATTCAAAGATGCACTGAATATACCACTTGCAAATATTATTCAAACAATTTAAAACCACACCAATCTGCAGTTTACTTACCTGACACTATGACCCTGTACTCAGAGCGCCTGGATGGAGGTCCATATCTGCCTCTTGGAGCTCCACCACCACCACCTCCTCCTCCACCACCACCTCCACCTCTTCCACCTCCCCTGCCACTCCTTGGGAACTCCACTCGAAGACGATAGCCATCATAGTCATAGCCATCTCGTCCGTATACAGCATCCTCTGCATCCCTACAGACAAAACAATGGTTAACCTTACCAAACATTGATGAAACGCTCAAGCAGCGTTAAAACCAGTATGTACAGAACATAAATGCATGAAAGTTATCAGATGAAAAAATTATAGAAACCATCATAGACATTCTAAAGGATTTAATGGCTATAATGGAAGATGTATTGGTTTTAATGGGAACTATAATGGTCTCTGAGGGTCTCTACTGGTAATGTGTTGTTTGGTGGATAAGAACCAACAGAACATCATTAAATCATATTAAAATAAAGCTCAAAACACACACAGACAAAAATTGTAAGGTTTTAATGATAAACAGTTGATGGTTTACAATAGCATTTATAATGTAAACCATTCAAGTTTTTATTATTTATTTCAGACCCGAGCAAAATAAAACAAGACACTGTCGAAATTTCCATAGCAACTTTCAAACTTCAATGTTACGTGAATACAAAATGTATTTAACTACCATTTGTCAACATAATTAAACCATAAATTAGCATTTGTTAGTCGCATTAGCTTTCATTGTATTAACATTAAAGAGCTGCTGGAATTCATTATAGTAGTTTAATCCTACAAACACGGGTTTACTGTTGTTGTTTGTGTGTTTACCTCGGATCTTCAAACTCCACAAATGCAAACGGCGGGCCTCCCCTTCTGTTTTTAAGGTCGATATCCCGAATCGCTCCGTATTTATAAAACACATCCTCCACGTCCTTCGTGCGAATATCGGGCGGTAAATTACCCACGTAAATCCGACAGTCGTTGTTCCCCGCAGGGCCTCGAATTACACCGCCAGACATATTTAACGACACGGTACGCTAATGATGTTGAGAACTAGCAATGTTTGTCAGGTAATAGAAAACAAACAAGATATCACTATTGCGTATTTATATGTTTACTAAATAAGCCGATCCTTTATCCTTCAATTCGAGAACAGAAAACAATACGAGCCTTCACAATATGGCGCAGATAGTTTCTCCCGCAACACGCATGCGCAGGACGGGGACTCACAACGCCAGGCGCAAGAATACACGCGGAGTAATATACAAGACATTAAAATATATATATATATATATATACAAGACATTAAAATATATATATATATATATACAAGACATTAAAAATATATATATATATACACACAAGACATTAAAAAAAATATATATATATATATACAAGACATTAAAATATATATATATATATATACAAGACATTAAAATATATATATATATATATACACACAAGACATTAAAAAATATATATATATATATATATATATATATAAGACAAGACATTAAAATATATATATATATATATATATACAAGACATTAAAATATATATATATATATACAAGACATTAAAATATATATATATATATATATATATACAAGACATTAAAAATATATATATATAAATGTATATATATATATATATATATACAAGACATTAAAAATATATATATATATATATATATACAAGACATTATTAGAATATTTCAAAGATCTCTCAAAAGATTGTTAAAACTTACCGTTGTTCCCCACATTTTAAAACAGTAGTAAAACCATAAAATAACACAATTGTAATTGTGGGAATTACGTTCCCACCACGATAAATGAACACTGTGGTCACTCACTTTGCCCATATGGTGTAATGGCTCAAGAAACATTTATTAGAAACGTAAAACATCCGTGTCATTTGCTATATCAATATATGCAGTATTTGTATAATAAATTGCCTAAATATTATTGGAAAAAGACCAAAATAATTCTGAATGCATGAAAAACACTTTCACCCCATCCTACACATTCAGCATAATGTAGTTACTTTAATAATAATGATGTACTAAAAAACACAAAAGTAAACTGCACATGAGACCATTGTAAAGGTAACACACCCATAAATACAAACCTTTTGGTTATTATGATAATGTGTTATTATGTAGAAACATATGGCTTTGCCCATAACAACATTAAAAAACAAACATAAAGTACTAAAACAAAGATGTATTCAGTGTCAAAACAAGTCATGAAGTTCAAACAATTAAACCTCTGCACAAACTGCACCCATGCAGAATTAGTTATTTCATTCATACATTACATTTGAGCATAGCTGCAGTAAAATAAAGCAGCTACCTGTAGTTTATATACATCTGCTTTTATGTACCATGACAATATATTGTTTAATGATGACTCTGCTACACCCCATCATAATAAATAAAACATCCAGTGTCTTTTAATTAATTAGCTCAAGTGCAACTGTCAGACACATCCTGGCCTCTTAGTCCTTTTTGGCTTGCTTATCTGCTTGCTTCTTCCTAGTTTCTTTCACAATTTTCAGCAGCGAGAGCACAATAGGTACACACATGGGTAGAAAAAGAGGAATGTAGATAGCAAACTTCTGATCATCAGGAAAATAGAGAAGATGCAAAAGAGAGGGGTCGAAAAAGGCCCTCTCTGAAGCCAAAATAGCTTCCCTGCTGTACTGGAGTGCAAAAGCCAAGTTCCCAGCCTCCAACTCGGCAACGGCAGACTGAAGTGAGGTCACCGCATTGGAGACCTGTGCAAGAAATGAATGCAAATTTATAATTCATTCTGTTTTCTACACTGATGTGTATGATACATTAAATATAAACATCGGTCTGGATCCCCACCTGCTGTGCGATATTGTCATTGATGACAATGTTTCCAATCTGGTCAAGCAGCTGAGCCAGTGAGGTGATGGTGGTGCTGGCAGTGGCTATGTTTTCAACGCTGCGGCTCCACAGAAGTCGGTCCAGCTCCCAGTCAGCCAATCCAGCGCTGCCTGGACTCTGCAGCATGAAGTCTGGAGGAGGATGAGTGTGCTGCACACCGAGAAGAAGCCTGAAAATACAGTAGAAAACACCAATGATGAAGAAAGTTAAAAGAAAAATTGTCATAGATAAAATTGTCATAGACAAGAACTAACCGTAATTGTGCCAAGAACACACCCATCACTTTAGCCATATTAATGTTTATGTCTACAGGAAGTTCAGCTTCAGGTCCATACACATCATTCACATTGTATACCTGAGGATGCAAATAAAATAAGATGGTTTTAAACATGCATCAAGGCAAAAAAAAAATCGAACGTGTGTCCATGATATTCAATCAATACCATAATCCCACCCCAGCGGGGACTGTGAAAAGCATTGGAAGGAACCTTCCGTTTGCGGTGGTCTCTGATAAAGAGTGGAGAGTGGTGGGCATCTGGCACATACAGCAGGAAATTCAGTACAGGATTGGAGGAAGCGGCATTGGAACCTGTGAGTGAGTGAGAAAATGGCAAAAAAAAGATTTCTCACATCAACCATCAGCCTAGTAAGACAAAAGGTATGGTAGTAAACTCTCATATATTATACAGAAATAAAATCAGTTCATAGCAAATCTTACCCAGTCTGGCCTCCACAGGGTTAATGACATGTGACAAACTGTCGGCACTGAGTGTGTAGGCAGATACGCTGTTGTCAAAACGAGGGTTTACACCCAGAACAGCGTAATACAGAATCTGAAAAGAAGAAAATATGCATTGCTTCAACATTTTCATGCTTTCTGACAAATCACAGGCACACACAAGTGTAATATTCTTATAATATAAACCAGATTTGTCCACAGGTACCTGAGAGTCAACAGAAAAGTTGGCTATGGGAGAAAGTTTATTCAGTAGAGGTTGAATGTAGCTATGAACGGCACCCTCGATATCCCAGTGAAGACGGTGTGACTTTGGGTCTGGGTTGAGTAGGCTAAATGTAATCTCATAGCCTAAAAAAAAGACAGAGCTTAATATAAACCACAACAGTCATCAAAAGCAATCTGGCCAAAGCAAGAATAATAATACTCACCCGGACTGGATTTAATAGCCCTCATGCTGTCTGCCATACTCTCCTTGGTCACTTTGGTTATGCGGACACGGTCACTAAGAGCGGCTATAATATCCTGGTGATTGAAGGACATGGTGTTTACTATCTGCTCCACTTGTGGATCCAGATTGGATAAGACCTCCTTTAATGTCAATGAACTTTTAACAGGAGTGGATCTAAGCAGCGCAGTGCGTCGTTGCCCCACATACACATTCACTCCCTGACAGCAAACAGATGGAGAAAGCATTTAATCATTTTTACAAATTGTTCTGTTTATGTATGCATAATACACAAGCTCTGGATCTTACCTCAGGCAATAAGTTGGAGGACTCTGGGATCACATACACAACCACAGATCCACATGCACTCTCTGTGAGCGTGTGTATAGACAGATCTGCCTCTGTGCAGAAAGAGGAAAACAGATCAGGGATCAAAATAGGGATGTCCATGGCGAAGAAATGACGTTAAAAATAAACTTTAGACCGGTTTTTATTCAGAGAGAAATTTGGAAACAATAAATTTGCTCTATACCTGCCGCAGCAGGCTGATTCAAAGCATCTTCCTCCATTACAGTGGCGGTGCGATATTTGATTTCAAATCTGTACCGCAAACCTGTTTTAGCTGAAAAGGAGAAAGGATTTTTAAATGCGTTTTTAAACGGTTATCTTTTTGTGGATAACGGTCGTTTTTTGACATACAGTACCAATCAAAAGTTTAAACAAAACTGATAAATAATTAAAATCAGCCAATCAGAGTCCAGCACAGATAGAAATTCCTTCAGTTCAGTTTAAAAAGCTTCTCGGGTTGAGACATCAAGAAGCTGAATGATAAAATGTCAAGAATATGATTTTACAAATTCTAGACAAAGGGTGATTTTAGTCGCAACATAATTCCCACAGTTACAATTGTGTTATTTCATGGTTTTGATGAGTTTACTACTGTTCTAACATATGGAAAAGTCCAAACAACAGTGGATGTTTCCAAACTTTTTACTGGTACTTTAGCTTCTGAATAGTTTCAAAGGCGGCTGTCACTTACCATCCACTTCATGCTCTTTTTCACTAACATGGCTGAGTGGAACATTTTTCTGCTGTTCTGGGGTCAGTGTGCCCCGAGAGAAGACCACCTCTATATCGACACTTAGCTGGAGCTGGCAAACACACCAACGATAACGTATACTTAACTACTACATACAGTCAAAACATATCAAACATATACAAAGGCTGCACGTGCTGTGTACCTGTAGCGTGTCGAGCTCGCTGATCTCAGAGAAGGGCAGCCAGGCGCGGTACGTCTCTGTGGTCTTCCACCATAAAGGGATTCCCACCGCTATCACCACTGCAGCGATGGCAAGGGCAGCATATCGCCCTCGCTGCTTTTCTGTAAAGATTACCAGGAAACAATAAAGAACATTAGCCAACAAGCATAACACTTGTATATCAAATGTATGGCACAGGTTACGCTATAAACGCACATAGAGTGACCCAACCCAATCATTTCAATGAACCACAGCGTAACGTAAATAAGCCAGCGATACATTAACATTTGAACACATCACTCAGTGCTAATAAAGCAGCATTGAGGAAAAACGTATAACTAATAAAAAGGTATCAAATAAATCAAACAAAATCGTTATAAATATATAATATATATATAGTGCACTCACCGAGCTGCAGGGCCGCCATTGCTGTGTGACGTTACTACCGCAATCGACGCTATTGGAGGGCTGTAACCAATCAGAGGCTAGAACGCCGAGAGGCGTCCAATCACCGTTAAAAGAAACTAAATGGGCTGTAGCCAATAAGCTTCATCAAATTCATTTGATTTCCGGTTTGCAATAATAATAATAATAATAATAATAATAATAATAATAATAATAATAATAATAGCGCCTTCCCAGTGAGCTATATCAGATAAACTGTATTTCCTGTTTGCAGTAATAATAACAACAAAAATAACAGTAATAATTGTTTGTATAGTTTTATTTATTTTGTACAGTGCCTTTCCATTACCCAAGGTCGCTTTAGTGAATCGGCTAAAAAATGCATGAAATAACCTGCATCTCATAACATAACAGCCAGGAAGACATCTGATATTTCTGGCAAATCCAAGAACAAAGGTTAACTTTCTGTACGGTGTCTTTATAATACTAAGTCCTCCTATGTCAATTAATGATGGTGATCATTATTATAATTTTTAGTCATCTGAAGCTGACAGAATATCAGCTGACAGAATGTCATGGCACAAAATGAATAACACTGTTATGTGTCTGCAAGAGAGAATAATGAGCAGGATCTAAGTTTTTATAGTATTTTTATTTTAGTTGTTACTATCTGACACACAAAGTGCTTAAAGAACAATATCACATCACAATAGAGCAGTAACTGCTCCCCTCCCCAGAAGCTCCACAGTTTGGTCCGTTCCGCCGTTTACAGCCAATCAAATTCTATTATTCATGTAGGACTGTGTCACAAATAAGGGGAGGAGAGGAAAAGCATGGTACACTCCAGCACACAATTACAACAGAGCACAATTTCCAAATAACTTCCATGTTTTCAAACTAATATTCTTAGTATTTTATATTAATTTTTTCTTCAACAGTATACACACAGCCCAGACAATGCATTAATATTAAATGTGAACACAACACCAAATAATATTCCCGAATGTCTGGTGGAGTTAATCACAGTAACCTGTTGAGAGGCTGCCAGTGTTCAATTCAAGACTACTGAGCAATGATATATATATATATTACTCCGTTTCTTTCCCTATATAATAAACCACCCCTGCAGGCATTCAATAAAATGCACTTCAGTAACCAAGTCATCCAAAGTCTTTATAATGAGGACTGATGAGGCCATACTGCACTGAAAAGGAATGTGATGAGTAAACTAGACCGGCTGGTGCCTGAACTGGAATGATGTTGAAAAAAACAGCTGGCATACATTTACATACATCATTTAAAACCAGCTACGGGGCCACAAAAATACTATTTCCTTGATCAGTAGCATGAAATCATGCCTAAACGCCTAAAATAAAAATTAACCTCAATCTCCTGCTTTCTTTATCTCCCATTTTTAAAGTTTAATACATTTTAAATACATACATTATGAGACACGGCAATGACAACCCTAAAGTACAGAAGACAGCGCAGGCCTGTGATTGGTTGGTGACAGGAAGGGTAGCAGCTGTGCACTATACTATTGACTGGCGGAAGCTGGAACGTTGCTATGGAGGATGTTTAGTAGGCATGATTGGCCACGTAAAGAGACTGTCCCGCTGCTCCACCGGTTCCACTGGACACGTATTTGCCCTGAGCAGCCAAGCCATTAGCCTGAAAAAAGTTGAAAAAGGGCAAAATTAAACACCCAACAGTCTTAATGTTTTAACTAATTTTCTAATTTTCTTAATGTGTAAACTTTTAATGTTTTTTATTTTTACTGGGTTACTTTAGATTGCCATAACTGACCACAGCACGTTTGATGAACTGCTCTGTGGCGGCCTTCTCATTATCCTTGGCTCCACGCCAGGCGTTAAGGGCAGACGCCTGCAGGGCCCGTCCGTAAGAGAAGGTCAGGGCCCAGGGTTTCTTCAGGGGGCAGTTGTTAATGGCATTCAGGTTAATGGAAGCCTCTTCCTCGCTCTGGCCACCAGAGAGGAACGTCACACCTAAATGGAGAAATATTTGTTTTCAAATTTTCTAAAATTATAATCTGATCTCAACCTACTACTGTTGTGAATCCACCTGCATCATTTTTGCATTTCATTGACTGTAGCAAAGTGACTCACCTGTTACTGCGGGGGGAACGGTGCGGCGCAGGGCCGTCACTGTTGCCATGGCAATTTCCTCGTTGCTGTATTTGGTAGGGCAGGAGTGTCCGGCGGTCACCATGTTGGGTTTCAGAAGAGTACCCTCCAGATAAACGTGATGGTCAGACAGGGCTTTGTAACAGGCGGCAAGGACCTGGAGACAGTAAAATAGTGGTTAGATACTGAGATTAGCTGCATCTACAAGTCCCAATCAATTAAAATGATATTTCTTTCCATTGTTCACGTACCTTCTCAGTAACATACTGGCAGCGCTTCAAGTCGTGCTCACCATCAGGCAAAATCTCAGGCTCCACAATGGGAACAATGCCGTTCTGAAAGAAATAAATATGAATCACACCCACATCAAACACTTTGTTTTCAATAAGACGTACTGTCTAGTTCTTTCTCAAGACAAACACAAAGATGACCCAGGTTGTATTCGTGTGAGTTTAAATTAGCTCACCTGCTGGCAGATGCTGGCGTAGCGGGCCAGGACGTTGGCGTTCTCCATGATGGCTAATTCTGAAGGTGTGGTCTCGCTGATCTTCAGCACACTACGCCACTTGGCAAAGTCTGCACCATCTTTCTTATACTGAGCACAGCGTTCTGACAGACCGTCAAGCCCTGAAAATGAACAGATTTAATTAACAGAATTAACACAAAACTTGCCATCTTGTCATAATTTTTATCGAGCAGTGTAGCAGTAATCATTCCCTCTGGTTACCTTGTGTTGTGGTCTCGCCATTTGTGCCCGCCAGAGGGACGACACCTTTGTCAACCTGTGTTGATAAAGAAAAGAGCTTTCATTAGAACCTAAATTTAAGGAATCTGTATTAACAAATAACATTTTTTTAAAGCAAGTCTCCTGTTTCATAATGGAACTTATTGTCCATAATGGAAATTATTATAATAATTTTAATATTTTAAATTTTATATTTTAAAATTATTTTATTTTTTTATATTTTAAATGTTCGCAGGAAATACTAATTTAATTGCATTTGACTTCAACCCACTCAACCAGCAATTCCATATTTCAAACAGAGATGGCGATATAGAGCAAAAGTTAAAATAGCACCTTTGAAAAAATATATTCCTCACAACCTCCTTTAACCTGATAATCTCATCCCAATCCTTTACCTACTGTATTATTTATAAACTTTTATTTTCTCTTGATAAGCACTGATATACAAAATCTCAAAGAGTTATGGGGGTTTTAATAAATATCAGTGACTCTCATCTATAAGAATATATTGCATAAATACAGTGAGGTGTATCTATGCATTTAGTCTCTATATGTTAAGACAACCGTTGGTGTGAAGCATATAATGAAAATAATACATCAGACACAAACCGCCTTATACCTTGATGCCCACAACAATGCCCCTGTCCTTGATCATTTTGGCGAAGTTGGTGCCATCATCTGCGTTCTGATAGAGGGTCTCGTGGAAGAAGA
The DNA here is from genome assembly GCA_019155185.1 of Beaufortia kweichowensis. NCBI lineage: Eukaryota > Metazoa > Chordata > Actinopteri > Cypriniformes > Gastromyzontidae > Beaufortia > Beaufortia kweichowensis. The sequence goes on along the minus strand of CM032812.1, from coordinate 14,351,834 downwards.
TGACTCCACCGATGCACTTGTCAATGCGCTCATCGGCTGTAAAAAGCAGCTGGCGATACAGACGACGGTTCTCCTCTGTGTTCTCAACGCCGATGGGGTTCAGACGCTTAGCCATGCTACCTGTAGAGATGTATGGTTGTGTTAGAGGTGCCGGGAGAAATCAGGTACACTAGTGATTGCAGACGACAAGTCTATGTTTTGTTATTTTGTAAATCTCACATACCTGTGGATTCATCTGCAGCCAGAATGCCCTTCCCAGGAGCTACGATACGCTGAGCAATGTCCTGCAACTCCTTCTTCTGCTCGGTGGTGAGAGCGGGGTACTGGTGCGTCATGATGTCTGAAGCTTAAAGAGACCTGCGTAAGAGGAAAGATAAAGACTTCCTTGTCATTTCATTAGCCTCGTACCTTCATTCACACTTTATTATTATTAGGCAATTTCATGCAAATGTCAACCTTACCCTACATTTTTTATCATACTGATTTGGAATTTTTTTAAGCAGTTTTTTATGTTTAAAGCATGATTTTTATAGTCAGGTAAAGTGTTGTTTTCAGAATTGTCACATCCATATTTCTCATATATATTTGTGCTCTTTGATGAGTCATCTCTTCTCCATTTGTTGGGTATTATTGTTTCTGGCTTGTGCATTTTAAATTACAGAAATCCTTCAAGAAACCCTATATTTGCCTCTCAAAAATGAGGTTTTTTTCATAACGTGTGTATTTCTATTTCTTAAAATAGTCATGCATTGTGCATAGACTGATCATTTTTGATGTACGAATACTATCAAGTATATAATTCAATAAACAGATGGTAATAAATACATTCTGTGAGAATTTATATTTCAAGTTCTCTTTTACAAAAGCATATCATTGGGCACATAAACAATTCCTGAACACTAGTTATATAATTTTCATAGAATTTGAAGTTGAATTTGAAAATAAAAAGCAAGACCTCAAAATTCAACATTTCAGAAAAATACACTTTCTATACATAGAAAGCTACTAAAAAACACAAAGCCTCTTTGGTTTGGAAACTAAATGATGTCTTGCTTGGGAAACTGGCGGTGCTCCCTGCCTCTTAGAAACACTGTGTTTCATCTAAGGACTGAAACAAAACAGCACAAGAAACACTAATGGTTTCCTGGTAACACTTGACTGCCGGCTACAAGTAAACAAAAAAGTGTCCCATTATTCAATACATCCAAATGGGTCCGGTTAAAATTCCTCCCCACTCTCCGTCGGCTGGATTGCATAATAACTGCTGACAAAGGCCAACAGAGTATTTTCTACCGCCTGCCCCAGCACATCTCATTCAGATGACTGTAGCGGGAGAGGTTATGCAATCATACCCACTTAATCTCTGCTGTCATTCCCTATTAGACACGCCTCAGACTACTGCCGTTTCAGTGTTTTGTGGACAATACGTATCAGTTATTGATCTATTTCACCATGTTAAATTTCACAGTAACAGTGCTTGAGTAATTCTCTTTTGTCTGAATAATGTCACACTTCCTGGTTTAGTGCACGCCCCTCGCCTGTGCCGAATGGAAACCGGCACAAACTGGCTGACCTGTGTGGATGTAAATTAAAGATGCACGCTCCTCAATGAGTTTTAATATAAGAAAAATCCATTTATTTCTCTACAACCTACATATAGAATTTACTCAGCTAGCAGATGGCTGATAACAGTATTAAGGTGACAGGAGCACATTTATCAGCTTTGGCTCTATACAAACACCAGCCCTGTGAATCAGTCCGCCTCATTGGTTTAGCTAAACAACGGAAGTTTCCATAAAAACACGACCTATGACTGCCGCATACTTCATCCATCAGAAAATTCCTCTCATGGGGTTGGCGAGGGATGTGTTATTACTTGTTTTAGTCCTACTGCTATTGCACTTATCATTCCACATACAGTAAAGAATGATATCTTAACGTTCTATAGACGTTTTCATTCATTTCATTGTTGACCAAACACTTGCATCTCCATTCTTGTGTAATTTCTGGCCAAATGCGGCGTTCCAGACACCAGCGTTCCAGGATATTTGTCACCTCCACCCGGAAATAACGTTTGCAATGGCGTTCTTTGAATGTGTGAAACTGTTACTTTGCGCAAAAAATAATTTTCATCCGCAGAGATAATTATGTTTCTGTCTGACAATGACATCATTTGCTTATTTGCAAATTTCAAATGTATTCAAGATTTAAACTATACTACAAAAATATCAAATTTACAAAATAAACAATAAATGCATTTAGCTTATTCTTATCTTATATATTTCTGCTGCTCCACGGTGTTTCATACTATACGTAAAATTGTGTGAAACGCCAAAATGTTTAATACTGCTTGTCAACACGATTTACTGTATGATATTTAGCAGTTGATTACAATTTTTGTACAGCTATGTCAATAAAAAAGACACCATATTGGCATTAATAAAGCGACATGAGTGCTTTAAATGCATTTGGATGAGTCATGATGACAATGTTTACTTAGTTACAGTCCTAATTCTTAAAGGTTTGTTAAACAAATCACACAGTGGATTAAAGGAACGGTTACACGGCATTAATCTAGTATGATCTTTGGGTACAAGGCTAAAAATAGCTAAATGGATAGAGCTAACCAGTGTATAATCAATTATGGACATGAAGACCGGCCTTCCGATGAGATCAGTAATAACCCTACACTGAATTACAGTAAATAAACCTCTCTTCCAAGCATATGAGTCTCAGAAACATGACATCTAATGCTCAACCCTAAGCTGATAATGCAGTCTTATTAAACATCATCATTTATTCCCAAACCGTTTATTCAGACAAATGCTTCAGAGCATTGGTACTAGTGTGGATGGCCTTGTAAAAGATGTTCCTCATGGCGATCAGGTGACAGATAATTGACCTAATCTGCATCCCTTTGATATGATCTGTTTCTCTGCACTGCATCATGTGGAGGTCAAATCCTCCCTCAGTACAGAGCGCAATAGTGACCGACCGCTTTTTCTCCAGCTGTTATATATTTTTTCTAGAGGAGATTTATTTCCAGAACCCTGCTATGATTTATCACACTGTGTTTTCATAGGCCTAGAAAAGTAGATCATATGAATTGTTAGGGATGTCTCATCTTGAACCAGATGTTGTCAAGACAAACTAAAGTAGTCATGAAAAAACAAACAAATAGGCAATTCCATGCAAATATCAACCAGGCAAAAAGTAAAATTTAATAAAAATGTTATGTTCTTTGAAAAGTCCTTTCTCCATTTGTAGTGTATTATTGCTTCTGGTTTGTGCATTTTAAATTCACATTGTTGCTTCTCAACAATGTGTGTTCTTTTTTGTCACATCCATTTTAATAGATAACTCATGTATAGACAATTATTTTTCTGATGTCTGTCTATCAACAGGGCTTTGGTAAAATATAAACAGATTTGTAATTAATACAAAATAGAATAAAAATACATAAAATTGTAATATCCATAACGTTGGAATTATTTAATATTTGGAAGTAAATGGGTCCTGGTGTGCTTATAATGTCTATCATCAGCTTTGTTCATTTAACCTTCATCAGTGCTGTACATGTACCTGTACATGTCCTCATACAGAAAGAGAGACGTCACCTCCAGCACGTCTACACACACACACACACACACACACACCGCGTGACTCAATACAAATCATCTCTACCGCGAGTGACGCAACGCAACAGCAGCGTTCACGTCGGCTTGCTGCTGATTTCAATAGGAGCGTTCCAGTAGCGTCGCGTCGCTAGCGATGTTTGAGAAAACTGGAAGACAACACTTACATCCTTCATATTATGTGCATTCTTTAGGTTTCTCTTTTGTGTAAGAGCGATTTAAAGCGCTAAATGTCTCGGTATAGCGCATCGTTTTGCGTCACCGTAAGCTAGGCTAAGCTACACTGATGGAGGAAATGCGTACGTGCAGATCCACCACACACCCTTGCGCAGACATCAGTCGCATCCATGATGCTTTACACACTTATACATATATATTAACTCTCCAGAATGATGCTTTATTAGTGAACCATGCGAATGAAACGGTGGTAAACGGTTTCGGTTTGTCAGGTTTCCTCTGGCTCTACACTACACAAATATGCGGGAAGAGAGAGAGAGAGAGAGAGAGAGATGATGGTGCTGATGGCTTAACCGTGTTCAGGGTGACATTGAATGAACCAGGAATGTCAATATGATAAGGTTTGTGTATTTACAGTTGCTTTGATTGTTTTATAAAGCCTTACAAAGGAACATCTGACACCTAAATAATATGACACGATCTGTATATGCTAAAAAACATACTTTGCATAACATAATTGTTGTATCATAACTGACGAGGCCTAATCTAACTGTGACAACCACCTGTCGAATGATAATACATTTACTTCTGATCGTTTGATGCAAATGAAGTACACTTTATAAATGTAATATACATTTTATATCTCACTTTAGAACTAAATAACAATAACTCATTTTTAAATATTGTTTACAAATGTAATTCACATTGTAGTGTAAGTCATTTAATATACAGTGTTAGTATCATTTTTGTTTAAAAAGAAATCTATATCTTACCTGCTTAGGAGATGAGAGATGTAAAGGATGCACTTGTGTCGACAGCCTCCCGTTTCAATGCCGCAACGCAACGTGACCGCTGAGAAAAACCAAACCGCCCTGTGGGCGTGGCATTGGACACGATCGTATTACCATATTCATGAATATTCATGAGGCTTTAAAGTGAACCTGGTACGTCACTGGAGCGTCATCATCACGTCTGACGATCCCATGGTCGAGGTGCATCGTAACTGCACGTAGGCTTTTAAGAAAAAATGAACATAAAATATAATGGTATAGTCAAAACATAAAATGAAGCAATGAATCTCTATATAAAGTAATATTGTAATTCATAAATGGATTCATTCGACCAATTCTAGTGGAGTTGGACATGGTGTCATGTACATGGAGTACAATCATGTTTTCGCCACAATGCTTTTACTTTTGTATTCTATTTTACAGAACAAATCTCTAATCTACTCATTGCAATAATTTTGGTATCTATTATAACTACAGAACAATAATTATAATGGGTATCTTTATAAAGCGAGAATAATAATAAAAGCTGGAGCTGACACAGCAGTTCTGTGAGTCCTGGTGGGTGGGGCAAACCTCACAACCTGACCCATCATCTTAACCAGCTTAACCAGTTCATATCTATTTCTGATGTTTCCATTTTTATATGTCTTAAATGTGTGATATTCATTGCTTAACATATCAACAGGTCCTTTATAATGTCTGGTTTGGTAAGGTCATTTTAGGGACATGTGTCGTTTTAAAGAAATATCACAACAGCAGCACAGTAGAACAGTATTCCAAATTCTTATTTTATTTTGTCTGACAATATGTATTTTGTATTTTAAGAGCTGGATTTGCTAAAATAACAATTCAAAATAAGAACTCTATTCAAAGAACACAAGGTTAATCAGGCATTGATGGGCATTGATCCATTTAGAAACTCTACTGTGGTTAAAATAACAGCAGTAACAATAGTGAATTGGAAAATCAGTATTATATATATAAACACCTCTTTTTCAGAATATGAAACAAATATTTATCTAAATGCTTTTACATGTAATAATCTGATACTCTTATAAATAAGATATAAAATCTGAATTCTCAATTTATTTGGTCAGAATTTAGTATCATTTTTTAAGGGCTGAGTTTGCTGGTAAAATACTACTTTATTTCCTTTTTTGTTAAAGGATCAATGGTATCAGGCATTATGGACAAAAATAAGAACTGGTTCATGCATTGATAAGTATTGATCTAACTAGGACCTCTGGTGTGGTTAAAATTAAAACATTAACAGTAGTGATTAGGGAAATCAGTATAACACATACAAACACTTCTTTTCGAAAAGATAAGTACAAAACACATTTTTCTTAATGCCTAGACATGCTTTTTCTTCAGTATCTTTTAGATCCATGAAAATGCAAAGTACTCAGCACATACATATACATAAACAAGTATTCATTTTGGGCAAATACGATTGTTCTTTCACTTAAAACCAACGAGCAAGCTTTTCAAAAAAGTGTTTGAGGTTATGTAGTTAAATACAGTGTGTTAATCTGTTACTTGCACTGAAATATTTCCCTGAGGGTTTCATTTCATTTATGGTACAGTTGTTTAAAGAAACTGAAGTGCTGGCTTATTAATGATGACAAAACAGTCAAATAATGTCAAAGGATATGAACCACATTTTACAAAATGTCTCAAACAAAATTTAAACAGAATTTAATGTAATGCTAAAATGTCTTAATAAAAATGAAATACACAACATAACCCTTCATCACCTTAACTGGTAGAGAACTGTGCTTGCAATAAAACAAACCAAACAAACCGATACAACGTATACTTTAAATGAACTGTCGGTCGCTTTGGAAAAACAATCTGCCAAATGCATTAATGTCACAGTGACTTCTTTCTGGTCCTTAAACAAACACCTCTCGTTTGGAAGCATCATCTTGGGATACGTGGCTTTGCATAAGCGCTTCTACTCGCTCCATGTTGGCCAGCGTCGGGGACAGGTCTGAAGTCTTAGATGAGCACGGTGAGTTTAACAGGAAGTCACAGTCAAAGTTAGGAAAGGGTTCCAGAGTCAGACCTCGACGGGCTTTGGCAGGGCGGTCAGGCCGGTTCTTCAGCTCCAAAATCAGCTCCATGGGGGTCTTTTGGAGCAGATGGGAATCAAATGGAGTGCCATGGAAAAAGGTTTGGCGCTGAAAACGGTCTAATGTCCGAAGGCGACGTGCTGGTGTCTTACAAAGAAGCTGAGAGAAACGAAAACACCAATATATTAAAACTTACACTTAAAGTATAAAAAATACAGTTATATATTGTTAATGAAAAAACGTTGGTAATCTTGCACGTTTCTTCTCAGAGAAAAGTAAGAGATTTCAATAAAAATGTCAATATAACATTTCTTATCAATGTTTCTAAGGCCTAATCATTTGAGCTATTTTTATAAGGGGATACTATCTACATATATTAAAGTGTTTAACTCTTTACTCTTACTATACTGTAAGTAATCCTCCCATTGCCTTTTTTATTTCACCTCAGGTATTTAATAAAGACACCTGAGACTCTATACTTAAATTCTGTATAAGCAATGGCCTCCAGCCAGTCTGAACATTTTGATGAATTAAGCACCAGCAACAGGATTTCAGCTCAGACCTCTGTAAGCAGGAGAGCAAAAGGAGGAGAGAAATGTTTTGGCATCTCATAGGGAAGCTGCGGACCCTCCTCAGCATGCTGCAATGGTCCGGCTCTGGAGACACAGGAAACTGAGACAAATGGGGAGGGGCTTGTTTAGGATGACTTGGCAGAACAAGAGGAATCCACAATTATATACAAAACTGCATGAATTATGATGTGCCATGGAGGTAATGGACGGTTTTAATAGTAAAACAGACTACCAGCTGTTCTAGACATTAGAGAATTAACACTGCATCATCATTACACGCTCTGTGACCTCACCTTGCCAGTGGCCAATGCAAAGAGGAGGATGCCGAGAGACCACCAATCAGCAGCGTGGTTGTAGGGACCACCGCTAAGAACCTCTGGAGCTGTACAGACAGGGGTACATTCATTATCTTGTTTATATTTTAGACATAACTCTTCATATAAACATGTTTTCATTAGCTAAGACATAAATCTCATTTATTAGTAAAGTGACTATGTATATTATTCTATGTATAATTGAAGGTCTTTTTTGTTTGCATTTCTTGTTTTATTATAGACTTACCCATGTATTGGATTGTTCCACATATAGTGAATGCCCTCCCTCCACGCTCAAGACGTCGGGACAAACCAAAGTCAGCCAGCCGTAGGTGACCTGTGAAAATCACATGGGATATAAAGAGCCTATGTTGACACAAGAGGCAAAATACATATCTATTGGTTATACCTTAGAACGATGACTTCAAAATAATGTGTATTTTATAGGATTGTTTATAAAGCAAGCATTGTGTTGTTTCTATTAATGATATTTAAATTTTGACATTTGCTTTGAAAGCATTTATAACAAATATCAAAATATTGCAGGAGATTGAAACAATAATAGAACAACATATTTTGTTGGCTTTGATTTCTTATTACTATTTCATTGCTATCATAAAAATGTTTTTCATGTTTGTGTGATGTTCTGGAATATTCCATGTTTATGTGGAAAATAAGATATATACTGTCCTCTACTGGAAGACATAAGACATACAAGCTGACTTACCTTGATCTGTTAGGAGGACATTCTCCATCTGATAAAATGTAACATTAAATATATTTGAGACATTATATGAGACAAGAAATTTTGAGGTAACATATCAAATCAAAACATACCTTTACATCACGGTGGATGATGGCACAGTCATGAAGGAAGCCTTTGAAAAGCGTGTAATACATTACAAATCATAATTCTATGTAACATCAATATAAAAAAGTATATCATGACAACTTCTCATAATTAATTAAGCATAAAATATAAGATATGTGAGTTAATTGTATCTTTAAATGAAACAATAAAAATTTACTTTTACTATAATTGTATTAATATGGATAAATGTATGACACTTGTGCTGTATATCCGACACGAAACCCAAACATGGATTAGATAAGATCCAGTGCTTACCTATTGCAGAACCTAATTCAGCTGCAAAGACTTTCACCACATCCTCTCCAAACTGACCAATCATCACCCAGTATGTGTACAAGTCTCCTGTACTGCAGTATTCACACACTAGACAGAGAAAAAATACAAAACTCAAACATTTTGGGAAATGACCAGATTCATACTAATACATGAGCATGAGCATCTGTTTCAAACACTGCACTCACACACATACTGTACAGATGACTGGCAAAACATCAATCAAAGTACACAACATTCTATTCTGGAGCGTAAAGTCTTTGGTGATATAAATCAATTCCAGTAGTGATCTAGACTACATCAGATTTTTGAACTGTAAACAACATGTGCAGGTCAAGAATCACAGGAAGTGACACGTTTATCACAGCTTTAGCTAGGAGAAAGCATTCGAGGGGTAAAAAAATCACGCACACGAATGCAGTTTAGTGGGAAATCAGATCAATGTAATTTGGAAACAGGACGTGAGGTTTGGATCGAGGCATCAACCAGGAAGTATAACTAACAAGCAGATGAGAATAATTGCACTTATGCTAATATATATCATGCCAATCACTTATACATGCAATTTCTCTTGCTTGAGCTCTGCGCTCAAGAATGACCGAAGATGTCCAAAGTGTTGGAAAAAACAAAAAAATCTATATAACTGTATGTGGTTGTGCATGAATCAGCACCATGGACAGTGACCACATTCTAAATCCATAAACAATAAAAAGTGTCATCAGAATAAAGCTGAATAATTGTGCAGGAGCTCCAGAGAGAAGGCAGGAAACACATCACAGACGTGACAATCTTTGTGGGTACAGGGTCATGTGACACCTGGTGTAAGGGAAGATTCACTTTCTGGTGGGGAAGGTGACAGGAGAGCTGGGGCAAGGGCCGTATTCTTAATCACTCACTAATGTAGATGTGCCGCTGAGTCTGCCAGCAGTCCTGTAGGTCATGTACAAAAGGATGGCGAACCTGACGCTGCAAGGCAACAGTTTGACAGCAAAACAACGGTTTGACAACAAGGATGTTCCTTTAGTTAATTTGGTGGCGCATTGCATTAGAAGTGCAAAAATCTTGGGTTTGATTTTTATGGAGCAAATATAGTTATAAAACATATATTTTATATTGCGCTAAGTGGATAAAAGCATTTGCATTAAATGTAAATGTAAGACACATAGACATAGTGAGTCATAAATCATACATTTATTTCATTTAATTGTTGCTACTAAAAAACACACCCTGTCTTAGTCTCCACAACCCTAAGGTGTGAATTGGAGCTCACCTGGACTATTACTTCCTCTTTTGACTGCTCCAACACTCCTAAGCGCAGAATCTCGGATTTTGGAATAACCTGCATCAGGAAAGACAAATAAACATTACTGGTAACTATGAGAGGATATGCTGTTTATTCTTCTTTAAGACAAGGAACTAAAATAATATGCAGTTAAAACTCTGCATTTAATTTGACTTGATTTATGTTTTGATCTACAGGCTTATGCATGAAATCTCTAGTAGTGTTCCCTATAATCATTATAAGATAGCAAATAATAAGAAGATATATCCAAACTTTTAACTAGTGTTTTTACCTTAACTGCATAGGTCTTTTGCTTTGACTTATCTTTAACCTTTAAAATGGGACCGAAAGATCCTTTGGCTATGTAACCCACGACCTAAAATGTTGAACACAGTGTAAGATATAACGCATTACAAGAAAATGTTGACAACAATTTTGACATATTTGTAGTATTTTGCCCTTAGGGTCTCTCACCTGAAAATGTTCATGTCCCGGGACATTTCGATGAGGGAATTCAGGCAGAAACATGCTGATAAAGCCCGGCAGACTCCACTCCATACGCAGTTTCTCAGGGCCTGGCATTGAGGATAGCAGGTGCTCAGGAATGGATGGCTCTTTGTCACAAATCATTCGACGTGACTCGATTTGTAGTGAGCTGACTCGCCACAGCGTAGCTGGCAAAGAAATACCCACAGTGGAGAGAAACTTCCGCCATGTGGACGTGTGTGATTGCTTTTCTGGACCTGTGTAATGCTGTATATGTGAAATGAGAAACCAAATGTCATTAAATAATCATTATAGTTCCTGAGTTACTTATATTTTACCTTTTACAACATGCTCTCGGCTGATTTTTTTTAAATCATGACATTCACACATAAAAGAACATACAAGAAAGTCTGAAGTCTATTTTTTTAGCAAGAACACAATAACATTTTCAAACTTGTATTGTGATTTTGAGGCTTAAAATGTATGACATCATCGCTAGGTACACAATAAAATATTGACAGTGTAATTTCTATTTAAATACATTTTTAAATTCAATTCAATTCAATGTTATTTGTATAGCGCTTTCTCACAAAGATCATTGTACCAAAGCAGCTTTACATGTATTGAAAGATAACAGTCAGTGGTCAGGGTTCAGAAAAACTCTTTATGTTTGTGTTATAGTTGCAATCTGTAATAAAGGACACAAATGTCCATTGATCGCATCTATAACTCACTATGCAGTTACAAGACACAGACATTTACTAACTTAAGAGAGTGAATAAAAATGAATTATAAGTAAAGTGGTCGTAAATACATGAAATATGTATTTTAATTGATTTAACATTTAATATTGTTTTAAAGATATTCATATTTTAATTAGCAGAAAGACATGAACCACTGCTTCAGGTTTTAAGAAGTCACACAAAAGTCCACAGTGAGCCACAGTTCCATAAGACACAGAGGCTAAACAAACATTACACTGAAAGTTTTTTCATCACTAATAAAACAAAATAAAAAACAACCAACCTTGTGTTTGCTACCATCGGCACCCATTACAGTCGTCGCTTAGCGTAAAGTATTAGTTGAATATTCGCTTCATCCAAGTGAGATCATCCATGTTGTCTCGTGTAGAGTGATCGACCCATGTGCTTTATTTTATAATCGCTTAAAAGATGGGCCTATAGAAATATACATTATATCTCACGCTTGTCTATACTGAGAGACATGGCGACACAAACAAGATAATCTCCTATAGCGTCCAAGACCGCTGTGTATCCACCCACGTTGTTGACAACCAATAAGGTTATCCGTCGAGTTATTTGGCCACGCCTACCGGGAGCTGTCCGGTGCTGAATTATTGACGTCCAACTGTGTTCACAAACATGATGATATTAAACATTTAATACGGCAGTGTTTTCTCTATGATTCAGGTATAGAATTGGTTTTCACAATACTGTAGACAACACAAATGGAAAGTCATATGCTTTTCCTTGTGCTCGATTTTATTCTGTAGCTTATTGCATATGATTATCATTGCATATGTTTGTATCATTGCATTATTGTGTACGTCACATGACGTGCTGTTGTGACTGCTGATCTGTTCAGCATCAACAGATTGCATAAAACATATCGGATTATCTCATGAACCATGTTCTTGCAGATTAAACAGATGATGTGACAGAGTTTAGGGATGCACCCACAGTGCAAAACAATAACAGTGTAGATTCTCTTATACATTAACATAGCATATAAACACATGCACAAATACACGTCATAGGTCCTCAGAGTAAAAACAGTAGCTGCACAATTATAGCCCATAATGCACGAATGATGATGCTAAGCGATGCTGAAATCATTCTTCCTCAAAGAACACATGTGGTCCACTGGATGATGCTTTGTAAGAAACACATTTCAAAAAGTAAAATGTTTTAACTGTGACATTTTCAGATTTTATTAACGCTTTAAATTAATATCTTAAATAATATTTTCTTCAACTTTTAATATCTTGTTTTACATATAGTCATAAATTATATAAAAAATATAAGTCATTGGGGCCATATAACCAATTATGACAAAATATTATAAACACTTGACTATAAAACTTCGAATTTCAGTAAGTTCAATAAAGTGTAAAATCAAACTTAAGAAGAAAAATCCAAAGGGAAAATCATTTAAGAACGAGGCCAAAAGGTCATGAATATTTATTAGGTATTGCTGACGTTCTTGATAACCTTCCAATGACAAAGGCTGAACTCGTGAATATTAAGAAGTAGGCGTTCGCTGTAGTAAATCCACACACCGGAAGCTCTGGGGTTGTCAAGATGGCGACGCGCATAGCAAGCATGGGATGTTTATCTCCGATATTTCAGTCGGTTTTAGCATTGCGATGTAATGTAATAACTGTACAGAGATACGTGCGCAGACGCAGACCAGTGTCTGTTGTAACTTCAAAAAACGAGTCTATAGAAAATACAAAACAAGTCACTTGTCAACATTCATTCAATGAGAACATTCAAGGATACCCCGAAAAAGCGAGCGTTCATGACAGTGTCACGAGTGTCAGCCAGAGACATGACAACAATCCGGAGTCAGTCCAGTTTTCACGGGCCCGTTACGGAGAAGTTGATGGTTTACTGTATGAGAAATCACAAGCTGGTGACAAGAGTCTGACGTAAGTTTATACTATATTGTTTGATTATGTATAAAAAGTAAAACTTAATTAATATAATAAGATAAAAAGTTATGTTATATTGTTAGATTATAATAGATCTATAATTTATTTCATTAATCTATTATTATTATATGGTCTATAATGTTTTTGTAAATCTCTGTTTACACTGTAACTTTGTTTTTATATGGTGATGATTAGGCAATTTTTGACCAAAAGCTCAGAAAGTGTCAACCTGAATTCACCCAATTTCTGTATTGGTTTGTTTTTTTACATTATTTTTTATTTTTGCAAATACAGTTTTTGTCTTGCCGATAAAACACACTTTTTTAAATGAGAGATTTAAAATATTTAATTGAGTGATAGTGGGAATAATAGACATTTTTTCTTTCTCTTAATGAAAAGATTTTCATGAATGAAAGTTTACATTATAGATAATATTTTGACAAGTAAAAATTCTACAAACGTTATATATCATATACTCCACAGGAAGCTGGTCAACATAGCTCGATCTAAGAAGCTTCGTGAGCAGCAAGCTAAAGTTGTCCTGGAGGGAGGACGTCTCATACGCTGTGCTCTGGATGCAGGTGCTGTAGCACAGACTGTCTTCTTCTGCTCTGTGAAAGCTCTGAAGGAACTTCCCCTGGATAAACTGACACGAGCCAATCTTGTCAAAGTTAAGGTGGATGACTCTAAATTTTGGTCTGATCTTGACATCTCACATGATGTAATAGGTGAGAAACTTCTCATGTCTTGATTCAAATAGAGATCCCTACATAATTAACTCATGTGACATTATCGTCTCTAATTCCAGCCATTTTCAAACGTCCTGCGGCGTCCCATTTGACATTTCCAGAGGAAAAGTATGGCAAGGCTTTGCCTCTCACACTGATTTGTGACAATGTAAGAGACCCGGGAAACTTGGGTACAGTGTTACGCTCCGCTGCGGCAGCCGGATGCCATAGTGTGCTGCTAACTAAAGGTCTCCATTTATTTCAAATTCTTAACTTTTTTTAAAACTTAAAGTAGTTTGCTCACATATTTTGTTACAATTTTTCTCTCCCCAATGTTGTTTCATGTTATTTGTGTAGAACACAAACATTTATAAAATAGTTTTTTTTTAAAGAATTTATTTCAAAACTTAATGCATTATGTATGTCAATTGTATATTAACTTGCATTAATATTATATATTAATGCATGAATATGGATTAGCTTAAGGCTGGTATCTCGTAATGTCTGTGTTATTTTATTTTTAAAGCATGATTTATAGAATAGCAGTGGATCTATGTGCTGTACATAATAAAAAAACTACATATTATATTATTTATTATCTGTGGTACATAGTATGTACATGTGGAAAAGGACTGTAAAATAAAATGCTACTGAGAATGTAATAAATGAATATTTAATGATAACTAAAAACAACATCTGCCACAAGCAATAAACATGAATTTATTGTTGGTTTATTAAAGATTCATAAAATTATTTTAGTACGAATAACATGAAATGGTTATTATTAAAACACTTTTCATATCTCTGGTAATCTCTTCTCAGGTTGTGTGGATGTTTGGGATCCCAAGGTCCTTAGAGCAGCCATGGGGGCTCACTTCCACCTTCCCATCATCCCAAGCTTAACCTGGAATGACATACCAAATCAACTGCCCAATTCTGCGATTATTCACGTAGCTGATAACTGCAGCACCATCAAGGATAAAGATGAACACCCTGTGCCCTCTCAAAAGCAAAAAAAGCCACGTGATTACGGTTGGGTGAGCGGTCATCAGTACCCGACGCAGGTGCAATGTGATGATGACGGTGATTCTGAGGATTATGAAGCTAGCAGATGTGCACAGCCAAGTAAATCCCTTGGGACCCAATATTACCACACCGACTGGGTTGCTAGGCACACAGGCCTTGTGATTGGTGGAGAAACGCAAGGCCTGAGCCGGGAAGCATTGCGATTGGCTGAGAGGACTGGAGGCCGGAGATTATTAATCCCCATGGTATATGGTGTGGACAGCTTGAACTCTGCCATGGCTGCGAGTATTTTGCTGTTTGAAGGAAGGAGACAGCTACAGATAAGAGAAAAGTTAACAGAGACCACAGCTTCGTGAAAACAGGATGTTGAAATATCAAATGCCACATTGTTGTTGTAATCTTTATATGTATGTTTTTTATGTGTGCTACAGAAATATTATTGTATGTAAATAAAATACTAATTCTGAATAGACATCAGACAATAGTGGCCTGGGTTTCAATACAGTGGAATTCTGTGAGATTTCCTCTCTGGAATACAAACTTGCATATCAGTACATCTTTTAATGGTAGTTACAAAATGACAAATTAAAAAAATGATTTTATTATTGTCAGACTGGGAATAATTGTAGTGATAATTATGAGATGAACTGTATGACTTTTATGTCCTCTAAATGTAATGAATGATATCATCTTCACTTATCAGAAAATTAATAGCCTACATTAAGTAAAACTATTTAACGCTCTTCGAATAATTATAACATGGTAAAGTAGAGCACTTTGCTTTAAATAGCCATAATTTAGAGAGTTCTGAATTTTAAATAGTCTCTATACTATTTACAAATCTCAAACACTTCTATTTGACTCATACCCTATTAAAAACAGTCTGAGAGGATCATTAGTGTCTTAGAAAGCACTTTTACTTTATTTCGAGGGCACATTCTTAAGCAATCTCCTCTGCATGCCTTCATGTATTATTTATGCAGACATGCTGCATTTTAATCAGCCGAGTTCCTCTTTCCTTGCTTTTCTCCAAACAGCAGATGCTTCCCACCAGTAAGGCATCGCTGAATCATTTAAGTGCCTGCTAAATAAGATTGGTATAGCCCTAATAAAAATTGTTATTTGCTTTTGGGTTAGAAGGCTCTAACTAGATCTACAGTATAGATTTTAAGCCTCTGTCAGCTTCACCAAGTATTTTATGTAATAATACTGTTGGTAAGGAAAAATATCAACCATAATATTTGGTTCATTTAAAGACATTGAAAACACAGTCACCTGTGAATAAATGTTTTTCTGAATAGAGGTAAAATAAAGGGGGAATTATTGTCTACAGTATTTGCCTTAAATGCACCCTCAGGTAAAATTAAAAAATTAAAATATGAGATATGAGCAAAACAAGAAAATACAAAAAAATTAAACATAGTCAGTGAGATGTCTACATTTAAAAAGATTATACAATTTTAATGTATTCTTTAATGTAGTTTTATGTGTGTGTTTAAAATATATTTAATATAAATATATATATTTAATATTTAATAATATCATTCTGGACTTTGACTTAATAGTTTTTACTTATGTGTGGTGGTATTTTATTTTAAACAAAACTAAACAGCACACATACAAAACATGTCTTTTATAATATATTTGAATAAAAGGCAAGTATGTTTTCCATTGTGGGACATCTCTTTTGCCACCTACTGTATTGCAATCTCTCAAAAAAGCACCAGAGGGCGCAAGTGCACAGTCTGTTGATTAAATGGTAAAGTCTTTCATCACATAAACTTTAAAAGTTTTAGAATACTGCTTCTTGCTTTATACAGATGTACAGGAAACTGTATTTAATAAGGTGTCTTTAATTTTGTAATTGGCTGGTTGATGCATGTAAACCAAAGCTGACTGAGAGATGATGATTGAACCCATGATGAAGTGCCAGCGTGTGCATGTGAGGATATGACGAGCACTGCAGGCTGATGAAGTGGAATAAGGGACCAGCTGTTGATTAGGAGGGAAAAAAGAGCTCATTACAAGCAAATTACATATAATCTAAGATATAATTGTAGCTCATTCATCCATATATTCATGTGTGGTTCTTTTCTGTCCAGTAGACATCATGCTTTCACAAACATTTTTACAGTACAGAAACTATTCAATAATTAAAAGAATAATAAAGTGACATTGTCATTATTATTTTGTTTAAAAATGAGCACGCAATCCAATGCCGATTATGTGGTGACAGCAGCGCTGATTCTTCATAGACATGTTTTTGTAGCTGTCAAAATTGAGAATTGTCTTGAAAGAACATGAGATTTATTGTAATATTCTTCCTTGAGGCGAATGTTTTAATGCATGTTATGATTGCGTAAGATTATACTTTGCACATCAGCCCACGCCATCTGACATCCATTCAGCCTCTGAAAATTTCATTTTAAAGCCACAGAGAATGTGAGGAACAAAACATTGTGACATTGTGACAGACTATTCAGATGTGGCCATGGAGAGAAAATACTGGGCGGGAAGCAGCCGCGGTACCTTCCAGCCAGTGCTGATGGGAGGCTAAAAATAGCAACAGGAGAGAGAGAGAGAGAGAGAGAGAGAGAGAGAGAGAGAAAGGTGAAGCTTTTGATGTCATCGCCGTGCCAATTCTCTCGCGGTGGGTTATGAATTAATTGTAGCTGCATTTTGAACCGTGTTCACCCTGCGGCCCTTCAGGGGTCTTTTCTCTCATCCCTCAGGAACAGAAATTAAAAACACTTTTATCTCTCACTCACTCATCACTTTTAATGACTCACTCTTCACCTGCAACCAGTGTTTCAAAACAACCTTTATCCTCTCTGCTGTGTCCTGAAAGCCACTGACAATAGGGCACTAAACTAAACTTGTATCAATCCACATGTCCTTTTTTTGAGAACCAAAGGCACTAATTACAACCATTTATAGACTTGTTAGGAAAAAACAATTTGCTGTGAATTGAAAAAAAAAGTGCCTACACATTTCACACGACTTTTCTCTGCAGAAAACCACCAACACTAGGCCTGCAGATGCCCAGCTCCTGTAGATGTATCATACTTATCTGAATTGGCATTGATAGGTGATATATGGAGCAATGAAGCGAGTGTGAAAACACAGATGATGAAAGAACACTGGCGTGTGGAGGCCGCAGGCTGTTGCTTTCACATACAAAATGGCATAACACCTTCTGAGATGAAATGAGGACTGTTTGAAATTCTATATATTCTAAAAATCATCGAAAAAAAGTTTTGAAATATTAAGATTGATATTCAAAGTCATACTGATCAAAATAATGTGGGTCTTGGGTAAGCAGTGCTGTAGCACACCCTATGATCTGTACTGTACCTTTTGTACAAGATCTTGTTTTTGTGTGTGACAAATGTAAGTTATAAGTTTTAGGAACAAAGGCAAATGAAAGCAAATTGCTTTACATAGCACAAAGTTTACATAGTGATGTTTACATGCATCAATAATACAAATATTCACTGGTCTGTAATGATTTCTTCTTTACTGGATGAAATACAGTTGGATCCATAAGTTTCTGAATTAATGCAATTGTTTTCAATTCTATCTGCTTAACAATTTTAGTGATAAACTTACATGAAATCAAGCATGAGAAATACACAAATGTGACCTTTCTTGTGAAATCCCAGTCATTCTTTGTGATTTGCTGTTAAATCATCCTACCTAATGTAAAGAACATTCATTCATAAATAACAACATATAAACTTGATATCTTTAATATTGACTAAGACCATGTCATAGTCAAATAAATGATTGAAATCAAACTTTGATGCTCATTATGTCATCATTTTCACTGGATGTCACACATTTTAAAATACCGACATTTCTGCTTCTGACATACAGTACCATTTAGGAACCCTAATTTAAAAAAAAAAAAGTCCTTACTTCACCATCTTTTTAATAATTTTGTGCTTAAATCCGCTATTCATATTTTGTAAAAATTCTCCAACTGCCTGTTATTCTGCATCAAAAGTATAAAAGAAATGATTACATCTAATAAACTAGAAGGACTGATTCTGAGTTCTGCACATACTGTTCTGTACAGAAGTAAAATATATTACCGAACATAATGCTCAGAGGAATGTAAAGTAAATGTAATAAATGTGGGTCAATAAATAAACACCGGAGCTTAAATGCTAGGCAATACTTCCTTTACAAATAATTCATGCCTCTGTGTGTGTGTGTGTTTATGGATGTCTTCAGAAATGAATAATTTAAAATTCTGCGCTGCTGAAGATTATGCGTATGCTCCGAGCCACTAACAACTACTTAGTGCATGTTGAGAAAAGAAAACAACTCTCTACTGCCATAACATCTACAAGACAGCCTGAGGCTTCTGACACATACACCAGCATCTGCTTTTTAAAGAGTGCCGGCAAATCAAGGATATTTCATTTCTGAGTGTCCATTCCATTCAGGCAAGTCAATTGCTTTTCTCAAGTTCTCATTTTTCTTGCAGGGATGAGTGGGAGGAAGAGAAGTATCAGGGTTCCCCTCCAGTCTCATGCTATTGGTTGAGCCAGACACTGACATGTTGGACAAATAACATTTTGATAGCTGTATTTATATTGTTTTCAATGTAAGTCAGCCGACAGTGATGTATTTAAAGTTATCTCTGCGTAAAAAAAGGATAAAATGCCCAATTTCCTGACTGATTTTAACTGATACCTAAATGATTGGTTTATATTACGGTCTGACTAAATATCCAGTTGATCATTTCTTTATTGATCAGGAACACCTTTATGCTTGTATGTTAAATTTAACAGAGAGGGGGATAACTAATGCAAAAAAAGATTATTGATAAAGATGAACGTAAGAATAAAATTGAAGGTTGATCATTCAATCTAACATCAGCAGAAACAGATGAAACACTCTCATCTGTCATCATCAATGCTCTGTTATTACCTGCTGTTTCTTTTAGGACAGGTAAAAAACACATTTTTTCTCTCACCTCTTTCAAGCAAACCCACCTATTTAAATTGGTTGTTTCACAAGTAGGGAACTGGCCCAGATACCCATTTTTATCACTGGCAACATGAAAAAATTACCCACTAGAAATAACCCTAACAGCAAAGCAAGAAGTCATAATTCATTCTGCGGCCAAAAGTTATCATCCCTGTACCTATTTTTCTGAATATTTAACGTAATGGATACAGCTACAATTTTATAATTTTAAATGCAAAGTTACAGTTTTTCTATTTGTAAATGTATTGCTTATCACCTAATACAACTTTCTGATTATTAAAACCGACTAAAGACGTCAAATTCCACACGACCTTTGAGAGACTCAAGGGAATAAAAATACTGCTGGTTTACGTGGGATTATAAGATTATCACCCGCATTCACCCACCAGTAGAGACCATAGATTTTAATGTCAAAACTGATACTCAATTTAAGCTTGAACTTAATCACTGTTTTCATATAAATCCGTTATAAAGAGACCTCTGGCTTCCATCTTACAGATCTTTGTTAACTATCAGATGTGAAAAACACTTACAGAAATTTAGCTGCATGGGGTTGATTTAATCTTGTCCTTCATTTGACCAGGGTCATTATCTTACCGTACGTTGCTGTATTTGTCCCCAAGGAAAAAATGACCTGTTTATGTCAGTATTTCACACCTGCGAGGCAGCTGGAGACCAACCGTTGCCATGGAGTTTTTCTTTTATATTTCTGTGTTGTTTTGCCATCTCTGTCCATCCATGAGTTGGAAATGGATGGCTTCACATAATCCCTCGATTTAAAATAAACTAAACTGTATAAAACAGTAGACGATTAAAAGATGCCTAAAGGACATGTCGTGCCATACTTTAAAGTTCTTACAAGTAGTGAGTAGTACTATAGTTAAATCATGGTAAATTTTGCATGGGAGGTCATAATGTGAATGATTTTTCATTCTTGGGTGGCTTATTCCTTTAAAACATATTCATTTTTGTTACTTCTTGTAAGGAAACCCTTAGAAAAGTTGACTTTTATTATAGTAAAAGTGTAGTAGCTGGTTTTTCGTCAGATAGATTTCGAGTTGTATAACCATAATTTTACTACAAATTTCATGGTTAAACTATGATCATTATAGACCATTTCACCAGATGTAAACAACACTGGTCCAGAAGCACTTCCTGTTTCAGTTTTTGTATTTCACATATGTAAATTAAATTAAATCTTAAAGATGTTTGTTAAATGTTCTGTTGATTGTATTTTGTTCTGACATTAGTGTAGTGTTAAAAACTGAGACAGGAAGTGCTTCTGGACCAGTGCTGTTTACATCTGGTGAAATGGTCTATAGTAAATGTGTGGTTAGTCTACCCTATGGTTACTACACATATAGTTAATTTTCCATTTTAGGGAAGGAAGTGTGTGAATAATTCATATGGCCAGAGAACACATCTTCGCAGACAGCAGCATTGATGATGCTCGTCATGGCTCGTGTGCTTTCGTCACAGACGCGTTCGCGTGACGGGATAGGCTCCTCTCCGACCGATGCGTCACAGTAGCTTTCAGACGCATCACTTTTGGCGCGATTCTGGAGATTGAATTCTGACGGCAGGACTCCTGCGATGACGAGCCGATGACTTCACGGACCGCAGGCTGCACTTCTGGCATTTCTCTGGCGGATAGTTGGTAACTCATGTCGGATCAGTCTCTGAGAATACGCGCAGACTGGAACTCGGTTCGCGAGGGATCAATTGACTGAAAACTAACCGAGGCGCATATACACATACCGGGGCAGGATGGAGAAAGAGACGCGAGGTAAGTCCGACCGTGATTTAAGATCGTCGCATGCCTCCACGTCCCTTGAATTAACATCTTTAGTTAAAGTGAATGACATTTTCAGTGAGAAATTATTTCAGTGAATAAGACACACATTTGATTTATGCATTCGTTATATTTATGTTACCATCACATTTACCATCACACGCATGTTTGCAGGGGAGGAGGAAAAATATGTTTATTTCTCAGGGTTTGTTTTTATTAGTCAATGTCTTATATCCAGAGTCATTTTCCATAAAACAGACACAGTTCATTGAACACACACTGAGTTTTGGTTAAATGCACGTCAATAGCCGAAGGGTGTGAATGCGCCATTAAGAGTCAAATACAAGCGTTCCAGCAAAATGTGGAAAGAAAATGGAAATGGAAAAGGGAACACACAAATATGAAATCATATTTTTTGCAAAGAGAAATTGTAGAAGACAACCACAACCTGCACCAATCTGACATTTACAAATATCTGTGACATCCACCTAAAATCAAAGTAAATTGCAATTTTTATAGTAGGAACAAACTGCCTTTATCTACTTACTGCTGTGTAAATGAAGAAGTTCGCTAGGCAGAAATAAGTAATAAAACAGATTTGAAATAAGTCTTAAAAACCACAACAAGAGAAAAGCTCTTGTGAAAACATCTCCTTGTGACAACTTGCCCCTATGGCACAGATGTTAACTTCATGAAACTGGCAGGCTTTCTGAGATCTGTGCACAGGAGACTATGTGGACATTTTCATGCTATATTCATCCATAAAAACAAATGAGAAGCTGCCACTGCCTTGTCAGTTGCATGGCATGTTATTAAAAACTTGTGTCGTGTCTCTGGGGACAGCGTTACTGTTCCTCGTATGCTGTTTTTCATTTTATACTTTGAACCATGTGCCGACATAAATAGATCGCTGTTAACATGGTTACCGGGGAAATGCTTTTATTAAATTGACAGCAGATGCTAAAACTATAACTTTGTGTGCCCATACCCACAAGTAGAAAAGGACGTTGACACCATATTTTCAAATGGTAATACAAGACGCGCATGTAGAAAAATCAAATTATAGCAAAAGATAAAAGCTCAGACACTTGATGGACAAATATTGTTTTTGATGTTTTGAGGTCACATGATGTTGTTAGATTTGTCATCAGTAGAATACAATGAAATCGTGATACAGACATAGACTAACAACAAGAGTATCAGTGGCATACTTTATCTTAAGATAGATGTGTTTCAATACATCAAACAGCAGTGCCCGTCTCATCTTATGTCTCTCAATAGTCCCAATTAACCTGTGTCTCTGTCCTATTCAACCTCACTCAGTTCATGTCTGATCAGACATAATTACAAAGACATTGTTGTGTCCTCTGAGTGATGCTCTTGTTTCTCTGGCGTTGGATTGGGCAGCTGTCTTATGCTTTTGTTGGTATTGTAATAGAAGCATCGACATAAATCAAACAAAAAGTTAAAAACAATAAATCTCTGGATTGATCTGATAATCATTTGAACAAGGAAATGTTTAAATTTACTCTTGCATTTGAACTGGACTTTTGCGGTGGACAAATAAGTACAAATAGTTCCATTTCAAGCCATTCGTACACTGCCGAAATGGTGCATCTGAAATAATAGAAGAAAAGCTTTGTTGACACAAATGTTTATTCTGGCACAAAGTATACTTCTTTTCACATACTGTTAATTATAATTACACACTTTAAAGTAGCATGATGATCTTGTGCGCAGCCAATAAAGAACAGTGTATTTCATACGTCAAATAGGTTCACATTTTGGCTTTTGATACTAGATACTTATATAGATTACCCTTTCATTATTATTTCTATGGGCGAGTCAAAGCCAACATAATATTAGGGCATCTTTTATGCTCTAACACTGTTATATAAAAACTGAGATGCATTAATGCTCATTTCATGGTCACATGGTATTGTGTGAGTATTGTGAAATCCTATTAAAATGAAAAGTAAATGGCCAAAGTTATAGATGTGGCAGTTTCAGTCAAAACATGAAATATAAATTCTCATAAAATGTATTTATTACCAAAATATTGAAGTGTTTATCTGTTTATATTTGACCAAAGCCTTGTTGATATTTGATCAAAAAACAAACCAGTTTATGCACAGGTTATCTATGTTAAGAAATGGAAATATACATGCGTTATGGATGTGACAAAAAGAAAATTATAAAAAATTCAAATGTACACACCAGAAGCAAAAATAACCCAACAAATAGATTTGCGTGCTGTGTCTGTTGAAGGTATCCAGACTTCTGTTTGTCTGATATCACAGACTGATTCTTTGCGTCAGGACTGGATGAGAGAGACATAACAGCTGGGACACATCTGCCACATGTGGATTGAATGACCCAGACAGACAAAAAGAAAGTGACAGATATAGTTTAAGGATGAGAGGTCAATAAAAGGGGTTTTTGGAGATAAAGCATCTCTATTGTCTGCTAGATTCACTGTATTCTGTCACAATACAGTGTATTTATGAATTATTGCAAATAATAAGTGATAAATACAAACCTTGAATAGTGTCTGTTATTGATGTTTTCATTCTTTAATTAAAATGAATACTGTGCACAGTATCATTTTCTATGATCCCTGGAAATCAAACCCATAACCTTACGGTCGCTAGCATCATACACGCTCCACCAGTGGACCTACATATGTGTAAACATAAATATGAATAAATACAAATATATAAAAATGAGCAATTGATAGAGTACATTTTAATAAGAAAATTATGTCCAATTAAATTAATTTGCTCAATAGGACACAAACTTGTGTGTTATGACCAACATATGGTGAAAACAACTATTGTTTATAAGCTAAATGAAGAATGATGAAGCGAGACTATTGAGGTCCACAGCGATGTCAGGAATACACACACTGGACATCAAGGGAACGAGGTAAAAGCAAAAAGACTCAATGTTCGAGGAAAGCGGCTGTGGTATCCACAGCAAAAGATGCTTGAAAGGCAAAATCAAAGCGTGAGACACAAAGGAACTGACAAAAAAGAAAACCACGTTGTAAGAAGTGATCTTGGCAAAGTATACAAAGTCAACATAGTTTGAAGTTTTAGTTGATGTTTAGAAACAGGTGTTGTTGAAGCAGAAATGACTGAAAGCCAGAAAGAAAGACGCAGATTGACATGAAAATGAAACATATGTGCTCTTTAAACACTAAAGAGTAAAATGACATATCCAGACTTTTTAGCGTTGCATAAGGAACATTATTTACCTTGTGAACTGGGAAAAAGAGGAATAAAAAACACATTCAGGAATAGGTCTGTTTGGTTTTATTTTATGTTCTAAACTTCATTTAAATTATATATAATATTATATCATTATACAATTACTCGAGATGTGTTATGTTGTGTTCTCTCTCAAGAAGCATTCAGACAGAGAGGAGATTGTGACACGTGGTCAAAGCGGATCTGATGATGCTTTCGAAGTGCCCTTGGCATCAGACTCTTTTGAGAGTCCTTGAGAAGGATTTAAAAAGGAGAAGGTTAATCAAGACTAAGTATAGTGAGAAAGTGGGACAAAAAAAGAAAAGATAAATAAAATGGTTTAAGACATATGTTTAAAGGAAGCATAACTGTATTTAATATACTGTATGTAGGTCGGATGTTTTGTGAGCCTCGCTCATTTACTGTGCAAGCCTTATCTGAAAACCAGCAGGTATCCCTGACAGATGGGAAACCGTCTGCTTATAGACATCAATTAAGTGGATCCATTAGCAAGATTAATTATATGTTATAAGAACAGAATGTAGAATAAATAAATCTCTATACAACGTATAGCAGTAATGAAGTTTATTTGGAGTCAATACAAATGTTTTCCAACCCCTTTATTCCATAGAAAAACAATATCTTTGTATATTTCCCTGATGTTTGTGGTTATCAGCTTTGTAGTCTCTGTCGTCATTTATCGCTGCTGAATACAAAACAGGGCATTTTGTGAAAAGACAAGGCTTGGGGAGGATTTATTGTGTATATAAACCTTATCTCCCCACAGTTCTCATTCTGCTTGTTCTTGAGAAGAGAGAGATCTCTCATTTACACCTGTTGTGACCAATTGTTTGTCACTCTCACAAACAATATCAACTGCAGTTCTGCTCGAGCTAAAGTGGCAGCTGGTTGTCAACATTTATGCTGTTCACTTTCTGTTTTTAAGAGATGGTTGAAAACATACTGTAGATTTTTTTGTATATTTACATGAAATATCTGTAGCTGTTGTGTGGAAGAAATCTTTGCAGTCTTATCATGCAATTTTTTTTCAATAATTAATTTTGAAACCGTGCTTATGTTGGTAAAAACCTATTTCTTGCTTTTCTGATATTCCTTAAATCAGACATCATACAAGTGTATTTTGAGATCATATCTTGAGTTTTATGGACATTTTCATTCATTTTGTTGATATTAGTGACTTAATTCTCCATTTATTTCTGAACCGGGACAACAGTAACAAAAGAAATCAAATTAGAAATTAGTTATTGATTTGCATTTGAAGCAGTTTTGCATCCAATCAAATGAATGATATTAACAATAAAACAGACGATGCACTGACTATTTAGTGTTTCCCCTGGAGTTGAATTTTAAAATTTAAGACCTCTAAATCAGATGTGGTTTTAGCACTAATAACAATAACTATTTGTACCAAACCAACAAATGATAAAGTTATGTTTATTTTTAACGTGCACGCAGCAGCTTCACACTTTAAATGCGCAAATGAATTTTGATTGGCTGTCAATGTTTTTTAGTATATTAACTAGAAAAAACACATTAAAAAGTGATCCCAACTATATCATTCCTCTCTTTAATTATAGTCGTCTTGTAGACCCTTAATTTACAATGATTTCAAAACATTTATCATTATCGTCCTTGATGTGAAAAGACCTTAAGGGATGTTTGCTGTGTACATTATGCATTTGACAATAGTAGGTGTGAACGTTTTACAGTAATGTTTGGATTTGCTCCGAAAGGTTATGTTTGATTGCATAAAATGTAATCAATTTTTCAGTTTCATTTGTTTTCAGAGAGAACTGGTGAAATGGCGTATTGATTCTCAATTTTGCAAATGCCTTGTTATCCAGCCATAGTACGTAATCCATTAATGCCTGGAATAATTAGCAGCGCAGATGCTTTTTTAAGGTCAAACCATTTTCTCAGCCTCAGTTTGTAAAATGGGTGTTCAAAGGCTGGAGATATGGATGTTTGGGTTGTCAGGTCACTGTTTAGATTTTTTGCTCTTATCTGTGCCAGAGAAGTTTTAAAGGTAACAGCAATTATCTAAAGAGTCATTAAATGAGCTGGCACATCAGAAATAGATATTTACTAAAAGTCTTCCGCTAATGTTGCTCTATTCTGCATGATATGACTACTGCAAGCAATGCAAGGGCAACGTTATATCATATACAAACAACCAAAACCTATTTAAAGCCCTTTTTGCTGTTCATCCTCTGTAAAGTCTTTAAAGAGTTTTTCAAACTCTCAGCCGAAAGTCTTTAGAAGCTCAGTCTCTGTTGTACATTTAGGCTCACTGTTTTGCAAATACAATAAAGCTACAAGCTTTACAATTCCCAGGCTTATTAAATCCAGGCTTTGTTTATATTTGCAACCTATCCTGGGTATACCAGAAGATAAATAGCTTCATTATAACCCCAAACGGAAAGGGAAATGAACATTTGTGTATATGTGAAGGGGTTTAGAGACATGAGATTAAACAGCGCAATACCTTTTTTAATAGAGAAAGAGAGAGAGAGAGAGAGAGAGAGAGAGAGATGGTGGTACAGTCAAATGAGATGGTAGTTCTTCAGCAGTAACGGGTGTCATTAAAACAGAGCTGCTTATATGTAAAATAATAAATCTTTAAATCAAAATACATGCAACTATTAAAGACTTTGTTGATTTGCCTGCTTAATATTG
Organism: Beaufortia kweichowensis; assembly: GCA_019155185.1. NCBI lineage: Eukaryota > Metazoa > Chordata > Actinopteri > Cypriniformes > Gastromyzontidae > Beaufortia > Beaufortia kweichowensis. The sequence goes on along the minus strand of CM032812.1, from coordinate 14,324,195 downwards.
GTATGATCATGCCAGTTATTGCTGTTTTAGTTAGAAAACCTACTTTTTTATTCATCTTTACTGTTACAGAGGAAACGTAGCACTTTTAAAAGCCCTCTTAAACACATATAATACACATATATTCAATTCATTTTCTTACAATGTTGAATTGTTTTAAAGCAGTCTTACATAATAAAACAAAAAACAGGAAAATTATTAAATATATTCAATACATATAAAAAATATGAAATACATACAGAATATATATAGAATACATATAAATATGGTATTTTTGTCAATTGTTATTGCAAGGTATTATTACTGAGAAATGACTTTAAACAGATGACGATAGAGACATAATGTTACAGAGTTTTAGCTGTTACAGAGAACACATACTGTATGGTAGTATACTACAAAAATACAGAAGGCCAAATGTAAACTGTATGCTTTCATGGAAAGGATTACAAATAAAGGTCAGATGCTTCTTCAATTACTGTGACTTTGATACGCAAAGACAGATTTCCATGCTAAAATGAGAGTATCAGTATTGATTGAGGTGAGATGAGGTTGAAAATTCCAGCACAGCCACTTTAATGAGCATCTCATTAAGATCCCATCATCTTCATCTGGAGCAGTGGACTGTAAAAGAGTGTAATGTCTCTGAAAAATCCCATAGGTCTCCTAAACTTATTTAAAGGGATAGCATAAAATGAGTGAACGTAAATTACATTTAGACTCAGAAGATGGTTCTTCTTACCAAAATTGCATTAAATATTGTTAACATACCATGTAAGTGGCACTTATCAGGAAAATTGAAATACAAGTATTGAAAACATGTATGCACTGTCACATGTTGTCCAAAACATAAGGTGAAGACAATAGACAATGAACATAACACACAATCATATTCAATAAACAAACAAGAGACAAACATTTATACATAACTAATTAAGGGTAATATGACAAACCTGGACGCAGTTAGGGCGAGATAACATGAAAAAACTTCAAAAAATATAGAATAGACTACAACAGGAAGTGACATAATACATTATACACAGAACATACACACATACTCGTACTCATCAGGTACACCCCTTTATAAATTTGCAAATGTCTAATTAGAAATTCATGTTAATGAAGAGATAAAAGCATGCAGGCATGGCCCGCTGTGCCTCCTGAAAGTACATGCACAAAAAGCTTTAGAGTTTGCAGGAAATCAAGAGTAAAGGCATATTACTGAGTGGCGTTTGACAGTGAGTGGCAGTTCTGTGGGTGAAAATGTCTTGTTAATGAAAGGGGTCAGAGGAAAATGACCAGACTGGTTAAAGCTGACAATAACTGACATAACGATGCTCTACAACAGTGTTAGGAAGAAGAATATGTCTGAACGCAGAACACATCAAACATTGAAGTGGATAGGGACACAAATGAATGCATCAGGTTTCATTCCTGCCAACAGGAATCTACTGTAAGGCTTTAGTGAGCACATGGCAACAAAAGAAGCAGAAAAATATTGGAAATTTGTTTTAATGTGTTTTAAGACATATGTGCGTTTTTTAGGCATATTTTTTATTTGATAACTGTCACAGCAGAAATTAAGTATAGACATTTTTTTAGATATTAGTTTTTTTTTTACATTTTTAAGTCTTTTAAACATTTTTATTTTATTTTAGGTATTTTTATAAATTACAGTAATGTTAACATTTTTTTAATTATTTTTGTTTGTTTATGTTTATTGTTATGAAAATGTTTAGTTATGATTGTTGTCATGATTAGATTAAAATTCAACTATGAAATATTAAAGACAATAGGGAACTAACATAGGTGTTCCTCCTGAGGAAAGGTGACAGAAAACAGGTTAATTCGCAATTTCAATTTGTGCAATTTGAAGGATAATAGAAAGGCACCTAGTAAGCTTGAGCTGAATTGAAAGAAATACGTTTGGAAATCAAACCCACAGTCTTGTCGTTGTTAATGCCTTGCTCAGTCAATCTGCACATCGTAAGTGAAATAGCAATACTCTGTTAGCTAAGGATATGAGGAGAGAGCAAAGGATTGATTTTCTGAGGCTATGTTGCACAATCCTTGACCAATAGTTGGAGTATATCCTCATCAAACATGAGTTCAGTTGAGTGGAGAAGATCAGAGATAGAATGAGACGGTGTGAAACAGTTGAAATATATTTAAGATGAAAGTGTTGAAACTTTAATGGAAAGCACACTGTCTGATTTGATGCAAGAGTAAAATTCACAGTGGAGGACGTAGCACTTTTCAAGGTCTTCAGTCGAATTGCTTTTCCTTCGTAGTTTTGTTCCGTCACGGTTTAGAAAGCTAAGGGTCTATAGAATAGAGTTGACAACATGACTGAGATTACAGGGCGGTGGACCGCTGACATGTTAAAGCATTGATGAAAGGATGGAGGTCAGAGAGATGAAGGAGAAGGTTGACAGAACTCTTCCTAGTCGTAAAAGAGAAAATGACCAGAGATGAAGTTCATTACAGTTGGGGCATATAAGAATTAATGAGAAAAGTACATTCAGAGACATGCCGGAATGTCAGTAGTCTGTCGAGCCTCATTATTCTGAGTGGACTCAAGGTCAGTTTGATAGACCAGTCAAAACATGAAGAGAATGTCAAATTAAAGTGCATATATCAAAATTAAAATAAACATTTTTTAATTGACATCAAACGCTGCTGACATCCAACTGTGTATTTATGAGATAGACGTCACAGAAAGTGTTACACGGCATGATTACAGTATATATGTATAGCTTGAATGCACTGTAAATCCATTTCAGATCTCTGTTATTTCATTTAGATTCAAAATACCATGTTTATTATTTCCATTCGGATAAATAAGTTGCATTATATGTCTGGTATTTCCAGTCCTGCAAAGATACGCGTCTCATGTTTACATTCATGAAACTGTTTGTTAATTAAAGTGATAGCAAGATCAGTTTTCCTATCATCACCCAACCAAATTGAGTCGTAAAGAGAGAAAATGTGCCAAATGTGCAGAGCAGCCATGAACAATGCAAGTATGAACAGAAAGTTCTTTGTAGGCTTATCAGAGCTCAGCAAAATCCAGCACTGACTCTCCATTTGCAACACTTGCAGCGCAGGCGTTTTCCTTTTAATTCGCTCCGCTCAGCTTTAAAGTAGCTCTCCCTGGGGATGATGTTTTGAGCTGTATCTGCTACAATGAGGAAAGTTGAGCTAAATGAACATCATTCTTCAGGCTGTGCAACATTTTGTCAAACGTTTTTGTGCTCCCTTAAGTGACAGGACATAAACAATTATGAAATGTTGTATATGTTATATAATGTTGGATATATGTTTACAAAATGTGAAACTTTACTTAGCATTTGCCCAAGAGTACTTAGCATTGTAGAACTGGAATTGTTAAGGAATTGTTTGACCTGCATTGTTCAAATTAAAAAGTGCTTGAGGAACCATTTGAGGTTCTTCACATTGCCACACCGGCAGAACCATCAGGAGGACCTTAAGGAACATATATATTTGAAGGACCTTTTTACAGTATGTACTGTACTTTGCTGTATCCTTGTCTTGTTTTTGTTAAGTCAGTCAGTAATATATGTACAGAAAATGTAATATGAAAGGTGATGGGTCCGCCATCTTGAAACAGTCAACATTTCTGTTGCTGTTGTTATTTGCTAAATTTAACAGGGTAGTTAGCAGTTTCCTTCATCTTGTTGTATTTTGTTAGTTTAGTAGTTATAATGTTTGGGTCTAATAGCATTTGATATTCATACCTGCATATATCTAAAGTTGCCAGTTCACAGGTAGCTTGCTCTCAGACTTTTATGAACTGATTTCATGATGGCGAACGACTAATGAGCATACTGTATATGTTTATATATGTAAAATGGTTTATAAAAAGTTAGTATTTGATTTCGATAGTTGTGTTTTATTCATGATAAAGCATGGCTATAAGTGCTTTACCCAACAGTTTTGTGTATAACTGCACAGCACCCTTAACAACAGAAACATACATCACAGTCAATCAGGGACTATTTTCTTTAGCGGAAGGAATATTTTTAGTAATTTTACTTCATGAAACTTGCATCTTACCACACAATAAAATTTGTATTGTTACTTTTTTTGTAAATAAGTCCTAACATCGCCCTTCAGCCGTGACTTATTCCAAATGAAACACAGCCTCTTGTACCCTATTGCTTACATATACTGTACATATCTATGGTTTCTGCTGTATACGGTAAAAGTAGTTCCTCTTGTTTTTAGTGCCCTCTCGAAAACACAGCGCCTCCCACTGGAGACTCCAAAACATCGCACAGGAATCTGTTGACAGCTCAGATGAGGAGTTTTTTGATGCCCGAGGTAAGTGTTGTTTTTTAAAACCAATTCATAAGAAACACTTGATATTCTTTGAGTTACATTATTTTAAAAAGGCAAACTTTAAATCGCCTGAGAACATCTGTCAGTCAATTGAATTACAGTCATTTTCTTTCAAATTGAAAGTGCTTCTGTGTATTTGAATTAAATGCCTATTCGGTTTGCAATTCACGACTTGGGTGCAAATATCATTGTAAGCATTCAGCCGGGTTTTTCTGAAGATTGTCTGCAGAAAATAGCAGCTGAAATCACTCCTGGAATTAGGACGCCGCACAGTTCAAACAGAACTACATTTAAGAGACTGTCGAGCTGTGGGGCTTACAGACAATAAATACATTAAAAGGGATATTCTAGAGGAGCCACTTATCTAAAAACTTCAAAAGGCTCACAGAAATCTTCAGCGATGTGCCAGCGCTCATAAATCAAAGATAAATGGAGAAGGAACAACATTATAATGATTAAATCCTGAGATTTTTATTGGACTTCAGTATAAGATTGATATGACCTCACTGTTCTTTATATATAAATATTAGATATAGATATATCTTTTTTTATCTTTTATTAAATGTTATTTTATAAATAACATTAACTTTTTTTATTAATTTGTTTTGTTTATGTTTATTGTTATGAAAACTGGTCAAATATTTATTCTTGAGTCTTTCCATCAATATATAGTTTGTCATGATTGGATTAGAAACCAACTATGAAATATTAAAGGGAATAGTAAAATGATCTGAGGTTTTAATCTGAATCCTTCCCTTCTCTTGGTTGTGATCAGTATTATCAAGTATATTATTCAAATATTTGATATATCAGGTATTACTTTTAAAACGGTCTTTTTTAAATGTGAGATCGTCACGCTTCAGAGAAGCAACATTCCCCAGAGCATCGGCTTATCATGAGATAGGGAGGCTGAGGCCTGTTAAGACCCAGAAACGCCGCTGGTTTTACTTATGCAATATGTGAGCGTTTAATTCAGATCATGCTGTGCTCAGATTTTAATTTGTAAAAATATGACGGGCTACAGCAGGGTGGGGTTTCACACAGAGCTAAATATAATGATGAAGCCATACCAGACAACTTAATGACTCATACACACATGCTGATGTCATCTGTTGTGTCTATTGGGTGCAGGCCAGCGGGCTTATAGTGGGCCCAGTTCAGTTATTCATGAGGTAGAAATTGCACAGTGGTATTTCTCAAGAACCAAACGCTCCAGTACACCCAGCATTTGTCAGAATTTTTATGGCAATCTATAATAATAATAATAATGATGATGATAATAATAATAATAATAATAGGATCACAGTAATTTTGTCTCATTATGGTGACAGTGATGATTTGTATATTTTTTATATATTTTTTTATTTTTCATAGTCAATGTAAAGTGATGTTTTTTGAATTGTCACATACATAACAGTCCATATTCCTCATAAATTGCCACATGAAAATTCAAATAAAATAACAATTTGATGTTCTTTAAAGAGTCATCTCTTCTTCATTTGTTGGTTATTATTGCTTCTGTGCATTTTAATTCACAGAAATCCTATTTTTGAAAAGTATTTTGCATCTCAAAAATTGTGTGTTCACAACACATCATGTATGTATAGATTACTCGTGTATAGACTGATATTTTTTGATGTTTGAACTCTATCAACAGGACTTTAGTAAAATATAAATAGATAAAAACATTCTGTGAGAATTTATATTTCAAATCTTGGCTGAAAATTGTCATTATGCACATTTACCATTCTGACTATTGTATTACATGTCTTTAGTCTACAATAATGTACACTGAATTGAACTGAAATGCTTATAACCCATTTCCAGTTTACACTTACAGTACCATGCACATATACATATATTAAATAATGTCCTGTATGTATTTTAAAATCTGTGTATAATATAAAAACTAAATAACTCAATTTAAAGTCCTGAAAGCAGCTGTCCTCACATAACATTATACTCCACAACCTGGAGAGAGTGAATAAAAATAAAACATGATAAGGTCATGTACTGCGTAGTAGCTTTAATATTTTGGGTGTATGGTATTGTCTTGAGAACAACAGAATATAATACATTACATATTGAAGTAATATTTGTATAGACGTGAAGTCCGCTTTTGATATAGAGAATTGCATTTCTAATTAGGGGTGGGAGAATAAATCGATGCATCGGGATTCTTTCTCTAACGATTCTGAATCGATTCTCAAAGATTCAGAATCAATGTCAGAACTTGTTCACCCTGAATATAACTTTGTTAAAATAAAAGCAATAAAATTAAACTTCAAGATGGGAATACTGTCAAAGAGATTCTAACTATAAACAAAAAGCATAAAAACTCTTTATTTATTTAAAATGCAAATTTATCATATTTGCAAAAATTATATGAAGAATCGTTTTGGAATCGGATCGCGTAGTACCTAAAGATTCCCACCCTTATTTCTAATGTTGCCATTAGCCCAAATATTTAATGAGCCCATCAGTAAAGGCTGAGAAGCAGGGCCGCCCATTTGTCTGCATCATACTGTTATCTTGATAAGTTCCCACTGGCACACAGCCCTTAAAGCGCAGCTCATTTATTAGCTCAACACCTGTCAGCCCGTGCCAGCGGGTATTATGTTAAATAAGGATGATATAACTGCTAATTGCCTTTCAGTCCCTGGTCAGAAATCAGGTTGCATCTCTGCATGATTGTGATTTGGGTTTAATATCCAGAGTGAAAAGAGATTGGGGTGTTTGATAGCCATAAATGGATAATGTTATTAGCTATGTACAGTTTTCAAGATGATTTTAAACTTGAAAAATCCTGATAACCTTAATTCTTTAACCTGTTAACTATCACCGCTCCTTAGGGGTAACACCTATGTTATACGGACAGATAAAATATTTAAGAAATACTCATAACAATAAAAATAATGTACTTTAATTTATTATTATATGATTTATTATTTAAAAACTTTACTGTAATTTATAAAAATACCTCAAATATATATTTGAAATACTTAAAGATGTTTGAAAAAAGATCTTACATCTAAAAAAGAACAAAAAAATGAATTCACATTTTCATGTGTATATTCAGTTTCTGCTGTGACAGTTATCAGGTTAAAAATAATCATCCACAAAACAGCAAAAGATATCAAGCGTTCATCAGGTTATATTTGTCAAATAGGCAATTCCAACGTTCAAGCAACGTTTTCAATCAAACATTCTGAGAGAATGTATTTATTAACATCTGTTTATATTTGACCATATTATTATTATTATTATTATTTGACTTATATTAACCCTGTTAATAGAGTCATCACAAAATATTAGTCTATGCACTTATGCAGAGTTATCTTTTATATTAGATTTAAAAATAGATACTGTATATTAAAAAATATATATTTGAAATACACGTGTTATGGATGTGACATACTAAAAATGCACAAATCAGAAGCTATAGATTTTGATGTTATGGATGTGACAGTTCTGAAGACAGCACTTTACCTGACTATGAATATTCATACTTTAAACATAAACAAATGCTTTGAAAAAACTCACGTGGGTATTTACACCACCAAATATTAACATTCTATTAGTATGATGAAAACCTTTGGTAAAAACTTTATTTCTTCAAGGTAAGGTTGACATTTGCATGTAATTGGCCAAATACATCAATTATGATTATGATTTCAATGATTAGAAACCTGGACAGAAGCAGAACATGTTGTGCGTTTTCTCATTAGCAGCGGTTTGCGTCTGTAGAACAAACGATTTTTTTGGGGTTTGTTTTGCTTTCTCAGTTTCTTGCCAGAGCTCGTCTCATTTCCTCTCTTCTTCCGCTATGTCTCTGTCTCTCCCTGTCATTTGCCATTGTTGTCTGTCAACTGCTTTCTCTCAGATATTGATTCTCCAAACAAGTTGTCGACAAAATGTTCTCGTCCCACCCATCAATTCCTATGTTGTATGACTTGACATGATAATATGGTTTCAGGGTTTCAATAACAGATGCTGTTGGTTTGTAAGATTGTGTTGCAGGTCTTTCTCCTCGTATCTTGCTCACATGTGCACATAAAATACACAGACTTCATGCACTTGAGCATGGCCTTTTTCACAGACACACAAATAAAATCAGCCCCTGGACATAATCATTCACCATCTTGCATTTTTCGTTCCACATACTCTCTATAATTCTCTCTTTATCAGCAGATTTTGTTGGATGTGTTTGAGGTAAAAGCTAATGTTCATTCTAACATGAGTAATCCTCTAATTGGCCGTTATAGAATTGGCTAATGTTGTATTCGCAGATGGTAAATGAATGGCCTCGTGGCCTCCAGCAGCAGCAGAACTGACTGATATGAACAAAATAAACTTTATAGACTTCTTTTTTTAATTGTTGGAGAAGACAGAGTTCATTCTCTAATCTACGACCGGAGGAAAATAGAGAGAAAGTGATCCATCTTCATTAGTTTCTTATCATCTTGTTCCCCGGCCTCTCTGTCTTTCTTATCGCACCGGTTTATTTTCGGCTCTGTTTGAGGGTTTTTTTGCCCTTTTTGTCTTTCTGTGTTGTGCCGTACCTCTTTAAACCAATCCCTCAGAGTTTAGTTTTAAGGGCACTTCATGAAGTGAGAACCTAGAAGTAGTCCACCATATTTAATAATGAAAACTCTTATAGAGCATGACCTTAAAATAATGGCTTTATACCTCTGAAAACAGCTACTAAGGGCAAAATCTTAAAGAGAAGTGTTTAAATTATTGTTGTGAAGTCTGATGTAAACATCGGATTAGTTGGAAAAAATACAAAACAAGAACTTTTTTAACAGAGAATGTACATGCTAATGTAAAGTATTGGTGTTTATTGACTAGTTTGGGTCCAAATATAATTCATACAAGGTTGCAAACAAAATGTAGCTAGCGAAATTAATTATATTCATTATAATCATTTTAAAAATGAAATGATCAGTTCAAGAGATTATGTCTAAATTGTGACTTGATTTTGGATTTATGATATGATGCAATCAAGAAGGTCAGGTTTTTGGTGTGACATTTATTGTGTTGTGTTGTGTTGTGTTTTGTTTTGTTTGTTCTTAACAAAAAAATGTGGTGCATGGGTTTGCACATATCCATACATTCAGGGTATACTCTGCTTGTGGGTTTGTGGATAGTATATTTCAATCTTTTATGTAACACTCAAGGTCTGTCATTGTATTAAAGTGTGTTTTCCCGTGTCCTGTTGTTGTGTAGATGTTATGGAAGGGAAGGCAGCCATACTGCTGGGAATGAGCCAGTGGAACTCCAATGACCTGGTGGAACAGATTGAGACACTGGGACACCTGGGAAACTCAAGCGGTATAAGCACAGATCTCACACACGTCTGTTATATTATTATATTATTGGTTAAATTATAGTTAACCACAGTTAAAATACATTAAATACTAGAGCATTAATATATATATTAATGGTATTTCAAATACGTAAACCCAAAGTGTATATAAACTGCTTTGATATGAGGTGCATTCATATCACGAGCTTTTGTTGACAAGTAAAATTGCTGTGAAAGCCAAGCAGAATCTCAATACTGCTCCTCCTTAATTAGTTTAGTGCACCCCAAACAGCAATTTTCATGGCCCACACTTCTGTTTGATGTGCTATTGAAGTTCAACGGAGGGAAAATCAACAGTGACTAATGCAGCGCAATCGCTGTATTTCCTCTCATACCCTATAAGCCTTATTAATACCACAGGACACCCGCAGTGAATTAGTAGGAGGGAAAGCACATATTTAACTCCCTTTAAACAGACTCTGTATTAGCGCACAGAAGATTTAGAGTTCCTGTAACGCTGCATGACGGATACTTCTAAATGAGGAGAAATAGGCGACTCTTATTCAAGAAAAATGTGTTTCATTAGTGTGTGAAACAGTTGTGCTGAAGGAGCAATGGGGCTCATAAATGTGATAGAATGACCTATCAGGTTTCTTGGACGCAAGCGATCAGTTTTTCAACAATATTTGCTGGGAGTTGCTCGAGCTGTGATGTTATCTGGTGAGAGATTCATCTGTATTTACTCTTGATAGTTTTTCTAAAGTGTTTTTTGAAGGAAAAAAATCACATTTGTCTGTTATGAATGGAGTAAAAATTTTTTGGTTAAAAATAATAAAAAATATTTTATTAGGCAATTACTTTAGTCTTGTTAGATTTATAATTTGAGCTATTGGGCATCATTTTATGGGAAATGTCAGTTCGACATCATTTGACTTCAAGAGATGTTGAAGATTTAGTACATAGAGTAACCAGGAATTTTATGTTTTTAACAGAGATGGTGATAGAGAGGCAAAATTGCAGCTTTAATATCATATAGATTTGGTCATTTTGGATTTTCTGATGTTAATGTCGCAGCTTATAGAGAAAGAGGAGGATTATCTCAAACAATTTCTCAAATCCATTTCCATTTCACGGTTCTTAAATCTGGTTAATAAAACATATTTCAGGTTAAGTAGAGCAGGGATAAATCTTGCCCCCAATCTAGATGTATTTTTATTAAGAATGTTGAGGATTTTAACATGACCGTGCACACCTGAGCACAGTGAGCTTAAGAAAACACCTGTGACCTCTTAACTAATGATTCACTGAGTCTTCTGTCTGGATGTTTCTTGTATTATTCATTCGTTCCCATTCTCCCCCGTCTCACACATGGGGCTACAGACAAATACTGCCTCTCTTGCTATTGAGATTCAGAGGTGGTTAGGCCATGGCCTGTAGCAGTGTGATCTGTGATTCTTTGTGAGCTTGACACTGACTGTCAAAGAGCAGTCGGGTTCTGACAGAAATCCTCTGGTGCTCTTTGAAAAAGAAATAATGGGCCAGTTCCAATATTAGTTAAGTACCATAAAAGGCTATTTTACCCACAGCTCTGCATCGATTCTAATGAAATATTGTTCTTAAGAGAGTTAGTTTTCCAGTAGGTTAGTCTTAAAAATGTCTTCTTAGCAATATGAAAAATGATACGCAGATATAAATACTGTGGACATTATGCTACACTCATAAACATTTTCATATTCAAAAACATACATTTTATAGTTTAAAACATTCTCAAAACATTTCTTTTTAATATGCAGCCTTTTAATATTTCTGCTTCACAAACATTTTTCGTTAAATTTTGTTTTCTTAAAATACTTTAGTATGTATTAATATTGCAAAAATAGGTCAAACCTAGCAGGCAGGTATTTACACAATATTATTTTAGCTGTAATCATGTAAGACAACATTTTCTCAAATCATCTAAACGTGTAATTCATGTGAATTCTTACGATCTCATTCATACATTTTCGTATGTTTTTGTGCGCTTCACATCATATAAATACACATTCCTGTAAGATGAAGTTGTGTAAACTACACATACAGCTTTCCTTCAGGTCCTCTTAGTTCAATATCTCACTCCATCTCTGCTTTCTCTCCATCTTATATTATTAACTAGAGCGTCTTTATAGACTACGTCACCCTCGCTGTGCTCCACAGAGCAGTGTGGATGGTCTGGAAGATCTGGAGGTTTGTCCCGCTATCCTGTTTCTTTCCTCCACTGAACTATTCTCTCACTATTTAATCATTTCATCGCCTTCGTCTCTTACCCTCCTGCAGAGGAAGTGCAAAACGCAGCTGCTCATCCTGGTGATTCATGGAGGTCACATCTTGGATTCTGGAGGTGGTGACCCAGGCGGGAAGGCGGGTGATGCTGCCACCCTGGCGTCGGTGTTGGAGCGCGTGGCACGAGCTCATTTCCAGGCAGCCGCGGACAGGATGCTGGTCAGACTGGTGCCCTGCCCGCCCGTGTGCGCTGATGCATTCTCCTTGGTCTCAAAGTAAGATGGCAAAACAACTGTAAGGGCGAGATATGCTAATTCATGGTCAGAATTATGGTAATGCTGAATCAATCATGCTAGCAGAGTGATTCATTTATCATTTAAAGAGACATGAGACTATTAACCTTGTGTGGGCAATAGATTATTTAGAATTACACACTTTCCTCTTTTATGATTTAGAGGAACTTTTTACTTTTTTAAAAAAGCTAAATCTCTCATGTAAGTGTATGTAAGTGTAAATGTATGTTTCCTCGTGGTCTCGACTTAATTTTCTCATGATCTAGAGATAACAAAAGTTGTTTTCTCATGATCCTGACATAATTCAAATCTCATGACATAATTTCTTCTCCATAGTATTTCATGTATTTTGAAGTGGACTGCTTGTACATATAAATTGGGGTTTTTGTCGTCACCACAATTGCAGCTAATAATCGCCCACAATGGACTTTATAAATAAATAAAGTTGGAAGGTGGATGTTCTTAAATTTAGGCACCATCTCTAAAGTTATAATATACACATTTCTAACTTTAATAGCATTTAATAAATATAAAAAAAAGGTGCATTATAGCTGACAACCACATGAACACTGTACAGTTGGTTGTATGTCTGTTGACTGTAATTCATTCTATTTAAATGCTGTTGAAAGTAGAAACATGTATATTGATGTGTTTGTAACTTTGGAGACGGTCCCTAAATTCACGACAATTGAATTTTCCATTACTGACGAGTTATTTTAGCTTGAGCGAATATGTTTTTGCTGTCTCCAAACAAAACAACACGTTCTATTGAGTAAACATAAGCTGTAATCACATAACTTTCGTTATGTAAGAAAATCAAGTGAAGATCACGAGAAAAAAATAACAGTGGATCTCTGCTTAAGATTTCTGTTTATTTTTAACAAAAAATGTAACACTGATTTAACATTGAGCTTGACTACATATTTACTATGGCATTTGTAATATAAATCCAACGCAGAAGCCATATCACACCATAAACATGACTGGGTGTACCTTCAACTTCTAAAATTCGACTGACAGCTTGTCAAAATAAACCAGCTGACAACCACCAGCATGAACATTTTAGATAAGAGACTCTAAAATTCGTAAACCTAGCAACACTTCAGTACCCTGGAGAAAAATTAACATTTAAATAGTCACAGTCATTCCCAGAGAACCAAAAAGGTTCATTTACTTTCATTAAATCATCTCTGTAGAAATAAAACAGACTCTCCTTATAAAACATCATTCAGAGATGCTTAAATGTCTCTTATGTGTCACACAAGCAGTCCTGAAGCACAATGAATTTTACATGATGACATTTAGACTTTGTCTTTGTTGTTGGTCGTCCATTTCTGAGCTCAAAGGAACATCCAGACAAGCATTACAGTCATTTAATCATCCTAAAAAGATCTTGATTTTGCATGCACAGAATGTTCCAGTTTTCTGCTAAACAAATTTATTCATTATTGTTTTTCCCGTCCCTTAATTCAATTAGTTTATTCGTTTATTTCGAAGGCGTCTCATGCTTAGCAATCAGTCTAATTGAGACTTTCATCATTGTGTCATTTTTATATTCACAGTTACTGTTGAAACAGGCAAAATAGACACATTAAAAGCATTGAACAGCTCCATGGAGGATTGTTAATCAAACGGGCCACATTCTGTGACAGGATTAAAGACAGAGGAGATTTAGTCTGCTCATTTCCTAAGAGACATCCTGATTCCCACCTCTAAAGTGTCCTTATTTAGACAAAAAAATCAATCATTTGCATATTAAATTGGACTAATATTCCAATTGTTGATGCTAAACGCAACATCTGGCCACTGCAAATTGTATTATAATTTAGGCTAATATGCTTAAAATAATTCAGTATTTCCAATTCAATAATTCCAGTTTAATGTTGCTCACAGTAAGTGGTGTTTTGTAGTGTGATGACAGTGTGATGTTGTCTTCTCAAATGTGGAAAGAAACTGGATTATCAGAGACAGGACAGATGACTGCATGCATTGCAGATAACATACAGTACAGTTCATGTTTAAGATAAGATCGGGAAAAACAAGCTACAGCTATTTTTAGGGTTGGTTATGAATGATTAATGCAGTGTAAAGGATGGGAATTAAATTAAATCTTGGGACAGAGGATTAAGATTTAAGACTAACATCATAGATGAGCCACCATCAGCAAATCTTACATTAATCCTGACATTAACATTAGACAAAGAACAACCAGAAAATATCCAAAATCTTGGAGCAATGTTTTATTTTATCTATTGATTTATATTGCATAATTTTACTGAAATGAATTTCTCAGTATAATCTCAGATTAGTTTTATATTACAAATCATTTTCAAAATCCTTATTTTTCTTTCTGTAGTTTAAATCCATACAGTTATGATGAGACGTGTGTATCCAGCAGTGTGGATCATCTGCCGCTGGCCGCTCTGCCCATCCTCGCCATCGCCAACCCTCATTACCAGAACGCCGTGGCAACAGTCATTGCTCAGGCCAATCAGGTTTACCGAAACTTCCTTCAGTCCCCAGAGGGCGTGGGCTTCACTGGACAGGTAAAAACCAGATTTTAAGAGGAAAATACTGTGGAAACATTTTTACGATCTTAGGTTTAGGCTTGGATAGAGGTGTTTGGTGTCCTTATACTAAGGAGTGCCAAAAGCTACAAATAAGGAAAATCTGTACAACAATATACTAAAAACTTGAGAAACGTTCCTTGTACCCATGATAACATTGCAAAAATGATAAACAGATCCACGGAAATGACTAAAAATGCTGTATTACGCGTGCCAGGCCAGTATTGTGAAACACATCATATGTATATGCATGACGACACCATTTTCACAAATTAGCATTTTTGTAGTGTACACTTGGTATAATTTTCATAAATTTATTTAAATAAAATATTGGACAAATATTAGATAGATTAACTGATAGAACTGAGTGTTAACAATGTGATTTTGTAAACAGCAAAATGAGCTGTTTAACTAAAGCTGAACTAAAATTAAACTTTCAGTATCAGCATGCAGCTTATTTAGTTTTTCTAACCCTAACAGGGAATACAAAAACATCATATTGTCACATAGCTTATCATATCAAAAGCTGTGAATATTACGAACACAAGGTCTCAAAAAAAATCAAATTATGAGATGACGAGCATCAAAGTTTGATTTCACCTATAAAATCACTATGATTTCAGTCTTTGACGTGTCATTACTCCGTCAATATTAAAGATATCAAGGTTATGTTTTCACAGAATGTTCTTTACATTATATAGGATGATTTTTTGTAGAAAACAGTATATCACAAAAAAATTACTTAGTTGTGTTTTTACCCACAGGGTCAAAAAATGTCATTTAGCAGAATTCAGAGCTCTGTATATATACAGCTGTTTAACCGTGACGGTAAGACTGTGCACATGTTTCTTTCAGGTGTCTCTTGTGACAGACTGTGTTGGTGGCGTTCTCTGTTTTGACGCGCTGTGTTTTAGTGGCGACACACAGCACAGAAGCCCTGAGACCGGCAGCACCAACAACAGCACAGAGAGTCTGAAGGTGCAGAAGAACATACACACACATACAATCACCCTGAACCCACGCCCTTCAATTCTGGGATTGAAGCAGACTGCCATTTAGTCTGTATCAGACCTAAATCCGTGCTGTTTCCATCCCTCAAAGTTTTTCCTGTTCCTGAAATGTCACAGGACTTTTCCACTCTCGTCTTTCTCGTTCTCCACCCTCTCTTATTTTCTCTTAAAGGGATAGTTCACCCAACAATAAAAATGTCACGATTTACTTACTTTCATATTATTTTGTATTATTTATTCTGTGAAACACAAACACAGATTTTAGGCTTACTGTCGATAATAAACATATTTGTTATCTATACTAACAGCAATGCACCAAGAGGTACAAAAAAGCTCCGTAAAATATTTACAGATCGTTACAGCCTCCCAGGGATGACACACAGGCAATACGTAACGTTAAGGCTTTTATTGGTCTGGATAATCAAAGATATAAGTTCCATAGGGATTCAGAGAGCCACAGGTAATCTAACATAAACAACCCGTGACAGCGTTAAACATAAACAAGACCAGAGCAAGAAGCACCCAAAACACACAGAATATAAAGGGTCCATAATGAATGTGAACAGGTGCAGGTGATCAAAGATGATGGCTGGTGAAGGGGAACAGGTGTGGTGATGAGTGCAAAGGATGATGGGAACTGGAGTTTTAGAAGACCGGTGAATGTGAAACTGTGACACAGATGTGATCCTTGAGTAATTCAGTACATTTAAAGTCTAACATGATGTCTATGTAACTTGTGTGAAGTTAAAAACTGACAAAATGCATTAAAAAGTTTTTATTTGAAAGTAGTGTTGTGTAAAAGCTTAGGTTTTTCTAATTCCTTGCATTTCTAAATCTAAGGGGCATCTCAGTTAAAGCTAGCGTAAAACCCATTTGTTCAGTTTATTGACTTTTGTGGATTACAATAGATTTGTGTTCTTTTTTTAGAAATTGTCTGTAGTATTGGCAGACAGTTGTGAGGTTTAATGAAAGCTCAGTCACCTGTGCACATGACACATCAGCTGCTGAACAGATGCTTTAGCATCAGAGGAACTGAAGCGAACAGCTCACTGATCGATGCATTGTTAAGTCCATATACAGTTATGAATATTGAGTGATGTGCCGTGAGGTGCGGGATTAAAATCATGGGGTAATGGCAACATGCACATTCAGTTGCTTTTACAGGTTTTCATGAATTACTTTTGTTTATTGGTACATGATTGTGTTGTTGCTGCCCAGGAGATTCTACTACCATTCTTTTTTTATGATTTTCATTTTTTATTAAATTAAATAAACCCAACAAACAAAACATAAACAGCTACAGACGTTTTATGTCCCATGGACTGATGGACAATGTTCTGTTGTTAGGTAAAGGTCTGTTATATTAAGAGTTTCTTGACTGCTTTTGTACTGTGTTTTCATCATTTATTTTTCCTGTATTTTTATTTATAGATATCCACAGTGTATAGATTTGATCATAAAAAGTCTTAACATATATCGGATTTAGACTTTAACCTGTTCCTCAGGAGGAACACCTATGGTATTTTACTGTTCACTTGAATATTTCACAGTTAAATTCTTGAATCTAATCATGACAAACTATAAATTGATGGAAACGTATAAGACTCAAAATAACATATTTGAAACATATTCATAATAATAAACATAAACAAAAAAATGATAAAAAAAAGTGAATGTTACTGTAATTTATAAATATACCTAAAAAATTAAAAGACTTATAAAAATATATATAAAAATATAAAAATATCAAAAAATTTAAACATTTCTGCTGTGCCAAGTTTTAAAATATGGTAAATGTTAGTAAAATTATTATTATTTTAAATATTATTAAATATTACAAATAAACAATGACAAAGAAAGAATCTAAACAAAGAACAATTCATTGTAAAGCAAAAACCAGTTAAGGTGTCGTTCCACCACAACCAAAACTTTGCCCTAAATCAAATAAAACACACTGTACTTGGTTACCAAAAACATAAAGTGTAACATGTAACATGAGACATTTTCATCTACATAAAACGTAAAACAGTTTGATCCAATTTATCAAACCTTTTTTTAGGAACACACTTCTATTCGAAGAATATCATCTGACTTTAACTTTGATGTCACCCAGAACATCAATGGTGACTTTGAGTCCCTGTGTTGCAGGAGAAGCCGTGTGTTATAAACTCTCTCAGTCCCACCCTGAGAGGCAGCAAGCGGCTGAGTAAGAGCAACATTGATGTGTCGAGTCCGTCTGACGTGTTGTCTGGAGTTCGTCATCCTCTCATCCGCAAGCAGAGCGACTCGTGTGACGCAGACGTGGCCAGCGGTCAGCGTGAGGTCTTTCTCAGCAGGTGAATTCACTTTTTTCTTCATCCTCACAGGAGGTGTTAAATGCAATTTTCAGTTGATTTTAGTATAAATCAATTTCTTTGAAAAATGACTGACTTCTAGTGGGTCAGAATACTGGCAGATGTTATATGACACTCCAAGAAAAAAGGAATTGAGATGGCAGGAGAAGAAGATCTTAAAATATACCTTAGAGTACGTTTACTGTAAATCAGTCATTTAGAAATGAGAAAAGGTATGACAGCGCTGTAAATCTACCTCGAGCAGCTGTGCTGTGATTGACCATGTGTGAAGGAGACCGGTGAGGAAGACCACCAGGAGACCAGCGACAACTCTGATGGAGTTATAAAGCTCAAATTGGCTCAGATTGGATAGACAACGAGTGCTTTAAAACAAAGTTATGGCTTAAACACCAAAATATTAATGTTCTCAGAGTCCAGATATCAAACCCATGGAGAATTTCCATACAACCAGCTCAACTTGTGCAGTTGTGCAAAGAATTTATAATAAGAATTATTATGCATGACTCAAGAACGTACCAGGATAAATAGCGCCTGGTCATAAATACTTTAAAGCATACAGAGAGAGTCTCTCTTTGAAGGCATTAATTGTGGATTATGATAAATCATTAATAAAGAGTTAATAATAAATGAAGATACGGCCCTGCTGTCTCACAGTCTGTCTCAGGACGATCAGTGCGGCTCCAGGCATCTTCTCAATCCAGGCTGCTTTGAGTTTGAAGTATCTGACTGTTTTATGCTGGGCTGCCCGCTGGGACTGGTGCTCGCTATGAGGAGAACAGTGTTACCTGTCTGTCAGGGTACAGATCTTGTCTTCTTCCACACAAGTAAAAAAATATATCATTTTGAAAAACAATGTCAATTTGATTTATTTCACTCATTAACCCTGTTAGTGGCTCAGCTCCGTCCGGCTTGTTCTCAGATTTTTAATCTGTTTTACCCGTCCGATCCGTCTGCCTCACGGCTGGAGCCGTTGCTGCATCCTGTTCTCACCCAGCTGCCCCCGTTTCCTGTTCCCCGGTACCAGCGGTACCCTCTGGGTGATGGACGCTCAACTCTCATTGGTAAGAGTCTGATTTGAGAGTCACTAACTGTCATGCAAGAGCTCTTTTTTAACAGCACTCTTATTGGCTGCTTTTTATTCATTATTTGCTTCAAGTAATCCATTGTTTTATTAAATAAAATTTTAGTATTCTGATTAAAGACATATAGTTATAGTTTTGTCTACAAAAGTAATTTTAAACATTGACATATATACACCTTCAGATTAAAAGATTTTTAATATTATGAAAAGTACGTTTAAGCAACTTCTACTTGATTATTTTTATTTTTTATTGCAAATGAATATAAATAACTATATTAATAATTGATATATCTTCAACATCATCATCATCATAACAGACATTTTTGCTATTTCTTCAATTATGCATGCATAATTTAATGAATAAAAATCCTAAAATAGGAGCCGTATGGGTTATGCAGATGCCTTATAAATATATATTACACATTAAAAGCGCTATTCACTGAGGGGATTCCTTCCATGTGACACTGGCATTTCTCCTGGCATGACATCATTCTAAACAGCCCATTTCATCTCAAATGTTTAGTTAAATCTAAGGTCGTCTCTGGACTGAGAGCTGATAATCTTATCAGTATTTATGCAGCACTAAAAATGGTGATTTTTTTTTCTACTTTGTGGTTTGAGAAAAGGAATGAAAAGCAATTGAGCGGATGTAATTACTGTATTAAGTGTTTAAAGATTGTGAAGGCAATTTTATCCTTAATTTTAATCCAACAGCAATTCACTGTTTTACTCGGTTTATTTTAGAAATGTGTTACAAATTAACCTTTCATGTTAAGCTTTTTAGAGCCATTTCCAGTGTTAAATGGGGTCACGTTTAGCATTTAAAAAGTCTTTCCAAGTGATATTATTTCTGTAATCTCTGCAGGATCGTCAGTATTCGGTTAATCAGCATCAGTCTGTGTCAGAAAGATTTCTCAAATGAGTCTCGTTATGCAGCCAAGCAGAGGTCACAGTCAGCAAAAGCCACCGAATGCCAGAAAACAACCTTTACAAATCATTCATTTACAAAGTGTCCTGAAATGTCACCATGGTTTATCTACCCTACGGTTTTCACTGTCACATCTGGGAACGTCTGCATTATTTTTTGTGTTTGTTTATTTCTACTCAAAGCTGATCTGGCTCTCAGACGCATGTCAGACGGCAGTGTTTTTGTAGACGGAACTCCAGTACATTCTTGTGGAGGAAGCGGGTCCCGCAGGGGCAGCAGTCGAACCGTCCCGCACGGCACCGACGGCGAGCCGAGTGAACCCGCCCCGAGCGAGCCGATTAGCATCTCGAACAGTAAGCCAATGTCCTTGAATGTTTGTCCTTGGATCTGGTGATTTCAGATCTTCTGTTCAATCCTCTGTGGAGGTGACGGGCTTTCATATAGAGAGCCATTATATATGTATATACAATATGAATCATCATGGCATGTTGAGTCTAAATCTCTCTGTTTTTTTCTGTCAGTATGTAATAGGTGGTGGGGCACAAAGCGATTAGATTACGTGCTATACTGCCCAGACGTGCTCACTACATTTCCCACTATAGCGCTGCCTCACCTGTTTCATGCATCATACTGGGAGTCAACAGATGCTGTGGCTTTTATTCTCAGACAGGTTAGTGTACAATGCGCTACAAGCTTTAATTTAGCTATAAAACTAGTCTTGATAGCAAAGATCTACTAGAAAATAAATCCTGCTAACAATGTCTGCCAACTTAGGTTGCATAACACGATCTCAATCTGCTAAAAATCGGACTTTCCTCGTGTCATTTCAAACCTGACTTTATTTTTTCTGCAGAACACAAAAGAAGATATTTTGAAGAATGTTAATAACCAAACAACATTGAGCCCTATTGACTGAGACATTTCTCAAAATATCTTCCTTTGTGTTCAACAGAAGAAACAGGTTTTCAATGACATGAAGGAAAATAAATGACGACACAGTTTTTATTTTCTCTTATTTATCCATCCATTCTTTTTGTAGTCAAAAACATGGATTGCAATCTGTCGTGATGTGTCACGAAAGACTGTCTAGTCACCGTCAATCAATCACTGCACCAAAGCAAAAGCTTTTAAGTAAAATACCTGTTTTACTGAAAAATCACACGACTTCATGACTGACATTAACCTATAGGCACACAGATCATAAATTTGATGCCTTGATTTACTAGATACTTGCGCCATCTCTTATAAAACGAAAAGCTTGATTTTCATTCAATATTGAAGCCATTTCTTAAAAGCCTGAAGTTTCCGGTACATTTGTAACACAAATGGGAATCAGGGCCGTCCTTCCAAGCTTCAGGGTCAGCTAGACTCAGCTTATCCAAGACTTCTATTGTTAGAAGCTACCCACAAACAAATCAATCAGTTTCCTCTTCTTGAGTTGAAAAGCATTGGCATGTCTTCTTCTTTTTATGTTGCCTGTATTGTATACAGTGATGGAGATTGAAGCTTTATTCAGTTCAGTATGAATACAACACTGCACAGTACAATACATAGTTTTTTTAAATGTGAAGGTCGGCTGTTTTTTGTTTCATATATACTCGCATAAACAGTGATGTGCTTTAAACCTGTCCAAAAGAGCACAATGTACAGTGTGGGTCAGGTCTTATGGCCATTTAAGTTATTTCAAAAATGTAATGAATTACTCATTACTAATTACATTGTCAACATTGTCTTTAAATTACTCATTTATTTCTCTGTCTAAAATGTAACTGCATCACGTAGTATTCATTATTTTTATAAGAAATGTTTATGAAAATCTGTGAAAATCTTCATGAAAATCTTCATGTGACCACATGAACAATAGAAAAGAAACACTTTTCAATCTTTACATTTTATATCAAAATGAATACCTGTAAAGCCATAAACATTACCCTTCTTAATACATCTATTTTTTTAACCAATTTGTCATTTATTTTCACGCAAACTCTCATAAACTTAAATTTTAAGTTCAATATTGTTTTATGCAGAACTATTGAAAGTATCTTTAGAGTTTATTACAAGTATTCATTCACATCAAAATCACCACTTTGTTAAATAGTTACGTTATCTCGTGAACTGTTGTTTAGTGAGCTGAGCAGAGAGATATCGTAACTACACCAGATGAGAAAATGGTTTCTTTACTGACATCATTCACAACATTTAATCGGTTTCCATTCCACATGACATTTACAAATCAAAACAACGACAGAATTGAAGTATATATGCCCAAGTACTGTTGACGTGTAGCTTTCTTAAGGCATTAAAGATGTCCTTGACTGAGCCTCACGTGCACGTGTAATGACTCTCACCTCGATGTGTTCGAGAGCTCTACAGGGACGCTGTGTCAAACACCGGCCGCTCCTTTGTGCTGCCGCCTGAACAAACAGTGAAAAAAAGACAAGGCCAAACAGCACAGACTACATAATGATGCTGAAATGCGTCATCCAGTTACTATATTTGGAAGCATGTAGAAGTGCATTGATCCAGCCAAAGTATATGAAGAATCGCAGCTAATGTTTTTAGCAAATGTTGCCTGTTGTCATAGCAACATTCCACTGCGATGAAAAAAACATCAATTTTGGTCATGTTTCTGGTCAGGTGATGCGGTGTGACTGCCTGAAGGCTGGGGAGGCTGATTGTTCAGACGCCATTCCCATCTCTCCCTCCAGCCCACGTGAGAAATGGCTTCGGAGACGGACGCATGTCAAACTACGGGTAAATGTCAGATGAAATTATTTTCGATCTCCTGCTAATTTGATTAAATTGAGTTGAGGGTGACGCAGTCCGACTGCAGGAGCTTCTCAATCGATTTAGTCATGATCTTTTTCTATTATTTATCAACAGAACATAACAGCGAATCACAGAGTTCATGACGTCATCGTGACAGAGGATGGCCCGCAGACGCTGGTGGGGCGGTTCATGTACGGGCCTCTTGACATGGTGACCCTGACCGGAGAGAAGGTGACAGAGGCTTATTTCCGCCAGTTGGTTTTGAATAAAAATAATCGTTTGTAATACATCATCATAATTGCATTGTGTTGTTGTTGCCATAGCAACAAGCCTCATGGATGTTGCAAGAAAATGTGAATCAGGGTTTGAAAATGAAATGTACATCTCATCTGGTTTCCAGGTGGATGTGTTTTTAATGACTCAGTCCGGCTCTGGGCGATGGGTTCTGTTTGACACGGTGGTAACCAGCAGCAGTGGACGAGTCTCCTACTCCATCCCTGCAAATAAAAGACTTGGGGTGGGGGTCTATCCCATCAAAATGGTGGTCAAGTAAGTGTAAATAAATACACTGACTGCAAAATGTATTTGAAGAATGGATAAATATACTGCTTCTTGAGCTGGTTATGTTTTTTGCTTTACAGAGGTGACCAGACAAGTGCCGAGGCGTTTCTCACAGTATTGCCGCGAGGAATGGAATGTGTGGTGTTTAGCATTGACGGCTCTTTCGCTGCCAGCGTCTCTCTAATGGGCAGCGATCCTAAAGTCCGCCCAGGGGCTGTTGATGTGGTCAGGTACATGTCCAACAAGCCTTATAGTGTTTTTGTAGTTCACTTGGTAGGGCACTTTAATGGTTTCATGCCCAGGAAACACACATATTGATATAAAATAATGAATGTAAATAAATAAATAAATGATCGCATTTTCTGTCGATTGCGTAAATGTAGTGTCACAAATAAATACTGCATCACAAATAAATAAATCAAATAATGATTGAATGTTCTGTCAAATGCATAAATAAAAATGTATTTTTTTTATATGGATACATTCATAAAATAGGGATAAACTCTTATCTAACATAAAATAAACTGGTAAGTGGTTAGATTCAAACACATATAAATATAATTTTGGTGACAGGGTTGCAAAAAATGTATAGAAATTAAAACAGCTAATATAATGTATTTAAAATATTGTATAAAATATTTTTGAAATGTTTAATTTGAAATTATTATTCATTGTAAAAATAAATAAATACAAGCAATGCAAATGCAAACAAATATACAATATATAATACAATTAAATAAATATAAATAAAATATAAATTATAAAATAAATATACAAATATGCATTTGTAAAACTAAAAAAAGAATATTACAAATATTTTTAATATTTATATTAGTTATACAAATATTTTATATTACTTGTAAAATTATTGAAATGCAATTATTTTAAAGGGTTTTAGGCTCTGTTTTTTACTCTCTTTAAGGCAGGTGCTCACTGTTGACCTGTGTTGTATGTGTTGGTTGTCCTGTAGACACTGGCAGGATCTTGGGTATCTGATCATCTACATCACCGGCCGTCCTGACATGCAGAAGCCGAGGGTCGTGTCGTGGCTCTCTCAGCACAACTTCCCTCAGGGGATGGTCTTCTTCTCTGAAGGTCTCGTTCACGACCCCTTGCGTCAGAAAACCATTTTTCTCAAGAGTCTGGTGAAAGAGGTGTGTTTATGCACACAAAACACAGCATACCATTTAAACTAAAAATAAAGTGTAATTAAAATACATGTGACTATGTACTTTCTCACACAGTGTCACATTAAGATCAGTGCGGCATACGGTTCGATGAAGGACATGTCTGTGTACAGTACTTTGGGTCTTGCACCTAATCAGATATACATCGTGGGCAGACCATCTAAGAAGCATCAGCATCAGTGCCAGGTAAACTACACCTATGTGAACCACTGAGACATTTCTCCAAATGTCTTTCATTTTTTGTGATGACACAATGTTTATTTTTTGGTGAACGATCCCTTTCAGTGTCAAAATATGGGCTGAAGTCACTGTATCTGTAATTTCAACATTATGAATGTGACATTTTTACATAAGACTTGAAATAAATATTTTCACATAATGTATTTAAATATTAAATGGATGTGACAAAAAAGAACACGTTTTTGAGAGGCAACAAACCTTGTAGGATTTCTGTGAATTAAAATGCACAAACCAGAAGCGATAATACGCAAAAAATAGAGAAGAGATGACTCTTCAATGAACATAAAATAGTTATTTTATTTTAATTTTGTTACAATTCCGAAAGCAGCAGATCATGTTTTAATCATAAAAAAAATCTCTTTCTCATCTATTTCAGTTTCTAAGTGAAGGCTACGCAGCTCACCTGTCCACCCTAGAGTTCGAGCACGGCTCGCGCTCCAAAAAGAACCGCATGGTGCTGCGCCAGGGATCCTTCGGCCTGTCCCCCAAGACTGACTTCCTGTCTCCATCTCCGGACTTCCTGTCTTGCAAACGCACACCGCTGCTGCGTCGAGCCATGTCTGTTCAGCAGCCGTCTCCGCCCTCCTCGTCAGTCTCCACCCCCAAGCCCGAGCGCGCTCAGAGTCAACCCGAATCTCACAAAGATGGGCCGGAGATTCGCATCCTGACCGATGAGCAGGACGAAGAAGAGGAGGAAGAGGGAGAGAGAATACACGATGTGGTGCTTTAACAGTGTTGAGGATGACATCGTCAAGTGTTTAGTAAATCTGAGCTGGTGTTGTGTGAGATTGCTCAAAAAAAGATTTTGATAGCATGCTGACACGTTCATTGAAGATGCTCCTCTGCAGTCGTCATGGAGACACTTGGGTCTTGATTGATTTAAAAAAAAGCCCCAGTACCGAGCGCCGTTCATTCAACAAATTCCCCGTGATATTTCATGCACTGCCAAACTCTCCTGTGCTCCAGACCCTCATTTGGAAACAGGCTCTTGTTTGTATTGGACTGCTTAAAGCCGGAGCATCCCATTGGCTGACGGACGACACTGGCTCCCATCTCGACTGCTGTGACGCACTCCAGTTGCTCTGGATCACTCGGTTCCCCGCTCACTACCACCGGCTCATTGACTCCCTGTGTCTGTAGGAGACCGGGGGATTTGGCTTTCATATTGGCAGCCGTGATTTGGAAAAGGGACGGGTACAAATGTCAGCTTTGTTATGAACTTTAGGGATGGACGTAATTGGCTTTTGGAAAGACTGATGGTGTCAGATGATGTTGGCTTAGGTCACGTTTCTCTTGATATGCTTATCTGATATGCTTCGTGCAGTGATTTATTCACATTTGTGCACAAAAGCATCGTAGCGTCGGAGCCTGTGGCTGCGTGGACAGCGCTCCACACACATATACAGTGCAAATGCGCATGGTGATGAAGAGTTCCTTTCCAAGCCCGCTACCCTCTCTCTCCTCCCAATTCACTTCCTGTCTATCTACACTTTCCTGTCTGAAAAAATGAGAAAAAGGCGAAGAAAAAAAAAAAAAAACGGTTTCGGTTTATCCAATTGTGTATAGTTTGTATAGTATAGTAGCTTCATCCGAGCAAGTAAAAAGATTTCATGCTGGAATAGAAAATTTCACATAAACTGATGCCGTAATGTTAGATGCAGACAAAAGAGAATGTCATCTCTTTATTTCTCTATTCACAGATCCAGATCACACATCAAGACTGAAAACACAACCGTGATTGATCTCATCATAGATCAATTCAGAACGTTATGACGGTGTTCGGGTCTTACAAAAATGAGATTCTGCACGCGTGTCATTAAGGAGAGTATGAGGAACGTAGAGGTTATTGATAAGTATGGCACACAACTTTGATAAACAGGATTAATATCGCACTTTTATTGTAGTTTTCTGCCAGGGGACTCATTTCTTGTGTGGTTAAAGTCCTCCACAGATTCCTGTAATGGTCTTTTGTTAAGGTAACCATGGACATGAACACCTGAACCTCATCTATTTATAGCAGAGCTGCAAGCGAGTCTTTGTGTTCTTCATAAGTCTCTGGTGACCTGATACTCTGACACGTCTGTTTCTTAGAAATCTCTTTCTTGTTGGTTATAATTAAATGTAGGTAAAAAGAGCTTAGAAGGACCATTCAGATTTCTGCTAAAAAGTAAGAAATTTGCCAAGATATTTCATACAGGTGTATGGTTTATTGGACTACTGTTTACATGAACCCAAATCCCATGAATCCCATCATACAATGCATTCTGTAAAGACTATGAATTGTACTGTTGCCTTCATCTAGGTCATCAGTATGTATTAATAGATACAGTAATGTCTTAAACATGAGAACTGCTTTAGTTTTATGAATATGAGTGTATTGCTCAAAACTGTATATAATTGTATAAATGTATTTCATAGAAAGTGTTATTGGATGTTATAAAACTTATCTGTTGAAATGTATTTGTTAACTTATTTATGAAAATACTGAGCACAAAATATGAATTGTACTCTTCTCATAGGTTTGTGGAAGACCGCTTGTCAAAATTAATCAGATATGGAAACTATATATACGTTATAGATTTTGGTAGCGGGGTTGCCCAAGTTTAAAACATCATATAAAATAAATGAAAAACATTTCACCACCTTTCACTGACCATTTGTTACAAAGGAGAACATTTTAATGAGCTAAATTCATCATGTGGTTTAATGCAGCTCTCTTTGGAATTAAAAACATTTATTTAAATTAATCTTAAAGTATTATGTGTTTTGTAAACTGCAGTGTATTTCAGGGTGAATTAAAACTAAAACTAAAATCAATGTAAATGCTGAGAGCTCATACATCATATTGAGCTCACATACCTGGATAATGATCATGATGAAATAACAAACTAATTAAGATGTAGTTTATAATAACAGGGAAAGGGATAAGATTTAATTAGTGAAATGATTTATTAAGCATAAAAACAATTCTGCTTTTTTAAAAACAAATCACATTTGCAAATTAAACTTATGCATATTACAATCAATTGCACACTGAATTCTCTTGTAATCCTTTGGCAATGTTTTCATTTTACAATACGTCTTGATGGCTGTATTATGAGTATTCCCTCACAGATGCCAGTAACCGCTGTAGATTTCCTTAGTAAGTTAATAAAATCACATTGTACGTTACATTTAATACATGCATACTAATGGCCTATAATACACTAGATAAAGTACAAAACTAAAACACAGTTAATAAAAATCAACTAAACAGGTTAACAGTTAGTAAACGGTAACATCTCCCATAGACAAGTATATCTCTACATGTTAGTTTAGTGTTAGGTAGTGATATTTTTGCACATCCACATTATCTTTTGAAATCTAAGGACCAAATAAACCATGACCGCTCACCTTTAGCATTACTTGTAATCCCAAAGCTTGACCTATACATTTTAAAAATGCCTATATTCGGTATTCACATTTCTTTTTCCACTGTTGGCTTTTCACAGCAGAAATAATTTAGAGCTCCAAACGCTCCCATATAGTAATAAAGCGTCGTTACAAGAAACGCTGCCCGTACAAGAAACACTTAAAGGATACAAACGGTCAAGAAGTAACAATGTGAAATGTGTCGTGTAGGAGAAAGAATAAGAATGGTCAGTTCAGGGTGCTTTATGGGTGTTTGACAGAGCTGCGTCAGTCCAGCTGCTCACCGCCTGCTGTATGCGAATGGAAGCTCGGGTCAGTCCTCTGGAAACACTGTGCTTGCTGGAGCTCATGCTCATGACTGTTTTGTAGTGTTCCACAGCCCGCATCCTGCAGTCACATCATCACAAATAACATAGTTACAAAAGCTATACAGTAATAGTTATAAGTAAAACGTCAAGGATTCACAATGTCAGTCTGACTTCCTTTATTTAGCTAAACACAGACGACAAAATTGTGCAATTGTAAAATGCTGTCGAAACACAGATATGACAACGAGTCAGGAGACAATCAAGAGACAATAAGATTTTAAGTTTGTATTTGTGAATGTGTGACATACCTATTACTAGTAGTATCGTTTCACTTTAAAAGACATTTGGATGTGTAGATGTATGTGCCTCTTTAAGCTTTAACATTGTAGATAGGAAACATTTTAATATAAAATGATTTGTTTGTGTTTCACTAAAGAAAGGAAGTCCTAAAGCTGGAATGACATTATATGAGGATTTTAGAAAACAGTAAATAAACAACAACAAAAACACTTTCACTGGGTTTTCACATTTAAATGCAGTTATTCTGAGCAATTTATTACAAGGTTCAAATGCACCAAACAACTTAATACTTAGAGATGGGGCATCATGTACCCGTTTTTCTTGCAAGTTGGACTTAAAATGCACTTCATCCAAAGTCTAATAGACTAAAAAAGGACTGTTTGGGAAAGGGGGATTCTTATCATGCCTGCTAAAATCATCCCATCCTTCCTGCTTCTATGTTATTCCTGTCTAGTCTAATAACTAAAACATGCAGAAGAGACGTCATGCAGCCACATAATGACAAACATATACTGTACGTTTGCCCTGTTAATCTTTTCATATACGAGTGCAAGCAAGAGTTTTACTGCAGAAACACAAAATGGCTTTACCTCAGTTTTACTCCATGAGAATACAGTCCCTGAATCTGTCACTTGCAGAATAAGAGAGAAATTATAATTTGATTTCATACAAAAGGAAATTGCATATTAATACACCCGAAAGCCTTTTTTACTGCATTGGTTCTCTCCAATGAAAGGGATTTTTCAGACTCCCCGGTTCCCCTTTAGCCTGATTTATTAACACCGACTTCCCTGCAAGGAATGAGACTATAGAGCTGTTTGAAAATCTTGGCGGGACTGAAGTTATGTGTGGAATTCTAGCAGGAGGGGGAGAAGGGTCTTTCAGATAAAGAGGAAAAGCTGGGAGATATTAACAGTACCAGCGTGATAAAAACTGTGTCTGTTTCACAACCCAATGAACCCAAACTCAATTTTAATATCTTAAAGAAAAAACAGAGGAAACTGCTACAATAAAAATCTCAGTAATAAATCGCTCCCGTTTCTCGACTGAGTGTCTTAATCAGTTCCACCTTGTGCTTCCAATTAGACAACTATCCCCAGGAGCAGAGCCCTCGAACCGCTACAAACAGCCCAAGAATTCATCTTCTAACTTTAAGCGGACCGTTATGAAGCTTTTTAAATGAGGGTTTGGTCTAGTCAGCCGTTGAGAGAGACGTCCACCCTCCCAAACAAACAGGAAATGTCATGAGAGGGAACTAGGATGACATCACGACTGAATGACAAGAGACATATTGTCTTTATCCTTTACTATGCCAAAAACTAAAACATGAAGAGAAGTCTTCTTATTTGCAAGCTTTGACAATTCCAGCGTTACAGATTTGACATTTTTAGTCAAAACTTGAAATATAAATTCATACAGAATGCATTTATTACCAATATATTAAACCATCTGTTTATATTTTACTACATAAATAATAGTTTATGCACAAATTATCCATAAAAAATAATATACATGCATTATAGAAAAAAAAGTTTCAAATGCACAATTCAGAGCAATAATACCCAACAAATAGAGAAAAGATGACTCTTCAAAGAACATAAAATAAGTTTATTTTCACTTTTATAAGCATGTTTATGAGGAACATACACGGTTATAAATGGGACTATTGTGAAAACAGCACTTTATCCAAGTATGAAAAATCATGATTTAAACATAACAAAAGTTTTAAAACCTGAGATGGACCTCACATGGGTATTTAAACCACCAAATATTGACATCTGAGCCATCTGTACAATAAAAACCTTTGATAAATACTTAAATAGTTCATTTCTTTCTTCGAAGTATTTTCATTTCTTTCTTTTTGTTAAGTATTTAAAAAGAGAAATCTGTTTAACTCACCTGTCATCTCTTCCAATAGCATAATCAAAATCTTGAGAGAGACGTTTCAGTCTTTGGAGACCATTAGACACAGAGTCCAGATCATCATCAAACTGCCTGTAATAGGATGGAGAGAGTTGTTATGTGATGTGTGTTGCATTCATTACAGTCACGATCATTATTTTCATTCATTTAAATTTACCAAAGTAACACTGACATACCATGTTAAAAAAAAAAAAAATCAACCATATGAATGAACATATGAATGAACAGTCAGCCAAAAGAAAAAGGCATCAACACTCCAATAATATATTAAACACTTAACCATGTTGTGGATGCAGTCTCACCTCCTGCGGTTCATGGTGTTTGGTGATGCAAAAGGGCTTCTCAGCGCAGCCATGCGCACCAGCTGTCTCCTGGTGCCTCTGGACTTCAGCGACCTAACCGCAGAGTCAATGACCTCCGGGGTCTTCGCCACTCGCTTGCTGCTGGACCGTGGAGTTCGTCTGGGGGTGATGGTAGTTCGGGCTACAGACCGTTTTGGGGTCTGCGATGTCCCACCACAATCACCCTCCTCCCTGTCAGACATTCTACCAGGTGTCATCACCAGACACTCCTCACGGGACTGTCTGCTCTTCTGAAACCTCTGATTAGAGTTGATGAAAAAGAGGTAGTAAGTAATATTGAATTTGAAATTGTATTAGTAATAGTGAGACAGGGGTAAAGGAGACCTCATACACACCTGATATACATCTCCGATGGAGTTTTTGGCTCTGCGGGTCATTTTGCGGACAACATTAACCTTCTGGTTCATCTGCAGTGACTCCCAGGTTGGATCATCAGAGATGCTGGCGGTGGGCTGTATGGATTTCAGTGGCAGTCGTTTGCGCAGACTCATCCTCAGTGAGTTCAGCGAGCTGGACGAGCGCATCTTCTTAAACTGCTGCGGTGCTTCAGGCGAACAGTCAGGATCAGACTCCAGCACTGCATGGGACCTCCAGACCCCACTCACCACAGATGATGTCATCATGTAATCCTATAGAGAAGTCAAAAGTTTGGAAACACTTGATAGTAAACATCAAAATGGGAATTATGTTGTGACTAAAAGCATTTAAAATAAATGAACATTATGTTATATTTGATCATCTTCAAAAGTCGTCACAGTTTATCTAGAATCATATTCTTGATATTTTATCATTCAGTTTCTTGATGTCTCAACCTGAGAAGCTTTTTAAACATCACTGAAGGAATTTCTATCAATTTCTATCATTATTTGGTCCTGGTAATCTATTTCAAAAATATTTTATATATTATATTATATTAATATGTTGGCACAATTATGTTTTTGTCTACAAAAGTAATTTCAAACAGTCAAATATACACAAACATAGATTTTTATTATCATGTTTTTGTCAATTGTGTCTAAACTACAATTACAAATAATACAATACAAAAGTGATTGATTCATTTTAGACAACAATATCTTTATAGCATTATGGCTTTGGCTAGCAGTATTACAAAAGAAAATCACGATTTCAACACCATTGACCAATAAACCTCACAGCAGTGACTTCAGTCAAATACTATATTATATATCATCGATGTACATTCTTCTTGAACTCTTGTCACAAATTAAACATGAATGCAAAAACCTCAGATATAGAGTAATATGGTTAATAAAATAAAACATGGTCAAGTCAGATGAACTCGACAAATATGTAATTAAAAGTAATTTTGTAAGATCACGCACATAATGTAATGCAAGGAAACTCAATTATAATGCGAGTAAAGGAGTGCAAAACAACACGCGCTGCACACTTGATCAAAGTTAACGCGTTTATAACAGCAGCGTCCTCATTTTCACCCCAATAGCTAAATCATAAAGTGCTTTAAGTTTTACATGAAAAACATAATGGAGGTTAAAGTTAAAACCTACTTTTCTTTAGTCCAAACGCGCCGCTGTGTCCTTTACTTTGTTCAGCGCGGCTGTTTGAATTTGTCGGACCGCCCCCTGTGAAAGAAAGACTCCGCCCACCAGTGTCATTTCCTGCACTCTGATTGGCTCAAAGTGGCGTTGCGTCTCACTCGTAATGTGACGCAAGGAGTGGCTTTTGTTTTGGAGGTCTGAAAACATAAACGCTTAACTTTTTGTAAATTTCTGTTTTTTATTTTGTCTGACAATAACTGTGATGTAATACTTCAATTGAATAAAGTGGCATTAAAATGGAAAAAGTTCAATCGGTTACAAAAAGCTGCATTAATTTAATCTTTTTTTCTTTTAAAGGTTTGTTCTTGTGTTTAGACATATAAAGCAAACATTCAACAAATCTGAATAACTTTTTTTTATTTGTTTTAGCAGTACATTTTATCTTGTGTGTGGCCCAATATACATAGAAATAAATGAAATGGCACAAACCTGAGGATAAACAAGGAACTTTACTTTATGATTATTATAACCACTTTATATACAGTACAAGGTCAATGACCTCTAGGTACATGTCTATTTACATAAAGAGAAATCCTTGACCTTGAGAATTACAATAGTTTGTGATTCACTTTAACAAGTTTAATTGACTGTCTCTAACAAACATGTTCTTGGCTGTCTTTGCAGTGCTCATGATAAAGCAGAATTTAGGGACAAACACACAAGACAATCATCTGAAAAAGTCAGAAGCACAGAGAGTTTTCTTTTTCTTTTCACCTTATAATTAAACGATAAATAAACAAAGAGGCAAAGCAGGAAATCAAGAAGGCATTTTAATGAGTAATTCAGATTTAGGATGGATTCCAGAATGGTGTTTCACTGGCCAGAGAAGTCGTGTTATTGCATTTCAGTCGGGTATGTCTGGTGATTCTGTCCTTAAATAGATAATTGTGGTTTGAATTCCTGAGATGCTATTTTGTTTGAATAGCTTCAATTCCGTCTGCAGCACTACAACACAAAAATAACAAAGCATTTCATTTGTGATACTTTTCAACAAATTTTTTTTTAATTTCTTTATCAACTTTAATATTATTTTGTTCCCATTTTTTCTCATAACATAAAAAGGTGATTCTGCATGTTACCAAAAACACACCTTTTTAATTTTGTCTCTTCTGGAGATGATGGCGAGTACAATTGTGCAAGCAACCACCACCAGTCCAGCAATCGTGGGTCCCAGAGGGAACTTTAAAGTTCTATCTAGCGGGACAAAGTTAACATGAATTTTAGGTGGTTGGACAGACACCTTAAAACATGCTAGAATATAGCAAAGCAGACTAAAAGTAAAACAGCAAAATAAATAAACAAACGACCACAGCGATCCTGCATGAACACAAACCTTCAACTGTAATTGTAAATGTCTTGTTCCTCATTCCAAAGACAGATGAAGTCACCTCACACATGTATGTTCCTCGATGTACATTACGCTTTATATTTGGTATTGATAGCTGAGTGGTAATGCCATTATTTGTGGTTTTGTAACTTCCAGTGGTCAGATCGAGAACCTCGCCGTCCTTTTTCCAGACCACAGATACCGGAGGATTGGCACGGACATCACAGGACAGAACGACATCGCTTGTTTCCTCAACAAATAAATCTTCAGTGTCATTAAGATCTGGGGCAACTGTAACACAGATGCAGGTTTATTATATAAATACAGCTTATTTCCCTGGCAATATCAAAATAGTGCAGACAAGCAACACACAATTTAAGCTACCTAAATCTGTAGAAAGATTTTCTGAAAGATTAATTAATTTAATACAATTAAAAGAGAACTCACCCCCATGTCATTTCAAACCTATCTGACTTACTATCTTTTATAAACGAAATTTTTTTTATAAAATTGTTAGGTTTAGAACAACAGGAGGACTCTAACCAGTCAGCCGACCTTCCTGAATGTTTTTTCTTAATGATTTTCCTGCAAATATCTCACTTACACTGGACATCAAGCTCAACAGAGCTGTTCACACTTGCGTCCCCCTTTAACTGACAGGTGAAGATGACTCCATTGTCCTCTCTGCTGATGGACTGAACACACAGACTGCTTCGGGACAGGCGGTTTTCTTCTTTCAGATCCACCTGGGCACTGTTGCGGTACCACTGCAGTTCGATTTGGTTTGATGGGTCAATACCAGCATCGGTCACGCAGGTCAGCGTGATGGTTTCTTCAATCTGTGTCTGAATGATGTTTCCAGTTGCCGGTGGACATGACTCAACAGTGACCGCTGGTCAGAATATATTTCATGAAAATTATACACTGAACTATTTATTACAACTATTAAATAAAATTCTTCCTATATATTGCTTTGATTCAAGTTGCTGAAATCTTTAAGATGTTATTAAACACATCACCTTTGAAATGATTTTAAAGTGTTTAGACTTGAAAAACTGAAAGATGGTAATTTACCTTTTACACGGCTGACACAACACAGCAGGAGCACACACACACAAACTGATAATTTCATCTTTGTATATAATTTCACCTGCCAGTTATCCCTAATGACAAAAAACAGATCATATTAAAAGCCTATTTCAAGAAAACGTTTCTCCCATAACCTGATAACTGTCACTGGACATACTGAGGATACAAATGCAATACATGAACTTTACAAATTGTTTTTAATTTTGTATTGTTTTTTTAAAATTAACATTAATTTTTGTCTTTTTGTATCTTTATTGTTATGCAAATTCATCAAAAATGTATTCTTGAATCTTAGACCTTTCCTCCATCAATATATAGTTTGTCATGATTAGATTAGAAATCTATTAGAGATCGATTTAGAAAATTGCTTTAGATTTTACAATCCTTTACAATTTCTAGCATTTCCTTAAATCTCTTACATTTTACTAACAGAATGTATGAAATCTTAATGGCGTTCTCAGAAATTCAGAAATCACTTACTCACCAAAGCTTTGTGTGATGATTCCCTAATGCCTGACAAAATCCAAAGGTTGCGAGAGAGACCCGTGTCTTCACAGTACTGGTTTATATTCTACAAGAAAGAGGCTTTACAGCACTTTACAGGACCTGAAATCACCTCCCCTTACGGTCACAGACCTTTTATTATAATGTACAAAAACAAGGAGGGTTTGGCTTTTTTAGTGCCATCTTAAACTCTTCAGCTGGAATGGAAATGATGAAAAGTAAGAGATCTCATAAAGATACGGTCTCATAAAAAACAGTTGTGAAATAGAAATTTAATGTTCTATAAAAACATTACAAGTTATAATGCATGTCCCAACATTGTAACTTGTGATATCTGTATTGTGTGAAGTGATTTTGACATGATATGTATATTGTGTGATTTTGACAAAGTGTATAATGTGCTGTGGATTACATCATAGTTTGTCTTGCATCTGAAAATCTTAATTAAAACGTTTTAAAACATTTTTAACATTGTTCAGATTTACTTCTTTCTTCTGAAGCACAAGCTCTTTAGGATTAAATCATGCTGGGATAACATGGATCATCAGATTTTGTCCATGCTATCAGCCATGAAAGCAAAGGGGGACAGACTAAATACTAAAATATTATGAAACTCCTTCATTGTTCAATTTACTGTTTCACATTGTGATGCTGGAAATATAATTTGTAAATAAGGACATGTAATCAGTTAGAATATTAAAAAGTAAAAACAATGGTCATGGAACTACACCATACAGCCTGTATCATGGCATAACAGTTATCTGCAAAAGTGTTGAAATAAATACTGTAATTGTATAACACCTCTGCTTGCCAGTCTATGTTTTCAGCTTTGATTTTGCCCCAGTTTTCTAAACAAAAGGTGTATTGTACAGTTTGGATT
Source organism: Beaufortia kweichowensis (assembly GCA_019155185.1). Classification (NCBI taxonomy): domain Eukaryota; kingdom Metazoa; phylum Chordata; class Actinopteri; order Cypriniformes; family Gastromyzontidae; genus Beaufortia; species Beaufortia kweichowensis. The sequence continues at coordinate 14,287,598 of CM032812.1, read as the reverse complement.
AGATTATATAAGGATGCGGTAACATCTAGTCTCATTTATTATCCACCAGAGGGCCCAGTTTTTCTACTGTACACCTTTGACCTTAAGTCTTTAAAGTCAAACGTGCACTAAAAACAACAGATATCATGTGCAAATAAATCATAACAATGACCATTACTGTTTGGGAAGTTTTCTTTAAAAAATTCTTAAAATTGTGACAGTGAGTGCACCAATAAACTGCCAATATACTGTATGCTTACTGACACTTGCAGTCAAGCAACATCTTATTATGGCTTACATTTTATTTTTATTCAATACATTTTGATATAGAAGAATCAAATTTTAGCTTTGGTTAGGGTTAAGCTATTATTGTGACCTTATGGCAATGTATATATTTTTAAAATGTAGTCTGAAATTAAACAGTAGTTGGTGGAGACTTCAGGGTCACAGGAACCCTTTTTAAGACTTTTGTATTCCTCTGCTGTTTGCTTTTCAGCATTTCTTATTACATGTCTGATAAGAACTGCATATGTCCTGTATGAAGACTGAGGGTTACTCCTGTTCCATTCAAATCACAGATGCACAGATTTACAAATAACATAAAAATTACACTTAGTAAGAGCCTGAATGTACTGTAATAATTAAAAAAAGACTGTATGTGCTTATTGTTTAAAAAGTGAATATGCTGTACAATACCTAGATAGATTTTGTTAAGCCAGTTTATTGAATGATGAGAGATACTGTAGTTGTGCAAGACCTTTGGAGTTGACTGAGATTAAGCATTACTGTTTAACCAAACGGGCACGTTATGACCAAAGGTTACGTGCAATGTGCCAACTTTGACTTCCGGGCGCTGAAGATGCTTGGCAGTCTACTAGACTAACTATGCCAGTATACTACGATTACTGCTATTCAGGTGATCTGGTTGATTTAGGTGGGTCAGTTTATCAGATATCAAAAACAAATTTTCTTTGTATCAGCACTTGAAACACTGTCACTTTAAATGGGGGCTACAAGTATTAGCAATATCCAAAATAGTGGCTAAATTAGGATCCAAATATGTGGAATTAAAACCTATGTATACCTCTTAGAAAGTATACACTGTAGGCCTACTTAACAATTCTGTGAGTTCACAGGTCAAAGGTCACATCAAGGACCGTCATTGGGCCAAGCTGAATGACCTTTATCTGTTTATAATGCTTCATTAATAAAGCCTGCGACTACAAAAAGTAAGAATTCTCAAAGGAGCAACAATTGGTTATTTGCATAGACATTCTTGATAAGATTACCGCTGTGTCTAAGAAGTACGAAAGGCTAACCCGCCCCTTTCAACTCCCCCGGTGCTGTTTTTCTCCATACAGGGAATTATAAAGAGCTCGATTGTGACCTGCCTCTCTCGGGCTCATTCTGTCACTAAAGGCTGCAGGTCGCTTCATCATCGTCCCGGGTTGATTTGATTTAATTGCTTCTGTCTCCATGGACTAATAACATTTTGGAAATCAGCTCTCCTTGGTTCTCGATTATTTCTCTCTCTTTCTCATCCACTCGTCTAATTTTTATTCACACAACGCTTACATGGCCAAGGCTGAACGGATGCCTGAGGCTTGTGGCCCCCCGGCGAGCAATGAACAAGTCACCGAGGCAACAGCGTCTAGTTCCAAACTGTTCGGCTGCAGCTGCGTGCATCGCTGGGTTCCTCTGGCCTACAGAGAGGAGCTCTATCATGTCCTGCGTCTCAGTGGGCCTCTGGTGAGTTATCTGACACTCATTTATATACAGTACACACCACAACAGCACTGTGAACCAATGCTGGGACTTTAAAGTGTAACGGCATAAGTCCTATCTCTGTAACTCATTCTGTGTTTATGGTTAACGCGGTGTTACGATGAACTCATGTGTTTTCATTGTGTGCACTGGGCTTTTCTGACTGTTACATAATTCTTATATCATGTCACTTTGGCATGTTTTACAAATGTGCAATTCTTCTCTTCTGCAATGTCATATTGTTTGTGAATGCATAGAAACTAGCCAATGAGATAAAAATCCTTTATGATATCATTACATCCCAATGTGAAAACAGGGGTCTGTACTGTAAGACTAAAGTACTGATACAATAAACTTCCTGTTTATAATCTAAATCAAACAATTAACTTCTCATGCATATTCAAATCCTTTATGTTTATTGCATTACAAACATGCGTCTAAATAAGCAACCCTTCTAAAAAATATCCACAGTGATATTAATACTAAAATACATTTGCAATGACTAACCTATTACTCTAGTTATGTCCAACGGTGACAGCTGTGACATGAATCTGGACATTCTTCCATTCACACTGAATACATTGTGTGTGTGTGTGTGTGTTGTTTAATTGTATTTGACATCTGTGTTTTCATGTTCCACAGCTCATCTCCAGGATCCTAAACTTTCTTCTTCCATTTGTCATCACAATATTCTGTGGTCATCTAGGAAATGCTGAGCTGGCTGGATATGCCCTGGCCTCGGCGGTAAAGTCTCCATCATCCGATAAAGCTCTATTTATTCTCTTTACATTCTTTAAATGTGCCACAGAAGGTTCTTCAGAGTAATGCCATAGAAGAACCATTATGGTTATTTAAAGGTTATTAAAAGAACCATTTCTTGCTGACTTTTTATAGTCCTTCTGTTGAAAGTTTTTTTATGTTAAAGGATCTTTAAGGAACCACCCAGCCAAAAATGGTTTGTCTGTGCCATCATGAAGCACCTTTATTTTATTTTTTAAAAAGCTAATTCAATGTATATACTATATTTGCAAGAACTTGCTGTACATTTAGGGCATTTAATGCAGTATCGCTGTCTTTCTGCAACATTACAATCTGACTGATTTCTGTTCAGCTCTGAAAAAAACTCCTGAAAAATTTACCATGTGGTTCTTACACATGGTATCTTATCATATCTGTTATTTGGACACCAAGTCTATATCCTGTTCTGGAAGCTGATGAAAATCCAATACCTGTATCTCTAAGAAGGAACCAGTAAAAGATAGTGAACTAACACACACAGATGTCAAGAAGTGTTTCTGTATTGCTGAAGTAGAATTTATCTTCTCAGACTGTTAATGTGACCACTACAGCCACGGGATGTGGACTTGCCCTCGCCTGCGACACACTCGTCTCTCAGGTATGATTTACATCAATCAAATGATTATTAATGGTTAATATTGTTAAAATTCTCATGTCTATAGACTTTCTTGCCAATAAATACATAAAATAATATTAATTAGTTAAATAAATATGTAATTAAATAAACAATTTGTAATGTAATGGTATCACCATGTCTTATTCATGTAAGACAAAAAAATGTGTCAATTCTATGTCTGTACCCATTAACTGTTTTGATATTTACACCAAGCAAATTTACAGTTCATGTGTTTGATCTGCCTGTCGTTCGTGTCCAGACGTTTGGCAGTAAGAATCTTAAGCGAGTGGGGGAAATCCTTCAGAGGAGTATACTCATCTTATTACTCTTCTGTCTGCCATGCTGGGCCATACTTCTCAATGCAGAGTCAATACTTCTCACCCTGAAGCAGGAACCAGAGGTGGCAAGGTCAGACTCATTCAAATATTCATCATTTTACGCTCTTTGAAATGTGATTATTTCTTCAACCAGAAGGTGTAACTTCAAGTGCACTTCAAGGGAGACCATTGGGGATTTAGTCAAAGTCCCTTTAGGGATGTTTGCGATGCCTCCGGGCAGCTATTTTAGTCATAGCAAGACCACAGTTCTATCTGCTTGAATGAGGAAAGACTGATATATCTAAAATCACTGGCTATAAACACAATCAAAGAACACATTTCTGACCAACAATAAAACCTTTCTATAGACTAACTGTTATAGATTTTAAATATTTTACATACAAATCAAAGGCTGTAAAGAAAGTACTATTTTGTAGTAAACTAGCATAGCACAACATCCATTTTGAAGAACTGTAGTTTTAAAGAACAATAGCTTGAAAGTATTTTAGAAAAATAATTGAGATCAAATTAGTCTGGGCTTGCTTCTGATCAGTCTTGAAATTGATGAATAAAATATTAGCTGGGTCTTTATTTTCTGCTTGACTGGATTTTTTTTAAGGGCATGTTTTTGTCTTCCACACTTACTGGGTTATGTCAGGCACGGCCAGATTATGATAAATTTAACATCTTGGTAACACTAAACTTATGTTACCAACATGTCTCACTTGAAGGAGTTCCCATCTATTCAAGGCTTTTATTGGCTGTTTTTCTTCATTATTAAGTCATCAAATTCACATTTATAAAAAATGATTTTGCATTGAAAGGAATTTCACATTTTTACACATTTAGACATATGCAGGTTTTTAATTTAAATGATTTCATACAAGTGAAATAAACTTTTAAACTGTAGTCTAAATCTATTTATTTATAATTAAATGATTTCAGAATTCATTTAAAAGCAAAATGATCTGCTTAAAGTACAGCTCAAATTTTCTGACACTAACAACAATACAAATCTTAAAAAGATTGTGGACATTGTATTAAAATCTGCTTGTCATTCATTAATGTCTGCATGTGGTTTCTGACCACAATGCCATTTTGAAATCTGCATCATAAGTGTTTAGAGACTGTTATTTATACAGCTCTATTATTACTGGTTTTTCAGGATTGCACAGCTGTATGTTATGGCTTACATCCCTGCTGTTCCTGTAAGTCTAACAACATGTTTTTCTGAAACATTCAATGCTTGCGCTTTCATCTCTGTCGTTGTCTTGTTTTTTAAAGTACGGGTTCAAAAATTCCCTGCTGTTTTCTCCAAATTGTGCTTCTCACTTTTCAGGACACTTTATTTTATTTCTTTAGTCTTTATTTAGCATGTTTTGTGAATGTCTTGTAGCCGGTATAAATTCATACTATTTACATGAAAAAATTGTGAAATGCTGTCCAAGTAAATGAAATAAATATTTTACTGTACAGTATATCGAATCATAACTTAGTTAACCAATTAACATATGTTACTCTTAATTTATTTCTACATTGATTTTTTTTATTTAATATGTCACCATTTTTTTTTACAGTTTTGTCTCTCCCTCAATTTCCTAGGCCATGTTTCTGCACCATCTGCAGGTGTCTTATCTGCAAAACCAGGTACAGTCTTTGCAGTCTCCTAGTAATCCCAAGATGTGCATTGGGGAAGATGTGAAACTGAACACAAAATGTCATTTCACATTTCAGGGCATTATTCTGCCCCAGATGTACACCGCGGTTGTTGCCAACATTTTAAATGTAGCGACAAACTACGTCCTGCTTCATTTATTGGACATGGGAGTGAGGTATGTATGCTTTTCTGATCTTCATGCAGTTTATTTCAAGATTCAGATTCAGTTGTATTTCCTTTGTTGAAGAGCCCCATCACTTTCTAGTGCCTCAGTGCATTTTTAAGAGCCATTGTGAATACATGCACCGTTCCAGCAACAAGAGGCAAGAAATAAGGGTCCTTATGATAAGCAGGTGTGTGTTTGTCCCCGCAGGGGCTCTGCTGCAGCCAACAGTATCTCACAGATTTCCATCTGCCTCTTGCTGTTTGCCTACATACGCTGGAAAAAGCTGCATGTCAAGACATGGGATGGTGAGGAATATATAGAGAGCCACACATACATAGACACTCATGTAGGCTTATTAAACATACTGTAATGGGAAATATACTTCACAATATATATAATCCTAATAGACACTGGTTGAGATTTTCCCAAGTTAAAAAAGACAAAAAAGAAATATACTTTTTATATAAATGTTACATTTATTTTAAGTATATCCTAAGTGTAACATTAGTTTTCCACTATGTTTTTCTGGAAAGTACATAAAAAGTGGACTGTAGGCTTATTCGTATAAATGATTACGATCTTGTTCGCATATTTTACTTTTTATATTTGTTTACATTTTATTTTATTAGAACAAACTTTCTTTAATATTTTAGTTTATCAAACATAGGATGACATCATAAATACCCAAAGAAAGGAAATTACATGAAATGACACAAACACATTGCAGAGGTATTCAATCTAAATTACATCATATTTAATAGGTCATTATAAAGATTTACAATTTTGGCACTTTTTATTGTTAACTGTTTTATGTCATAACTGTTCAAAATCAAGTAAAGTAAATTCTTTAATTTGGGAATTAATAAAGAATATTTGCATTTATGAATAAAGTATTTTGCAAATAAAATGCATACATTTCCTATACATTATACATTTCCTATACATTATGATTACGTCGTAAAAACATTGTACGTTTGTCTAGTTTCGCACCAGTGACGTCTGATTTAGGGGCGGGGCTTCAGCTCTTTCTAATAATGGTACGTTACGTTTGTACGATTTATTTCGTATGAATTGATACGAATTAGCCACCTTAGCTTAAAACTTAGCTTGAAATCTGTTGTTTTTGTTTTCCTACACATTTACACAATGCGTTTTTAAAACATCTAGTAGCTGCATCTTAAGAATCAAACAGGGCAGGTTTGTTTTAGAAGTATTACAGCTTTCAGAAATGGATTTCAACTTACTCACTTTTTGGATTGTTTCATCAATCAATAATGGACAGAGATGGGAACTGGAAAGCGCTGTACTCACACGGGCCTGCAGTGATTCGCTGATGTGTTTGTGTCTGTCGCCCCCTATAGGCTGGTCTACTGCATCACTACAGGAGTGGGGCTCTTACATGAAACTGGCTATTCCCAGCACTCTCATGCTCTGCTTTGAATGGTGGATATATGAGATTGGAGGCTTCCTTGCAGGTGTGTAGTCAGTAAGTGTTGTCATACGTGTATATGTGTTTGTATTCAAACTTGATCAATACTTGCCTTTTGTTATGAATTGTTGATCTTTAACCTTACGTGCGTCAGCTTTAAAATTCTCTAGTCAATGTTTGGTTAATCATTATTTTGCTTGAGGATCCCAGAGGTCATGATCGTTTTATAGCTTGCAAACTCATCTTTTTAATGTCTTTAGTTTATGTTGTGCAATGCCACAAAAAACAAATACCTCTTTAGCACATGAAAAAATGTCTTCCATTTTTTGTTTAATTCATGTCTCTAATTTTATCCCTCAGATTTATACACAACAAAAACACTTTTATCCAAAGCGACTTACAAATAAAAGAGCATTAAACATTTTGTTATTGAGCTAATTAACTATGAAATATATTTCTGATCTATATATAGATCTGATTTTAAATTAATAATTTAATTTCACTTTTCTATCAATTTTAAATAAATGTAATAACTTTTCTTCTATATAGAAATATTTTCTTTCGTATGTCACTGTTGTATTATATTTGAGAAATAAATATTTTCGTTGTTCATGCTTATACATTCTGCAATGAAAAACGTTTACACATAATTACATACGTGCGTAGTAAACCTCTCCGCTGATTGACAGGAATGCTGGGAGAGGTGGATCTGGCTGCCCAACACGTGTTGCTGGAGTTGGGGGCTATTACTTACATGGTAAGACTGTGTTATGATCTCTTACTTGATCTCTTATTGACAGACCTACTTAAACCTGTTCTAAACTACATCCTACATTAATAAAGATGGCACACACACCAATGACAGCTGTGATGACTTTGACATGATGTTTCTTTAGAATAAAGTTGTAAAAAACTAAACAAAAGAAAGCAAATGTATTAAATAAGTTCAAGTAAATGTATTGTGTGTTTAGTTTCCGTTGGGTGTGCACGCAGCTGCATGTGTGCGTGTGGGAAATGCGCTGGGTGCCGGAGACACTAGCAGGGCCATAATCACCAGTAAAATGACTCTTATGATCTCAGGTCAGTAACATACCCAGAATGTTCATCATCAAAGCTATAAAATATAGCTTTCTTCAAATGTCCTTACTGTATGGAGGATGTATCATTTTAACCGTGTATTGCAGGAATTTTGGCTGTTTTACAGGGAATCATACTGGGATCAGTAAAGTCTGTGGTGGCCTACATCTTTACCTCTGATGAGTATGTTGTTTGTGTCATAAAAAAGATTCTGGATTATTATAAAACTATGCAAATGAAGTGATCTGACTAAAACATGCATGATTTACAACAATGTTAAGTTTGTTTGCTAAATAAATAAAGACACAGATACTATTTTTCAGAATTTAACACAGTATTATTTTTTTCTTGATTCAAACAGGAGCATAGTGAATATTGTCTCAGAAAACCTCTCCCTCTATGTTTTCCTGCAGTTTTTTGATGCTCTTGTGGTAAGTTTTTAAAGCCATTGAAACTCTCTGGACTTTTAAAACAAAATGTACAATTGTTTTATCCTATGAATTACCTTACAAAAACAATATGCTAATTAAAGGAATAGTTCAAAACTTGGACCCCATTGACCCTCTAATTGTTGAATTACTATGTTCCACTTTTGGGCGAATTATTCCTTTAACATTTTTGTTTTTACTTTTATATAATCAAAGACTTTAATTGTGACGTTACATGCGTTGTTATCATATAACGGTTGTCTTTTATCTTTACAATCACTGGTGTTCTGAGATAATGTCACAGTTAAACTTTATCAGTTTACTAGGAAAGTATACTTCTGTTACCAGGCATTTCTTTCTTTTAATGTCATAAAACCTGATAATAAAGTCTCTGCCGTGCATATCTCTTTACCTGGATGATGATGTCACAGAGTGTGTGTGTTGTGTTTAGTGTGTGTGTTCAGGCATTCTTCTGGGTGCTGGGAAGCAAAAGATAGCGGCGTTGTCTAACTTAATCTGTTACTACTGCATTGGGTTACCGGTGGGAATATCACTGATGTTTCTGGCTGAGCTCAGGATACTTGGTAGCTCTCTTATACCTCTAATTTACTTTTACAGTGAAAATGTAATAATTCAATAAAGAAACAATAAAAAAGGATGCCAGACAAATCAAGATAACTATAAAAATAAAGATCAAGATATGTGGCGTAACAGTTATATATGCAATTTCTTTTGTTTTTATATTCGTATAAAATACATATTTGTGATACAATTCATGCATACTGGACATTTATTAAAGTTTATTCCCTCTGCAGCTTTTCCATTAAAATTCCAATACATTGTATTGACAAAATGTAAATAAAAGTCTCCTTTAAAGTTTTAGACATACTGAAATAAAAATCTGATAGAGGATGCTGAATTCAATGTCCTCTGAAACTGAAACGCACTTTATTTTCATTTGCGCTCCTTCAGGTCTGTGGCTTGGCCTCTTGATTTGTGTCATTATTCAGACGTGTTTCTTCACCACTCTCATCTTCAAACTCAATTGGAAGGAAGTGACAGAGCAGGTGGAATGTCACAGTTCACATCTTCTCTTTGATTTTATGACCAGGCTAAGCATGTGTTCAAAGCGCTTGATAACGTTTTGACTGATGACTTTCATAGGCTCAGAGACGTGCAGGCAAAAACGCAAAGGTGGTGTGTGCGACAGAAGCCGTCAAAGGGGCAGTCTGTGGTTGATACGCTGGTCTCTGAAGAGCAGGACGATGAGCAAACACCTGATGCTGGAGCTTCTGCATGTATTCCTGAACCCTGGGATGACATAACTGGAAACAAAGTAATTGAACATAGATACATAGATATATATGTAAATAGACACATTGTTAGATAAATCTATAGACAGAAGGCAGGCATATGAATGGATGGATGAATGATTAGATGGATGGATGGATGGATGGATGAATGATTAGATGGATGGATGGATGGATGGATGGGTGGATGGATGAATGATTAGATGGATGGATGAATGATTAGATAGATAGATAGATAGATAGATAGATAGATAGATAGATAGATAGATAGATAGATAGATAGATAGATAGATAGATAGATAGATAGATAGATAGATAGATAGATAGATAAATGATAGACATACAGAAAGACAGACAGATGGATAAACAGACATAGGTAGAAATATAAATAGATGTACGGACATACAGACAAACAGAATCGTTTATAGAAAGACAGATAGATGGATAGATAGACAGATAGATAAATAACAGAGAGACAGACAGACAGATATATTTATATCTGCAGCCATCTATCTGTCTATAACTTTGGTGAAAACTATTTTAGTATTTTAATTCTGTTTTGCTCCATTAGGCGCAGACATCAAGTAACAGTTCTGAAGCAGTGGGCTATGTGAAAGTGAGCACACAAGAGCAGGAGAAAGCTGAAAGTGGAAGACTAACCATGACGAGTGAAAGTGGAGAAGCTCAGCCTAAAGTCCTGCTCTCTATGAACCAGCTTGTGTTGAGACGAGGACTGACGGTGTTGACTGCCGTCCTGATCCTGATCGCTGGAATCACTGTTCACATCGCCTGTCCTCTACCAGAGCCCATCATTCCATCTCACAGTAACCTCACAACAGACTGGAGGAATGTCTCCACCCCCTACACCTTCATCAACACTACAGCCAGCTCAATCTAACGCTGTTCATCTTACCAAGAGCCACATCATCACATGTGGATCCACAAAGCTTTTGTAATGCTGCCTATACATATAATGCAAAAAAGCCAGTGTTATTTATTAGAAAACCATGACCTTTTTTAAGCCTCATCTTTAGTGACGGATATAACTCGGGTTTACAGACTTTCAGACATTTCTCTGAATGTGTAATCTGCTATGGACTGCTTCTGTTGGGACACACACTCCAAAACAACTGAATAGGCCAAATTTTTATATGTATTTTATACAATATAAATGTATTTTGTCATTTCTTAGTCCGATTTTACATTGCAGTTTTAAAAGCTGGAGTTTTTCTTAAAAATGACATTTCACAGATCTTAAAAACAAAAGCATTTACAGCAATTCAGTATTTCTACAACTGTACTTCTGTTAAATTATGAATGAAATGCATTTTTCTTTTTTATTACACATGCCCAGATACACATTTTTCTATTGTCAAAAACATGCTGGATGGATATTATTGTTTATTTCTTAATGGTCATTGATACATTTATTTAGTAATAACATGCCAGTTAGCTGGCTTTCTATGGATGTTCTATTCTCTGTGAATCATTCACTGTTGTACAATACAACAGGTCCATTAAAGGCGACTTTTGTGACTTTCAGGCACATGTTTACTGCAAAAGTGTGTAACTTAGTAATTTAGAGTACTTTAAATAAACATATATAGTGATTTTACCCATTCAGAGCAAGAACAAACTTTCCCCACTTTGACCTCGATCTTTTGCCTTTTCGGCAATCATTACTGTATATCAAAAAGACTTTTGGTTTCATGTACCCTCAGTGAGAGAGTAGCTGACATTTGCACACAATCTTAAAGAACACTTTGCAGTCATTTAAAAATTGGCAAAATCTGCAAATATCTTGATGCAGTGCAAAGTGTGACCAAAAATGATATTTGCCTGGTAACTTGTTTTAAAAAAACTGTAACATAAAACAGTGTTTATATCTGTCTGATAAAACTCAGTAACTTCAACAGATACAGCAATTCAAATTTAACTATGAAGCCAAAAGTGTTGTAACTCCAGCAGTTCATGTGACAACAGATTATTGCTGTCGAGTCAACAAAATGAAAACATGTAGGACAAAAGTAGTTATCCCAATAGCTCCATTTCTAAATTGTATGCTTGCCATTGGAAGCTAAAGCACTATTTGTATGTTGTTCTGGACAACAATAACAATACATTCTTTTTTATATAATAATTTATAATGGTGAGTTGAGGTGTATTACTGTACAGATAAATAAAATTTTAAATTTTAATTATAGAATTCAAAAGGTAACGCTTGTGCTTTTGCTTTTTTCACATTGGTTTGGATGGCTCTAGTTCAATTGCATAAATCAACCATCACAATGGCTGAGCATACAGTAGCTGTTTTGCTTTGTTTGTTTATTAATGTTTTTCGATAACACTTTACAATGAGGTCGTATTAGTTAACAATTAGGTAACTAACATGAACTATCAATGAAAAAATCAAAACATTACCACCCTGAACTAACATGAATAACTGCATTGACATTAACTAACATTAATGAAGATTAATAAATGCTGAAAAACTATATAACTATATAACATTAACTAATGCAACTGTATTGTAAAGTGTTACCATGTTTTCTTCTTTTATATCACCTACTGTAATATTTTTATGTCAGAAGTGAGTGCTTTGGTTAATACTGGCAAACTAACCTGTCTATGAAAGACATTGTCCATATTAATTGCATTACTACATCTTTGGAGAGAACATTCTGGTACAGGTATTATGCTGATTTGAGAAAGCCAGTGAGCATCTCATTCAACACGATCCCTCCAGCTAATAAAGCCAGCATAAAGAAAACGGCAAGTCCTCGACGGACCACCAGCTGTTTGGTGGTCAAAACCTCTCCAATTGTGACCATGGTACCGGGCTCAGCTATTTCACCTTCTCCTTTACTGAACCCTTCCACGTCTGTGTTTGCATCCGCCTGGCCTTCTGTGATGTTCTGTGCTCCATGTGAAACGTCTGTGCAGAGACAATAAAACATAAAACCATTTTTACTCAAAAGCACCTCAGATGTCATCATATGCCACAGACAGTCAGTACCTTCTGTGCAGCCTTTGTTTTCCATCGCAAAAGATTCATCTTTGCTTTTAGGTTTGTGTACACCGGCTCTGACCAAAGCCTGGGAATAACAAGTCAAACTTCTGTTATCATCTGCTAAAACAAATAAACAACAGACGTGAATGAAGACGTTCGACCCACCTCTTGAGTTGCTTTCTTCCAGTCCAGTTTGCAGATGAGGATGATGAAGAACAAAGACTGTAGGAAGACACACACAAAAAACCCGACCCACAAACCTAACGAGAGAGAGAGAGAGAGAGAGAGAGAGAGAGAGAGAGAGAGAGAGAGAGAGAGAGAGAGAGAGAGAGAGAGAGAGAGAGAGAGAGAGAGAGAGAGAGAGAGAGAGAGAGAGAGAGAGAGAGAGAGAGAGAGAGAGAGAGAGACAGTAGAGTGACTGATGGAGAGAGAGAGTGTGTCACTTTAACAGTGTAATATCAAGGCAATCTTACCAATAATGCCCATGCTGAGAGCAAACATCAGAGAAACCCCAATTGGAAATCCTACGAAATAATATCCAACAATATTACAAAGAGCACCAATCAGCTGCTTTCCAGCACCTCTGACAATCCCACCTGTAATGCCCTGCAGACAGACATCAGAGAAACCCCAATTAAAAAAGGAGAATAAAGAAATCTATCCAACAATAGAGGAGAGACAAAGAGGACAGAGAATCAGGGAGCTTTCCAGCACCTCTGACAGGAGGACAGAGGAGAGAGTAATGCCCTGAGAGACAGAAACAGAGAGAGACTATTAAACTGGAGAGAGACAAGAGACTGAGAGAGAGAGGAGAGAGAGAGAGACAGAGAGAGAGAGAGACAGAGAGAGAGAGAGAGAGACAGAGAGAGAGAGAGAGAGAGAGAGAGAGAGAGAGAGAGAGAGAGAGAGAGAGAGAGACAGAGAGAGAGAGAGAGAGAGAGAGAGTAAACTCTAGTAAACTAGTTAAACTAAAACACTAAATAGTGTCAAATATTAGTCCAATCAGAAAAATAAAAACAAAAGCCAAAAAAATTCCATACTCACCGCAATGGCATCAAATAGATGAAAGACGCCATACATAATCATGACCTGTGAAACTCTGAGAACAATTTCTCTGTAACAGAGAGAACAAACGCATCAGCATTAAGATTATAATTTATGAAAGTGGTTTTATGAACCTTTGAAAAGTGAGGTTATAATCATGTCCTCCTAAAAATAAGTTATTTGTGTGAGCAGGTTATTATGTCCTACAGTATAGTTATGTTATGTGACATCATCAAATAAAATTCAACATCACTACCAATCAAAATGCCGGTTTTTTTATATGTCTGAACATATTACTGTACGTGGTCCCTTACACACCATTTTTACATCTAATTCAAACATTTTACCAATTTGTTTGGGTTTCTAACTCATCTTTTATCTAATACATAATCATCCCACATAACCTTCTGAGTATGACCTCGTCGTGAAGGTGCATATAGATGAACGATTCCTAAAATCATTTCACAAGAGCTTCATCTACGTCTACGTTATCAAATGTAACATAAGCATTGTCAAACGTGTCTATTTGCACGTGTCAGACTTTTTAGCACGGAAAATCACCACTAAACAGCAGATCTCTGTAGCTACTCACTCTTCTGTGGTGAAGATGTATCCAATAATGTCTTTAGAAGCTCCAATAAGGGACGCGACTACACAGGAAACAAGTACTAGAAGAATAAAAAATATCTTGTGATATTTTGTGCAGATTTACTGGTAGATTTCTATATTTCTAAAGATAGAAATATATGGCAAATTAATAACATATATGAGATTATATTACAAATGATTAAACTAAATTGTGTGTTGTTCTTGTTTCAACGTCATTTGTTGCATTTGTTAGAACATTTTTAACCAATATTTACGCATGTTGCAAGCCGTGTAATAAACATGATAATATAAAAACATTTTTTATTCACATACATCCGCAGGCTAAAGAGACTTTGGCAGAGAGTTTGGCTTGTTCTGTGTTTCCAGCTCCGAGTGCATTTCCCACCCTCACACTGGCGGCCACGGCAAACCCCAGAGGAAACTGAAAAGAGAGATAGAAAACAACCTCTTGAGTTACAAAAAGAAAACAATGATCTTTGTTTTTGTTCAGGAGTCCAAAGATTTTTCTTGTGAAGTGGGTAATCACTTATGATAAAAAACTTTTCTGCATGCTTTTATTAATTTCTGCAGTTTATTAAAGAAAAGATTAAGGATGCGGTTACTTAGCAACAGCACTGACCTTTAACTGATGCAAAATGATGCTCTTAAAAAACATTTACGACTATTAATAACAGTTTATATGACTCTTATATTCTCTATCATTTAGTCTGAATGATTTGGTTGCTCTCACAAACCCGTATGTCTCTAACCAACCAGGCAGAAGATAACAAAATACTGTTTGTTAAAGGAATACAAAACCGTATGTGTCTCTAAAACAACAATAAAGTGAGAAGTTTTGGCTGAACGTGGATCAACAGAAATGGCAACATGATTCAATAAACAGGTTCCAATTTCAGTTTATCTTTCATGTAAATGTAGTGCTGTTATTATGACCCGTTGACCAGCAAACAGCTGGTGCTGTTGAGAACTGGTAAAGGTGTACGGTTTTGTTCGTCTTAAAGCTTTGTGTTTTATGAAAACCCTTTGTAAACCTACCATATATGCAATAGTAGCCAGCTCATAGACGACAGATTGAGCCCCCAGCTCGGCCTCACTGATCAATCCTACAGTAATAAATGTGATGAGAATGTATTCACAAATTTGTGTCGCTTAAAAAAAATGTATTATTTGAATGCATAATTAGTTTACAAACCTGCCAAGAATCCACCAATCTCATATGTCCACCACTCCACACAAAGCATGAGCATGCTGGGAAAAGCCAAGCGAACGAAAGCCCCCCATTCCTGCAGACACTCCCGAGACCAACCTAATGATGTATGTGTGAGAGACAGATGGAGACAGATGGATCCATCAGAGCTTTATAAATAGCATAACAACTACAGTAATACAAATATGAGATTTTTTTCCCTTAGTGTGGTTAATTAACACTGGAATCACTGCACGAATACCATGAAATTAACCTGAGCTCACATGACTAGTCATGACCGTTGTTGATGACTGGCTAGTCAAATATTACAAGTAAAGCACACACTTTGCACCTAGACGTAAAACTGTTACGTATTTTTATGCAACCGCAAATGTAACTGCAAAACTGAGTCAAATTTACTATGTGACAGACTAGACAGACACTCACCGTCCCAGGTGGCTTTATGCAGACCTCTCCAGCGGATGTAGACATAGAGAAACACAGCTAATGAATACTGAGAAATTGTGTTCGCCGCAGCAGATCCTCTGTCAACACAGAACAAGATGATAATAAATTAGATACAAATATAAAAAAGCCATTCGATCCATTACAATGAATAAAAACAACAGATTACAGTCCCTGCATATGAGATAGATCAAGGCTTCTTACGGTACACCAAGATTAAGCAGATGGAGGAAGATGTAGTTTATTAAAGCGTTGAGGATGTTTCCAGCTGCTCCTGTGATGACCTGAGGCCAAATAATACCCTAAACAAAAAAACAGAGCTTTAATATGACAGCAAGGTCAGGCAAAAACAATAAACACACATCTAGACACCTTAAATAATACATTTAATATAATATAGGCATATTTTCAACATACCTGATTTTGAAGATACCTGCCCTGTAGCTGGTACATAAAAGCAGCCTGTGGACAGGAAGGAAAAAAGTATAACTGTAAACAAGCAATGCTAGCAATGTTTGGGATATTGTTTTAATGGTATTTAAACATTTTAGTGTACGGTACATATGACTTTAAAAAGGCTGATAAAAACGTTTGCGACACTCACAGGCAGTGCAGGCATAAATATTTTTACGTAGAGTTGTGACATACTGTTGAAAAAGAGAAAAAGACAATCACACACAGTTAAAAAAAAAACGATCATCACATGTCCAAATGATATGAAATCATGTTTAACCATCTGTGGTTTATAACCATCTGTGGTACAGAACAGATCGTTTTTGCAGCTTGGTTGGATTTAGGGATTTATTTATTTATTATTATTACCCCTCATGTCAATCAAAACCTGTATGACTTTCTTTCTTCTGTGGTAGATTTTGTCTCAGTGGTTTTGTGGCCATTCTTTCAAATATCTTTATACAAGTTTGGAATGACATGAGGATGAGTAAATAATTAAAGAATTTTTTAATTTTGGTTAAAATATCCCCTGTCTTATCGAGCACATGTAGTAACTCTTTAACTCCACAGACCTGGCAACCCTGGGACTCTGTTTGACAGCCAGGAGGATGGGCTCTGTGTTGATGAGCAGCGCCCAACAGGGAAAACAGGCCAACAGGAGGATGAGAATCCCTCTCTGCAGTATCACACCCACCCGCTTCAGATTATTACTGCCAAATGTCTGAAAGAGAGAGAGAGAGAGAGAGAGAGAGAGAGAGAGAGAGAGAGAGAGAGAGAGAGAGAGAGAGAGAGAGAGAGAGAGAG
Organism: Beaufortia kweichowensis; assembly: GCA_019155185.1. Classification (NCBI taxonomy): domain Eukaryota; kingdom Metazoa; phylum Chordata; class Actinopteri; order Cypriniformes; family Gastromyzontidae; genus Beaufortia; species Beaufortia kweichowensis. Next base: position 14,270,486 of record CM032812.1, on the reverse strand, counting down.
AGAGAGAGAGAGAGAGAGAGAGAGAGAGAGAGAGAGAGAGAGAGAGAGAGAGAGAGAGAGAGAGAGAGAGAGAGAGAGAGAGAGAGAGAGACAGAGAGAGAGAGAGAGAGAGAGAGAGAGAGAGAGAGAGAGACTCATCCATGACTGGTAATTAAAGAAATAGCAGTAACATATAAAACACATACAGTACTGAACATGCTCAATGGTACCTGTGAGATGAGTGTGTCACATGCAGATGCCAAACCAGAGCCAATGGAGATGCCAGTTACATTAATAACCTGTTAGAAAAGCAAATGAATGTTATATGAATACTACTGGATAGTTTAAACATATTTCTGTGTTATTCATCAACAACTTAAAGAACTCACAGCAATAGCCAGAGCAACACCAGCCAGTTCAGTTTTACCCAAATGTCCACAGAACACAGTACTGACGAAACTGATCAGAAAGATCATCAGCTGAGATATAAACTACAGAAAGACAAACATTATCATCAAAAAATAACAGCTACAGTATGAGTTGTTTGGTTAATATTTATACGATTTAAAATCTCAATATCACAAAATTTTAAAAATCTTTTTCTTTGATTGTTAAAACACAACACAAAAATTTCAATATTGGGGTCGTTGACAGAATACAGTTTAGGAAAAGTTGTGTTTGAGGTTTACTATAAAGAATACACTTGATACACATATATACAGTACCAGTCAAAAATGTGGAAACACTTACTCTGTGTTGTTAAGATTTTTTATTTTTTTCATATAGTAGTAAATTCAACTATGAAATAACACGCTGGGAATTATGTTGTGATTAAAAGCATCCAAAATAAATGAACATTATGTTATATTTGATCATCTTCAAAAGTCATCACAGTTAGAATCTAAAAAATCATATTCTTGATATTTTATCATTCAGTTTCTTGATGTCTCAACCTGAGAAGCTTTTTAAACATCACTGAAGGAATTTCTATCTCTGCTGGACTCTGATTGGCTGCTGTTTATTCATCATTTGGTCCAATTAATAACTTTCAAAAATATATATATATTTTTTTTAATACAATTTTAGTTTTCTAATAGAAGAAATTGATATGTTGCACAATTATATTTTTGTTAACAAAAGTAATTTTAAACCGTAAAATATACACCTTCAGATTAAAACTTTTGACAGGCACTGTATATATCTATACATATCTTGTTTCTTACCACTGGTCCAGCCAGTTTTAGCAAATGTACAATTTCTTCTTTGTAATTCAGCGGTAAAAGGCTTCGCAGTTTCCTTCGACATCCTCCACAAACAGTCTGTGAACTGCACGTTGATTGAACATCGTCACATTTCTCTTGCTTTGACTCTCCATTCATTGTCACTGTCTTTATACTGTCCATTTTCTCTAAAGTAAGTCCTGAATGCCTAGGCAATTACAATACAACTTTATCTGAATGTTAACAGTGAAGGACTACATCTGCGTGTACTAAACTTCTATGACTTTATGTGCACTATACAGGGAGAGTAGAAGTGGACAGTTAGCGGTATTTTTAAGCCCTGCCCGCGTGCTTCAGTCCTGCCTGCTGAACTCCACGAGGTTATTGCATAAACACAAGTGGTCAAATTTCATTAAAGGGACACATACACACCCACTGTCTGTCTCAGTCCCCGAAAACATGAGCTCTAAACAGACATTTTGTAATAGCAAACGTGATAAATCACGGCATTTTTTTATGCAGGTAAAAATGAACAAGTTCAAATCACTGCACGGGTGAATGTCTGCACACAGAATCACTGTGACGTACGCCGACAAAATATGATGACGCTGTCACCACTATGTGTTAGAACCACACGTTTTTTTTATAAAATATCATTTTTTTATTTTTGTCACGAGTCTTATTTTTTTGCAAACAATAAGCAAAAATACTGTGTTTTACAACTGTTTTTTCCCCCTTAATTTTATAGGCTACTGTTTTTCTGTTATATAATATTGTATTCTGTTGTAATACAATACTGTTATAAAGTCTGTTCTACTAAAATTTGTATTCTGTAAGCTGCTGGGAAACAATTAGTGCAAAATTGTGAAAAGCACTAGAAATAAATTTGCATTTGCATTGTGATGTTGACAAATGAAGGCTTTAAAAACTTCATATTTTTGCAATAAATGAAAATGAGTACATTTGTTAGTTCATTTTATTTACTGGCCTTTTATTTATTCACTTATTTTGAGAAAGGGCCTTGAGCTTTATATAAGGAATTTATCATATCTTGTTATCATGTTTTGTTACTGAAGTCAAATAAAAAACAAAACAAATGATGCAATGCCACGAAAAGCATAACCAACCATGATCCATCACCTTTGCGAGATGTTACTTGGATTTAGTCATCTATTTAGTTTTTTAAATTAGTACGCGTACACATTGTATAGAACCCACAATCTACACTCACAATGTATAGAAACCTGTACATACAGACACACAGACTACACAATGTGAGAGCTGTGTAGTTTTACAAATCAGATAAACTAATACTGTAGCTGTGATTTGCCCTATTTAGAAGCAAAACTATCCATTTTATAAACCTAAACTGAATGCTATCTCATTGTGACTCATCACATATCTTACCTCAACTTGCATCATTTTAAGGTGTCTCATAGTTCACTGTTAGGTGAAATATTAAAAAGGAAAGAACATATTGTGTCAGAAGAAAAAAAGTAATGATTACATAACATAGGTAAACTATTAAATAAACGAAAGCATTAGAAGATAAATAATAAGGGGGTTTGGTTGTAGACTACTGTATATGTGCCAATTTTCAGTTATTGTATTGATTCTTTAGACACTATCCAGACAAATGTCTCTACAGATAAAACACAATGGCATCCTTTAGAAAGAAACAAACTAGTCATAAAAAACATGCAGAAAGGAATTTATAAACATGCAGGCAAGCAATATCAATTTAGAAAACTACAAATATTCACACGTTTATGGGGCAGAACAGCAAGTCTATTGACACAGTTGTTGCTTTCACACTGATTAGCTGCTATTGTAAATGTTTGCAAACAAGTGTGTTGTAGGTATAGACAGGTATAAAGACTTTGTTTGAATGGGTAATTTCAGTAACACTGATTGCAGGTTTTTAAAACTTGATTACATCTTAATATCATGCATATGATATGATGCACTGCATATTACGACCACTAGAGGTCGCTAGTACACTTGTCTACCCAGACTGTTTGCAATTCTTTATAGGACAATTCCAGTGTTATGCATGTGATATTATGTGATATATAAGTATTTGTATGAAGAGGTATTGCTAATATTGAGATATTGCCTGAGAAAAAGAAACTGCGTAACTAATTAAAATTTAAAAAAAAAACTAATTAAAAATGTTTATGCTTATCTGAGAAAGTCAGTGAGCACCTCATTCAACACGATTCCTGCAGCTAGTATAAGCAGAAAACAGCAAATCCTCGACGGATCAGAAGCTGTTTGGTGGTCAAAACCCTTCCAGCTGTGACCAGTGTAACAGCGTCTGTTAGTCCTCCATCTGCTTTACTCAGAGCTTCTCGGTCTGTATTTGAAACTGTTTAGTCTTCTTCAATGTGCTGAGACTCCTGTGATATCTCTGCAAACGGACAAACAAAAGATTCAGCAAAAGTTCAGTCTGAAACTGATGAAAGCTCATATGCCACAGACAGTCAGTACCGTCTGTACAGCCCTTGTTTTCCATCACTTTGGTTTCAGGTTCTTGTACACCTGCTCTGACCAAAGCCTGAGAACAAGACAGACCTGTGGCATCATCTACGAACACAATAAACATGACACAAAAACTGAACGAAGAAGTCTGACACACCTCTTGCGTCGCTTTCTTCCAGTCCATTTTCCAAAGAAGGATGATAAAGAACAACGACTGCAGGAAAACACATATAAAAAACCCAATCCACAAGCCTAACAAATAGAAATTACAAACAGTTCCCAGGAAGTCACCGGAGCTATTTTTTACTGTAATATAGTAAAATACTATGTAGTCATATTCTTACCAATAATGCCCATGCTGAGAGCAAACATCAGAGAAACTCCTATTGGAAATCCAATCAAATAATATCCAACAACATTACAAAGAGCACCAATCAGCTGCTTTCCAGCACTTCTGACAATCCCACCTGTAATAGCCTACAAACAAAACATACAATTATTATTATTTTAAAAACACTGGAACACTTTGTCATAGTGTTTAGATGAAATCAATATGTCCACAAACAGAACACCATTGATAAAACATAGAAAGTTATAAACTCTATACTGCACAAGTCCCTGTTTGAAACATACAAACATTAGTTCGAATGCAAACACACAGAGCAAATTTATTTGCTTACTGAAATGGCATCAAATAGATGAACAAAGCCATTCATGATCATGACCTGTGAAACTCTGAGCATGATTTCCCTGAATGATGACATGAGCTCATTAGACATGTTGACAGGTTGTTCAGGGCTTCGTAATATTAAGATTAAATTATTATATATTTTTACTGTAGTCTTTAGTATTTGAGGACCCCTTGTGGACATCAGATACACTTGCAGACATTTACTTTGTCCCTCATGCACTTGCTGTAGTTCTGCTGTTGCTGCTTCTGAATGTTATTGTCTGATTGTCTGATATAAATTTCTCATGACATCATCACTGCTGTTTAATACACCGAAATACTCCATTTTCATTTCAATTACACGCGTTATATCGTCTGTAGATGTTGCGTCTAAAATCTTTATCTCGTCGACGTTTCATATTAATGTTAAAAGCAGGAGGTAAATATTTCTTTAGACGCAACGTGTACACACGATATAACGCGTCGACGCGTTATAAAGACGCAATTTCGTGTACAGACGTTTTCGCGTAAGACGCGTAAACCACAAGAATTTCGTTCAAAATAAAAGTCACATCTGACGTTTAAAAATTACAACAAAAACAAACAGGAGACAGACAGTTGAAGCTAAAATATTTGCTAAATGCATATTTGTGTAACAGTTTGTAACAGTTTTTTGCTTAAACACTAAAAGTGGTAATTAAGGCCCACTAATATATATATATATATATATATCTGACATCCACAGACTAAAGATACTTTGGCAGTAAACATGAAAACTGTATTTGAAACCTTGTTCATACAGCCAGACATTAGTGATAAATGCGCTTGGATTTATAACCATTCAGCATAGTATCTAATTCATTACTTCTGTCTTTATGTATGTATTTATTTATTTAATTATATTAATATGCCATTAAAAGATGTTAGATTCATCTGGTTTCAGTTTTTTGTACACATGAAATGTTTTGATTTTTTCAAGGTTAATCTATATAGGCTACAGTTTGCATGTGTTTTATGGCACTGTACCATCCTTAAAAATGTTATTTTATGAAAATAATCTGCTCTACAAAACAATTTGTTATGTATTTATTTGTAAATGAATGTAAAACGAATCATGAAATATTTAGTGCTTGATTTCTTTGGCAGTCTTTCAGGCTAATGGTTTTACCATGAGATTAGATTTGTGTAGTCTTTAAAAAAACTCATGTTTCCATTTACAGGAAAATTATATACTGTACAAAACATACACATTGTTCACACACAAAAACAATATATTTATCTTCAAAGATCAACACAAATTTCGGCTATTTTCATGGTAAATACATTAATATTATGGTAAATAAGACCATAATATTAATGTATTTACCATGAAAATAGCCGAAATTTGCCAAAAGCCAAAAGATCTTTGCGTCTTTGTATGAGGTCTCCTGAGACAGCATTAACATAGATAGGGATAACTTAACATCGTCATATGTGATTACTATGCAATAAAAATGTCAGGGATGTAACAAATCACTAGGTTGATTAAAATAAAAGGCCGTATTAAATCATGATTTTCTTAAAAGTGGGGTTAATGGGCTTACATGGGTACACTTACCCTAACTATCGTGCTAAATCATGCCAAAACATGTTACTTCTTCATTTGTGGGGTATTATTACTTACGGTTTGTGAATTTTAATCCTACAAAGTATCTTAGTAACCACTAGAGGGCATAGTTTCTCAATTTAAACCTTTGACATGTGCCAGCTGTGTTCTAGTAACGTTTGCTGAAAATATTTATAATTATAATAATAATATAACTCATAGAGGGGTGCAAATATATTAATTTCTGTTCTTAAAATAGGCTTTCTTTCAAAAAGAGCACATATTATATACACAGATCATTGGGTCAATATGTGTCAAATGATTCTATACACCAGTAAAAGTTTCTTTAACACAGTGTTTATACTTTTCATGTAAAACATTTGGTGAGGTCTCAAAATCTACTCTCAGAATATTCTTGTTCAAAATGCTTACATAAACATAACGTGAAGAATTTGATAAGTTAAAGGATTTAGCAAGAGGTGGTGGTGACATGGCAGTTGAAAAAACATACAAAATGCACAATATATGAATAATGTGCACACATTACTGTATTTCTTGTTTAATTCTGCAGAATTTATTTGTCAGAGTTGCAGAATATGTTTTTTAAAAAGGCATCATGCATCACTGGCGGTAACAATTTAATCAAAATACACAAATCAATCCATTATTTCCAAAGCATAAGTAACTGTTAAGCAATTCAGAAAGTAAGACACCCTGCTGAAAGGCAATCTAATCATCTTTGACAGTTCTTTACAGTGGTTTTTTCAACAGACAGCATACAAAGATAAAAAACACTTGAATCTATTTACATGAATGCATCAGCGAAACACTTGCAGCAGATGTCACTTTGAGGCCGTGTTGCCGTGGGGCAGAGCCTGCGGCTGCTGTTGCTGCTGCTGCTCAGCGAGAGCTTGCTGCAGGCGTGTGCGCTTCCGGGAGTAATGCTGCCAGTGCAGGATCTGCTGCTCATCTATGAACTTGGCACACTGAGCATTCACGAGCTCTTTCCGGAAGTGTTCGTACTGCAACAGCTCTAGCATGTGCAAGCAATGAGGATACCTAGAAACATAATAAGATGCGTGAGCATGAGTCCAGCTGATAATCACTATCACAAAAAAACCCACGGGCATCTCTGACAGCTGAGATCTAGTACATGTAGAGTAATATATAATCTATGTATTCACTGGTTTTTACATAGCATGAGCATAACCATCCACATAAAACTTACTTCAGGAATTTAGCGTATTCAGGCTCTTTCCAGTAAAGCAGATACTTCAGGTAATTCACAAAAGGCTTCTCTCTCAAATAACCCCGTTGAGCCAGAACTGTAGGAAGAAATTTTAAGACAGACTTAAATAAGTACAGTTACAAAAAATTTTAACATTATCTCCTTTTATTTAAAATCCACGGTTACAGTAATGTACACGTGGGCAATTTCAGCATTATGAACGTGATGTTTTCAGTCGAAACTTGAAATTTGAATTCTCACAGATTGTATTTATTATTTTCATATATTGAACCATTTGTTTATATTTTACTAAACCCCTATTGATAGAGTCCAGACATCAGAAAATATAAGCGCATACACCTGTTTTTTATTTAACAGGAGGAAAATATACATGCGTAAAAAAATGCTTTAACATAATTTTTTGTAGGATTTCTGTGAATTAAAATGCAGTAATATCTAACAAATAGAGAAGAGATAACTATTCAAAGAACATAAAGTAGTTGTTTTAATTTTCATGTGCTCATTGATAAGATGTATGGACTAAAAAACATGTCCTTTCATGGGTATTTAAACGAGGATTGACATCTGAGCCGTCAGTATGATGAAAACTGTATTTGTTCATGGTAAGGTAACGCACAAACTGATTGTGAAACACAATATGAAGGATATGAAGAAATGACAAGTGCTTACAGTTCAGGTAGTTTGGATTTGCTAAACACTGAACAAACTCCAACTCCAGCTGAAAACGGTTTCTCGACTGTTCCTCTGTGAAAGTATAAATTCATCAACATTATTTACTAGAAAGACTGAATAACAAACTGCGATCTCATTCGCGATTATTACATACATAAACGTAAAGCCTAATTCATACAATACTTACACTATTATTTATGTACCATCAGTTCAATTGTTTACAGCCTTAATGATTTCGGCTAATATTACAAACCTAGCTTATTACTTTAAATATCCAACATTACAAACCTGTTTCCATAACGCCTGCCATCACAGTTGAATAAAGTACTGAAAATGTTCAATATTTAAGCAGATGTACGAGAAAATTATTAACAAAACATTTTTCGTTTTGCCTGCTTTGACTTACGCTGACGCCATATTTGCCAACAACCTGCGTTGCTGTCGTAAAAGCGCATTACGACATTTTCCTGTTGTAGCACGTTTTTTGTAGTTTTGCTGTGAAATGAAGCGCGAATACTCTATAACAGTAAATGTTGTTGTTTAAGTGCTTTGTCATTCAATGTCTATAAACTGGCTGTAAATATAAGGTGGATTTTCTGAGCTAAAATGAATGTAAATTATTTTTATACAACTCCATATAGGCTAATATTAAAATGTAAAATAGAACTACAGTAAATAATTAATTTGTGTAGAACAATCAAACGTTTTAGATATTTTATGTATATTTTATGATATTTTATTAGCATAGGCTAGGCTATTAATTTAATAATATTAATATATGATATTTTGTGTATATTATTATGTATATGTTATATTTTATTAGCATAGACTAGGCTATTAATTTAATAATATTAATATATGATATTTTGTGTATATTATTATGTATATTTTATGATATTTTATTAGCATAGGCTAGGCTATTAATTTAATAATATTAATATATGCTTAATATTTATACCCACAGAATAATTTTGAACACATAACATGCAGGCTAAACAAAAAAAAATATTATCAAAGATAGATAGTGTCTGAAAATGTATTAAGAAATATGAACAAAATACATCATTTTATGTTACATATATAATACATTTACATGTTAATTGCACAACAGTGTTTTAATGGCACATAAAAAATCCATTAGATTACCAAAATAAAGTCAAACCCTATGAAAATAAAGTCTTCCTACATATGCAAAAAACATCTCTAATGCAGTTCACTGTCCCTTTACTCCTATTTTTTAATATTTTTGACTTTACTTTCATCATCTTGACTTTATTCTTATATTGCAATAAAGTTTACAATTTAAATTAATTTTTAACTGTACATGATTACACTCTATAAACGGCATGTTCATCAAAGTATACACAGCTTTGCATTGTACTGTATACACTTTCTGCTCATCTTATAAATCACAGGTTATAAATGATTTTAGACATTTGGCTATATTCCGCTTATGTGCAGGAAATCATTATTGCTTTTTAAAGCCTTATCTTCTTTTAATATAACCTCTGAGTTGTTGTTGAAATGATCACACACCCTCATTGTCAAGCACTGGCTTTATCCTGCTTGGCCTTGAGGTGAGAATAGAGCAAAGCTGTAGTTTTACAGCCAAATGATGGTGGAATTTAGTCTCTCTGTCTCACAAAGCCGTAGAGTTTGCCCAGCTAGGAAATGTGTCTAAACTGAATAAAGCTCTGCCCCAGCTGTTAATAGCCAAGGTAATGGAGAGAATACCGATGATATTCATGACAATACCCGTCTTGGCCTGTGGATAAAAAAAGATTTGAGTAAATAATATAGTGCCTTTATTAATTTAATATAGAGCACCTCTTCCTACATAGCAGTTGGGGACTCACCCACTAAGAGCCCCTTAGACAACTAAAAATGCAACAATAATTGGTTAAAACTCACCATATCAGACACTTTCAGGTATCCGTAAGAGAAGACTATGGCATTTGGAGGGGTTGCCACTGGAAGCATGAAGGCAAAGGATGCACTGAGGGTACAGGGGACCATAACATACAGAGGGTTGATGCCTATAGACTGGGACTGAATAAATAAGACAATATCAAGTCAAACCCAATTCAAAAGCTCAGTTGCTTCACAGGTAACACAGAAAAGACAACAACACTTCACACAACAGTGCCTGGATATCTGCCTACCAGCTTCGGATGAACTAACAAAGTTACCAGCCCCCTTCCCCCAAGCCTCTTTCTGTCTTATTCTTCCTCTCTCTTTCTTTTTCCATCCAGACAACAATGGCACATCTCCATGACTCTCCCATATGTGGCACTTCAGCCCCCTACAAATCCCTCCATTCACAGGCTCTCTTACATAGGCTAATTCATGAGGATAGACGGTCTGTGCCAACTGCACAGCATGAGGCAAGAAAGGTGAAATCCAACGAGAGATTTATGAAGGAGGAGAATGTGCTTAGAAATGAATGTGTGAGAAAAGTTTTTTTGGACGCTTAAGTCGAGAAAAAAAAAAGAAATTGCTATAATTTGATTACAAAAGTGCATTTTGTTGTAAAGGTTAAAAACATTTTGCAAAAGCAAATATATTGCTGAAAATGACATAATTGGACACTTTCTGGTTTTCAGTTTAGTGGACCGTATCCAAAGTGCTTATTATGAACTGCTGTGGGTACTTTGCTTCGGCTCCTGTGCGAATTTTGTGTAAAAATATCCACAAAATTCTTTGTTAAATTAAAAAACTTTGTACGTATACGTACCATTGATGCGAGTATAGGTAGAAATAAGGTTGCCGTGGCAACGTTGCTGGTACATTCAGTGAAGGTAGCTATCATCAGACACAGGACGATGGCAATAGCCCAGGGAGGAAAACTCTGAAGAGGTGACATCTGATCTCCAAGCCACTTGGACAGCCCGGAAACCTGAGCGATAACCCGGGCAAAACAAATAAACAGAGTTTATGACGTCTGACCTTTAGTACTAGATTTATTATAGCACATGATCATGATTAATCCTTGATCTTGTTCTCAAACAAAAACACAAACACACATATCGGAATGACATTTGTTTTACCTCACAGCCCTTAGCCAGGGCAAAACCCCCTCCCAACAGCAGGATAATACTCCACGGCATCTTCTTCTGTGTCACCTTCCATGTGAGCAGGGCTGGAGTTGGGACGCTTTCTGATTGGGACACTGACATAAACCATATTAGTGTTTGTTGCATTATTTTACACATTATATTAAATTATAGTTGATCAAGTATATTAGGTTGCATAGTTTTAGTTTAATGGGGTAACAGGTGTTTCACTGACCTGTGTCAAAACTCTGTATCCTCCAGAAGCACAGGTGTGGTGGTTTAGAGGGGAAAACAAAGAGCAGAGCAGCTATGAACACAGCGACTGTGGCATCCGTCACAAACCTGTACAGAGGTAGATTGTTACAGCCTGCAATAAAACAGGTTTTTTTTTAAATAAAATGCACCTTGTTTCTGTTTGTGTAACCTGAATTGTTTCTTTCCTGTTCAAGACCTTTTACCCACATAAAAGCATTGGTTCTTCACAGTTATATATCAGCCTCACTGGTCACTTGTGAAAATGTACACAAACGCTGATTGCAATGTGTGGAAACTCCATTCACAATTTTGCTGAACATTTGACCTACAAATAAATGGACAGACCACAGCTGATAACAGGAGAACACGCTGTTTGTGTTGAGCAAAAGTTCAATGTGTATTTTACACTGACGGCTCAAGTCTTGATTACTTCATTCAGCTTTTTGTCTGCAGGCCAGACAAAACTTTTAATTTAATTTCAACAGTCTTATATTATTTATTTTCTCGGTAACATTTATTTTGTTAATATTTTGATGATGCTTGAAAATAGTACTGTAGATGTCTGACATTGTTTACTCTCACATCTGATATTTAATTTCATGGTGATATTTTTAAAATGTTATTTGTGTTTTATGATAATCAGTGATAAACAGGGTGCAAATCAGGAAGCAAATTGTGCTTTTCACCTGTTAACACTTTTACTTTTCACTTTAATATTTCATAGTTGAATTCTAATCTAATCATGACAAACTATATATTGATGGAAAGGTTTAAGAATAAATATTTGACACGTTAACAATAAACATAAAAAAAACAATAACAATTTATTTACAAAATTAAAATATCTAAAGTTTGTATGTATATACGTAATATGTGCACTGACATTCTATGTGGTCGCTTACTGGTCCAAGTCAAAACAACTAACTCAGAATCCTTAGTTTTATGCTTTGTCAGACAAAATCCATAATCCTGACTGCTTAATCTCTCTTTAACTATCAGCACCATTTTATTGCACAACAGTGCAGAATGAGTTATGCACCGGTTTGTTCAAATCTCACTATTACTAGTTTTAATTCTTACTCCTTCTCAGCATTGAAAAGATGTGTCGCCCAGCCATCCACAAAGCCTGGATCCCGAGTGAACCAAAGCACCACCAGCAGGACGAACAGGGCTAGGACACTCAGCTCCCCGAAGGACATGGGGCCGAGACGTCGGTGCTCCTCCTGGATCACGTTATATGCGGCGATCTCCTTCTCTGTCTTCACCGTCCCACAGCCCCATGTCTTTCTGAAGCTGCAGAGACGTGTTATTGTGAATAATTAATATGCATGTCTAATTTAGAGGGATGCATATATGTTGACAAACAAACCTGTTAACGTTTGCAGATTCTTGTATTATAAATCATATATTGTATTTCATGATTTCGTCCCCATATGGCACGCCCATGAGCCGCCCAAAGTTCATGTTTACAGTTCACAGTACAGTATATTTCACAACAACTATATTTCAGTGATTTGGCATGCTCTAATCTGATTGGCTGATTGAAATGAGGATGCAACTAGGGTTGAAGTATTAAAAACAAGTAAACTAAAAGTATCCATAAGCAGAACTGTATATACTGTATGTGTGGTACTCTAGATATCTCTGAAATAAGTCTGAACACACAGTATCACTTTTGGATGGGCTATATAACAGGATTGAGTTTAAATTATTGGGAAAGGACACTCACTTGAAACCCAGGAAGACAATCTGAAGCCACAGCCAGGCCAACGTTAGCATGATGATCATGTTGGGAAAGGCAAACCCGAACCATGATGCAAAGTTTATGACATCAGGATTGTTTGGAAAAAGTCTGCAGGTAAAAAATGTGGATTTATGATTATACCTGAATTACAATATGCACATAAAACAACCAAAGGGTAATAAAAGTTAAGTCTCCTAGAAGAACACTGCAGTAAGGTACCTACTGGTTCATCTGCCCCATAAGTACCAGATTTGGTCCAGTGCCTGTAAGTGTAGCTGTACCACCGATGCTGGCTGCATAACACACACATAGTGTCAATCCTTTACACATCTTCAGCTTTTCCTCCGCCTCTCGATGATTCTCCTCTGAGTCTGATTCCATTGACAAGATGCCGCCATTCAAATCCACTGCTATTTGACAAAGAAGAAGTTATCTTACACAAAGAACTGAACAGAGCTGTGGATGAAATCTACATTAAAACTGTCACCATTCCACTTAGGTTTTTTCACTACATTTTAATATTTTATAGTTGAACTCTAATCTAATCATGACAAACTATACTACAGGAGAGGACCAAAACTAAACATTTTTAACACAAAAAAATATAAACTAATAGAAATTCTTAGCAATAAACAGTAATAATCATAATAATAATAATGAAAACTATAATAATAAAAATAAAAACAATAATAATAATAATAATAATAATAATAATAATAATAATAATAATAATAATAATAACGAAAACTACAATAATAATAATAATAATAATAATAATGAAAACTATAATAATAAAAATAATAATAATAATAACTAATTAAAAATGCCTAAAATTAAAGACTAAAAAACTATGTACAGTGACAGCTATTGGGTTAAAATTCTCTGTTTGCCAGGTACCATCATATTTTGTTGGTCCTGGAAGAACATTTCTGTCCTAAATCCCACCGTTTGATAAGTATGGTATACCAACCCCTAACCCAGTCCTATGTCTAAACCTAAACACTGACCCTATACCTAGGGTCTAAAGTTGTTCCAGAACCAACAATGATATTGATTTAACATTGCAATGCATATACCATGTACAGACATCCTACATCAGATCCATTTTTTACCCTGGCTATCGTTTTGTTTGTCTGTACTTTTGTCTTCGCTCTCTTGAGGGGACGTCTGCTCCTGTTCCGGCTTGTTGTTAAGCTGCTCCAGCACTGCTTGGACAATGGGCACCATCATGGCTGTGGTGGCAGTATTGCTGATCCACATGGAAAGGAAGGCGGTCACGCCCATGAAACCCAACATCAGCCTGTAGAAGAGTAGAAGAGGCATGACGGATGCTGCTACTATCAATACCAATAGTTTCAGCAGATCTCAAGCACTTACAGAGCTGGCCGTACACCCACTATGAGCAACACCCGGAGCTAATCCGCTTGTGTAGGTTCCAGTGCTCGACGGCTACGGCCACCATCAGTCCGCCCAGAAACAGCATGTTGGTGTCCTTCAGGTACTGCATGCAAACCTGTCGTTCACATCGGAAATTTGTGATGCCAAGTTTGTGATGAAACCCATTGCAATATACAAACACATCGATACTGTGAAGACCGTTGAGTAAGACAGTATATCATATTGTACTGATACATACAGTACAATACTCAGTCGTTTTAATAGGATGCAGGAGTTGAAACTCACATCTTTAGACTCCATGATTCCGAAGAGAGGAAGGAGCACAGCTGGCAGTAATGCAGTAATCGCCAGCGGCAACACTTCTGTACACCAGTACACTGCCATCAGTGCAACAACATATGCACAGCTGGCTACCTGCAGACAACACAGTAGGTGTCACGTTTAGGAGAAGTTAAGTACATTTTTCAGGTTTATTGGCTGCAATCATGAAAACCTCCCCAACTCAAAATTTTCTTGTGACTTGTTGCATTCAAAATTTTCAATTAAAGTTCTGTAAATGTAAGGGATAGACTGTTGCCACCATTAATAATGAACAACTGTGCCAATTGAAAAATTTAGATGGGAACAAGTCACTAAAACATTTTAAGCTGGAGAGTTTCATAATTTTACAATGTGCTTATAATGAAGAAGTATTATTATACAAATAATAGATGATCACTTTAAGTTACTTGCTGAAAACCAACAATTCTTATATTCTAGAATAACGAGGCTTTTTCCATCATTCAAACTCTGTTATAAATACATCACAAAAACAACAAAGTTGTAATCTGTAACTTTGAAAAGTGTGTTTTGAATCTTCTCTTCTGATTCAAGAGGTACAAAGTTCCTTTTGTTAGTCACTCAGTAACACTCAAATTTCCTCAGATCACATTTATAAAGTTTACCGTCGGTCACAGAATCTAAATGATGTGGAGCAAAAAGATATATTGTTAAATCCTTTCATGTTTTAACTTTATTTTAAAGCAGTAAGAAGTGAAACATGATACCACAGAAATGCACGTGCAGCTGAAAACTTCTTCAGCCAATGAAGTGACTTTTAGTGAGATGAATTTAATGTGTTTATGACTAAATACAGTTTTATTGAGCATTGTTATATAACTATATGAAGACTTGCTATAAATGGATTTGACGTAGGCTGATTATGCGTAAATTTGGCACGAAAGCTTTGCGTCAACAAAGGGTTAAGACAAAAATAGGGCATTGTGTGTTTCTGGTGAAGGAATGTGTCCCCCCAATGTCACGTAGGGTCTCACTGACTGCTCTCCAATACTAAGATACAATGCAAAGATGCAGCAAATTGCTAATTGTGGATCAGCAAAAGCGCATCACTAAATCAGCTTGACACTTACACACACTTGTGTGTGTCAAATCATTCACTGTGGGAAACGAGACGCAACATTCATTCGTTAAAAGGTTTCATTGCGCATCCGTGATGTCTTCTTTATTTTACACGCCTCATAAAATGACCTGTCAGAATGTTAATCTTACCTTAGTTCCGATGATTAACGGCAAAGGAAGGAGAAGAAACGGGGTGCAAAAGAGAATGAGTCCATTTTTCATCATCCATATAAACTTAAATACATGTGAAGCCATCATTTGGTGCTTGGGATAACTTTACAAAGAAAACTCCAAACGGGGAGCTGCGCAAAACACAACTGCTGAGTACTGATCAGACTGGACAGCGCACGGGCTCGCGCTCTGCCTCTCTTTTACCCACGGGCGGGCGCGCGCGCACACACACTGCAAAGCATAATTAAGCGAAGTTTGTACCTTGTCATTCAATTTCTAAATATTAACCTGCGCGTATGGCATATGAAAAAACACATTTGATTGACATGAAAGCTGTTGGAAAATAACAGTCTTGCATTTTAGCATTTGTTGTAGTTTTAAGTTTTAGAAGCATTTCTTGTCTGCATCTTGATGTTTCTGTTTTTTGTAGTTCACAAATGGATAAATTCATGACTAATAGTTTTCAAGGGCCTGAAGGTGAATTTGTGTGTGACAAAGACGTGCTTTTGGCTGTGCAGAGTTGAATGACAAGGAGATAAACAGTGGCTATACATCACTGCCCTTGCTGAAACCCTACACAGAAGCAGCGGGGAGTCAGACTTACAGACCTGCTGTGAGACTGACAATAGCTCTCTGTCCGAGAGTGAGGATGAGATTTCCTTAAGTCATCACTGATGAACCCAGGTTTTGTGTTCCAGGTGAACATTTACTGCTGTGTGGTTAAAACAATACAGAAGAAAAAATGAAGAGTTAACATGAAGAGTTAATCAATGTGTATATATGTGCAATATCACAAAGATGGATTGAACACAATGGTTAGTCACAAACACATACTGCATCTTGTCTAATAAGGACTTCTTTACATGTTGCTGTGTTACAGCATGTGATATAATAAACTGAAAAATTGTAACTCATCAATACATAATATGATGACAAAGTCACTTGGGTTTAGTGCTACACATGATGGCAGTGTTTTTATTTAATCTGTTTAGTGTTTTAAATGGTGTGTAACTTTAAAAAAATTTATTCAACACATTTTTTAAGCATTAACAAAACATAAATCATAATCAAGTTTATAGTTAACCATAATCATAAGCAATAATCAAATTGCAACACTTTTTAATGCAATTGCATTAATTATTACAATACCTTGATTAGAATATTGTCATATTCACTTGGAAAAAAAACCCATAGGTCGTTTTATGTAATGTATGTACATGGATATTTCCGACAGCCACATACAGACATGGACCATATGTTTTACAGACACTTATTCCCCACGTTTGCGTCATGATTTGATCTCTCGATTTATTGCTTTGGCGCCCTCTAGAGATCAAAATGATGTATAACAATCAGCCCTACTGGTTTGGCCTGAGTTGCATTAGGGTTGTGTGGTTGGAAGATGACATTCTGATAACAAAAATAATCAACATTTTTACAGAATAAGGTGAGGTATGTTTGATTTGCTGCTTGTAATTCATATTTATACTAAAATATGTACTTTCAATGTTTTGTTTTCAACTACATTCTTATCATTTTGTCACCTAAAATGCCTTTTCGCATGTGGACCTCTGGGTTTTTTAGTACAGTGGCATTGAGTCTAACAGGGGGTGGGAATAGGGATTCAAGGTTTTGCGTAGGCGGAGAAATGGACTTTCAGGGCGAGATGGACAAATAAATTTCATTTATGGGTTTTAAATCTAGTAATTATACAAGAGTTAATAACTGTTTAATCTGCAATAAAGGATTTAAGTTAAATTAGACATTTAGTTGAACTATTAAAAATATTATTTAGGTTAGGTTAGGTTAGTAAATAATTCAATTCTATAAAAAATCTAATAATAAAAACAAATCCTTAACGCATTAAACAAATTTTATCCTATTTTTTTGTTCAGGGGTTGAGCAGGAAAACAAGCTTTTTGTAGATTTCTTTTAACATTGTTCATGAGTATTCTTAAATTCGACTTCGTGTTTTTTGAGTTTGACCGCTGGACCACATATATTCATATTTACATTTAAAACTAAACAGTGACACAAGTCAACGAGTGATAAAACATTAACCAAAAGCACAGTGTCTGACACTATTATTCTCACAGCGATCAGTCCTGGAAACTCATCAGTCCCTCTATATTTAGCACCAGTTTCCTGTCAAAAGATTTGGTAAGTTTAATATATATAAATATCATATAGCCCTAAGGTTGAAATCTGTTAGAAATTTTATTCTAGATAATAACTGAAATAACAGGCATGCATGGCAGAACATTTCTAGATTGACAACAGATACTGAAATGTTTGAAATCTGTTCTTGCAGAAATTGTGAGTTATTAGAGAACATTTCATAAACAATAATGGAATTTCCAAAAGATTAGGTACATTTCAAACACATATGTTGATTTGTACATTTTGGTTTTGTTCTCATAAACAGCGAATTGTTACATTTGTTATTTAATTTATTATGTATTTATGAATACCGAATTTTTTTTTAAATAAATTTTTTATTATATAATTTTTAAACTTGTATTACATTTTTATATATAAAAAACACTTTTTATTACCATACTTAGCTGGTGTTAGCTAAACATCACTACATTTTCTATTTATTGTCTTTCCAATAATATCTGACATTTTTTTACTGCTAGATGATTGTTGTTGTGTGTTCCAGGCCAACAGAAAAACATGAAGCATTGCCTTGTGGTGTTTACACTGCTCTGTATATTTAGGTTTGGACTCCTGGTAAAAAAACAGCTTTTTTACTCTCGATATTAAACTATCCTTTAAAACAATTTCTGTTGTTAACAGTATCTCTTTAGCTCCTTTATAAAAGCATGCACTCCCTTATTTACCAGGCGTCTGATGAAACAAACAAAGAGAAATGTAATGATATCTTAAGCTTGGAGGCTCAACGTGCAGTTGGTGGTGCAGTGGCCAAACTTGGCTTGGAGCTTTTAGAGAATCTGCAGCCTGGACCTGAGCAACCAAATATAATTATATCTCCTCTGAGTGTTTCTCTTGCACTTGCTGAGCTGGCTCTGGGTGAGAAATGTGAACAGTTGTGACCATACACACACACACACACGCACGCACGCACGCACGCACGCACACACACACACACACACACACACACACACACACACATACTATGTTTCTACACATTCTGGGGACTGCTGAATTGTTGTGACTGCTAAAAAAGGCAGATTTTTTAAATATTTTGTTACTAACACGATAGGTGCAAAAAACAAAACAGAAGAGAAGTTGTTAGAAGTCCTTCAGGCACAAGCAATGACTAATTTTCACGAAACCTTAAGCTGTCTCCAAGAACAACTTACTACTAAGGCTGTTAAGATGGCATCCCGTCTCTACCTCATACCAGGTTAGGAATACAAATACAATAACTAGTAAATGATATTAACTTTTAAACAAGTTAGTTGTGCATTTTCTAGTTGATTTTGTGTTGTAAAGGTTTTAGGGTGAACCAAGACTTCGTGGACAGATCTATGCATCTGTATAAATCTGAACCTGCACAACTGACCTCCATTGAAGAAATCAATCATTGGGTGGAGGAAGCCACCAAAGGTCAAATAACCAACTTTATGTCCAGTCTTCCGCCTAATGTTGTTGTAATGCTGATAAACGCCATTCATTTTAAAGGTTAGTCCATTTTTAATGTAAACTCAAAATGATTTTTAGTGCAAATCAATAAGCAAAACACAGTGAGTGGTATGTATGTGATTGAAGATATGTCATCTTATACTTTTAGGTGAGTGGCAATCTCGCTTTGACACAAAGTCAACTGTAAAGGATTTCTTCTACGTTGACAAAAAAACCTCTGTAAAGGTGGACATGATGATGGCATCCAGATATCCACTCAGCATGTTTGTGGATATAAAGGATGGAACGCAGGTAATTTTAGTTAACTGATCATGATGTATCTCTCTAGTCTGTAGATAAACAATGGTTATTCCTTAAGTATCTAACGTTTGTGTTTTGTCAGGTTGCAAGGTTCCCCTTTCAAGGAAATATGAGTCTTCTGATGATAATCCCAGCACAGGGAAATCTATCAACCACGGCTGCCAAACTCAACATATCCAACCTGTATGAACATCTCCCAAGTGAGAAGCCCATGCATGTGAAACTTCCCAAATTCAAACTCGAGTCCAAACAGGATTTGCGGCAAGCCCTTACAAACATGGGTAAGAGTCAAAATCCTATAATGTTTACTGAACATAAAGTTCAAACTTTGATACACATTCTCATCTGTATCTTCAGGTCTGGGGATGTTGTTTACCGGACCTGAACTATCCAGAATCGCACAAGGGCCTTTAATGGTGTCAGGTGTACAACACGTCTCCAGTATGGAACTGAACGAACAGGGGGCAGAAGCCTCGGCCGCGACCTCCGTTACATTAGTGCGTACCATTCCCACGTTCGCAGTAAACATGCCTTTTATCTTTGCACTGGTGGATGACGCATCTTACACGCCCCTCTTCCTGGGAATGGTCACCAACCCCAACCCAGGAGCCACAGCTGAACAAAGCGATGAGCCAAAAACTGAAAACGAAACGGTAGCAGATAAAATGCGTCCGAGTGAAGGAACACTGAGCGATGATCCACAGAGAGAAAACATGCTGAGTTACATGTTAAATATGTGGAGGGAAACCGTCCCTCAGCAGTTCCTTGGACATCAGGAAATGGATCAAGGGAATTAAAGGAAACATGTGCATGGATCTGTCTATATTACAGACTTTGCTTACTGTAATGTGCTTGTGTGAAACGCGGGCCTTACCGTATATATGGACATATAACATCATTGTTTAGTTTTGTTATAAGACAGACAGACATAAAAAGAGATAAATAATAATACATAAGATGGGGAAACGTAATATATAACCCAGGTGAAGGTTTTTCTTATAATGATTAAACAGCATGTGCAGGTGTATACAATGGCACATTAAATTACATTAAATCCTATACGTTAAACATAATGATATTAAAGTAAAATACATGTATGTTGTGTAATAAAAACACCCCATTTTTGAAATGTTCCTTGTTTGTTTGGTCTGAATTTCATGTACAGATGTGTATTATTGATTCTTAGCATTTTCCGATACTAACAGATACAGTATAACAAATATTGAAAATAAACTTAAGCTTAAATGTCAGAACGTTTATTTTCTACTGCATACAAGCATGAAATATTGTCATATTGTAATACAGTACCAGTCACAACTTTACAACTGTTTTGCAATTACTTTTGTAGACAGAAATAGAATTGTTCCAACATATTAATTTTTTTAATTAGAAAGCTAACATTTTATTTTAAATTATTTTATAATTTATTATTTATTACTTTTAAATATTACTTGGAGCAATAATGAGTATAAAGCAGCCAATCAGAGTCCAGCAGATAGAAATTCCTTCAGTGTTGTTTAAAAAGCTTCTCAGGTTGAGACATTTTCCTTTTTTGTTTTGTGCAGTTCCAGCCCAGAATTCACAATGAGGAATACATTAGTGCTCAAAATGAGAAGGAAAAGACACACAGAGGCTTGTGTGCGTACCGTACCTTAGTGAACGTTGGTTTCCCATCAAGAATCTGAATGATAAAGTATCAAGAATATGATTCTAGATAAACTGTGACGACTTTTGAAGATGATCAAATATAACATAATGTTCATTTATTTTAAATGCTTTTAGTCACAATCATAATTCCCACAGTTACAGTTGTGTTATTTCATGGTTTTGATGAGTTTACTGCACTCTAAAAAAGGATGTCAACACATGTTGAGTTGAAAGTAACACATGTTGAGTTAAAAGTAACACAAAATGTGTTGTTTTTAAATTAACACAAAAATGTGTCTAGTTAGGGTCAACACATCTGTGTGTTATCCCTAACTAGAAGCATCTTGTGTTATTTTTACCACATCCATTTTTCGAGTGTACCATTCTAAAATGTGGAAAAAAGTAAACAAAGTGATTTAACTGTTAATGTAGTAAAGTAACAAACAACACGCAAAATGTAAAATAGGCTACAACTAAACCCACATGACAGAAGTATTTTTTACTGCATTCGAGCATGAGATATGTTGATATTGTGAGATGTTAATGTTCAGATTTCCTCCTCTGCAGCTGCAGTCAGTCAGTCGTCAGCGCAGGGCGGGTTCTGCACTGAAACGCGTCTCGTGCACGCGCTGCTCGCGCACAGTGAACTGAGAGTCGATGATAGTGAAAGAAGAAAGCAGGTCAGACACGTTCAAAAGTTAAAATATTTATAACTGTTCTTTCTATAAATGGTTAAATGCCTTTTTACTCGTGCAATATCTTCTTTTCTTTAAAGATGGTGTTTATTAAACTGCTCAGGTTTGCTTTTTGGGAGTGTAAATCCGTGCTAAACAGTTTCTATAGTTTCTTTTAACAGTAGCTAACAAGTCTGTTATTTGATGGTGCGTGAGTACTTTCAAAAGTGTGTATTTTGTGTTGTATTTTGTCAATTGTAGCTATTGAATGTGAATTAACTCATTTTGATGGTCAACTGTTTAACTGCGTGGCAGAGAGAGAGAGAGAGAGAGAGAGAGAGAGAGAGAGAGAGAGACAGTCAGATAAATGTGAAGAAAATGTGTTAGGTGTATTTTTCCCCAGTGATGGATATGAAAACTGCAAGAAGACTTTAATGATAACCAGATGTGCTGAAAAACCATGGGAAAGAGTGTCTGTTTGTGCAATAGGCACTGCTCCAATCCTTGAACCTATGCCTGAAATGAACTCTGTCAAGTGTTATGTAAAGATTGGGCATTACACGCTGCTATCTTAATTTATCATTTTAGATATTTTCTATATCTTTTAGTAAATTCTAAATTTTTTCTAAAAGATATTTTTTTCTTTTTCAAAGGTGTGAATGATGACTACGTTAATGTAATGTAATATTATTGTTACTGTAATTTACTGTAAAAATGCTTTTCAAAAATTGAGTTTCATATTTGTAGTTGAGCATGGTTTGGGCATCTCAAATAATTATTTTTTGTATTTTATGTCTTTAATACATTTTATATATCTGGTTTAATTCTAAACAAATCCAAAAAATTAAATATCATCTATTTGTCTTTGGTGTGAATATTAATGTAGAAACTACTGTAATGTAATATTATTGTTACTGTAATGTAGGAATTACTTTAAACCTATTTTGTTCATTGTAGCAGAACTTTCCACAATGATTTTGAAACCATTTCACAATGATTTGCAGTAGTGTGCCAAACTGTCTGTGAACAGTGTTGAAATCCATGTCTTCGAGGGCATCTATCTAAGCTTGTTTTTGCATCTGTCAGGATGAAGAAGATAGCATTGCTGTTTGGTTTATGGAGTCTTCTCTGCCTCACACGTGCTCAGATGGTACAGTACTGTCTCAATAAAGTGCACAGTTATTATCTATACTATTTTTTGGCTCTAACTTTTCACTCTTTTTATAGACAGATACTGAGGCTGACGGTGAGGACGAGGTGGTTGATCTTTTTACCACACCACGCACCAAGCTGGCCGCTGCGACCTCTGATTTTGGCTACAACCTGTTCCGTCAGCTGGCCACTCGTGACCCCAAGGCCAGCGTCTTTCTGTCCCCCATGAGTATCTCAGCAGCCTTCACACAGCTCTCTATGGGTGAGGTCTGCTTTTGTCCATCAGTCGCTAGAAATCTTTAAATCTAAATTTAGTGTGTTATCTGTCATATAGGGGCATCTGAGCGAGCTGAAAGGCAGATTTACAGGGTTCTCCGCTACCACACCCTTCAGGACAGTCAACTCCATGGCACACTGAATGAGCTTCTCTCCTCGCTCAGGGCATCTGGCAAAGGCTTTAACTCTGCAGAACGCATCCTGTTGGCTAGAAGTGAGTGTATGATTTTATCTGAATGTTTCTGAGAGAAAAAAGGTTAAAGGAGTTGTTTATGTTATCTCTGTATGTTTCAGAGCTACGGCTTAAGCTGGAGTATCTCAACAGCGTAGAGAAGCAATACGGGGTACGTCCTCAAACTCTTGCGGGCGGAGCTCGGGACCTCAAGGCTGTTAATGATTGGTTCAAACAGAATACTGGCGGAAAAGTGGACCAAATCCTTCCGTCCGCTCTCTCTCGTACTACGACTGTACTGCCTGTGGGTGCCGCCTTCTTCAAAGGTAAGTAAACTTCTCTTTTGTGCACTTTTACACAATTACAGAAAAAACACAATTTGGTCTAAATAACCTTTTTCCACTACAAAGCGTCTTTGTGAAACAGAAAGGTTCTGCGGATAATAAAGGTTCCTTATGGAACTATATAGACAAAAATGATCCTTCTATGGCATTGTTTAGCTTTTATTTTTAGGAGTGAGTTTTAACCAGTGGCGTGAGTACTTTATATTTGCTCTTTTTCAGGTAAATGGATAACTAGGTTCGGCAAGGCCAACAAGATGGAGAACTTCCAGACAGATGGAGAGGCGCCAGTTCTCATTCCCATGATGGAGCAGGAAAATTACCCAGTGAAGATGGGTAATGACCCTGACCTTGGCTGCACGGTACTCCTCTTGTATTTTTGATTTTTTTAATATTTATTCATTTTTCAAATCAACAAGACTGACAAGCAAACAGAAAATGGTAAACATACAGAAAAAAAATATTTTAAAACAATTGCATCGACATGAACCTCTTGTATTGCTGATTAAATATTAGGATACTGTGGGTATTGTGTATTGCAAAAATGTATATTTCAGTTGATTTTTATACCATGGGTTATATATAAAGGGATAGTTCCTAAAAAATCATGAAAATATTCTCTAATGCAGCTTGAATGACTATACCATTTACCATTTGGCTGACGCTTTCATCCAAAGCGACTTACAAATATTAGGAGACAATGAAGCGACACATCAAAAGCAACAAAAGTATGAAGAAGTGCTTTAGAAAGTTTACAATGTTTTGCAGTGTTAGATAAATACCTGTAGAGGAAAGAAGAGAGTGTTTTTGTATTATGATGTCAGGTGTTGGTGGAAGAGGTGTTTTTAGTTGTTTCTTAAAGGAGGTGAGGGATGTGACAGAACGATATCAGAAGTTATCATACCAGTACGTGTCTGTGACATTTTCAATAAAAACATAAAATATAAATTCTCACTGAATGTATTTATTATAACCAATATCCTGAATCATGTGTTTATTTTTGACTAACCCCCTGTTGATAGAATCCAGACATTGAAAAAACTTGTTTATTTGTGACTCTTACAGGTCGCCCAGGTTCCTATGCAGGATGGAGTAAGCATGTATTTTTTCTTGCCCGACGAGGTGACTCAGAACCTGACGCTGATAGAAGAAGCACTTACTGCTGAATTTGTCCAGGATCTTTCTAACACCCTCCACGCGGTGCAGGTGCGCCTCACCCTGCCCGTGATGAAAATCAGCTACAGCACAGACCTGCTGCCCTCCCTCTCTGACCTGGGTGAGACACGACCACTACTACACATCCTTTCCTGTTTGTGTCAGTTCTCTTTTGTTTCTGCTTATATTAATTGTTGCTATGTTCTTCTTTCTCCAGGTCTATCTGAATGGTTGGCAGAGACAGACCTTATCAAAATTACCGGTCAGCCAGTCAAGTTAAATGCTGCCCGTCATAAGGTTGTCATGGAAACGGCTCCAGAGGGTGTAGAGTATGCCAGCACCAGCCCTAATGCCAGGGGCCAATCACTGGCTCTGACATACCATGTGGACCGCCCCTTCCTCTTTCTGGTCAGAGATGAACCATCAGGGGCTCTTCTTTTGATTGGGAAAGTGTTGAGTCCCCGTGACCTGGAAAGGGTATGAGACACACACATATACACCCACAAATTCAAACAAATGAGAAAGCTTCATGTGTTAACTTAAAGCCCAAACAAAATTACACATCTTTACTTATATGGTCATTTAAAGCATTCTTTCACCACAGCTGCACAACATCAACATTTTAAGCATTCTTAAGCATTCCCTCACATGCAAACATTGATATCTACAGTCAAGCTGAACATTTATAATATATATGGGTCATTTGTGTATTTTGTTAGGGATATTTTATGGATAGACTCAGTTTAAGCATTCCATCTAACTGGATCTTTGCCATACAATTTATGTTCATTTTGCTGCAAAATAACTAAATGACGCTCATAAATCTTTCACATGTTAGTAAAAAGTCCCTTAGGTATCAGTAGCTGCTATAATGACTAAGAAATGTAATCTTGAGCATGTTGCAATGGCCTTTATCGCTATAACTTGTTTTTGAGTGCCTTGCGTATGTTTTAAAGTTTCATACTGATCATACGACCTTTATATATATTTTTTAATTTTTTATTTACTTATAAAGCACACTGTGCTGTACAAAAGAAGGAAGGAAGATCAATAATAATAATAATAATAATAATAAGAGTAATACACTAAATATGAGTAAAAACCTTTGTAAAAGTTTTCATACTGATCATATGACTTTTACAGTCCCTGTACACTAGCCAAGCAATGTTCACATTAAACTCAAATTTATTATCACAAATGTACATTTACTACTAGCAAGAACATCCACAATGTGTATATTATGTTTGTTAAAATGTATTAAAAACAAAAAATAAAAGTACTTTCAAACTGAATCTTTGACTTTTCTTTGCTTTCCAATTAATGACTATAGCAACCAGTGACGTGCTGAAGCCCCTGCCCTTTTTGTCCACAAGTGTAAAGTGTCCCTCTCTTCTCATAGTAAATTATTATTATTATTGTTTTTATGATTTTTAATGTCATTATTATAAATAACAATACGCTTTTATACCATTTGTCACTCACATAAATAATAAACATAAAATAAAATATTTTGATTTTGCCTGACGTATGAGGGGTGGAGTTTCCTTTACATCTTCTTAGCCGTGACCCGCGAGTCTTCAAATGCGAAAAATGGGCATTTATCCATAATGCTGTTGTAAACTTAGTGAATAGCATATGCCAGTTGTGTTTAATTATACTGTAAGCATCACTCGATTGCTGCCAGTCTGCCACATTTCTGACACTGACGTTTCATTTGATTTATCAAAGTCCAGTAAACTGCGCTAGAATAGTTTAGCATGTTCTCATGTGTAATTCCAAATCCAACTCTAACGTGCAGAACATTTATATCTTTAGTTTAAAGGTGTCATATGATAAGACTTCTTGCTTTCTTTTCTCTTTAGTGTGTTATGTAGCTGTTTGTGCATGTTTAAGATCTGCAGAGTTACAAAGTCTCAAACCCAAAAGCATATTCATTGTAAATGTTAAGGCTCAGTCACACTTTCCTAAATCGGCTTGTTCAAACACGTGGTCATCAGATGGTTCTAAAAAACATTATTTTGTGTATTTGGTTTAATGCAATGTGTTTATGTGGTTTTAGGCTTTAAATGAATTAATTTACACATACCGTAGATTATTGTTGCTCTTCTCTGCCCGCCTTTCTGAAACAGCAGAAGCAACAATACAACAGCAAGAATAAAGACAAGCTTTCTTTGGAAACTGCCCCCACATTTCTACATAGAAGTGTTTGAATGAGGTGTTTTAGGAAGGTGTGGCTGAGCCTTTACAAAGAATATCTCCAGCGACTTTGAGCTTTAACTCTGCAGATCTTATACTTGCACAAACAACATACTTGAGAAAAAAGTAAAACAAGAAATCGCATCATATGACCTCTTTAAAACGCAGGGATATAGTCTGTATTGTAAAACAAGAGCAAAAAAATTAAGAAAATACAAGAATAATTAATGTATTAATTAAATTAAATATATTTAATATAGCCAGAAAGAAGATATAGTATATTTTATTTTATTATAATTGAATGTAAAATCGGGAGTAAAACTTGAAATCCCTTTGAGTGGAAAGGCCTAAACCTTTCCCCTGAGACTTGTTAAAGAGAAATTAATCTCAATCGTTTAACAATAAATTATAAGCAACACTTCTTGTCTGTTTCATTCTATCTGTATACACTTGTGTTCTGATGGCCTGCTGCCCGGTCTCCATTCATGAAGAATTTTGGGTTAAAAAGACATGACCTCATTCCTCAGAGTGCACATGTGTGATGGTAAATCCTCTTGAGTAATTTCACTGAAATACACTTAATCTATTCAAGATGTATTTGAAGGATCCAGTATGAGAAAAAGATCATGTCTAAATGTTTAGGACCTTTTCTCATACTTTATTACCGCTAAGAATGAGTCAGGAATGACTGTTTAGTCTAGAGTAAATGGCTACAACTACTTGTGATTCCTTCATTTGGTGATGTAACATAATAGCCAAGTTTATGGTAAACTAAATTTTTTGTTTATGTTCCTTAAACTCATAGGGATGTGTCAGTGATGCTCTGTACAGCCACTGGAGGGCGCCATAAGCTAGGGTTAATATAAAAAACATAAAATTAAATTAAACATCAATGTTTATGTCTTATGCATTTACATTAAATGTGTGTGTTTAACATTGTAGCATTTATATATAAAACAATAAAAGCATTATTTTAACTAATGTGGAAAAGTTAAAAGCTTTTTTTAATCTCTGTGCAGTAAATATTGAATAATGATGTTCAATCAAACCAACAGCTCAAAAATCTTTTTACTGTTGATGAGAAACACATGGTAAGTATCACACCTCACCTGTTCACAATAATTCTTTTGACACTCTTGACACCCACATTTTTTTGTTAAGATCCCTCTGAACAAAGGAAACATTCAGTTTCTTTCCCTTCACAGGAAACACAGAGTCCTCGTGAACTCTGTCACAACAGAATGAAAGAGGGAAACAGTCTGGACGTTTCTGTCTGAGCAAACAGAACAAATCAGGACATTTTCACTCTTAGTTGTAATAGTTGAGTTTTTATTTGACATCTTAAATAATTTAATTTAGATTTTACTTCACGACTGTCTATTTTAGTTTTATTTACAATTTATTATTTAAGTTATAACTACAAGTAATATTACTAATACTAAATAAAATAAGTACAAATAGTCTAACTAAAACTGTAAATATGTCTAAGAATGATTAACATTTCAGAGACCAGATTAGTGTTTGCAATCTAATACCAAATGTATATTAAATATGACTGATGCTATATACACAAACTGTGCATAAAAAATTTAAAAGAGAAAAGCACATTTTAATAAATGAGCTTCAAATGCAAGGCTTTGTTGATGGGCACAGATGTTGTAGTTACAACATTTACCAGCAGGGGTTAACTAGGTCATGCTAACCAGCCAAACTTTGACCTTTGAGATAGTTGAGATGTGCAAACAAACACAGCAATGTTGTGAAATCTGTATCGAGCCACAGTAGTTGGGCTAAGTATTCTAAATTGGAGAAGTAAAAAGTATTTAAATATTGAAAACACATAAAGTACACACATCTCTAAAAATGCATATGATGTTTTTGTTTATGCAGACAGACAGAAAGACTCATTCCTGTGTAATCTGAGAACCATCTCAACAAATGTGTATTGAAAGCCATTCGACGGGCACATAATACCAGCATGCGGGTGGTTGGATCCGTTAAACAAAGAAGAGGATGAGATCAAAAAAAAATGAAGCTTGAAATATATATTGGGATCTGTCACACACCACCCTTCATTCTGCTTCATCCGCCAGGTATTTTAGGTCAACGGCTGGTAAAGAGGATCCACCACCCCTTATCTGTATTAATGTGCTGTTTACATGTTGTTAAATAGTAATATATTTACACACTACTATACTATACATCACAGAAACATGATTAGCCAGCAAAAGTCATTTCCAAAAATGAATACACTGTTTGAAGAACAGGTCATTTTTTGTACGGTATGGTAATTTATTTCCAAAACATTAACAATTTACAACTTTCAAGGTTCAGTTGAACCCCCTTTATATAAAATGAAAAACAAAACTGAAAACCCTAAAAAAATATTTTTGAGAAAGCACTTAAGAAAGGCAAACCATAAAAAAGTAAAACACAAAATAAAAAAGTATTAAACATTATATATGTTGACATAAGTCACAGTTTGGCTCTTCATACACATGAAGCTCAAATAACAGGATTAAACAGATGTCACAAATTATGCAATATATTGTTGCACTCATACAAGATATGCAAAAAGAAATGTAATATTTGACTCACTTTACATTTGATTATTTGGCTTGTAAATGCATATCTAATATTGTAAACAGAAACGGACAGTTGTCTTGTACAAATTCTTGTTATGAAATGTATATTTTCATTAAGGTTTTAGCAACTGCTACTGTAGTTGAGTAAAAAATATATTTTGTATACTGTATACTGTATATTTATGTCAGTTTTTATTTATGTAAATTTAAGATATATCACCCATATAACCATGTTATTTATACAATATATATTTCTGAAAGTATCAGATGCACTGTGACAAGATGAATACATACTGCTGACACCAAAACACTTCAAGAGATATATTTCAAAAACACAGAAATGAATAAAGAATGCCTCAATCAGCTTGTGCTTAGGTCATAATAAAAATGACTGAACAGCCATGGCGTTAAAGCATCACAGTTATGTTAAAAAACAACAGTATTTTTTCCAATATTCATACACTTGGCACATTGTCTAAACTCAAAAGTGAGTTTAAACAATATTTTCACATTATCAGCATATAAAAATGTATTAAATGTCACTCACACTTCACAACACACTGTGCTCGTGGACAATATCTATATAATGGAATTACGAACACCTTAACGTGTTTTAAAGTGATCGCTTATATCTTTGGCAGATTGTGTTTCACAGAAAACAGCTGTTAACAGAAAAGAACGTGTTCACAGCATCCTGTCAGACACTTGGCATGTGCTTTAGCTTGAAGAGCTGCGTACAGTCAGAAGGAAAGCCGAGAGATCTCAAAATCTATTGCTTCACCGCTTTCAGCTCATACATGGACATTTCAATCATCCTGTTTTACTCTCTAAACACTCTTTTCTGTACTACAATGTCCATTTGAAGAGGTCAATGGCTGCTTGACCTCCTTCATTTCTTGGGAACTTTCATTTTTGCTTTGGACCTGGTCCTTTCGGTCATTCTGCTGTTGGGTCGGATTTGTCCTTCGAAGCACCACATAAGATAGTAAGAAACAGATGAAGCCGCCGAATATGAAGAAAATCTGGAGTCCCAAGAACCTAAAAACAAAACATTTACACAAATCACCATTTAGACGGATTTATACAATTTTATTTAATTCTGACTTTAAACTTTACCTGTGTCTAAAAAGGTCCAGATTGTAGTAGCTACATGATGTTGTCCTGTTACATTTAGTTCCCCACAAAATGCAGGTGGAATCGATGGCCAGGCCATACAGCACTGGAGCCGGAAGGAACGCTGTCAGAAAAAACACTTTCTTTAAATATACTGTATACACATTTAGTAAATATAAAATTCAGATGAGATAATCCGCCACTGTGACAGTCATTATTATGAAATGGTTTCCCCACACACGTTGGCAACATGGTTACGTAATCACAGTTATCACACGAGATAATTACAACAACCACGATTTTGTTTAAACATCCTCTGAACACACCTGTTCCTTTTAAGATATGACGTCTGTTATGACGTTATGCGTTTGTCATGCATCCAAAGTTATTAAATGGTTGGAGAAATATAATGAAATTGTAAAGATATCATCTCCGCAACTTTCACAATACTTGCAAATCTTGTTACGACAAACAAAACAAAGCCAAATAACACTCAAGTGAAGAGGATGGACTTGAATAGACCCTATGGTTTGTTGAAACGGTTGAAACATCTTTAGACTAAAACTCACTATGACTTTTAATCCACAATATCTATTTCAAACATTCAGACAAAAGTCATGAAGAACATCAGGTCAGGTGACTCTAAACTTTTAAATGATAGTGTACATACAGTAGACATAGAGAAAAATAATAGGACACTGACAACTTTGTGCAACTTATAACACGCAGCTGTTATTCTAATATTATTTAATGGTCTTGTTCAGAGAATAAGGTGTCCTTATTACAGGGTTTGGCAGTTAAAAAGCTTTTTTGTACCAAAAGAGACATGTCTGTTGTGCATGAGCGATCACTTTTGCTTACCAAGTACTCTGAACAGCATGAACTGAATTCCCAGGGCAAAGGACTTGTCTTGTGGAGTCACAGTCCTGAACAAAAGCCAGAAAGCATCAGTCAACACGTTACACCTTATGCATCATTTTATATGTAAAACAAACACGTTCTGTTTACACACAAAACATCTTTGCATCTCCGGAGGCTTTTACTGAAAGTAATAATTGTTAAAGCCTGCTGGCTGCCAGGACCTGTACAGGCAGATCATTATGAAGCAAGAGAAATAAAACGTTCACATAATCTTCTGAGGACACAGTCAATGACAGAACAAATGCCACTTCACAATGTAAACTAGAACTTGCAAAGAGATGCTACATTCTGAAATGGACAATAATACACGTTTTATAATAATACACTATCCATCCATCCATCCATCCATCCACTGTATCTATCTATCTATCTATCTATCTATTCATCCATCCATCCATCCATCCATCCATCCACTGTATCTATCTACTGTATCCATTTACTCTATCTATCCATCCATCCATCCATCCACTGTATCTATCTATCTATCCATCCATCCATCCATCCATCCATCCATCCATCCATCCACTGTATCTATCTACTGTATCCATCTACTCTATCTATCGATCCATCCATCCATCCACTGTATCTATCTATCTATCTATCCATCCATCCATCCATCCATCCATCCATCCATCCATCCATCCATCCACTGTATCTATCTACTGTATCCATCTACTCTATCCATCCATCCATCCATCCATCCATCCACTGTATCTATCTACTGTATCCATCTACTCTATCTATCCATCCATCCATCCATCCATCCATCCATCCATCCATCCATCCATCCATCCACTGTATCTATCTACTGTATCCATCTACTCTATCTATCCATCCATCAATCCATCCATTCATCAATCTATCCATCCATCCATCCACTGTATCTATCTACTGTATCCATGCATCCATCCTAATTTTGACTAATAATTTTTTTAGTATTTAATAAAAAAATATTATTGGTATTTCCTGGGTAACCCCAACTATAACAAGTGTAAGTGTAAGGCTATAGCAAGTTGTAACCTGTTTAACAAGTTCATCCCTGGTGTACAGCATGACCTCAAAGTATGTGCCAGACCTACATTTTTTTTCTATTGCCGTTTGTACATAAAGACACATAATCATACTTCTTCACCTTTTCACAATCTCAGCCTTCTTAAATAAACAAACCTTTCCACGTTTCACTAAACATACACATATTAAATGTACAATACTAAACTAAACTTTTTACCAGTAAAATAAGTTTAAATAAAGGGATATATACCTGAGGATCATCATAAATGATGGCGTATGAGAAAGTGAAGCCACGAAGCATGTGATTGAAGAGAGGATCATGAAGGGAATGAGGCGGTTAGAACAGCCGGTTCCACATGTTCCTGGTACAGCAAAACCCAAAGACGTTCCTGAAGCCACACATCCACAATCTGTGTAGTTCTGAGAGAGATTTACTGTATGTTAGACACTGACAAATGCCACGCTATCAGTTTTTCATTTGAAAATATCTTTGACATTTATTTATTTGAGATTTAAGCGCAACTACTGTGTTTCCTTTCATAAGAAAAATGTATGAAAGGTTAAATTATGGCTCCCCCATTATTAAAAGTGTTTTTAAAGATTCTTTTTCAGGAATCACAAATTCACAAACTAACTTCAGCGTGTGGGTGAACAGGCTTTACTCAGTAAAAGTTTGTTTGTTGTTTGGAAAGCAATTAAACAGATAAGACGTGCAGGAAATGCGTTTCTGCAAAAGCCAAAAATAACAACTGCGTGAAAGCAAACAAATGTTTTGTGTTGGCTTTGGCACAAAGGTGCAATTAAAAATGGTTTAATTGTTATTTCACATTAACGTGCATGCAGTGGCCCGCGTGCACTGCTTAATATAGGTTTTCTCATTTATTCTTTAAATACAGTTTGAATGTTATTGGTTCTTGTTATTTAGTAAAGCTTTATTCCTGCAGTAACTACTGACCTACTTTCATTTTGGGAAACTTCCCACATTGTCCAAAAACAACTGAACAAATGTTCGTTTATCCAACCCTGATGTTGGTACATTCTTCAGTAAGTACTGAAACTGTTCAAATAACTTTTCATTAGGACAGACAGACAGTTCAACACAACTATTGACAAGAATCCTAACAGTGTTTACTATTTCATTTTACAAACTGTATACAGTATATAGTTAAAAGAATTGAAACCCCCAAAACATTGATAAATATCTCAAAGATTGATAGTGATCAAGGGACATGTTTCATATCAAGCTTTGAACTCGAGATGAAAAACAAACATTTCCGTGCTTCATGTCTACTGTCACTCGCCTACCGTTTTTTCTTTACATTTAGATTGTAGAAAAGAAAGCTTATCCAACATGATTTTACAGTAATTTGATACAATCGCACAAACAGTAGTCATTAACTCATTTAAGTCATTAAATCAAGGCTTCAGTCTTTTTTCTTGGCTTTAGGATCTGTTCTAAAATTGCCTCGAGTTATCTTTCCTGTATCTTCCCTTTCATGTTACAGTACATGTTTATTTAATGATGTGTCTACATCCACACTGTGGAAATGCTATACATTTCTGCCAACTCTCCAGTACAGTATATACAGTACAGTGCGTACTTTAAAGGGATAGTTTACCCCAAAATAATGCCATTATTTATTCACCCTTATGTCATTCAAACCCTGTATATGATTCTTTATTTTGTGGAACAGGGAAGAAGATATTTAGCAAAGCGCAGGTTACCGGCACACATTCACTTTCATAGTATGAACACAAGATACAATGGAAGTCAATGAGTGCCGTAACCGTTTTGCAAAATATCTTCTTCTGAAGCAAGAAAGTCATACAGGTTTGACATGAGGGTGGGGGGGGTGAACTATCTCTTTAAGCAACTAATGCATGTTAAAACATATCCAGTTGTGGAAGTATTTAGGTTTGTTTTCATTTCAACATTCATTTCATCATTCATTTCTATTGCATGTTCTAATGCAGATGAAGTGGTAGTTTGGTCAGTAAGGTTTTTTCAGGACATGGGTTTTGAAAATTCGTTTTTGGGTCTGTAACCAGCCAACCTGATCTCACAGGAATTTATATGTATTTCATAAGGTATTCACAAGGTATCACATAAATTTGTATGAATTCGTACAATGAATCGTACAAAAACACACGATTATTAAAGAAAAGCAATGATAAACCTAACATTATTGGGGAGAAGGTAAATTAAACTAAAATATACGGATGAGATTGTATAAATCTGTAAGAATTAGTCACTTCGTAAAATATGTCCAAATTTACTTTGTAAAGATTGTGTTGAGCCTGTGAAAGTTATCTTTAGTTATCCAATTCTGCATTACACTAACAGAATTTCCAAAGATAAAGTTTCCTTTAACTTTGTCAGTGTCTTTATGTTTTTCTTAGACTCATGCCATGTGTCTTTTAAAACAAAAGATGCTTTTGTAAGCCACAATTCTTTGTAGTCCTAATTTTAACATTTCAAACATCTAAACAGTTTATTTTTACCCTTAACTCTTTATTTCTGTTATCAGGCACTACTGAAATTATATAGATGGTCATCCTGCCATTGGTGTATCTACTCATTATGTGTTGCTATTTTTGAGAAAACTTTGGTAGCTCTTTTTTTACAGTCCTGTGACACATACAAGTATTATATATACACATATACATTTTAAAGATACACTGTGTATCTTTGTAATTACTAGGTACCAACCCTCAACCTGAAGTTGAGCAAAAAGAACCCTCAGAACTTCCTCATTCGTTTTTGCTTAAATTAGAAAGTAACCAGCAGTTCTGGGAAACAAAGTAAACAATAGCTTACCAAAACCTTTGATTTATTTTCGAGTACTGCTGTTCTGCATCCTGCATGGCAGGGAGAGCGAAACTCCACTCCATCTGAACCACACACAGGGTTAAAGGCTTCATCAGAGCAGGAACATGAGGAGGAACACTGATCCTCTCTGAAATATATCAGCAAAGAAAAAGAAACTAATGAACATAACAGGATGCCATGTATCATGCATTTTGCATATGAAGAGCATTAACAAAACGTTTTTACTCTCTTATAAGAACGTTGTCAACATGCAGAAAAGCCCATACACGGTTTATGTAACTAAACTGGAACTGGAATCAGAGGATGAGGTCACAGCTTTAGGGATTTGGCCACCCAAATTGACATCCTGAAGGGAGTATTTTGGGTTTATTCTGTTGTGTTATGTAATATTTTAAAGCTGAAATCTGTATGTTTTATTAACCTCTTAACCGTTCTTCAGGAGAAACTCCTATTTTATTTTACTATTCACTTTAATATTTCATTGTTAAATTCTAATCATGAAAAAATACATATTGATGGAAAGGTTTAAGACTCAAATATTTGGCAAATTTTCATAACAATAAACATAAAATTATAAAAAAATGATATTTTTAAAAACGAAAAGTTAAAAAATGTAATAAAAAATTAAGATGCATGTTTATGTTTATGTGCAGAAACAGGTTAAAAAAAATAAAAAATGTCTGTATAGTCCAGTTGGTAAGAGTATTGTGCTAGCAATGCCAAGATCTTATAAGAGATTTTATATACTATATATTTTATATACAGTATGATGTACTGTACGTGGGTTTGGATAAATGCATCTGGCAAGTGTGTAAATGTAAAAGTGTTTCCTTACCATACCGCTGGTGATAGAGAGGCAAAATGACGCATTGCAACTTTAAATAAGTATCTTTTATTATGTAATTATTTTACACTATACATTACTACACTCAAAAGGATGTGTTATTTTTTAACACATTTTTTGTGTTATGCTGTTTAACACATAATGTGTCATTTTGTGTTAAATACATAAAAGGGACAACACATGTTGAGTTAAAAGTAACACAAGTTGAGTTAAAAGTAACACAAAATGTGTTGTTTTTAAATGAACACAAAGATGTGTGTTGTCCCTAACTAGACACATCTTGTGTTATTTTTAACACATCTGTTATGTGTATACATTTAGAATCGTCTTATTTAAACATTTTCTCACTTTCACATACCTGTGTTATATATCCCCCCAAAATGTTCATGTCCATAACGAACTACGCATTTCATCCCTGAATACTGAAAGCATTTCGAAAAGTGACTCACCCAACAGCGTTGATGCCAAAAATCTTCTGTGTGGGACAGCCAAGAAAGAGAAGTGGAATGGCAAACAAAATGCTCAGAAGAACCGCGGCTGTGCACATCGCAGCTGAAGATTTAACTGACAGACTCAATCTGCGCAGAATAACACCTCCAAACATTATACCCAACATGGCTGAAGGGATATTCAAACCACCTGCAAACACACAAGGTCAAAATAAATGTTACAATACATAAATCCTATTTAAGTAAGTAGTATTTAATGTTAATTTAATGAGTTGCTGTATGTACGATCTTACCTATCATCATGGTGGAGAAGGCGGCTGTCTGTGTGAACTGCTTTTCTATAAATTTGGCCATAAAAGTGGCCAGTCCTGCAACCATTGCAGCCAGATTCACCTGAGCCAGCACTATTAACAGGTATATTGGG
Source organism: Beaufortia kweichowensis (assembly GCA_019155185.1). NCBI lineage: Eukaryota > Metazoa > Chordata > Actinopteri > Cypriniformes > Gastromyzontidae > Beaufortia > Beaufortia kweichowensis. The sequence continues at coordinate 14,232,912 of CM032812.1, read as the reverse complement.
TTCCTCAAAGTTCTCATTAAGATTTTGGGAAAGCCTGAAGTAAGAAAAACAGAAACCGATTTGAATCTGTAAGTTACAGCACACAAAGTAAACGGAGCATAAAAACAGCATCCAAAGAACAAGTATAGTTTGTTGTGTAGAGCGCTTTATCTGGATCATTTCCAGAGTGCAAAACTAATGGGAGTCGTTCTTGTGACTGGATCTGAAATCTTAGAATGGCACACAAAAAATCCAATGTGTCAGACAGAACAGGTTTACTGAACTCACTCCTTGAATATAAATGCAACTCCTGAAGATTATCTGAAGTCAGTTTGAGTCTTGAATGCGTTTTTCTTTATGCCGAACAGGGTGTGAATATAACCATATTTAGCACTTTAAAACAGGTGTGACTGAATTCTGCTGACATGTGAACCTTTGTTTAACTGCTAATCAGATATCTGGTTCTGTCACATGAAGCAACTTCATATTTCTTTGTTAAGTTGGACATGTGCATTGTTAAGAATTCTGGTTTCATTATGTATTTAACGTGGGAGGGAGAGTCCCCGAACAAAACTTGCACTTGAACTGAATTCGATCGAAAAAGCAAAACACACTTTTTAGGAACTCGGTGAGAGACATGTCCTCCGTTCCATCAGTTCTGGGATTCTTGTTCTCCATCATTTTTTCTGATGATGGTTCTGCAGGGACCTCTGAGGTTTCCTGAGGATAATAAAGTTTACATTTATTGGTGAAGAGATCACTGTGCAAATATCCAACACAATCTCACAGGAATTTGTGTGAATTTTACGAGGTGGCTAATTCCTATGAATTCATAAATCTCATTTGTACATTTTTGTACGATTTGTTTCCTCCCTCGTGACATTAGGGTTAGGAACAGTGTGTGCTTTTATTGTTGCTTTTTCTTTTAATCATATGTTTTTGTATGATTTCACATTGTATGGATTTAAGCAAATTAGCTACCTCATAAAATAGACTAAGTGCGAATTCCCGTGAGATCAGGTTGAAATATCTGTGATTATTCAGGACTAAAGTTTTTCTTTTATTGTCATCAGCCATTTTTCTGTCAACTGAGACAGATTCATATAGCCTAATAACAATTAAACAGTATCATTTAAAAACAGTGAATTTACAGTTGAAATAGATTTCAAAGCAGTTTTTTAACTAAATCCAATGTGTAATGATTTAAAACGTATAAAATAAGAGTTTAAGACTTAATTATAAAAAGTTTATTATTCACCTGATAACTGTTCCACAGGTGGAACACTTTAGGTTCTTTCTCTATTCACTTTAATATTTTAATATTGTTAAATTATTTTAACAATAAACATAAACTTAAAAAAGTTATAAAATACCTAAAATAAAAAAAACTAATATCTAAAGTATAAACAAATTGTAGTTTGCTTAGTACAATACATTCAGTTATCATGTTTATTCTTAAACTCGTTTTTATTTTGAGATTATGTAAGTTAACTGTGACACGCTTATATTATTGTTTTTTAGAGAAAAGCATCTACAGTAGTGAAAGAATATCAACCGTCATCTACACACTTCATGGGAGGTTCTCAAGTGAAACAAAAGCTGTCAGAACATGCTCTGACAAGCACTCTCGGCACTCGTGTTTCTTCTCTTATGGTCTTGAACACGTTCGGTGGGATCTGAGTCTGTTTAAATAACTTTAGATGAACTAATACTATAACAAATCATTCCACTCACATGCAACAACTGCATTAGTCAACAATTTCATGACTCAAAACACTAACATCAAATAGGTGAGATTAATTGAGATTTACCTCTTTCTTCATCTTCCTAGGGAAGAACATGTATGGCAAAGATGTTAGGAAAAGTATGGTCCCGGCCACCAGGAATCCCAGCCACCAGGCTCCCACCCACCTGGGGTCAGTAGTTTTCAGAATAATTTCATCTGAAACAAATAAAAAACGACAGTAACATATGACACAAATTGTTTTAGTGTGCATAACTTCTGATGTTGAGTTGAATGCAGATTAATGGAGCAGAACAACAACGCTTAACACGCTGAATCTTGAGGTCAATGCTTCCATTTAATATTTCTTCTGCTTGTCGAATCACACACGTCCAGACATGTTGAGCACAATTACCAAAGTATTTATTTACTTTAGTGTGTAATGGTATCCCTCTCTGCAGTTTTCAGCTTGTAAAGTTTGGTTCTTTATAAAGGACTGTGCCGTCTTGTATTGACTTTACATGTGTAATCCTTTTTATAAAGATGTGGAAATGGAAAGTGAGACTTGCTTACCCAAAGACATCTTGTCAATGTCAACAAAGAAACGGAGCAGGAAGGATGCCATGATGTAGCCGAAGGCCGGCCCTATTACAGTCACGGCAAACAGTATTCCTGCAGAAGATTTCAGAGGTTGAATGTAAAAATTATATTCAGTTAAACAAAACCAGATGCTTTCAGTGTTTTTCTAACCGAGGTAAAATGGAGAATTCCTCTTTTTTGAATAATCGTCTATGTAGGAAATCCCAAACGGTTGTATGGGGACTCCGCCAATACCCAACAGTAGCTGGCCCATTAGAAGAATCGGATACACTCCAGTGTGGGCGTCGCTCTTCTCTTTATCGCACATCTGATTGGATGCTTCATTTGGGATTAGGCTGTTTTGCTGGCAAAGACCGGAGCTGTTGAATTTGATGTCTGCAGAGCAAATCAATAATACAATTTCACTGTAGCTTCAGTGCTTCTAAATAAAAAAAAGGATGAAATTGATTTTAAAACTCACTGTGTTCACTGTCTGTATATTGATACGTTCCACTAATGAAGTGAGGCAGCGCTATTAAAAACACTCCCACACTTGCGATTATTGCTCCAATTCCAATACATCTTGGCCGATGAACCCTGCTGCCAAAGAAACTCACGAACACGATAAGAATCGTGTTCCCCACCTTTGTTTAACAAGAAAAAACAAAATAACCTTGGTCAGACAAGAGTCTTGGTGATGGTGTAACCATTTATAAAATAAAAGTCCTATAAGCTATTTTATTGAATGTTTTATGGAAATAGATGTCATGAAACATCACAGATCGAATCTGTAAATTGAAAATAAATGTGGGCTGTTGTCAGACTCTTTGTTCAGTCTGTCAATAATTCGCTTGCTCATAAAACATGAAACCAGGAAGCAAAGAATCTTTTTTATTTTGCAAGGCTGTGTATCAAATATTAAAGTTTCCAAGCATCTTTGTGTGCATATGCGTATCTTTATAAAGCAAGGTTTCGATCAGGTCCTCAAATATTTGATATTGCCAAATGTTAAATGTGCACCAAAAGGTTTATAATATAATTATATATCAAGCAAAAATACATAGAGAGACACATATGTAACAGTAAAGTTGGCTGTCAGTTTAAAGTTCAACAAAAATGTGAATGTTCAAAAATGTTCAGACATAAAGAAGTCGGGAACTTATAATTACAGTCATTCCGACATAATTTCACCACACCATGATTCAGCTGAAAACTGCACATGATCTGATTTTCAACGGTAACTCCTCCTCAAAGTCATTTAGGAATACAAAATTTGGAAAGCCAAGAGTTGAGGTCATGCCAGTTAAATATGATGGAAGCAAATCATTTCATAAATTAAGGAACTATAGTTGTGAATGTTGACAGTAGCCTACAATTTAGTAGAAATTTGGTACAATTAAGTAGAATTCTATGTGATATATGAGTTGTCAAGTTGTGATGTCTTAAGGGGCCATTTCCACCATTTCTGACAGAGAAAATGGTTTGAGAAAGTGATGGTTTTAGCTGTGATTTACACCTTTACTCATGTATTTCATATTAAACCACTATCTTGGTCGACCAAACTGACTTTCCAGAAGGACTTAATGGACTTAAACACAAACACACAAATTTCAAATTTGAAGAATTCAAATTCTCACTACATTTATCAATAAGTTAAATAGAATGTAGAAATATAAAATCACTTTGTCATAATAATGACCTCTGAGCTCGTAAATACTTGAATACATTATTGGCATAGGGCACTTTAAAACCGCTCATGTTCAGACGTAATGCCTCAACATGTTGCTGTAATAATAGTAGGAGGTAATTGCTAACCACATGCAAACCATCCCCAAAAACAAGAAAAGTATCTGTTCTTCAGGCTGTTCATCATTATCATGAAAACTATTTTAAAACACTGCACTACCTTTTGTGCAATTTCAATATAAAAAGGCAATAAATCTAGAGGATGTTTATGGTTAACAGTACAAAGGTAGCGTTTCATTCTTACCTCATTGAAAGCAGCCAGCAGTCCTGATTTCTGGCTGGTAAACCCATATCTTTTCTCAATGGTGGTTATGGAGCCTTTCAGATAGCCAGACACCAGGAGCTGAGCCAGCTGGAGCATCCCATGACAAAATACAAAAAACTGAAACACACAAAAGTCATTAAAAAATGTGTAATGTGTGAACTGTTGCACAGGCATAAAAATAAAACCATATTAAAAAAACCACCTAATGGTCAGAAGCCCTGGCAGTACACTGATATACAGATGGGAACTAATCACATATTTGTGTGAAAAACGTTTAACAACTGGCGTAAAGTTGTAAGATTTGCTTTGGAATGGTCAGTGTCAGATTGTGTTATGTTAAAATTAGTGACTCGTAGTTGCACTTAATGCACTCTGAACGCATTGTTAATTATTGTAATTATTATTATGTATTAGCATTGTTGTTTTATTCCAAACAAACATTATATTAAAGTTGTTTTATTAAAGTCGGGGCACTCCACCGCCATGTTTACACACCTCTCTGGGGGACTACTTCAGTCACATCCGCCTGATGTGGGGAAGACTGATATCTCTACAATTGCTCGATAAAATCTAAATGAATCAAAATCTACAATTAAACCCATTAACTGCACCATAACTTTTGTTTCATGAGCTCAAACTGCGCTAAAAAGCATCCTTTGTCAAGTCGCTTCAGTCGCTGCTGCGCATGCGCCTCACGACACTCCCAGATAATCGTCACTCTTTATCGATTGATGATTAACTTCTCTTGCTAATGAGTTTTCCCATTCATAATAACTGGTGCATCCTGTTATTGTCTGGTATCTTTGACTATATTTAACAATTAATGTTCCTGTTCAAGCCAGTTGTGTTGCACTGCGGGGAAATGTCATCTATACGAGAATACTGTAACATAAGTTTAGCTTAATAGGGTGCAGATACAATGTAAAAGACATTCATCACTCTCTCTGTACAGCATTAGAAACTTCGGAGGAGTTTGTTATGTGGTTCAGCAATAGAAAAAGAACAATATAAGGATGTGCAGTGAATACAAGGAAATCATCAGGCCAAATCTATGGAGACTAAAAAGGAAATTAACTTATTTATGCCTCTAAAAAACGACGCGTTGTAATGAAGGCCTTCAATGTTTTAAAATAAAAAAACTTTTTCTGAATTTACAGAATGTCCAGAAAAAAAGCACACAGTGTTTTAGTACATCTGTTATATTCATTTTGTTCTTTATTAGTTCACAACAAATCATGTCGCAATAAATGTTGGAAACCCTAAATCACTGCAGATGCTTGTACTTTCACAATCACACAGTCTTTGTTTCAGTTTAACAGTGTCATGTTTATATGATTAACATAATTTTAATATAAGTTTGTTAAATTTAATATACATTTTATATAATTTTTAATTGTTGTAATCTTACCTTGATGTTGTTAAAAAGACCCATTGTTCTACGAGGTCTCAGTGTTTGTGTGTTTCCTTGGAGTTCAATAGCTGTCATGTCATACAGCTATTAAAATGCAGAATTCTGCAGAAATAAGCATGCTGTCACTGTTTAAGGACTTTTTTCATTAGTAAATCAAAATTAGGACTTCCTTTAAATTCAGTGTCCAAGCAACAACTTGTCCCCATGGATTTGAATGCAAATTTGCAAGAATTGGTGCATGAGTCTTTGGTCAATCTTTGACAAAATTGAACTCAAATGTAAGTGCTTTTCTAGTCATTTTCAATGATTTTGATTCTGGCTTTATACCTGTTTGAATACAACACTGAAATAGTTATAAAAAGCTATAAAAGCATATGATTCTTGCAGAGAGTGTGTCCAAATGCATACAATGCATTCGATTATATAGAAAAATGCACACACAAATAAAACACAATTTTTTTATACATTTATGTTAGTCTAACCATTAAATAATCATCCTGCATTTCAACAGTACCACATTGCCATTTGCATGCCTAAGCTGTTTGTGAAGCTGCATGATTTCATAAGTTGATAGAAGTGTACTTACTGCTGGCTGTGACTGAAGAGTTTGAGAAAGTCTGTCCTACTTTCACTTAAGGAAGCTTAAACTGCGGGGGGCGGACTTTCAAGATTGCACAATCTCAGCTATTTGAAAGTGATTGCACATGGATTGGGCAAAGTAGAAAGAAAGAAAAAGAAAGAAAGAAAGAAAGAAAAACCTTAAAGTCTATGTACAGAAGGATAGGGAAATACAGAAAATACATCCAGTACACACTAAAGAAAATCTTATTGGATGAGACCAAAATAATGAGCACTATACCTGTAACTCTAGTAATATTAAAAGTTTTATTTTATAAAAACTAGTCCTTAAAAATGAATCAACTGAAAGATAAGCCACTATTTCAACATTTAAAAGAATGAAGAAGAATGAAGAAATACTTTAAAGTATGTGTTTAATGTACAGGTTAAAACTTTTAAAATGAGGAAGAACTAAATATTTTGTTAAGACAGCTGTTTGTTTTCAAAGTGACAGCTGTTTCTTTCCCATTGCAGGCATACTTTACACAGCAGATAACATTACATTTCCCATTATAACCAGCAGGTAGAGACAAAGTACAGCTTTAAACGCACACTCTCACTCCATGACATCACTCATCACCCATTACAGAAATGAAATTATGATGTATGAGTCAGTTTTTGAAATAGTCTGGAAATGTAGTGCATTTCCTCTTTCTTTATTATGCTTCCCAGAGATGCACACAGTACAGAACAAAGAACTAGTTTTAACCAGTGATGTAATTTTAAAGAAAAGAGTACCAGAATTCTTTCAAAGAATATGAAGAAAGGCTGTTAAGCTTGCATGGTCTTTAGTATTTTTTAAAGATTATTTTTTAACTCGGGTCACCCAAAGCGCAACTGCACCACATGTTGGAGCACCGGCAACAAGGCCATCGGCTCCAACTACATTTAAGTACTTAATGACATGTTAGTGATCCCAGGAACATTAGAAAACATTAAAATACTAACATATCAGGGACTAACATGCAGTAGTTTTACTCTTTCTCTTTAGCAGATAAATATTTGTGTTTGGTTCACCATGTACAACGTTACAAAAATCTTGATGATCAGCTTTGAAGCATCTTAATGGCCTTGTATCACTATACAATATACAATGAGTTTCAACAAATATCATTTTCGCGTCTTCTTGGAACACACCATGTCACAATACAGAATGGAAAAGCCTGTCCATTTCAAGAATAATGACAACTTCAGACGTCAGATGGTGTCCAAACGACATAAGATATAATTAGAGTTATCACAAACAGTCAAAAGGTTGGTTTAGGTTTAGTAGTTTTTAGCAGTCACAAAAACAACATTATCTAATGTTCAGATCTGACAACAACACATTCAGTCTTTTATTTTTATTATAGTAATTTAAAGGAACTTCATTTAAAACCATTTTCTTGACATTCCAAAACTGCAAAATTATTAAGACTTGCACTCACTCGTAGCGGTGGAAAATGACTAGGACTTCACAAGCAGCGTGATGCAACACTTGGGTAGCACCTGACAGCATCAGCTCCAAGACGACCGTCATCATGGACATCTGGAAAGTAAACAAGCTACAATGTTTTGACAACCACAGTAACCAAAGAATCACAGTAACAAGACAAAAAGATTCAAGTAAACCATCATATTTAATGTAAATATATATACATTTATAAATATAATAAATATATTATATAACTTTTGGGGTATTTATAAAATTGCCAACACTTCTATCCATCCACACATCTGTCTATCTATCCATCGTCCATCCAATTTAATTTAAAAACTGAGGATCATGATAGCTGTGGTAAAACACGGTATCAGATATAATGCTGAACTTCCCAAGATTCCCAACTTGACCAAGACTGACCAAGAGTTTAAGTGATCGCACACAATGTGTTTTCCCTCAGCGCCCAGTTGTGTTGCTTTGGCTGAAAATCTGTAAAACAGATGCACACAGAATTGTAATGATGTGTTGCTCTATTTCACAGGCCTGTCTTGAAATAAAGGGTTCATTCATAGACATGATGATTTAGGGTCTAAGCAGCTGTGCACTTGTAGAGTAACTGCTGCTATCAAGCGAAAATGTGAGAAAACCGTCATGTGACTGGAACTTTAGAGGAATTTAGAGGAAAGAGGAAGATAAAAAAGAGAGGGAAGCACTCATTTATGTAGTATAGTTATGTAGTATTTAAGGGATAGTTCACCCAAAAACTTGCTGTTCATTTACTCACCATCAGGCCATCTGAGATATAGATGACTTTTTTTTAGTAGAACTGAAACTGTAGTCCTTGATGATTCATATAATGCAAGTCAATGACTACCTGTTTTTGAGATTAAAAAACAAACAAGGCCAAATTAATAAACGTGGCTCCTGCCGATACACTAGGTCCCTTTAAATCTTTTTTATTTAAATGCGTCTTTTAATTTAGGTTTAATGTTTCAGGGAAAACACATTCGGGGAAATAAAAGACAAAAAGCTGCAAATTACATAAATGCACGCTTTCTGGAACCAGTAAAACCAGTATAACTTTTAATACTCCCGATTATGAGCACTTACTGTACATGAAACTACAGGTTTTATTTAGTGATTATGGAAACCCATCCAGACCGATTTTGAAAACCTGTAAACCTGTGAGTTTTATAATATGACCTGTATTAATAGTCCCATCCCATATTAAAAGATTTCAAGATATGGACATTTGTAGCTAAAGAAAGATTTCTGGTGGTCCAGAAAGTGCAAATAATCAATGTGTAACAGACCATGCTGTAAGTTTAACAAGAAACTTTGCCAACTTTAATCTGAATCCCCAAGAGTTAGAAAGTCCAATTACTGTAATAATATTTACATAAATATACAGAAGTCTAGGTCAAACTCCTTTGGTGATAGGATCTGAAAGCTGACTTCCCCGCAGACTGCAGGATGCTGCTGTTCCAAGGGTCACATCATTGTAAACAATGTTGATGCAATGTAACTGAAACACCTTCAGGACCATCACTACATCATCCCAAACCAACTGTTGTTGTCCAAATAACACAGCATATTGCTGGAGAAGATGATGTGTAATTAGTCACTTGTGTTATTATTGTTGCAATATTACTAATGAGCGCTAAAACCAGTTGCCTTTTGGGGATATAATGGCAATGGGGATCAATATGGCAAATAATAATTAATCTTCTGGGAACTAATTGACACAGTAATAAATGTTTATCAGATACACCTACTAATGATGAGAGCTGATAATGAAGTCCCAGGATGCTTTAGACCCCTTACGGCTCTCATTCATAATGGGATATTTTATAATTCTTTATTATACAAACAGCCTAATACAGGCCTTTGAGTCACTGTTTAATATAAACCACTGTTTATGATATATTAATATCATGTCATTGTAAATACATAATAAAAACAAGAACATAGTTTTCATAGTAATAAGCAAACCAAATTATAAAAAAGAAAAGCCCACATGGTCAAAATAATTGATCAAATTAGCTAAAGCATGTTTTATGTGCTAATACCTAAATGAACCGGTTTTAAAATATTTTTCATTGCGAGTAATTTAATACAAAACTAGATCTATCTAGTTAAAAATGCTGTACATTTTCACTTTTTCCTGTGGACGTTATCATCTCCTGTGGCAATAATGAAAGTCCAACAGTAATTGAATTAGATCTTGGTCATTGGTGTTGTGAGTAATGCACAGAGGACATTAGAAATGCCCCAGTGTTTCTCTAATGAACTGCTCATTTAGGTTTGACCACAACAGTAACAGCCAGTTTGTAATATAGGTCACAATACTAAGAATGGGTCTTTATCCTCACCTGAAGTGACCAATAGATGGACACACGAGTCACACTTTTCTGCTGAAACGGGCCAGCGGAGAGATTATGGCTGATAATCAGTGGAGGAAAAATAAATGATTACTGGCATGATGTTGGAAGTTGACCGTTAATGTTTTGTATTCCCGGTTATCTGTAAAGCACTGTTACTGTAAAAAAATGGGGCTTTGAATGTACTTTACTGTTTAATTGTTTTGTGTCACTTGTTGATTCGTGTTCCACAGGAGGAAAACTTTCATATTGATGAATTCTAATCTAATCATGACAAACTAGATACTGATTGAAATGTCTAAGATTTAAGAATAAATACTTGACAAATTTTCATGACAATAAACATAAACAATAATGTTAATGTTATTTTAAAAAAAAACCAAAATAAAGAAAATCAAAAATTAATTCAGCACTTTCATGTGTCTGCTCAATATGTTCAGTGACAGTTCAGTGATCAGGTAAAGGTAAACTTTGTAGGATTATTTTTTATATTTATTTAAAACATATAACAAATATATATTATATTATATTATCGTAGAGTAAAACAGCAAATGCATACATGTAAATATTTTCCTCACACTAATAAAATGCAGTAATATACAGTAACAGTAATCACTGCATTAACCATGTGACGTAGATGCAGTCACGTACAGAATTAGCATATTTGCGTGTTAAATAGGGCACATGCACCCTTAAACTAACACACGCCGGGTCTTACATTCACAATTTGTCATTTTTGGATTTGCTCACCGTCTCAGCGATGTACTCGGGAGGTTTTTAATCAAGTGCTATCAAAACAATACAAAGCGTTTCAATGGAAAACCTGACATACAACAGCGCCATTTTGCAATTAGAAGGACTGAAGGTATCAGATGAGTTTGTGTATCCCGTCTTTCTGTTCTTCCTGTTTTTCTACGTGATAGTCATGATGATGAACTGTGGAATAGTCATTCTAATAGCCGGCCGGAGGAGTCTTCAGGAACCCATGTACCTGCTTTTCTGTAACCTGACGTTCAATGACATCTTCGGCAATTCGGTCTCGGTCCCCCGGCTGCTGTTAGACATTTTACGGGCACCGTCCGAGCGCACCATCAGTTACGTGGAATGCGCCGTTCAAGCGTTCTGTCTGCACCTGTATGCCACCACCTCACACACCATACTGATGACAATGGCCTTTGACAGATACGTGGCCATATGCAATCCGCTCCGTTACGCGACTATAATGAGCAACAAAACGGTGACGACACTGTCAGCTTCGGCCTGGGCCGTGGCGTTATTTTTCGTCACCATCTTGTTAGGGCTCACTTATAGACTGAACCGTTGCAGAACTTTCATTTCAAATCCTTTCTGTGATAATGCATCTATGTTTAAGTTATCTTGTGAGGACGTGTCTATCAATAATTTGTACGGGCTTGTATTTACAGTACTGCTGTTAGTCTCCTCTATCGGAAGTATCACAATTACGTATGTTAAAATAACTGCTGTATGCTTGATGTCCAAGAGCAAGACTCTGAACAGCCGGGCAATGAAAACCTGCAGCACTCATTTGATTGTGTATTTGATTATGCTTCTCTCTGGCTTTATTATTATACTGCTACACCGCTTTCCCGCATATTCAGATTATAGGAAACTGGCTGCCCTGCTGTTCCATATCGTTCCAGGCATCTTGAATCCTGTCATTTACGGCCTGCAGTGCACTGAGCTCAGACATGCTCTCATGCAGGTACTGCGCTCAAAGAAAATAAGGCAGGAGAAAATCTCCTCGCATTAAATGCTGTAAGAAGGAACTTGCTTGGGAAAACCTAGACAAGTCAATATTTGCTTTTTTACTGCAGATAAAAGCCAATAGCAATGCATTACTGATTACCTATTATGCTGTACATCTGCAAATGCTCTCAACTGCATTTCTGATTAACTACATCTTGTATGCTACGTTAGCAGTGCTGTGATAGAATATTAACTGACTTTAAATAAAATAATATACTTTGAATGTTCAAGTGGATGCTCATTATGAGTTCAATATCTTAACAATAAACTTCATTAAACTTCCCATAAAAAAAGGCAAAGTCTTAGAAAGGTAATACTTTTTAGTCAAACCTTATCATAAAAAATAGCGTTTTTTAAAGCTTCTCACCATACTGATAGCTCAATATTTGGTTTAAATATCAAAGTTTTATGTTTGAAGCATGATTTGTCATAATCAAAGTGCTGTTTTCAGTGGTGTAACAGTCCATATTCCTCAGAACTCTTTTAAATAATATAATATAATAACTTCTCTTCCTGAATAAATCCTCTACAGCATTTATTCATTTTAGTTTATATTATTTTCAACATTTATTAATACATTTTTAAAATGGAAAGAACACGAATTGTTCAGTATTGGCATTAACTAACAAAAAATAATAAACGCTAAAAATGTATAATGCTTAATGAATCAATTAATGGTAACATATACAGCATTATTGTAAAGTGTTCTAACAATAGTAATGTTATGTTGCTGTGAAGGGATTCTATTATTTACTGCACACATGTGAACAAATGGAATTACATACGTACAAGTAAAAAAAGATTAAAGTTAGACTCGCTCAAAATGTGTGCGTACACATATTATTGCATGCAGTCACAAAAACAAGAAAGTTCTTAGACAGTTATTTAATTTTTATTAAGGGCAATGAGTTATTTTTCCATACTCATTTTCCACATTTTTGCCTATAAACAGTTTGTTTGTTAATTCAGGTGTCATAATATCAACTGTATATATAAATAAAAAAATCCAAAACATTAATTAAACAAGCTCTCTGAATGCCTGTAAAGCAACTCATGCACATTGTTCCAAACTCATGGGGTATGACAACAAGCCTTCAGGCATTAAGACTATAAAACAGGCATGTCTAGTAAATTTGTGTTGTGTTCTTGAATGTTATGTTTAAAACCCTGAAGGTAGAAAACTGTCCGCTTTCCTTTTCTGTGTTATACCTTCCTGCTTAAATCCAATAATATATGGTTTGCAATCCAAGCAAATAAGACATATCATTTAGAATTGTTTTAGTAAAAAACTTTTTAGTAAATCTTCTATCTATTTGCATATTTATTTTTGTCGTTAATAATTCACTGTGTGTGAATATGATGTCTTTTGAATAAGAAATATTGCTCTGCATAAATATTGTCATGTCAATGTGATGTAAAATAAAGTGAGACATATATAAGGTCAATATGTACTTAAATACTCTATATGTGCTTTATTTATGTATACGGCAAATGACATAATACACTCAAAATATAAATGTTTTTAATTAACTCAATCATAAGTGATTTTTTTAATTTGCGATTTAACGTCACTCTGAAAACAACACCATAAAGCGTAATGTATATCACATATTTGAAGGAACAGATTTTGGAAAAATATGTATGAGAGCTGGAAACTTCCAGTGTCAGGCAAAACTTCCAACATCCAGCCAAAAAAGTCACCAAAAATCACAAAATTGTTAATTAACATATTAACTAACAAACATGAGTTAACATGTAGTTAAGGTGGCTGTTGTTAATCCGCATGACTGCAGTTTAGCCATTCCTGATTGGTCCATCCCTTTATTCACCATTAGTTCAAAATGAACTATTAATTCAGATATTAGTACATTATTAATCATGTACCCTTATTGTAAAGTGTTACCAAAATATCTTACATCCCTAAGAGAAACAATCACCGTCCGAATAGGACTTTACACAGACATTAAGCCCATTGCAATAATTCAGATAATATGAATAAACAAGTTTAAAAAAATACAACAATTGTTATCAAAAGATATCTCATTGACCAAGCCCTCAGAATGAATATGTTTCCAATCACACATTTACAAAGACTCACGGGAGTATGATGATAAGACACATATAAATGACCACGTCCACTCATGAAGTGTTCTTGAATATTAAGGTATAGGAGTAGGACGGGATGCAACCTGTACTTTATATTATATGAAGTCACTGTCATATCTCGCTTCCCTGGTAAGTAAAGAACATTTTAGGAGCATTTATTAAATACTCTATATTGTATTTGAAAGAGATCGATTCAAAAGCAAGAACTGAAATCAAACAAACAAAATGTTAATATTCACATTTAAAAGAGATAGAAAATGAAAACAATGTGCTTTATACCCTGTAATATAATCTTTCAATATTACAACATAATGAGCTTTTCATATTATCAATGAAATAATGATAATATTTTTTGTTATGATGTTATTATTGCAGATGTTTTACTGTCCATGTACATAATATAAGTATACATATATAACACATGTATGTAACAGGGATGTGCATGTTAGTGCTGTGACTGTATCTGTTTTCTTTAGGGTCACAGATGGACAACCAGACATTCAGATACAGCGTCCTCTTAGTGGAGGGACTGAACATTGCCCCTCAGTCAAACCATCTGGCATTTATCTTTCTTCTGATTGCTTATGTATTTATAATGATATCTAACATTGGGATTTTGATTCAGATATCTGCAGATAAAAGTTTACATGAGCCCATGCACATTCTGTTCTGCCACTTACCGGTAAATGATGTGATGGGGGCAAATATTCTTTTACCACGCTTGTTGAAGGATATTTTAACAGATCCCTCCATGCGCTACATCACATATGTGGAGTGTGTTTGTCAAGCTTTCTGTAACCATTTGCATGGAACAACATCCCACACTATTCTAATGATCATGGCCTTTGACAGATACGTGGCTATATGTAATCCATTACGATATTCATCAATAATGACCAGCAGAATGATAGTTAAATTATCTGCAGGAGCCTGGGGTGTTTCATTTGTGCTGGTGGGAATCCTGATCGGACTGTCTGTGCGTCTCTCTCACTGCAGATCTGTGATTCAAAACCACATGTGTGATAATCCCTCAATATTTAAACTGTCCTGTGAAAGTGTGGCGATTAATAATGTGTATGGATTAACTTTTACTGTTGTTTTGCTCACCTCTTCAATGGGGAGTGTGTTTATAACATATCTCAGAATAGCTTTGATATGCATTAAAAGCAAAAACAAAACCACAAACAGCAAAGCCATAAAAACCTGCAGCACACATTTGACTGTTTATTTAATTATGCTGGTCTGTGGCTTCGTGCCAGTTATTCTCCATCGTTTTCCTGAAAACCCTGAAGGTAGAAAACTATCAGCTATACTTTTCTATGTTATACCGTCCTGCTTGAATCCAATAATATATGGCTTGCAAGCCAAGGAAATTAGACAGAAGATTTTTAAGGTTTTTTCTAAAAATAATTCTGTGTGATTTTAATTTATATACATATTTATTTTTTGTAGAAAGCAGTCACTGTAATGAGAATAATGTCTTTTAAATTAAAATAATCTTCTGTATAATTTTCTTCCATGTCTTGGTAATTTAAATATGTGACTGTACTATATTGTAGTGTATGTTTAAGGTCAATATGTTGTTGTAATACTAAGTATAATTTATGTATAGGGCAAATGACACAGTTGGTATATACTCACATAACATGTATTTGATATTATTTGAATAAATAATTATTATTTAATATTTATTATAGTTAAAAGGTGTTGTGCCATTTCAGTTGTAAAAAAGGCTGGAAAGGCATTTCAACTAAAATTAACCTACATCATTCTGTACTTTTGTCAACTGTGAAAACAAATCCCTGAGAATACATCACTCCTCATATCTCAAGTTACAATAGGCAGCAATTTAATGCAGATAGTGAAGACTTTATCTCTGTCCAAATTTGAAGGAAACATCCTTTCGAAGGCTGAAATTCACAAATGGCACAAATGAAGGCCAGTAAGACTTAATGCAGCCTCGAAATGCGTCCTTCTTTGCATTAGATTGATTTTTAATGTGGTTTTTCTCCCCAATTCCATAAGAATTGTGTTTATAACATAAAATGGCAATGGTAGGCATAAGAAAACAAAACAACAAATAGCAAATAAAAACCTGCTCCAAATACTTGACTACTTACTTAATTATCCTGGGCTCAGGATTCAGGCCACTTATTCTCCATTCTTTCCCTAAAAACCATGAAGGTAGGAAACTATCAGCTATATTTTTATATGGAATATAAAGTTCAGTGCAAGGAGACTAAAAGCATGCCACAGAGCAGTATTTTAAAGTTTTACAAGACATGCAAAAAGCCAATGTTAGCGTCGTTTGTCTGCTGAATGCAACCAGAAATGCACAAGGGAAACGAGTTTGTGAATTTAAATAATGCTTACTGCAAGAAAACCTTTTGAGCTTTGTAACTGCAGATCTTACACATGCACAAACAGCCACATAACACATGGAAATTAAAGGAAAACAAGAAATCGCATCATATGACCCCATATGAATCTTCCAATATTGTTAAAATGAAGATCAAATGTCCATATGTTTAACTAAACAACACAGGCTTTCATGGGGTGTCCTAATTTTTTACATGACTAAATACACCTTAATAGTGTTATAATCATTTGTGCATGTGCAGTAGCTGAAGGAAAAGTGCTTATTTAGCACAATTTAAAGAGTCTAGTATGCATATCAAGAATTGAACAATATTGTCCTCAGAGCTTTTATGTGGCTTTATTTTTATAGTACCAAATGAATTTCCTGCATATTTAGATTACAGGAAAACAAAGGAATTGCTTTTTACTGCATGCAACACATTTTACTATATTGTTTCTGAAAGACGTAGGCCAATGCATTTCATCTCTACGAAAAAAATAACAGATATCTTATTAAACAAGTCATATGAATGACTCTAAAAATAGACTAACATGCATCAACACTAATGGGGTTATGACGACAAAACTTCCGTGATAGAAAGGTACATATAAAATGCCCATGTAGACTAAACTCGTTTGATTCTTTTGAATATTATGTGTAACAAGTAACACTGTGTGGAAGGGAATGCAACAGGAAAGCACCTGTACTAAATATCAGGTCACTGTCGTATCTTCTTTGGTAAGTAAAGAATATTTCATGAGGAATTTTTGTATATTTTGTATTATCCAACCAAAATATTACAAAATGGTACAGGCCACAAATATTTCCTATTTCATTGAATTTAATATGGCTTAGAGAACAAAAAAGTAAAAACCTTAGACAAACAATGTGCAGTAAAACAAAATATAAAAATGAATATTCACATTTAAGGGGGAGGAGAGAGCAAATAATGTGCTTTAGACCCTGTAATATAATCTGTGAAATCTTTGAATATTGCTATTGTATATGTTCATCTTATCTGTTTTCTTTAGGGTCACAGATGGACAACCAGACATTCAGATACAGCGTCCTCTTATTGGAGGGACTGAAAGTTGCACCTCAGTTCACCCATCTTGCATTTATCTTTCTTTTGATGACTTATATATTTATCACAATATTTAACATTGGGATTTTGATTCAGATATCTGCAGATAAAAGTTTACACGAGCCCATGCACATTCTGTTCTGCCACTTGCCAATAAATGATGTGATGGGGGCAAGTGTTGTTATACCTCGCATACTGAAGGATATTTTAACAGATCCCTCCGTGCGCTACATCACATATGTGGAGTGTGTTTGTCAAGCTTTCTGTAACCATTTGTATGGAACAGCATCTCACATTATTCTAATGATCATGGCCTTTGACAGATACGTGGCTATATGTAATCCATTACGATATTCATCAATAATGACCAGTAAAATGGTGGTAAAACTGTCTGCAGGAGCCTGGGGTGTTTCATTTGTGCTGGTGGCAATCCTGATCGGACTGTCTGTGCGTCTCTCTCACTGTAAATATGTGATATACAACCATATTTGTGACAACGCTTCAATATTTAAACTGTCCTGTGAAAGTGTGGTGATTAATAATGTGTATGGATTAACTTTTACTGTTGTTTTGCTCACCTCTTCAATGGGGAGTGTGTTTATAACATATCTCAGAATAGCTTTGATATGCATTAAAAGCAAAAACAAAACCACAAACAGCAAAGCCATAAAAACCTGCTCGGCTCATTTAACCGTTTACATCATTATGCTGGTCTCTGGTCTTACACCGATTGTTCTCCATCGTCTCCCAGAAAACCCTGAAGGTAGAAAACTAGCTAGTATACTTTTCCATGTTATACCTCCAAGTTTGAATCCCATAATATATGGTTTGCAAGCCAAGGAAATTAGACAAAAGATTTTAAAACTTTTTACTAAAAAGAATTCCATAATTAATAATTAATTAATTCATTAATAATTCAATATTTATTGTAGAAAGCAGTGACTGTAATGTGTGAATAAAGTCCTTTAAATTTAAAATATACTCATTTTCCCATGTCTAGATGTACTGAATAAAAATATGTGACAAGTAAACTGTACTGTATGTTTAAAGTCAACATGTTGTATTTCTCTGTAATTTATGTATTGAGTTAATACCATAATACATAGTTGGTATACACTCACACAAGAGATAAATGTGTCTGATGTTTTGTCTAATTGCTTTGCATTTTATTAACCCTGTCTGTGAAAAACAGGCTAAAGTCTAAAAATCGAATTCTGAGATAACGAGCATCAAAGTTTGATTTCACCTATTAATTTCACTATGATTTTTAACATAATCTTACTCGGTCAATATTTTTTACATTATGTAGGATGATTTTATGTCGAAAACAGTAAATCACAAAGAAATGACTTTTGCTGGGTTTTCACAGACAGGGTCATATTTGAGTTTTAACAAAGACTGGAAAGATCGCAGGTTTTGTTTTATGGCACTTTACACAAATCCTGACCTGTATACATGCAAACTCTATAATAAAATTAAACTACATCAATCTGTACTTCTATCAGATGGCATTTTCCAGTGTCTGGCAAAATCCCATTCTTTTTGGATGCCAAAGGTTTCCACTGGCTGACATTATTTAAATTCAATTACATTTGTATAGCGCTTTTTTCATACTGAAGTTTACTGATTTTCGCCTACTACATAGTATAGAAGTAGGTGATTTTGGACGTATGGTGAGAAAACATTTTAAAGGCATGCAATTTAATTACTGATTAGACATAATATTATTTCTATAATACTATTTTTTTATTAAAAATGACCAAATTATGTGTGAACAATCAAAAAATAAAAAAAGTCAGTCACAGCGAGTATCACTGTATAACCAGCAATGATTTTTACAGTCACGGTCTTCCAATAACAGAACAGTTTTACTCTTGAGGAATTGTGATGCACATATATAAATGACCAAATCAACACACATCATCACATCATGATTTTCTAACGAACACTAAGCAGGAGGGCAGCAGTTTTAAGCCGCTATGGTATATTAGGATAAGCGATATCTGCATATCATCTAACTTTGTAAGTATATATACTGTAAATTAGAAGTGGGATTATAGATTTACTGTCATGGGTTAATTACAGCGCTGTTCAGATTGTGTCTCTATTTACCTGCAAACTCTTTGATCACTCTGTCTGTATTTTGTTTTAGTCACAGATGGACAACCAGACATTCAGATACAACGTTCTCTTACTAGAGGGCCCGAAGGTTACATCCCAGTCAAGCAATCTTTCGTTTATTCTTCTTTTGATTGTTTATGTATTTATAGTAGTTTTTAACGTTGGGATTTTCATTCAGATCTTGGCAGATAAAAGTTTACACGAGCCCATGCACATTATCTACTGCAACTTACCCCTGAATGATGTACTTGGGACGACTGTTATCATACCACGCTTGTTGAAGGATATTTTAACGGATCCCTCCGCGCGCTACATCCCATATGTTGACTGTGCGATTCAAGCTTATTTTGCACATTTATATGGAACAACATCTCACACTGTGTTGATGATCATGGCCTTTGACAGATACGTGGCTATATGTAATCCATTACAATATCCATCAATAATGACCAACAGAATGATAGTTAAATTATCTGCAGGAGCCTGGGGTGTTTCATTTGTGCTGGTGGGAATCCTGATCGGACTGTCTGTGCGTCTCTCTCACTGCAGATCGCTCATCCAGAATCCCTTTTGTGACAATGCCTCACTCTTTAAACTGTCATGTGAAAGTGTGGTGATTAATAATGTTTATGGATTAACTTTTACCGTGGTTTTAATCACATGTTCAGTTGCTTGGATAGTAATAACATATCTCAGAATAGCTTTGATATGCATAAAAAGCAAAAACAAAGCAACAAACAGCAAAGCTTTAAAAACCTGCAGCACACATTTGACTGTTTATATAATCATGCTGATCTCTGGATTAATCATAATTGTCCTCCATCGTTTCCCTGAATATTCTGACAATAGAAAACTATCAAGTATAATGTTCCATGTTGTACCTCCTTGCTTGAATCCCATAATATACGGTTTGCAGGCGAAGCAAATAAGACAGAGGATTTTCAAAGTTGCTTTTAAAAATAAAGTGAACTCAAATTGTTAACTGATAAACAATGTTTTATCTTAAATATCGCTAAATTTCTTTATTGTAAACAGTCTATATGTGGCATATGCTAACAGCTTTGTGTTCAATGCAGTGAAATTATGAAGTATGTCCCAATAATGACAAGCCTTATATTCCATGTGAATCAAGTGAATATAATCCATTTGCAGCGTTTTCTATTAAAGATCATTGTAACCCTAATATGTCATAATACTATAGTCTTGTGAACGTGTCTTTGAAAATAAAGCTAAAGTCTCAAAATTAAATTATGAGATACCAAGCATCGCTGTTTAATTTAACCTATAAATATTACTATGATTTTAATCTATGACATGCTCAATATTAAAAATATCAAGGTTATATTTTCACATATATTGTATGTTAGCATAAAAAGGCGGGGTCACATATTATATGTACAGAGGTGGGTAGTAACGCGCTACATATACTTCATTACATTTACTTGAGTAAATTGTTTGGAAAATATGTACTTTTAAAGTAAATTTTTACTTACTTTACTTTATTTATGAGTATATTTCTAATAAAAATCTATACTTTTACTTCGTTACACTGCGTTCCTGTGTATGAACTACACAATAACCCTAATAAGCATGCGATATGTGGTTATTATTACAATACAATCAAGGAAATGGCTGTGACATAAACATATTCATTAAATAAAAATATACTGTTGGTTTTTTAATGTCGTAGTATAGCGTGTGATGTAATTATTTGGAATATGTGATAAAGAGAATATTCTTTGCATTGATAGAGATGGAGCCAGTATATGTTACATTAACCAGATCATTGTATTTAGTAAGTCATTAAGTTTTAAAGATACAGCATGTCATCTGTTCATTCTACAGTACACACAATTACTGTATAAGTAAACTAAAGAACCATACAAAACCACCAAGCGCAAATGAAACAAAGCATTGTGGGTCAAAACTAAATGAGCAATTAATAGACATGAGATAAAGTCTGTGTTATGTAGTGAATGACAGTCCAGAACACAATAGTCTGCCAAAATGTACATAACTTAAAAATGATGTCATATTTTTTTCACCATTTTGTCATTCAAACTCTGTATATGATTCTTTCTTTTGTGGAACACAGAAGAAGATATTTTGCCAAACGCTGGTTACGGCACCCATTGACTTCCATTGTATCTTGTGTTTATACTATGAAAGTGAATGTGTGCCGGTAACCTGCGCTTTGAAAAATATCTTCTTCTGTGTTCTGCTGAAGCAAGAAATTCATACAGGTTTGACATGACATGAGCGTGAGGAAATAATCAAATAATTTACTCCTTTAATCATAAATTGCACTTGAAGCCACAAGCAAACAATCTGAATCATCACATATGGATCATTTCCCCTGTTGGCGTGATGTCAAGGTCACAGACACACACATAAACATGGTCATATAAACCAAACATTTAAAGGCAAGAGCCATTACAGCTTTGGCTCAAACCTAACATTAAACAAGGTTATTTCATATTTTTTACATTTCTTTGTTTTGATCTGAATCTTACGCATTACTTGCACTGGTGTAAGTGTTTAAAGCTTATTAAAACATTATCAAAAACAGAGAACAGTCATTATCATCATCATTATTCTGGAACTCTGATATGCTATTAATGACATATATGTTTGTTATTCTGTTCACAGGTTTTGTGTAGATCAGTCAATGGAGAACCTGACATTCCCAAACAACATTCTGCTGGTGGAGGGACTGAAAGTTACACCTCAGTCGTCTTATCCTGTTTTCATCCTGCTTCTCTTGGCTTATGTCTTTGCAACATTATCAAACATTGGACTTATATTTTTGATCTCAACAGAGAAGAAGCTACACGACCCTATGCACTTTCTGTTCTGTAATCTCCCACTGAATGATATATTAGGAACCACCGTCATTTTACCACGATTACTGCGGGATATTTTAAGGGAAGAATCAGAGCGTTATATCACATATGTGGAGTGTGTTATTCAAGCTTATTTTGTGCACATATTTGTAGCAGCAAGTCATTATGTGCTGATTATAATGGCATTTGACAGATATGTGGCCATATGTAATCCACTGCGATACACGACTATAATGACCAATAAAATGGTACTTAAACTCTCAGCAGCAGCCTGGGGACTGGCAATACTTTTGGTGTCTATTATGTTAGGACTCACTATCCGTCTGTCTCACTGCAGATATAAAATTGAAAACCCTTTCTGTGATAATGCCTCACTGTTTAAACTGTCCTGTGAAAATGTGGTCATTAATAATGTGTATGGCATTATTTACACGGCGATTATACTCAGTCTTTCAGTGGCTTGTATATTAATAACATATGTGAGAATTGCTGCTGTGTGCATAACCAGTAAAAACAAAGCGCTAAACAGCAAAGCCATGAAAACCTGCAGCACACATTTAGCTGTTTATTTAATCATGTTTGTATGTGGAGCCACTTTTATATTTCTTCATCGTTTTCCTGAATACGCTGAGAGCAGAAAACTAGCCAGTATCATGTTTCACATTGTACCTCCAGGATTAAATCCTTTAGTTTATGGTTTACAAACCAAAGAGATACGAGACAAAGTTGTAAAACTTTTGTGTAGAAAAAAAGCGAATTCTTAATGTTTTGCATTTTCACTATAACAAGACTGGAGGGGAATCAGTCAAATCTAACAGCTGACTTAATAACTAAACTGTGTCATTTTGTTGCTTTTATTCTTCATGTACACATCATATGGTTGTCTACACAGAACTTTCTCCTTTATGTAAAAAGGCCAAACAAATGTCTCTATTGCAAAATGTCTCAGTTCTTGTTTGGAAAGAGTATTTCTTTAAGTAGTATTTGACTACAACCTTCTGTTCACTAAATAACAACTTCAAGCAAAATAATAGAGATTTATATAAAATATCATATGTTTTGTAAAGATCCTTTTAATTTTACACAATGTACAACTAAGCACATTTTAAAGTGTATTTAAGATTTTATAAAATGATGTAAAATGTAAAAGTATGCATCTTGAGTTTCTAACATGTGAAAGAAGTTTAATGGCAGAGATATACAGCAGGCCCACATAGTGCTGTCAGGTGTTTATCTCATCCACTTTGTAAAAATGACTATTGCAAAATGATCAGTTACTTGATTATGTAAATGTTATGTCCGGCAAACTGCTGAATCTTATTTTCTGGTTCAGATGTTATTTTCTATGTTCTATATTTTAATATAAGATTTGAGACATGACACAAACTAATGGCAACGTAGCAAAAACTATGAAAGCCCGTTTCCGCAAGGGTTTGGGATTTTCTTTAGATTTTGTAAGTCATTATTATGAGAAACTAAGTCAAAATTTCGACTTATCATCTCATAATAATGAGAAACCTAGTCACAATTTTGACCTCTTATCTCATAATAATGAGAAACTTTCTCATAATAATGACTTAGTATCTCATAATAATAAAAAACTAAGTCAAAACTTTAACTTCTTATCATACAATAATGAGAAACTTTCTCATAATAATAACTTAGTATCTCATAATAATAAAAAACTAAGTCAAAACTTTAACTTCTTATCATACAATAATGAGAAACTTTCTCATAATAATGACTTAGTATCTCATAATAATAAAAAACTAAGTCAAAACTTTAACTTCTTATCATACAATAATGAGAAACTTTCTCATAATAATAACTTAGTATCTCCTAATACCGAGAAACTAAGTTGAAATTGTATTTATAATCTCATAACAATGAGAAATGTTCTGATAATAATGACTTAAAGTCGAAATGGCACTATGTATACTTCAATACATCATTATAAAACTTTATTTTAGGTGTCTTCCAACACTCATTACAGAAAACAAACACATCAAAAGGTCATAACACGTTACTACACTTGTAGCCATCAACAAACACATAACCTTGAGTCTTACTGCTCATGGCAACACATTCTAGGAATCATTTCCCCTGTTGGGGTGATGTCAAGGTCACAGACACAAATATAACCCACACATTAAAAGGGCAAAAGCCCTTAAACGTTTGGCTCTCACTTAACATTAACAAACTCATACTGTATGTGCATCTGTAAGGCAAATACTTTGTAAATAATTTGAAGGTTATTTTTTTCAAATTTTCTTTCAAACATTTTTTAGTTTTTGATTTTTAAAATCAGTTTAATGCAAAAACAATTTTGAGCAACACTGTTTTCTTTGGCCCGTGCATGCAGCATGGATTATAAAACTCACTGATATTTAGTTGATATGTTCAGACAGCAAGCAATGTATCTTGTTACAGTATAAAAAAGCAAAACTGTGCAGTTGTTACCTTAAAGAGCCTGATTTGGATCTTAAGCATTACTTGCATTTGCACTTAAATATAGAATTAATTTTAATAAAGTTATTTTCATATGATTATACCCCTTTAAGCCTTTTTTTTGTTAGGAGTTTTACACCACAGTGTACATGAATGGCCTAACAGAAAAATGACAGTATGATGTATGATGTTTGTTATTCTGTTCACAGGTTTTGAGCAGATCAGTCAATGGAGAACCTGACATTCCCAAACAACATTCTGCTGGTGGAGGGACTGAAAGTTACACCTCAGTCGTCTTATCCTGTTTTCATCCTTATTCTCTTGGCTTATGTCTTTGCAACATTATCAAACATTGGACTTATATTTTTGATCTCAACAGAGAAGAAGCTACACGACCCTATGCACTTTCTGTTCTGTAATCTCCCACTGAATGATATATTAGGAACCACCGTCATTTTACCACGATTACTGCAGGATATTTTAACAGAAGCCTCAGAACGTTACATGACGTTTGCTGAATGTGCGATTCAGGCTTATTTTGTGCACGTTTTTGCAGCAGCAAGTCACTATGTGCTCTGTATAATGGCATTTGACAGATATGTGGCGATATGTAATCCACTGCGATACACGACTATAATGACCAATAAAATGGTACTTAAACTCTCAGCAGCAGCCTGGGGATTGGCAATACTTTTAGTGTCTATTATGTTAGGACTCACTATCCGTCTGTCTCGCTGCAGATATAAAATTGAAAACCCTTTCTGTGATAATGCCTCACTGTTTAAACTGTCCTGTGAAAATGTGGTCATTAATAACGTGTATGGACTCATTTACACAGTGTTTGTACTCAGTATTTCAGTGGTGAGTATATTAATAACATATGTGAGAATTGCTGCTGTGTGCATAACCAGCAAAAACAAAGCGCTAAACAGCAAAGCCATGAAAACCTGCAGCACACATTTAGCTGTTTATTTAATCATGTTTGTATGTGGAGCCACTTTTATATTTCTTCATCGTTTTCCTGAATACGCTGAGAGCAGAAAACTGGCTAGTTTAATGTTTCACATTGTACCTCCAGGATTAAATCCTTTAGTTTATGGTTTACAAACCAAAGAGATAAGAGACAAAGTTGTAAAACTTTGGTGTAGAAAAAAAGGTACTGTAAAATCAGTCACACATAGTTGATCTAACAACTGATGTGTTTTCATGAATTGATTTAAATTTCCATTTTGTTGCATTATACACATCACATCTTTGTCTACACAGAACTTTTTCCTCCATGTAAAAAGGCCCATCAAATGTCTTATGGTGATTTATCATTTATATAAAATATCCTATGTTTTGTAAAGAGCTTGTTTATTTTATACAGTGTGATAATAAGCATATTTTCAAATGTATTTAAGGTAACTACGGTTTTATGAAATGTTATGAAATATAAAAGTATACAGATGTGCTGTCATGTGTCACAGTATGTGCCTTATCCACCTTCTACAAATGACAGAATAATCAGTTACTTGGTTATGTAAATATCTGAGAACCAGAGGGGCACCAACTTTACAGGAGGGCCAGAACAAAAAAATCTCCATAGTTGATCTGACTTGCACTGCTTTCAATCTTTTACAATAAACAAAATTATTTTTTTAATTAAAAAAACACTCTTTTGGCTCCAACTGCCTTAGTATGTTCAGTGTCAGGTCTTAATTAAAAATTCACTTCACTGTCCTTTTGGCAGTGAAAAGAGCTTAACAAGAGCTTTTTTTATTTGATATAATCTCAATTTCATCTAAAATACGTGTCACTTTCGCCCCTCTGGTTCTCACCCCTGGATATGCTTTCACAGCATGTTGGGAAGATGCAAAGAAAAGTACCAGTGATGAAACTAATTCACACTTTGGTTTTAAAAGCTGAATGTGCTCTTGTAGCCGATTAGTGTGTAATGTAGTGCCACTAATGTAAACTTCATTACAATCTTAAAGAAAACAAATACATCATGAGGTCATAACACAAATTACAGCACTGTTAGGCTTTTGCACTTGTAGCCACCAACAAAAATAAAGTCTCTCTGATGGATCGTTTTCCCTGTTGGGGTGATGACAAGGCCACAGACATAATATAAACCACCCATTAAAGTAAAGTCACAATGATTGACCAAATCATTACAGGAAGGATCTATTGAGGCAAGATGCTGCTGTTTGTAACATTTAAATAAACTGAATGCTGATGAAGGCAATATATGTGCATCTAAAACAATTACTTATAATTGTTAATAACATTTTTTGTATTGTAATGTTAACAAAAAGAATTACTGTTATAAGTATCGATTGACATTAAGCAGTGTATATGCTATAAAATCCATATTTTGTAGTATGCGTTAAATCATATTATGCAATCATTTGCTATATTATTAATAACATATAAGTGTCCGTCTGTTACTTTGCAGGTCAGCCAATGGAGAACCTGACATTCCCAAACAACATTCTGCTGGTGGAGGGACTGAAAGTTACACCTCAGTCGTCTTATCCTGTTTTCATCCTGCTTCTCTTGGTTTATATTTTTATAATGGTATCAAACATTGGACTTATAATTTTGATCTCAACAGAGAAGAATCTGCATCACCCTATGCACTTTCTGTTCTGTAATCTGCCATTGAATGATATATTAGGAACCACCGTCATTTTACCACGATTACTGCGGGATATTTTTAGAGAAGCCTCAGAGCGTTACATCACATATATGGACTGTGTTACTCAGGCATATTTTGTGCACGTGTTTGCAGCTGCGTGTCACTATGTGCTGATGATCATGGCCTTTGACAGATATGTGGCGATATGTAATCCACTGCGATACACGACCATAATGACCAATAAAATGGTGGTGAAACTCTCAGCATTAGCCTGGGGGGTGGCAATTGTCGTTGTAACGGTCATGTTAGGACTTACTGTCCGTCTGTCTCACTGCAGATATAAAATTGAAAACCCTTTCTGTGATAATGCCTCACTGTTTAAACTGTCCTGTGAAGATGTGGCTATTAATAATATTTTTGGATTAATTTATACTGTGATTTTATGCTGTGTGTCAATATTGTATATATTTATAACATATGTGAGAATTGCTGCTGTGTGCATAACCAGCAAAAGCAAAGCGCTAAACAGCAAAGCCATCAAAACCTGCAGCACACATTTAGCTGTTTATTTAATCATGTACATCTGTGGAGCCACTTTTATTGTTCTGCACCGTTTCCTTCAATATTCAGAAAACAGAAAACTAGCCAGTATCATGTTTCACATTGTACCACCGGGATTAAATCCTTTAGTATATGGTTTACAAACCAAAGAGATACGAGACAAGATTGTTAAACTATGTCGAAGAAAAAGGGTGAATTTCTGAATTTATTTTAATAATTGTTTTTTTTTATAGAGCAGTGCTTCCCAAATTGTGGGCCGTGATCACCCGGTATGCTGTGGTGGTATGGCCGAGGGAGTGTGGCTTGTGGCTTAATTTTATATATTCCATTAAAAATGCATTTTGCTGCAGAAAGATTTGTGACATGACTATGTAGCTGATGTTATTTGTAAATATTATTCAGTGTTATGGATTACAAATACACCAAAATATGATTAGTACATTTTGCCGCAGCCCAGAAGAACAAATACTGTAGTATACTATACTATTCTGTAGCATTAACTATAGTAAATCCACACATATAGTGTTTTTCCTATAGTAATTAATATTGAATATTTTTCTATCCTTGATTTCTACTGTAAACATTGACTTCCACACATTTTTCTTCGGAGAAGTTGTTATGCCTTTAAAAAGATGTGTGACACGCTTAAAATATATTTAGCTAAGAAACATTTAGAAAGCATTTTTATGTACAATAGAACTGTATACAGCAATTGTTCTTGAATTTAACCTTAATAAAATAGAAATAACCTGAAAAGGGCTTCGGTCATTAGTACAAACAAACACAAGTGCCCAAACAAAGCAGAAATGACAACCTTAAACCCCATTTAATATTTGTGCCTATGAAAAGCAAGCTAAAGTCTCAACTCATTTTAAGATTAGAAGCATCAAAGTTTCACTTGATTTCAGCATAAATCAAGGCTAAAAGCTGAATTCATGCATTACCTCCGCAGTACTGACTGACCCAGATGATGATGTCATCAAGTGAGGTAGATCCAGGTCAAATACATAACACATAGGTCTGTGGTAGTTGAAGTAAATAACAACACACAAAGGCTTTTTTCACAAACCAAACAATGACATTAATCTGAGGTATAAGGCATTATTCTCTGGTGGATACAAGCACTGATCTGGTTTAGAATGAACGCTGTGCCCACTAGGAGAAACTGAAGTGTATGATGTATTCATCAACAGCCTTACTGTTTACAGCTCCTACTATGCATGGGTTTTCCCTGGTGGGGTTATGACAAGGTCATAGATACACATAAAAAGGACACGTTAAAAGGCACAGGCCAGAGAAGAGCTGATCATAGTGTTTAAAGAAATCATAAGGAGGATCTTAAAGTGAGGCAAGATTAAGCTTGAAGAAACTAATACTACTGAATACTTAAACAGTGCAATAGTGCTTTTTAATACTGTAGTACTGTTAATACCGTGTTTTAATATGTGGAGTTTAAAAACCATTTTATTGACTATTGATTGATTTATTGATTGTATTATAATACTGGCTGAGAAGCTTTATAATGCTCTTGATGAAGTTAAAGGTATAGCTTAAAATAAGCTATAGCTATAAGCTAATCATTTTTTGTAACAATATGGAATATACGCAATTTAAACATTTTAGTTAATACTATATAGTATTAACTCAAATGTTTACATTGCGTTAATACTATATAGTATTAACTAAAATGTTTAAATTGCGTTAATACTATATAGTATTAACTCAAATGTTTACATTGCGTATATTCCATATTGTTACATAAATAAAATGACATGTTTGTTTGTTACTTTGTTTACAGGTTTTTCATAAAGCAGGAAATGGACAACCTGACATTCAGACACAGCATTCTCTTAGTGGAGGGACTCAAAGTCACACGTCAATCCTCCTATCCTGTTTTCATTGTGATTTTAGTAGCTTATGTCTTTGCAATGGTATCCAACATCACAATTATAATTTTGATCTCAACAGAGAAAAATCTACACGACCCTATGCACCTTCTGTATTGTAATCTGCCACTGAATGATATATTAGGAACCACCGTCATTTTACCACGATTACTGCGGGATATTTTAAGGGAAGAATCGGAGCGTTATATCACATATGTGGAGTGTGTTATTCAAGCTTATTTTGTGCACATATTTGTTGCAGCATGTCATTATGTGCTAATGATCATGGCCTTTGACAGATATGTGGCGATATGTAATCCACTGCGATACACGACTATAATGACCAATAAAATGGTACTTAAACTTTCAGTATCGGCCTGGGGATTCGCAATAGTTGTAGTGTCTATTATGTTAGGACTCACTATCCGTCTGTCTCACTGCAGATATAAAATTGAAAACCCTTTCTGTGATAATGCCTCACTGTTTAAACTGTCCTGTGAAAATGTTGCTGTTAATAATGTTTTTGGAGTCATTTATACTGTGATTATAGCTTGTCTGTCAATATTGTATATATTTATAACATATGTGAGAATTGCTGCTGTGTGCATAACCAGCAAAAACAAAGCGCTAAACAGCAAAGCCATGAAAACCTGCAGCACACATTTAGCTGTTTATTTAATCATGTTTGTATCTGGAGCCACTTTTATATTTCTTCATCGTTTTCCTGAATACGCTGAGAGCAGAAAACTGGCCAGTATCATGTTGCACATTGTACCTCCAGGATTAAATCCTTTAGTTTATGGTTTACAAACCAAAGAAATTAAACAAAAGATTGTTCAAATTTGGTGTAGAAAGAAAGAAAATTCTTAACGAAAAAATAGAAAAAGAGTCAAGACTATATTATAATGTGTTATAAAAATAAAATATATGATCATACAGTTATATTCAAAAACATTGGTTTTGTGTTTTACATAATGTATCTCATGTATGTTTATAAGCTAATATACATTGTACATATGTGAGAGACTAAATTTTTAATTTTGTGTGTTTGAGAAGCTTTGCAATGAATGTGTTAACAGCAAGCATTTAAAGTTTCACGCTGAATCTGCACAAGCACAACACTGCAGAAAGTGCATTGCTTTTCTTAATCAGCTTTTACTTTTCATTATCAAATGTCAAGTAAGCCAAGTTTATATCCTGCTTTGAATCAGTGACTCTCAACCCAGTCCTGGAGCATTCCCCATCGCTGCACATTTTGGATGTCTCCCTCATCTAACACGGTTAATTCAACTCCACAAACCATTAGTAAAGACTACAAGACTTTAACTCAATGTGTTTGATAAGGAAGACATCCATAAATTAGTGTCGGGTGTGCGCGCACAACAGTTTGTAAAATTCAGTCTCAAACAGCATGCTCACCGACAATCCATTCTCTATCCAATCACTAACCCTTTAATACATATTGCACAGAAAAACATAAACGATTTTTTTTTATCTAATAAGTGTGAATATGATTATGCAACTTTCACAAGCAAGGGCACAAGTTTTGTAACATAGTACTCTTAAAGGGATAGTTCACCCAAAAATAAAAATGATGTCATAATAATTTCACCCACATGTCATTCAAACTCTGTATATGATTCTTTCTTTTGTGGAACACAGAAGAAGATATTTTGCCAAACGCTGGTTACGGCACCCATTGACTTCCATTGTATCTTGTGTTTATACTATAAAAGTGAATGTGTGCCGGTAACCTGCGCTTTGAAAAATATCTTCTTCTGTGTTCAGCTGAAGCAAGAAAGTCATACAGGTTTGACATGACATGAGCGTGAGGAAATAATCAAAGAACTATCCCTTTAAAAGCAGGGGTCTCAAAATGTGTTTTTCAAAGTTTAACTGCTTTTAAATCGTCCTACAGCATGTGTACATAGACAAATATTGCCAATGTAATTCAATAACCACGATATACAACATAACATCAAGAGTATTAATGCTAGTGTTATGCATTTCTTTTACAGTTAAGGACATTTATATAAACCATTGAAGACAAAGAAAATTCAGGAATAGGAATATAAAAGCGGAAAGCTGTAAACATTAAAAATGTACTGGCGATAGATCTCACTGGCTGTGATCATGGCAACAGATGAAATCGAGGTTTTCCTCTCTGGGGTGATGACAGTAGAATCACATATTAAAAGGTGGAACCAGTAAACATTTCTTCAGAGAAGTGCAATTTATGTACCACTTCATACTGAGTTACTGTTAGTAACAGGATACTTCTGGAGTAAGTATGTGTTGCTTCCTTAGTGCTATAATAAATTAACATGTACTGCTTTGAAGTTTATCAATGTAGTATTATAAGTCTGTGGGCTTATAAGGACATAAGTCAAACTCAAAGTCTATACTGTGAAAATGTTCAGCAATGTGAAAACTGTCATACACAGATTAACATCAAGCAGAAAAAATGTCATTTGCATTTTTACTGTCTAAAGCTCTGTCAACATTTTCAGGCATATCTGTTTTGGGAAGGAGAGTAAATGGAGAACCTGACATTCAAACACAGTGTCCTCCTGGTGGAGGGACTTAATGTTACACCTCAGTCGTCTTATCCTGCTTTCATCCTGCTTCTGACGGTTTATATCTTCATAATGGTATCCAATATTACACTAATGATTCTCATCTCAACAGACAAGAATCTGCACGACCCAATGCATTATTTGTTTTTTAATCTCCCACTAAATGATATATTAGGAACCACTGTCATTTTACCACGATTGTTGCAGGACATTTTAAAGGACGCCTCAGTACGTTATATCACATATGTGGAGTGTGTTATTCAGGCTTATTTTGTGCACATATTTGTAGCAGCAAGTCATTATGTGCTGATAATCATGGCCTTTGACAGATATGTGGCGATATGTAATCCATTACGATATTCTGCTATAATGACCAATAAAATGGTGGTGAAACTCTCTGCCGCAGCCTGGGGACTGGCAGTATTTGTGGTGACAATTATGTTGAGCTTGACTATCCGTCTGTCTCACTGCAGATATAAAATTGAAAACCCTTTCTGTGATAATGCCTCACTGTTTAAACTGTCCTGTGAAGAGACTGTGGCTGTTAATAACGTGTTTGGACTCATCTATACTGTGATTTTATTTTCCTTCTCAATTTTGTCTGTACTTATAACATATATCAAGATTGCTGCTGTGTGCATTAAAAGCAAAAACAAAGCGCTAAACAGCAAAGCCATCAAAACCTGCAGCTCTCATATAGCTGTTTATTTAATCATGTTTATGTCTGGGTCCACTTTTATTTTCCTCCACCGGTTTCCTCTCTACTCTGACAGCAGGAAACTAGCCAGTATAATGTTTCATATTGTACCACCTGGATTAAATCCTTTAGTATATGGTTTACAAACCAAAGAGATACGACAAAGGTTTGTAAAATTTTGGTGCAGAGAAAAAGGAAATCGTTTGTAAAATATTTACTGTTTTAATCTGTCTGTAATTTACACTTTAAAAAATAATAAGGCAGTTGTCATGATCAAACTGATGATGCTTTAGAAAAGTTTTTAGTAATTACTATTTTTACAAATGCTTATTATCTTGCTTATTTGGGGCACTTATATAAACTACTGTACTCGCATATGGTTTATTGTTTTTCCTTCAGTAAAAGTGTTCTTCTGCATTGCATTTGTTGTTGTATAATTTTTTTTAAACTATTTAGTGAATAAAGAGTTATAAGTATTTTTTATAAATTAATTGTATTGTTAAGTGAAATTACCCAATCCATAGAAAGAGGAAAAATGGCCACACAAACATTAAGGCAAATGTACTAAACATTTGTTTGTGAAGAGCTAAGTGTTAATACAGTTTACATATCTATTTACATGGCATTTATGCATTTGGCAGACACTTTCATCCAAAGCATTATACTACAATATTGTTTCTGCGTATGTGCAATCTAGGGGTGGGAATCTATATATATAATCTATATAATTTTTGCAAATATGATAAATTTGCATTTTAAATAAATAAAGAGTTTTTATGCTTTTTGTTTATAGTTAGAATCTCTTTGACAGTATTCCCATCTTGAAGTTTAATTTTATTGCTTTAATTTTAGCAAAGTTATATTCAGGATGAACAAGTTCTGACATCGATTCTGAATCTTTGAGAATCGATTCAGAATCATTAGAGAAAGAATCCCGATGCATCGATGCACCGCTTTTTTCTCCCACCCCTAGTGCAATCCCTGGGATCGAAACCATGACCTTGGTGTGTATGTGCCATGCTTTAACCACTAAGCTACAGGAAAGCTATATCCAGAAGATTTACTCAGAATGTTTGCTGGTACTTTGCATGGAGAAGTTTTAATACAGCAACAAACTTACAGCCACTGTGTATTTCAAGTGAATATAAAGGTGCATAAATTAATTATACAAATGTAAGTAAATACATAAAACTAAAGCTGTATTTGATTTATAGAAGTACTTAAGTAATGAAAGTAACAAGTAATGATTGATTAATTGTGTTTATTTAATTTGCAGTTTTGTATTCTTAATTTAAGCAAGAATACGGTTAGTCTGATATAATGAATATTCATGTAGTCATTAAGAAAGATTTATAGATTCCAGCATTATGTATGTGACATATTCAGTCAAAATATGAAATATACATTTATAAAATATATTATATAAATGTATTTTTTACCAAACCAATACATTATACCATCTGTCTATATTTTACGAAACCCCTATGTTAGACTCAGGCATTAAAAAATATCAATCTCTGCACAAGTTATGTATTTAAAAAAATTGAAATCTACATGTGTTATGGACGTGACAGAAAAGAACACACATTCTTGAAAGGCAACACATTTTCTGTAGGATTTCTGTGATTTAAAATGCAGAAACCAAAAGCAATAACACCCAACAAATGGAGAAGAGTGACTCTTTAAAAAGCGATTAAATTAGTTGTTTTGTAACTATTTGACTATTTTTATAATTTCATAACCACATTATTTTAGTTTGAAGCAAAGGACAAAACAAGACGTAGGACAGGACAAAGCAGAGACAATTTTGTTCATCATAACTCACAAAAATAGAAAATTAAACCTATAGCTGGGTCTGCAACAACACACATTTACAGGTAACTACAGCAAAGATCCAATGCTTACATCAGCAGCTGTGATAATAATAATAAAAGTTTCCCCTACGGGGTGATGACAGCATCATATAAACACATTTACACCACATTTAAACAGCACAAGCTACTAAGTTACTTCAGAGGAGTCTTCACTAAATACTAAATACAGATTGAACAAAATCTTTTGTAAGGGAATCAGCTGTATACAGTAGGTATACCTATTGTTTCTACTTATTTTCTTCCTATCTAAATAAACTGAATACTTCTGGTGCAAATAGGCAATTTGTCAGAAGTGCAAGTAGCAGGTATTACATAACTTTACAGCAGCGACAGACGTAACAATTTTATTTTTATGATCTGCTACAGTATGTAGGCCTACTTCTGATCATACAGCAAGCAATGTTATTTATAAAACAGCCACATACAGATTTTTATATGAATATCAATGACAGTAAAAGTGCAACAGGATGAATGCTAAGCTTACATTCTTCATAAGCTGATACTGTACGCTATTAATGACACATATGTTTGTTATTCTGTTCACAGGTTTTGTGCAGATCAGCCAATGGAGAACCTGACATTCCCAAACAACATTCTGCTGGTGGAGGGACTGAAAGTTACACCTCAGTCGTCTTATCCTGTTTTCATCCTTATTCTTTTGGTTTATATATTTATAATGGTATCAAACATTGGACTTATAATTATAATCTCAACAGAGAAGAATCTGCATCACCCTATGCACTTTCTGTTCTGTAATCTGCCACTGAATGATATAATAGGGACCACTGTTGTGTTGCCACGATTAATGCAGGACACTTTAAGGGAAGCATCAGAGCGTTATATCACATATGTGGAGTGTGTTATTCAAACTTTTTTTGTACATGTATTTGGCACAACAAGCCACACTGTGCTAATGATCATGGCCTTTGACAGATATGTGGCTATATGTAATCCACTGCGATACACGACTATAATGACCAATAAAATGGTGGTGAAACTCTCAGCAGCAGCCTGGAGTGTGGCCGTATTGGCAGTGATGATTCTGTTAGGTCTCACTATCCGTCTGTCTCGCTGCAGATATAAAATTGAAAACCCTTTCTGTGATAATGCCTCACTGTTTAAACTGTCCTGTGAAAACGTGGTCATTAATAATGTGTATGGACTTATTTCTACTGTGATTGTTTTTACCTTATCGCTTGGGTCTGTATTTATAACATATATCAAGATTGCTGCTGTGTGCATAACCAGTAAAAACAAAGCGCTAAACAGCAAAGCCATCAAAACCTGCAGCACACATTTAGCTGTTTATTTAATCATGTTTGTTTCTTGCGCCGTCATGGTTTTTCTGCATCGCGTTCCTGAATACTCTGAAAATAGGAAACTAGCCAGTTTAATGTTTCACATTGTACCACCAGGATTAAATCCTTTAGTTTACGGTTTACAAACCAAAGAAATACGACAAAAGTTTTTCAAAACTTGCTGTAAAAACAAAATTAATGTAAAGTTCTAATATGTTTGAAATAAAAAAACACATTGTAGTAAAGATATATTATTCAAAGTTTTATTTGTATATTTTATTTTCTAACAAGGATTTTCCATGCTAATGTGAACTTAAAATGAAAACAATGATACATACATTAAATATTATATTTAAACTATTTATCTTTTCTGTCTGGTATGTTTGAGGGGGTGGGTTAAAGTGGGTGGATTTTAGACTATTGTAAGTAAACTGTTAATAATTCATTGTTTTAAATTCACATTGAATTTATTTATTTCAAATTATGTATAAGCATGTACATATAACACTTAGCCAAAGCTTAAATGAGGAAAAAGTAGAGCTAGATGAGAATAAATAAAAAAAGTTTTATTGTAGCTCAGTGGTTAGAGCATAAGGCTAACAATACCAAGATCATGGGTTCGATTTACATATTAAAAAATATATATGTTATAGTATAACACCATGTAAGTCGCTTAGGATAAAAGCTTCTGCCAAATGCGTAAATGTAAATAATTACAAAAATACATTTTGTACTACAACACGCAGGTATAATT
Organism: Beaufortia kweichowensis; assembly: GCA_019155185.1. NCBI lineage: Eukaryota > Metazoa > Chordata > Actinopteri > Cypriniformes > Gastromyzontidae > Beaufortia > Beaufortia kweichowensis. The sequence goes on along the minus strand of CM032812.1, from coordinate 14,195,793 downwards.
TATATACATTTATAAGTAATACTTCATTACAGCACATCCCAATACAAAAGACAATTCTGTTTTGAAAAACAGCTCAGTTACGACTCTAACCCTTGTTCCCTGCCGGAGAGAATGAGACGTTGTGTCGATGAGGAGTCCTAAGAAGCCCAATCACAATCCAGGCATGCATTTAGCAATCCGGTCTGCCACATCCCTCACCTCCTTTAAAAAACTACTAAAAACACACCTTTTCCACAAACACCTGATAGCATAAAAAAACCTTCTTTTCCTTCCCATACAGGTATTTATCTAGCACTGCAAAACATTGTAAACTTAGGAAAGCACTTCTTTGTACTATTGTTGCCGCTTTTGATGTATCGCTTCATTGTCTCCTAATATTTGTAAGTGGCTTTGGATAAAAGCGTCAGCTAAATGCCTAAATGTAAATGTAAACTTGTGCTGAGAAGCCGAATGAAGGAACGACTATTCAGCAGACGTCTCATTCCCTCCAGCAGGGAACAAGTGTTAACAGGGAACAGTCATAACAAAGACGTTCCGTTTGTGTCAGTCACTTGACATTGTGCCGATGATGACACTAGAGTCCCTGTACTACATGCCACTGCTGAACCCTGTCACAAGATTCTGCAGATCGGACTTGTGCTGGCTATGGCGTGCCCCGCACGAGCCCTCCGTGACATTGTAACCTTCCAGCATACCAGATAAGGCAATCCATTTCCTACCATATGTAATGAAAGACAGCACTAACCTGAGGTGACCTCTGCCTTTTTCATGTTTTCATTAACAACACCATTAACAAGTGTTCACTACCAGGCCCATGAAAGAAGTGCTAGGACACATAACCAGACCAGGCCAAGACAACGTAAGAGTTGTGGAGCCCAAATTCTAGGCACTCACTGAAGATAGAGAGTGCCTGTAGGTCCCCAACCCTCTAGATAGATGTGAAGAAGAGGCCGTGTTTTTAGGTCTACCTGCTAGGGACTTAAATGGGTCACTCTGGTGAGCTGGTAAGACTATAAAGAGATCATGGATATGGGAGGATTGAGGCCTCTGAGGAACCTAATGATCAGGTCGAGCAACCTCCCCTCTACCAGATCGTGATAAGCTGTGATGGCAGTGACATATACCTTGAACTCTGGCCTCAGTTATTGTGTCTATCACAGCAGGGGATAGACCAGGTAGACTCTCTGTGTCCTGTCCCACAATGTGCCCTCCCCTGAGAAAGAAGGTCCTTCCTCTGGGGAATCGGCCAGGGTGCCGAGGGGAGCCTCAAGGGGACAATAGGAGTTCTCCTGTCCAGCATCCCGACACTGCTTGCGCATTGCAAATGTCCCAAGCCCATGTTTAACGCATCAGTGGTGACAACACCATGTCGAGAGACCTGTTTAAATTATCCTGATCTATAAACGTACTGTGAATAATGGTATAACTTAAGACCTGATTTTCCACATTTAAAAAAAAAAAAGTATTGATTATTTTAAATTGTTAACTTAACTGTTGAATAACTGAAAGGACAATATTTGGGTTGTAAAGAAAAGATGTTGCTGAAACTTAAAGCAAAGACCAAACATCATTATAAAAGTAATTTACGGTAATCACGGCAACAAGCACAATGAGATAATTTTCCCTCCTGGCTGATAAGAGCGTCATAGAAACACCTCTGAAGCACATATATAGGGCAACAGCGAGTAAACATATTTCAAAAGCAAGGAAGTTGATATTTATGTAACACTGTTTAATAGCCACTACTATCTAAATAGCAACTATTCTGGTGTAAGTATGCAGGCAAATGTTATAATACAGCTTTGGGTTTTACATAGTTGTTATGTCAACATTACTCATTCTATACAATTCAGCAGGAGGTCATGAGGTAATAATAAAGATTAACAAACTGTATGTTATTCTGTTTATGTGTTTTGAGCAGGTCAGTCAATGGAGAACCTGACATTCCCAAACAACATTCTGCTGGTGGAGGGACTGAAAGTTACACCTCAGTCGTCTTATCCTGTTTTCATCCTGCTTCTGTTAGTTTATATCTTTGCAATGGGATGTAACATTGGACTTATAATTTTGATCTCAACAGAGAAGAATCTGCATCACCCTATGCACTTTCTGTTCTGTAATCTGCCATTGAATGATATATTAGGAACCACCGTTATGTTGCCACGATTAATGCAGGACGTTTTAAAGGAAACATCAGAGCGTTATATCACATATGTGGAGTGTGTTATTCAGGCTTATTTTGTGCACATATTTGCAGCAGCAAGTCACTATGTGCTGATTATAATGGCATTTGACAGATATGTGGCGATATGTAATCCACTGCGATACACGACTATAATGACCAATAAAATGGTACTTAAACTTTCAGTATCGGCCTGGGGGCTGTCAGTATTCATAGTGTCTATTATGTTAGGACTCACTATCCGTCTGTCTCGCTGCAGATATAAAATTGAAAACCCTTTCTGTGATAATGCCTCACTGTTTAAACTGTCCTGTGAAAATGTTGCTGTTAATAATGTGTTTGGACTCATCTATACTGTGATTGTTTTTACCTTATCGCTTGGGTCTGTATTTATAACATATATCAAGATTGCTGCTGTGTGCATAACCAGTAAAAACAAAGCGCTAAACAGCAAAGCCATCAAAACCTGCAGCACACACATAGCTGTTTATTTAATCATGTTTGTTTCTTGTGCCACCATGGTTTTTCTCCATCGCGTTCCTGAATACTCTGAAAATAGGAAAATAGCCAGTATTATGTTTCACATTGTACCACCAGGATTAAATCCTTTAGTATATGGTTTACAAACCAAAGAGATACGACAAAAGTTTGTTAAACTTTGGAATAGAAACAAAGTTATAGCTAAGAAGTAAATATAATGTGTTAATAAGGTATTGAATAAAATGGAGAAAACAAATACTGTATATTATTAGAAATCTCATATATTATATTTCTTCTCTGAATAACAATACTGTCTAATGAATGTATCATGAAATAATGATATAATGAAATAATCCTTACATTACAGCCACTATTCCTAAAATTGTTCTTGGCACACAATTATCAATTATGTTTATCATATGTAGACTACTTTGCTTTAATTTCACTTGATAAAATATTTGTAATAGATGTAAAATATTAAAGTTTAAAAACATTTTGAAATATGATAAGTATGATGCAAATAAAAAGCAATTTCTAGTCTGATCATCTTTGCCCATTTTAGGGTTTTTAAAATGCCTGTATATTTTAAATAAAATCTGCTGATGTGTTTATTAAGCAGTTTATATGTCAAAACAATGTGCATGTTAGCCAAATTACACATATATATCTTTAGCACATTTATTTACAGCTGTCAAAGAGAGACTTTCCATTTCCTGAATGGCTCTGTTTTTTTATCAGTTTATAATAAAGCAATTAGATTCTCAAGGTGGTGCTAGTGTCACAAATTGTTTTGAGAGACACAGAAGTTGAGGATCCATGCCAGTCTTTATGTAAGGATAATAACTGTGAATTCTTATTAATAGTAAAAATAAGCATTAAATTAGGATTTTAAGACTGAACTGTGCACATCCATTTTAGACACAATTGTGTTCTTTCTCTGTCCATGCAATAAATTTAACTCACTTTCTCAGGTAATATCTATGATTTGCACATGAATCTATGGACCACAGTCAGTCACACGGACAGGTGGATGAGATACAAATAATATTTTAAGTACTAATAGTATGTTTGCATTCCTATATTTTTATTCATATCCACAGTGTTTAACTGCCCATGATTAATTTAATATCAGGGTGCGGGCCTTTTTTCATGGGTTCAAGCCTGTTTTGATGCTAAGCTATAGGCTGCTAATTAAGAACATAATGCACAATAATTGTTCATTTAGTCTTTCATTCACTGCAATTGCAATTGTGTTATCTCGTCTTCTTATCGGCCATAGTGCCTTTTTAATATCATTACATTTACATTTATATTTATTCATTTAGCTGACGCTTTTATCCAAAGCGACTTACAAGTTACCAGTGGCACACTGGGAGCAATTAGGGGTGAGGTGTCTTGCTCAAGGGGACCTCAGTTGTTTCCTGCTGGTACTGGGAATCAAACCAGCAACTATATGGTTGCTAGTCCAACTCTCTAACCACTGCCCACTGGCATCAGCCATTTAAAGGGGTCATCAGATGGTTTTTAAAAAGAACATTATTTTGTGTTTTTGGTTTAATGCAATGTGTTTATGTGGTTTTAGGGTTTAAAAAGTCATTATTTTACACATACTGTAGATTATTGTTGCTCCTCTCTGCCCCACCTTTCTGAAACTCTGAAGCTCATCACTCTGAAAAGCGCAAAACCCATTATGGTTGACCACTGTCATGGTCTAAACAAATTAACCAAACAATATATCTTATATATTTGTCACTTACAAACCAAATTTACAAATTGAATTGAATATATTCTCAGCCACACCGACTGCAACATTAAAGAGATTACTGCGTCCAATTAATATTTTGACAAAAAAATGTAATGCCACATTAGTATAAATAAAGTTTGATCAGTGGCTGTGATGTATGTGCTGTGGCTCGATCTTAATCAATCCTTTGAGATTACAGCGTCACAGAAACACCCCCGAAGCACATTTTAAAAAGTGAGGGCCAGTAAACATTTCTTCAAACAATACCAGTCAAACTGATCAGTCAAAATCATCTATCTTGGTTGTAACAAAACATTGCTGGAGTAAGTATTTGTTGCATTTATATAACTTTACAATAGCGTCAGATTTCACGATCTTTGTTTTTATTTATTTACCAAATTACTATTTAATTCTAAAAGGGTTCAAATGAATTGTTTGCTTTTAATATCTCTAAACATATTATATGTATTTTCCTGCAGTAGTTAAATATATATGTTGATCTTGACAGCCACAGGTCTGTGTGTTAAAAAGGATTGTGTAGGTCAGCCAATGGACAACCTGACCTTCAGACACAACATTCTGCTGGTGGAGGGACTGAAAGTTACACCTCAGTCGTCTTATCCTGTTTTCATCCTGCTTCTCTTGGTTTATATTTTATAATGGTATCAAATATTGGACTTATAATTTTGATCTCAACAGAGAAGAATCTGCATCACCCTATGCACTTTCTGTTCTGTAATCTGCCATTGAATGATATGATAGGGACCACTGTCATGTTGCCACGATTAATGCAGGATATTTTCAAAGAAGCCTCAGAGCGTTATATCACATATGTGGAGTGTGTTATTCAAGCTTATTTTGTGCACGTGTTTGCAGTTGCGTGCCACTATGTGCTAATGATCATGGCCTTTGACAGATATGTGGCTATATGTAATCCACTGCGATACACGACCATAATGACCAATAAAATGGTGGTGAAACTCTCAGCATTAGCCTGGGGACTGGCAATATTTTTAGTAACAATTTTGTTAGGTCTTACTGTGCGTCTGTCTCACTGCAGATATAAAATTGAAAACCCTTTCTGTGATAATGCCTCACTGTTTAAACTGTCCTGTGAAAATGTGGTGGTTAATAACGTGTTTGGAATTATCTATACTGTGATTGTTTTTACCTTATCGCTTGGGTCTGTATTTATAACATATATCAAGATTGCTGCTGTGTGCATAACCAGTAAAAACAAAGCGCTAAACAGCAAAGCCATCAAAACCTGCAGCACACACATAGCTGTTTATTTAATCATGTTTGTTTCTTGTGGCGCTTTTATTTTTCTCCATCGATTTCCTGAATATGCTGAGAGCAGGAAACTAGCCAGTATCATGTTTCACATTGTACCTCCAGGATTAAATCCTTTAGTATATGGTTTACAAACCAAAGAAATAAGACAGAAGGTTGTAAAATTTTGGAGGAGAAAAAAGGTGAATCCATAGTTGTTTTACTATACTGTACTTGTATAATATAATTTAAATTCTTTGAAATATTGTATTGTATTTTTAGAAATGATATTCTGAACATATTGTTGATAACACTGGATGGATTTACTGTATGTGTGTCATTCTTATACCTAAGTTTTAGTGAAAACATTGGAAATGCTTACTTTAGGTGTTTAATATGTTCAATTAATTTATACATCCATCTAAATAGATCCATAGAATGTTACAAATAATATTAAGAATGGCTGTAGCACTTCATTTTAGAGTGAAGTATTTTGCACCATTAATCATGTCTATTTGGGAAATGTACATAAAAATGTTACACATTTATATGCAAATTAGATTATTATTTCTGTACAGGACAAGGCAGAAATAAACATGAAAACAGTATCTATTTTAACAAGTTTCCCCTGTCAGTTCCCCCTCAGCATTTAGAGAAGTGCATAATGGGTTAAATCTGTAAATTCTCCTCAAGAATATTTTATATTTGTGTGTTAGACCACAGTAATAATTTAAGATACCAACTGTGTCATTTTAAAAGCCCTTGTTTTTTGCTTCTTTATAAGACTTTAAATAAATATGGAATTCTCACATGACAAAGGATACACATCAGGGCTACCCGATATTGAAGGAAAATGCGATCGCATGCTAAAATAATGCAATATTTGATATGCGATATGATATTTCTTTTTCTTAAATCCATTGAAATGATATTAAAATATTAGATTTAAATATTATCTAAAAATTAGATAACTAACATACGTTTCATATTTCATGAAAAAGAAAGCTTTGCAGCTTGTTGACTGTCTTGCATCAGAGCAAGGCACACTCATATCCCAACTAACATCCATGTGCCAGATAATATATTATCCGCTTCGGCCTAAAACTTTGACCATACGTTACTTTTTAAAGTATTAAAATTAAATCACTCATTTATTGCAAACCATTGTGATATGCACATTTGCGATATTTTGATCATTTCGATATATTGTGCATAATACACATCTTTCCTATTAAGAAAAATATAAGTTTTCAAATAGCATATTAAAAAGTGCAGTACTGCTTACAATACTCTGGTTCTTTTTTCAGAAGTCAAGATTGAACAAGATAAACATAAATGTATTTTTTATAACAGAACTCCAGTTGGTCTCACAATAACTGTACAGGAAAACATGTTCATGACAAGAAACATCACGAGAGGCAAGCACTGTACACAAGCACACTGTACCTGACGCCTTGTAGACACTACAAAACAAACTATAAACCCACTAAAGCAACTTATCACAGACTAGATGTGTACATACTAAGATCATTTCTAATGCACACTTTTCTTGTTTAATCCTTCTCTGATTGGCATTTACACAGCCTCAGAGACAAAAGGCACACATTTTAATGGGCCATTCTAGTGTTATGGAAGTGACATTTTCAAACAATACTTCAAATATACATTCTCATGGAATGTATTTATTACCAATACATTCAAACCCTTGTTGAGACATAATAAAAGTATGCAAAAGTTATCTCTTTTAAACAACAGATATAAATGTGTTACGGAAGTGACACAAGAGTACACGTTTTTGAAAGGCAACATTGTAGGATTTCTGTGAATTAAAATGCACAAACCAGAAGCAACAATTCCAAACAAATGTAAAAGAGATCACTTATGAAAGTTACATAAAGTAATATAGTTAATTTTGATATGGAATATGGACTGTTATGAATGTGACAATTCTGAAAACACCACTTTAACTGAGTCACCTGACTATTAAAAAGTACAAAATGCCATTGAGAGAGACATTACATGGGTTTTAAACCACCCAATATTGACATCTGAGCTATCATCAGTATGATAAAACCTTTTATAGAAACTTTATTTTTCCATGGTGGTTGACAATTGCATTTAATTATGTAAGAAGCTGACAGGTTGTTCGCACATGACGTCACTGCTGTGGCGCAAAATACGGCTGGAGGGCAGGAAGTGTTTTTTATATGTAGGAATGGCAAGTAGAAACGCAAAATGCCGATGATTTATGTTGTTTATAAATGCTCAAATCGGTCAAACCGAGAAAAAGACCTTTTATTGTGTACCAAATATTGTTGCTAGATTTTCTGTATATCTCTTTCTTTAAACATAGTGTCTAAACCGCTATAATACGGACTTTGTCTTACATGCTGTTCTTTACTTCCTGCCTGAATTCAGCGCGTCATCAGAATCACGTGACCCTACACAACCTATTCTGAGGTCATTTTAATTGTCATAAAATGCATAAACAAAAAATTATTTTTCGTCTGTACTTATTCATTTACAGTTTGACAAGTTTCGGCACAGGTCTAATCTAACAAGGAATATATTTCACTAATTTCTTGTTGTATATATGATTTGACACCTGCCTGAGGTAATGTAAATTAACATTTACTTACATTTAAACATCCGTCGTCTGTCAACAAGCCGTCATGCTTCAATATAAATAGCGTTTGCCAAAGATTTTCTTCATGAGACTTTAAAGTGCAATGGTCAACTTAGATGACGTAAAGCTTGTAAGCCAATCATATAATAGCCCTAACGTCACTGACTCGCTTTACGACAGTCAGACTCCATTTGCGGATGCCATGGAAATGAATGGGAGAGCTGTAAAACACGTCTGTGTGACTTCTCTCATAAGGTCCACGCTTAAAATAGTTGTTTAGTGTTAAACATGTTGAAGATGAGCGGACAGGCTGTGAAAAGTATGAAAAGTTGTTTCTTGGAAAATCAGTTTATTTAGCATCTCCTCATTGCCAATGTAAACGTCTACTGTAGATAGAGTAATATCGTGTTGTATGTGTATTGAAGACTTTACATTTACATTTACAAGTTATTCATTTAGGTATTGAAATATTAAAGGCATACACTTTAAAGCAAAAATAATTTTATCAAAAAAATAATAAGATGAAGAAGAAATACTAGTGTATGAAACACTACACTAGTATTTCTTCTAAATCTTATTATTTTTTTCATAGATGTACAGTCATAGATGTACAGTCATAGATGTACAGTCATAGATGTACAGTCCTGGATGTACACTCATAGATGTACACTCATAGATGTACATTAATACAATCAATATCCTCATGGCAGCAAGTGCTACGCATAGCCCTCTTGGGTGATGACAGCATCAGAAAACGCCTTTAAACCATGTATTTAAAAGTAAGGGCAAGTATAAATTTCCAGAGAAGCATAGGCTGTACAGTTTGATTATTCAGTGTTTGTAATATACCTTTGCCTTTACTTTGATCCAAGCAACCTGAGATCTAAATCAATTATTAACTATTTTGGTAATTACACAATACCTTTAGATATGTTTTTGTTTTAATATTAAACAGAAAGCTTCCAGGTGTGACCTACTATACAGCAGTTTGTGGGATAACTGTGTTGTGCTTTTGAATGTATTTTCTAATCTACAAATCATTTTTATGGTTGATTTGTTATTTTTAAAAACCTCTTGATCTGGTTGTTTTTTCTGTTTAAAGGTTTTTAGCAGGGCAGCCGATGGAGAACCTGACATTCAGACACAGCATCCTCCTAGTGGAGGGACTGAAAGTTACACCTCAGTCTTCTTATCCTGTTTTCATCCTGCTTCTCTTGGCTTACATTTTTATAATGGTATCAAACATTGGACTTATAATTTTGATCTCAACAGAGAAGAATCTGCAGCACCCTATGCACTTTCTGTTCTGTAATCTTCCACTGAATGATATATTAGGAACCACCGTCATTTTACCACGATTAATGCAGGACGTTTTAAAGGAAACCTCAGAGCGTTATATCACATATATGGACTGTGTTACTCAAGCATATTTTGTGCACATATTTATTGCAGCATGTCATTATGTGCTGATAATCATGGCCTTCGACAGATATGTGGCTATATGTAATCCATTACGATATTCTGCTATATTGACCAATAAAATGGTACTTAAACTCTCTGCAGCAGCCTGGGGATTGGCAATACTTTTAGTGTCTATTATGTTAGGACTCACTATCCGTCTGTCTCACTGCAGATATAAAATTGAAAACCCTTTCTGTGATAATGCCTCACTGTTTAAACTGTCCTGTGAAAACGTGGTCATTAATAATGTGTTTGGACTTGTTTATACTTTAGCTGTGCTTTGCTTTTCAGCAGTAACTATATTTATAACATATGTCAAGATTGCTACTGTATGCAAAAGTAGCAAAAGCAAAGCGCTCAATAGCAAAGCCATCAAAACTTGTAGTACTCACTTGGCTGTTTATTTAATCATGTTTATTTCTGGAGCTACAGTGGTTTTTCTCCATCGTTTTCCTGAATACTCGGAGAGCAGGAAACTAACTAGTTTAATGTTTCACATTGTACCTCCAGGATTAAATCCTTTAGTATATGGTTTACAGACCAAAGAGATCAGACAAAGGATTGCTAAACTTTGGTGGAGAAAAAAAGTTATTTCTTTGTGAATTCTTATTAATTGTAAATTAGGCTTTAAATGAAATACATCATTTAAAATATTTTTTTCTCTGAAGAAAAAATATTGTCAGTAATATGTTATATATTTGTGCTACTGTGAACTTCATTTCAACTTAAAATGTGGAAATGATTTTGCATGTTTCTGACCCTGCCTGTAAAAACCCACCTAAAGTCATTTTTTGTGATTTACCGTTTTCTACATAAAATCATCCTACATAATGTAAAAAACATTCTGTAATAACCTTAATATTTAACTGAGTAATGACATGTCAAAGATTGAAATTTTTGATATTCGTATATTAAATTAAATATGATGGTTGTTGAATTAGATTTTTAGATTTTCAAAGACAGGGTCACATATTTGTATATTCACATATTTTGTTTTATAAACATTTAATAATAAGGATTTTGCCAAGACATATTCTAGCTGTTTCCTTTACAGATATTTATAGACCATTCTTAAATGACAAATTCTGGAATCTTGTGACTGGACTGTTTTAAATTTAACCAATTTTAATTTTAAATTAGGCAAAGATTATATTCAGATAAACAAAAAACTGTATCTATTGAGAGCACCTTTGTTTTAGGGTTTAGTTTTTAAGATGTTGATCTGTAAATATGTATATTTTATCCTCAGAGACCATTATCTTCTGTTCTAGAAAATTAATTATTTTAAATGAATGAATTAATGTGAGTTATATGTGAAGCAAAGTATGGTAACCCATACTCACTATTTGTCCTCTGCATTTAAGGTTTCAATTGTTTTATGCTGACACCTTTTGGGTTACGAGTCCAAATGTCTGAGTTTATCACTCGAGTTAAAATAAAATGTAAAAAACTATTAAGATTGTCAGATCACCTGTCTGAATCATTCTGTCTAAATAAAACACTCATGCCGTGATACACACTGTATAAAATGCTGGTTATCTTCAGCCCATGGATGGGTCAAATACAGACATTTTTTCGTTTAATTCAACCCAATGATTGTAATTGTCTCTATTTTCAGTGCAATCATTGGTGAAAAATAACCCAGCATTTGTAATGTGTAGAATACAACCTTTCCAAGTACACACACTGGAAAAAATGAGTTAGTTATAAAAGGCTCACTAAAAGCGAAACTATCAAACAAAATTTAGATACAAAAAACTAATATGTCTTCAAAAAGTACAAAATATAATAAATATTGTACCAAAATGCACAAACAACATTAACACACACGTTAAAAAAAAGTTCATAGTTACAGCATGTCTTCTGAGATATGCTGATGACAAGACAGATATTGTGATGCGTATATAAGATGACCTCATTCTCTATTCAGGCATGAGATTCAGTCTCAAAGTAAAAAAGTAACAAGGTAGAAAAGTAACAAGAGCTTTGTGCCACTACAGAGAATTCATTAATGTGACAACTGTGTATATTACTGGTCTACTGGTCTAACTATAGGTGAATAGAGAAGGTAATATGTAATATGTAAAACAGTATTGTACATTTGCTTTTGTGTAGTATTAATCATTAAGAGTAATATTGCAAATTTCTCACTTCATCTGTATCTGTGTCATCTGTATGTTTTCTTTAGGGTCACAGATGGACAACCAGACATTCAGACACAGCGTCCTCTTATTGGAGGGACTGAAAGTTACACCACAGTCCAGCCATCTTGTGTTTATCCTTCTTTTGATTGCTTATGTATTAATAATGATATCTAATCTTGGAATTTTATTTCAGATCTCAACAGATAAAAGTTTACACGAGCCCATGCACATTATTTACTGCAACTTACCCCTGAATGATGTTTTAGGCACAAATGCTATCATGCCACGCATGTTAAGGGACATGTTAACGGATCCCTCCGCGCGCTACATCACATATGTGGAGTGTGTTTGTCAAGCTTTCTTTGCACATTCGTATGGAACACTGTGCCATGCTGTGTTGATCATCATGGCCTTTGACAGATATGTGGCTATATGTAATCCATTACGATATCCATCAATAATGACCAACAGAATGATAGTTAAATTATCTGCAGGAGCCTGGGGTGTTTCATTTGTGCTGGTGGGAATCCTGATCGGACTGTCTGTGCGTCTCTCTCACTGCAGATCTGTGATTCAAAACCACTATTGTGATAATGCCTCAATATTTAAACTGTCATGTGAAAATGTGGTGGTTAATAATGTGTATGGATTAACTTTTACTGTTGTTTTGCACAGCTCTTCACTGGGGAGTATGTTAATGACATATCTCAGGATTGCAATGATATGCATTAAAAGCAAAAACAAAACCACAAACAGCAAAGCCATAAAAACCTGCAGCACACATTTGACTGTTTATTTAATTTTGCTGGTCTGTGGAACCACCGGAATTGTTCTCCATCGTTTACCTGAATTCGCGGAGAGTAGGAAGGTTTTTACTGTATTGTTTCATGTCATACCACCATGTTTGAATCCCATAATATATGGTTTTCAGATCAAGCAAATAAGACACAGGATTTTAAAACTTTTTAGTAGAAAAAAAATTTCTTCTACTTAATTGTAGGTAAAGCTCATATTGTCTCATGTTAACTGATGTATGCAGATTAAGTGCTAAAGAGAACTTAGCAAGTCTAAGTTTGTTTCATTACTTGTGTTATAGGCCTTTTCTGACATTAGCTAGCAATTGTTAACTCTAAAATATACACATAAATATGTCATCTTTGTCAAATATATTTTACATTAATATCCATTTGTGACATTCATTCATTATTGAATTATTTTAAATGCATAACTACTGGTAATCTTTCAATGTCTCATCATATAGTGTGTGTATGTAATTGCTTTGGAATATGTAATACAGAGGAGAATATGTTTATTTAATTCAGATTTATTTGTATAGTACTTTTAACAATATTGCATTGTTTCAATATAGTAGTAGTAGTAGTATAGTTTTGCAGTCTGTCTAAGAATATATCTATTTTATAAATATATTTTGGACAGGTAGGGTAGGTTAGAAATTGGTCTATAATTTCCTACATCACTGGGGTCTAACTGTGGTTTCTTTTTGAGTGGCTTAATAACAGCCACCTTAAAAGATTTCGGGACATGACCTATAGGGTGAGTGAGGAGTTAAATATTAAATATGTGGAAGAGATGCAGACAGATGATGTTTTTTAAAGTTTCATTCATCCTTTTTACATATTGCACTACACAACATTTTTTTCCGCGATCAGAAGTGAAAGAACTGTATAGAAATAGAATTTTGTTTTCCAAAGATGTAATTTGTAAAATTTCTTATGAATAATATGTGCAAAAATTATGTCAAGTTCATTCATTTTAATTGATTCAGTTCATTCTACTGTAGGTCACTTTTTTGGATTAACTTAGAATACATTTATTTGATGCTGTGTCAATTCAAGAGACAATAAAAAACAAAGTAATGAAGTGCAGATGGTTTTGTCTAAATGTAGTTGACAGGGAAATGATATATTAGGCCTAATAACAGTTCACTATTGATAAAATCATGACTTAATCAAATGATTTTTATATTTAGTGATATTCAAGTGCCTGTTTAAACCACAGTCCTCGAATTTAAGTTTATGTCAGGTTAATAGCAATTAAACTGAACATTATGAAACACTGTGTGCCATTTTTATAATGAAAGCAACAGTTTCACAATAAGAATCCTGAAGCTTCTCAGTTCCAAACTAAATGTGTTTTATGTTAAAACTGACCTGTAAGCTAAACATGAATTTCCAAAGCGGCATATAGTGCTGATCAGTTTAGGCATACAAAAATATATAATTTATAAATATATAAAATCTAATAATAAATAAATCAAGTCATTTATAAATCTTTTTAATTCAATCATTAACTTTTCTTTTTCTTCCCAGTCACTGATAAAGACAGACTTTATGAATGCACAAAATACATTTTAATAAAAAACATTAGTCTAATTTGATTTCATTGATTTAATAGCACAATAAAGTGGATGTAAATCTTTATTCGCCTTTTAGTATGTTTTGTGTTCATAGTTTCAAAAGCAGATTTTGATATCATTGTACTGACATGGCAACAGGCAACATATTTTTACAGCATTTATTAATTTTTGTTAATGTTAGAGATGCAAATACAATTGTCCATTGTTAATTCATTAGAAATTCATGTTATCAGATACAAAACTATTAAAAAGTTGAAATTGACATATACTAAGTACTAAAATGAACAAATGATGTTGAATGAAGGATTGTTTATTGTTAGTTCTATTAACTAATGTTAACAAATGGGATCTTATTGTAAAGTGATAGCGATCCGTTTTATTTCACTGTGTAATGGAGGGCACGGTTTTCCTGGTTTTGTCTGAAGTACTTGCGTATTTACAGAACGCTCTCCTCATTGCGTCTTGCAGCTCTTTGTTCCTTAAGCTGTAAATGATGGGGTTCAGTAAAGGCGTCAGCATGCTGTAAAGCACGGCAATGATTATACGAACCTCCGGGTCAAATTTTGCTACCCGGTAGGAAATATACACACATGTGGCAGACAGATACGAAATGCACACCACTATCAGGTGGGACACACATGTGGCCCAAGCTTTAAGCTGATCTGTGGTGCTCATTTTCCTAATAGCTTTGCCAATACAGACGTAAGAAGTTAAGATAAGAAGGAACGTACTGATAATTGCAATGAGAGCATTGGTTAGAGACACAATGCTGTTTTTAGTGGTGTCAACACAGGCGAGGACTATGACAGATGAGTGATCACAAAACATGTGCTTAACTATATTCGGCCCACAGTAAGGCACCTGAGTAGCCCAGATAGACGCAGGCAAAACTATAACCACCCCAAACCCCCACGCAGCAAATATTAACAGAACACACACCCGCCTGGTCATGACACTTGTGTACCGGAGGGGGTTACAAATCGCCACATATCGATCAAAAGCCATCACGGTCAGCATAGCACGTCCAGTCACTGCAATAGAAAGAAAAAAGTACATTTGCAGAAAGCATCCAGTTTTAGAGATGGTTTTCACGCCGGTCAGCAACACAGCGAGCATCTTGGGCATGGTCACCGATGTGTACATCACATCAGAGAAGGACAAATTGTGAAGGAAAAAGTACATGGGGGTGTTGAGCTTGGGGTCAGTTCTAACAAGGTATATGATCATGCCGTTTCCACTCAGGATAGAAACGTAGACAGTGAAGACAAATGGAAGCATGTATTTTGCATTCAGTCCATCTAGGATGAAGAACTCCACAGGCCCGCTGATGTTCATAGCTGGGGTATATGAGCGAGCAGATCCTGACCTGATGGATAAAACAACAAATGTGAGAAATAACAGTAAGATCAGGCACGGTGCAATTGTATGTAGCAATTGTAGTTCGCTCCATCAAAAAAATAAAAAGAGGTCTTTTACTGTAAATATAAACAAAGTAAAGTAAGTTTAGTCAACTTTGAACTGTTTTTACATTACAACAAATCATCAAATTAAGTGATTTTGAAATGACTTGTTAATACAAGTTGATCACACAATTCAAGTCAACAAAGATTGTTTACAGTGTAAAATGTTTACTAGAAATAATATAATATTGACTTATAATAACTGTTATGTGTATGGTTAATTTCACTACTGTATAAATAAACGATTAGATAACATAAACTAACAATACATAACAGAAGGCCTACATATACAAATACAATATTTTACTGTAAGTTCATGTTAACTAGTGCGGTAACTAATGATACCTCATTATAAATGGTTAAAAATGTCTTGTTCTGGGTATGGAGAGAAATTACACTAACCTTACAATCAAATATTAGGAAAAACAAAGTAAGCAGCTTAAATTGTAATTATAATTGTTCAGAACACAATTACGAGTCTATAGTGGAAGTTTGTAGGTGCAGGTAAGAGTCACTATGCTGACGTTGTCATGCTGTCATGTATTGTCCGTTCTGACTAACATTAAACACAAAAGGGGTTTTATATACTTTCAGGGAAGGTTAAAGAGACTTAAAAACTTAATGTCATGCATTCTATATCCTTGACAACATCTCTCATTGGGCCTCATTAAAAACACAGGGTATTGAGCACTGCTGTGTTTCAACAATTTTATTCAGATATAATATTCAGTTATATTTATATAACTATGTCAATATATATAATCTATATATATATATCTATATATATATATATATATATATATATAGATTTCAAATTAATAAATATATATTTTTGAATTAATGGAAGGGATAAACAAACAATTTAGGAAAAACCAACACCAGGCAAGTTTCATTATGACAACTACAAATTAATTTTCTTTGCATGCCCAGAACCTTAACATGGTCTCTACCAATTCATCTTTCTATCGGACATATCATAATTGTATTTATTTGTATTTAACAAAAAAAACCCTGAGATTTGACATTGACTTTACATTTATCCTGTAATGTAACACCTGCTCTCACAGGAAGATAAACAGTTCTCACAGTTTCCTCCAGCTGTAAAAATATCTCAGTCATTAATACCATACTACATTTTCTTTGGATTGTCAAATTCTTTCTTTATTTAGTTTTAATTTACATGAAAGCTGAACCAAACGAAAGACACTTTGATACACTGGTGCTGTTTCCTGTTATTTCTTTGGAGAAATAGGAAAAGTATACATTTGAATCTCCACCCCACACAAACCACACAGTCTTTACCAGTGTATTTTCTCATTAAACACGTTCTTCCGAGAATGTTTAAAACAGGAAATTAGATTCATGTGAAAAGTTAAAAAAGCCAAAACAATTCTAGAAACACTCTTCATTCAAAAATTATTTACCTTGGAGATAGCAAACTTATAACACACTTATATTTTAAATTATACTAACAACACTGTGATTTTTGGTTGTTTAATGTTTTCTTGTTTTTTTACAATCAGACACAATATTGTGTATCTACAGTATATTCTGCTTGAAGCTAAACACAATTGTTAGGATCCCTAAATAAACTACCAAACTATCACACACATTCCTAACTTCAGACACTTCAAAAGCCTTTTCAAACGTTTATATACATATTTGAAGGCTATTCTATTCACTTTTTGTATTTATTCGTATATCACAAACAACAATATGTGTTGTAAATGTGTTGTAATTTTTTTACTTTTTAATTCAATAGTAGTTAAATAAACAAAGACCTACTCTAAATATTACATTTTAAACACATGTAATAATACAATACATACTTATATTCATATTCATGTCATTTTCATTGAGAATTACATTTCAAAAGATTTTAGATGTTGGGTTTTGGATGGAGTAATCGATGCACTATGACTTTGGCTCCACCTTGTGTTGTTGAAGAAGAACAACTGCAAGTTCTTATTATAGCAGTAAGGTAAAATTACAGACATTTAAATTATTCATTTATTTATTCATTTCTGTTATTAAATTAACGTAAAACGTTAAATACATTTTTCTGTAGTATTTCACATATGAGTCCTATGAAACTGAGAACAGTTTCATTTCATTTGATGAACATGATTAAACGTCATGAGGTAATCAGCCAACTAATCATCTCTACCAGTATAATGATAAACAATAAATAAATTCACTGCCATAAATGATATGCTTAGTTGAACTGGTGATCCTGCTCCCACCCAATTTAAAGAACTGCATGTGGAACATTGTGAAGAAATGAAGCTGCTGCACAAAACCTGAAATATTGCTTTTGAATAAGAGATGGGAGCAGTGATTTATATCAGGTCTTGGCATCTTAAGTGGCATATTCCACTTAGGCATGAATATAGAGAAGAATCCTCTGTGTGACCTTCCTCCAAACTCTTCTGCCGTGACACGCACGAGCACTTTTCATTACATTTTTCATTACTTCAATCACAGAGTCAGCGAGAACTGCACTGCAGTCACCAGAGACCAGCTTCACCTGCAGGCTGTGGTGATGACCATTAGCGTTCCCATTCATTTTAATGGGTGTACAGTATCAGTCAGAAGTTTAGACACAATTGACAAAAATGTTTCTTATGATCTTAAATTTTTTTAACCTGAAGGTGTTTATTTCAATGTTTGTAGACAAAAATATAAATGTGCCAAAATTTCTTCAGTGCTGTTTAAAAAGCTTCTCAGGTTGAGACCTCAAAAATCTGAATGATAAAATGTCAAGAATATGATTTTACAAATTTTAGACAAACTGTGAAGACTTTTGAAGATGATCAAATATAACATAATGTTCATTTATTTTAAATGCTTTTAGTCTCAACATAATTCCCACAGTTACAATTGTGTTATTTCATGGGTTTGATGCATTCACTAATATTCTAAAATGTGGGAAAAAATCTGAACAAAAGTTTATTTCCTTGAGGCATATTCAGAAACTTCAGTACAGCTCTAACAGCACTAACCAACAAAAGACATTCAATAAGCCTTGTCTGATGTCCAATACAATTTCAGTTCTAATAGGCATATGGTCCCTCCTGAGGTCTCTGTAAAGCCAAAACTAATTAACCTTATGATTGCTGTGAAAGTACACAGAGCAAAAGGTTAAATGATGGGGAGTGGAAAATAATTAATATTTTATGTGATTTGATGATTTATGGGAAAATTGGCCTCTACGTAAAATGATCATTTCTGACTCTTCACCTCCACAGCCAATGAAGTCCACTGAAGCGAAGGGACTTCAGATGAGCCGAATGAAGTTAATTACCTAAATCCAAGGCCATCACGAACACATTATTTGAGGTACAGAGCAATTAGTTCAGCCTTTTTTGGTGGGAATTATTAGGTGATTTAAGGTGAATAGATTTATTGTCCCTATAATAAAGATTTTTAAAAAAGTATTCCAGCATTAAAGATGTGTGATTTCAGTCAAAACCTGAAATATAAATTCTCACAGAATGCATTTATTATTAATTTATCGATTCATCTGTTTATGGTTTGCTAAAGCCCTGTACATGCGTTATGGATGACAAACAACACATGTTTTTGAGAGGCAACATACTTTATAATAATTCTGTAAAAGCAAACTTTGAATATCTTTTAATGTTAATAAATACTTTTAATGTGTTAATGTTACTAAATCACCAATACTGTTTTAATGTAACTAAATACTACATCGAGTATGTGAGATGGGAAACATCCTAAATCAGAGTTGTATGGATCGCAGCATTTGTCCAGCTGTCATTTTAAAACTAAAATTTGACAATAGATTATAGTTAATAGATAGTTAGACAGAAAGAACACAATAACACAATTGTGGGAATTAATTGTTACTAAAAGCATAACTCAACACTATGTTATATTTAATTATCCTCAAAAGAAGTCACCCTTTATCTAAAATTTGTAAAATCATACTCTTGAAATGTAATCATTTAACTTCTTGAGGTCTCTCTTAAAAAAGAAGCTTTTTAAACAACACTAAAGAAATTTCTATCAATGCTGGACTCTTATTGACTGCTTTTTATTCATTGTCTGCTCCAAGTAATCCATATAAAAAAAATTAAATAAAGTTTTACTTTCCCAATTTAAGAAATTAATTATATTTTAGTCTACAACCCTTCAGATTAAAAGATTTTTGTCTAAACTTTTAATTGGTACTGTACGTTTTCATTTTAAATACTCAGACAGCTTTTCCTATAATAAGCAAACTCATGAGGAAGACCATGATGAAGAAGATCCACATAAAAAAGCGATCCATGACTTTGGCAACTTTCCTCCACTCTCCGTTCCGTCTCTGTGTGGCTTTCTGATCATAATAACAGTTAGCGATGTACTCAACGTTCCTCAGGAGAGTCTGATGAAGACATTTACACTGACCTTCAAGAAGCATTTCCTTCTTGTTCACTGACTCCCTCCCGCCCTCACCCGCTTTACCTCCTGCCATCTCTCCAGACTCAATGCCCACACAGGTATCCATCCACCCACCCGTCAACTCTTTTCCAGTAGATAAAGTTGGACTGACATCTTCATTCAGTTTTGTTTTTGGTGGACACCCTTCACAGGTGGAAATGCCTCTTACCCTCAAGGTCAAGTCCTCACTCCTGGCCTGGCCATTTATAAAAGTGGTTTCCTTCTGGTTGGGTTGGTTCGTGTGGGTGGACAGGCAACTCTCTCCCACATCATACACGAAACAGATTCGAGCCAGATAGTGCAGGATAAAGCGTCTGGCCCATGCGGGAACAGGTTGGGCTTCTGGTCCGCAGTGGTGGATGTTCATAATGAAGATGGTCAAGGCTGTAGAAGCTGTAATCATGGTCATTGTGGCGATGTAATATTTCCCTGTGGAAACAGTGGGATTGATGAATCTCGTCAAGCAGACTTCATTACAAAGCAGTTAGTATTGAGCAGATGGTTATATATCATGCTAATGTGACTTATTTATTGATTATGTGATCTCAGGAGGAAAATTTCTGTAATTGATTTTAATAGTAACAGGGACTGAGTTTCCGAAAGTAAGACTACAAGAGTGTCGCCAATGAAAGACACATCTGCATGCAATCCCATTAGAACGGCTCATTAAAAGCCTTGTGGATGCTTACTGACCCTTAACGTCAATTGCTTATTAGCTCACTAGATTATTTGCATCTCATATCTATTGATTTCATGCCTTGTGGGTGGGAGTGTTTTTCTCTGTGGACAAACATTTAATTGCAAACCAATGCATACAATTAAGTAGGTGTTAGGCTGAATACACATTTAAAATATACCACTGACAAAAACAACTTAAATGAAAATCCACATTTAAACTATATGGAGTTTAAGTATTTAATGTTTACATAATGGTTTGATTTTGAATTTAAAAAATTCTTGATTACTATCTCCACATTAATCCTGTTGAAGAGGAAAGACATACATAGAGATAAAAATGTAGTTAAATTAACACTGTTAATTTCCCTTGTAAATATTTGGTATTCAATAATATAGATCCTTTTTGTTTAACTTTATTTTGGTAACACTTTACAATAAGGTGCTGTTAATAAAATTTAATAAAACAATAAGGTGCTGTTAATAAAATTTAATAAAACAATAAGGTGCTGTTAATGAAATTAATAAAACAATAAGGTGCTATTAATGAAATTAATAAAACAATAAGGTGCTATTAATGAAATTAATAAAACAATAAGGTGCTATTAATGAAATTAATAAAACAATAAGGTAATTAATGAAATTAATAAAACAATAAGGTGCTGTTAATGAAATTAATAAAACAATAAGGTGCTGTTAATAAATTTAATAAAACAATAAGGTGCTATTAATAAAATTAATAAAACAATAAGTTGCTATTAATAAATTTAATAAAACAATAAGGTGCTATTAATAAATTTAATAAAATAATAAGTTGCTATTAATAAATTTAATAAAACAATAAGTTGCTATTAATAAATTTAATAAAACAATAAGTTGCTATTAATAAAATTAATAAAACAATAAGGTGCTGTTAATAAATTTAATAAAACAATAAGGTGCTATTAATAAAATTAATAAAACAATAAGTTGCTATTAATAAATTTAATAAAACAATAAGGTGCTATTAATGAAATTAATAAAACAATAAGGTGCTATTAATGAAATAAAACAATAATTAATAAATTTAATAAAACAATAAGGTGCTATTAATAAATTTAATAAAACAATAAGGTGCTATTAATAAAATTAATAAAACAATAAGTTGCTATTAATAAATTTAATAAAACAATAAGGTGCTATTAATAAATTTAATAAAACAATAAGGTGCTAAATTTAATAAAATAATAAGTTGCTATTAATAAATTTAATAAAACAATAAGTTGCTATTAATAAAATTAATAAAACAATAAGGTGCTGTTAATAAATTTAATAAAACAATAAGGTGCTATTAATAAAATTAATAAAACAATAAGTTGCTATTAATAAATTTAATAAAACAATAAGGTGCTATTAATGAAATTAATAAAACAATAAGGTGCTATTAATGAAATTAATAAAACAATAAGGTGCTATTAATGAAATTAATAAAACAATAAGGTGCTGTTAATGAAATTAATAAAACAATAAGGTGCTGTTAATAAATTTAATAAAACAATAAGGTGCTATTAATAAAATTAATAAAACAATAAGTTGCTATTAATAAATTTAATAAAACAATAAGGTGCTATTAATAAATTTAATAAAACAATAAGTTGCTATTAATAAATTTAATAAAACAATAAGTTGCTATTAATAAATTTAATAAAACAATAAGTTGCTATTAATAAATTTAATAAAACAATAAGGTGCTGTTAATAAAATTTGTTAATAGCAGTAAATGCATTAGCTAACATTAGCTAACAATGAACATCTAGTTTTTCTTTATTTTTGTGTTTGTCCTTTTTTCCTTGTTTGTGTCTTAGCCCCTCTTAAAAAAGATGCATATGAACGTTATTTTGAATGCCATCTTGTCTGTAATATTTTTTTATATAAATAAAATAAAAAAGATCAGAAATTATATGAAAACAAGGGAAAAGCAGCGCCAGAGTGAAGAGAAAAGCTATTTCCCATCATTATATAGTTTGTCATATAAAACTAAATAGTGATATAATAACAGTCCACGCCGTAATAAGTTTGTTCCTACTTGCGGTGTTGACTGTCAATTGACCAATCAAAGCGTTTTTTTGTCCGCACCCTCTCTCTCTCTCTCCAGCTTGTACAGATGCATCCTGCAAACTATGCTGTAATTTCTTAATTAAATTTTTTTAATATATTCTAAAATAAGAAATGCTGTTCATAATTGATTCCCAAAGAAACACATTCCTTCATTCATTGCTCCAGCCTCTCAAAATAAAACAGCTCCCTCTCCTTTTGAACATCTCGGCCCCAAATTTCTGATTGGCTATGAGAGTTTACGGTATTGTGTGGATCAGTCCATTGTTTGTTTATTTGGGTGTTGATGATTTTAGAAATCGTTTACTCCAGTTGTAATGAGCAAAAATGGTTATATCAAAATAAACCTAATTGTAAAACAGTTTGTGAACATCTCACCAATAAGCGGCACATTCTCTGAAGGAGGCATGCTTTCAGCGACGAGCAGCTGGAAGACCGTGAGGGCCAGTAACACCGTGACCCCTAGAGATACCTTCTCTCCGGAGTCAGCCGGCAGGTAAAAGCCCAGCGGTGCCAGGAATGAGATCATCATGCAGGGTATGAGCAGATTGAAGATATAGAAAGAAGCTCTTCGTTTCAGGTTAAGTGTGAAGGTGATATCTGGATAAGGGTCTGAACAGCAGCCGTAGAGGATGATGTTCTTCTTGGCAGGCATTCCCAGAACCTCCCACTCCACGTTTTCCACAAAGTCAGCCAGGTCAGCACTGTCCAGAGCGTTATAAAGGTCCATCTGGTTGCCGTTGTGCGTCCAGGAGCCGAAGGTGAAGCGGCACTGCTGTGCATCAAAAGGAAAGAAGGATACGTCCACTTTGCATGAGCTCTTGGTTATTGCCGGCTGGTCCCACATGATCTGACCGTCATGGCGGATCACCACGTTGGTCTCCATGGAGCTGGAGAACTGGTCATCTGCACTGGTGGACAGGAGAAGATATCAGGAGAGGCCACAAAGAACAGACTCAATAGATGTGTTCTCATTTATTATTCAATTATAAAGTGATATTATTTCTTATCTTTATATCAATTCTCACAGAATACATGTATTACCAATAAATTTTTGATTTGTCCAAACTTTAAAAAACTGTTCTGTGCATGAGTTATCTATTTAAAAAAATGCAAATAAATATATATGCTGAAAGTGGATGTAACAAAAACAACACACGTTTTTTGAGAGTTAACAATTCAACTTTGTAGAATTTCTGTGAATTAAAATGGATGAACCATAAGCACTAATACCCAACAACTGAAGAAGAGATGAGTCTTTAAAGAACATAAAATAGTTCTTTTATTTTAATTTTCATGTGCCCATTAATAAGGAATATGTGAGCTGTAAGTGTGGTAAAAACCTTTGGGAAAAAACATATAGAGCAGCTCAAAAATATTCGGCATGTGAACTTGTTCTGAGATGTAATTATGTCTTGGCATGGTTTGCTATGACAAGCTTTCCGGACATAAAAATAATTGAGTGAAGAGCTGAAGCCATCTGTCAACGTACCAGTCTCAGATAAGCCAAAGTGGAAGTCTTTCAAGGATTAGTTTATCAAAAAATAAAAATTCTGTCTTTATTTATCCACCCATGTCAGTACAAACCCTAACTGGCCATTCTTTGTGGCCTGTTTTATGCAATTATGACTGGTGACTAAAACTTTCAAGCTTAAACCGGAACCACAAAGTATAAAATTGGTACATATGAGTTGTGTTCTGTCCATGTCTTCTAAAGCCAAACATCATTTTGTGTAAGAAACTGAAATTTAGGTTGTTATTTACTGACAATAGTTAGTAAAAATCAACATTTCAACCCCAGTTGTGCATTTAAACTTATTTAACATTGGCATCAAACACATTTTGTTATGGAATTTTGTTACTTGATCACATTTTGTAATGCAAAAAGACACAATCCTACTGACTGAACACTCTCATTACCAAACAGTTTGTTTATAAGAGTGTTTAGTCTGTGGAGCAACATTGACAGACAGGAAGCGATGTACCAATGACGGATGAAACTCAATACCAATCCGACCTACTTGTTATATAGGACAATATCGGGTCTCCATACATAACTACTAGGTATACGGATGGTATCAAGTCCATCGTAGTCTGTCTTATTCCAGGTGAGGTAGGCATCAAACCACACCTGACGAATCCACAGGTATGTTGTCAGGATCTGGTTTCGTTCATCCTGGGGAATAAGAAGGACTTCAGAAGCTATTTTAATAAATATATAAAATAAACACTAAAATCATATTAATTACACCAAATCTGTGATTGGTGGATCTAGAACGAAAGCTTTGTTGTCGTGTAGTTTATTGCATCTTTAACAAAGCCAAAAACATCAGCAGCATCAAAGTCAGATGGAGAGACTGACTGAGTCGTTACCATATCAATGATCTGTGACAGAGTGATCTGCAGCGTTACGT
The DNA here is from genome assembly GCA_019155185.1 of Beaufortia kweichowensis. Taxonomy (NCBI): domain Eukaryota; kingdom Metazoa; phylum Chordata; class Actinopteri; order Cypriniformes; family Gastromyzontidae; genus Beaufortia; species Beaufortia kweichowensis. The sequence goes on along the minus strand of CM032812.1, from coordinate 14,170,418 downwards.
TAATGATGTTGTCCGTATCCTCCACCGGCCTCAATGCGCTGGTGTAATTCACGAACAAATCATTTAGCAGCTTGTATGCGTATCTCCCCTGGGCACACAAACATACTGCCAGAAAAAGAGTGAAAACTTTAGGTTGATTTTTTAGACAGTAATTTATTTCATATTACAGATTTGACTAAACCGCCTATTCACACGTCCTAAATGAGCTTGCTGACGGGTGATGGAATAGTTTGTTTTTCAAGAGCTGGATGAGTGTTTTATTTTTCAAGAGCAATAAATTCATTAGTTCATATTTACTGTACCTGAAATGAGAGTCTTTCGATTAAAAATTTTCGATTTACTTTCTTTAATCTTAAAGAAAGTAAAATGTGACTCTGTCTGTAAAACTCCAGCTAAAGTCATTTTTTGAATAAAATGAATTTGACAAGTAATGACATGAAATCATAGTGATATTTACAGATGAAATCAAACTGTGATGCTTGTTATCTAGATATAAAACACTATAATGTCACATTACAGCTAACAAAAAACAAGGACAGCTTGCACTTTTCTTATTAGTAACCAGCTGGATGTCAAACTGGAGTGAATCCAGGCTATAAACTGATTAATATAATAAGTGGCTTGATGGTACAGCTGTGATAAATGAGTGAGCTAACGATCTTTACTGTGTCACGAACAGGAATGGTATAAAACTTTAAAGTGCTAGTTAAGTTAGTGGTTAAACTACTGCCACATCATGAGCAGCAGATTAACAAGCGAACATGACGGTTTACTCAAGTACTGTTCCCTGAGGATTAGCGCGGTCAGCACTTTCCTCGCCACATCAAATCACTCCAAGAGCCAAACTAAAGAGCTCTAATCGAAGGGATTAATGGAGGCTGTGGTGTGAGAAGGATGTGTGAGATCCAGCTGGCAGACTCGCTGTTCTGCAGCATCAACTTA